>JAKZAP010000011.1:9829853-10500639 GCA_023053575.1 Branchinecta lynchi | reverse complement strand
TTCAGGGGCTTACTATTCCTACAGGAGCGAGGGATAAGGTAAAAAGGAGAATAAGCAAGTGTTTGGGAGAATAAACAAGTAAGGATCTGATTTGTTAAATTTTGCATAGCCCCTTCAGCAACAACAACAAATATAGCTCCGTTTCTCCTCTTTTCCTTTGTGTGTTTCGTCGTCGATAACAAAGAAAGCTTGTCACAGACCGCCGCAGCCTATTTTCTCCACATACCGATCACTTTTCGGTCTGTCGGTCCACTCTTCTCGAGTTAGGGTACTTCCAGAAGTCCTAGAACGATGAAACTTGGCAGGCGTATTAGGAACCCAACCAAACTAACTTGTAAATAGTCCCTTGCCCGATCCGACCATCGTAAGGGGGGGGGGAGGAACTTTTGAAGGGGTGATTGGATCTTAATGAGACTTTATATGTGGAATGACCTCGTGTCTCAGATGTCTCGTTTCAAGTCTGGACTGGATCCGATGAATCTGGGGGGGAACCGGAAATCGCGTGAAACTCTCAGAGTGGAGCGATCTTGATGAAACTTGGTGGGAAGAACGAGCACAAGCTCTAGATAAATAACTGACAGAACTGGACCGAAGTCGGACACTGTGGGGGGACTTGGAGGGGGGTTCCGGAATTTCGACGATCAATGTACTTCCAGGTGGGCTAGGCGGCAAAACTTGGCAGGCATATCAGGAACCCGACCAAATTAACTTGGAAACAGTCACTCGCCCGATCCGACCATCGTGGGGGGAGGGGGAGACTGCGAAATCTCGAAATTAGTGGCATGCATAACTTTCGAACGGGTTATCGGATCTTGATGAAACTTGATATCTTGAAAGACCTGATGTCTCGAATGTCCCGTCTGAAGTCCGGACCGGATCAGATTAACTGGAGGGGGGGGGGTCGGAGGGGAGAACCGGAAATCGTGTGACACGCATAGAGTGTAGCGATCAGGATGAAACTTGGTGGGAAGTATAGGCACATGTCCTAGGTGCATCACTGACAGAATCGGACCGGATTCGGTTGCCGAGGGAGGGGGAGCTGTAGGGGGGTGTCCGGAATTCCGGTGATTGTGAGTTGAGATAGTTCCAGATGTGCTAGGACGATAAAGCTTTGCTGGAGCATTAGAAACTTGACATCATGCGGTTAGACATCGTCACTTCTCCGATCCGACTATCCCTTAAAGAACTCATCTTAACCGCAAAATACAAAAAATACTTTTAAGCAGAATTTACTTTTTCACAATTGCCATGAGTACATGATCCTTTTTGCCTCGAGGGTTTTGCTTAGAAGTTAATTTTTAGCAGTTGCATCTTCTGACCCAGCCGTGCAAGTTTGGCGTATCTTAACCGAAAAGTGAAAAAAAAAATACTTTTGACCATCACTTTCATCTGACCCAGCCTTGCAAGTACCATATGAGCTTCCAGCTCTTGTTTAGCTCTGGGTTCGGTAGGTTATCTGTCGGTTTAAGCAACTCCGATTCCGGAGAACGCTATACCGGGCCTTCTGATTGACTCACGTGAACTAGCTAAGGAATCTCCTGCAGACAACTGAGCGGATTTGATTGATAGTGGTTTAAAGTAAAATAGGTCATGCTTTATTTCTTATAAAATGCTTAACAAATCAAAATTTTTGACTTTCTTCAGATAGCTCTTCGAAATTTTCTTGCTGTCGCTTGTCTGTACCACTTCGAGCTCGTCGAAGGAGATGTCGGAGATTGAGCTTGCAAAGCGCGAAAAGCTCGGCCAGACACGAAAATCAGTAATTTTGTACAGCTGGTTGCAAAAGAGTACCCTGGTGGATAAAATTTATCCGTCTATACAGCTGGAAGGCTATTCAAATGCTCTCGGATGAATCTTCTGTTGTTCATAGTATCGAAGACAGGTATTAGATTCTGGATGAAGAGTTATAAGTATCAAAGATGTACAAATATATAAAACCGTTAAGAAACGGCACCAGGGAGAACAAGACCAAAGTTTTCGATGGGATCCCAAAAATTCAATATCTGATCCATACAACTGGGTCTTGTCTTAGCCAGATCCAGTCATCGCCAGACTACTTGAACATGTTTACTTTTAAAATTCAGGAAAAGATTAAGGCCAAATAGCTAATCATCTGAGAAAAACAAGTTCAGATACGGATTCAGCATGTTAGTCTACCCCTATAAGTCATATCTGTTTTGACGATAACTTCTTGCCACTTCTGCCAATTTTCCGGTTTGGGCCGAACTCCAGAACTACTTGTCCGGCGTAAAAACAAAGCTCAAAAACGAACTCAGGTATCTTCTTTCCCGAATAATGAACATCTAATCAACTTTAAATACAAATTTAACTTATAACACATTTTCTGACCCCAGCCGGATTCCGGTCGAACTATATGTCCGGGTACAATATGATTGTCACACACGGATTCAGCATCTCTTCTTACCCCTAAATTGGTTATCTAATCAACTACAAATGAAACTTTAACTTCTAACAATTTTCCGGTTTGGGCCGGATTCCGGGCAAACTACATTATCCGGGTAGAAAATTGTTTTCACATAAGTGTTCAGCATGGCTTCTTGCCCTAAATCGGATATTCGATCAACTCCAGATAAAACTTTTAATTTTAACACACTTTCTGGTTTTGGCCGGATTCCGGGCGAACTAGTTGTCCGTCGAGAAAATGGTTTTCACCATCGTCTTCAGCATGTCTTCCTACCTCTAAATCGAACATCTAATCAACTTCAAGTAAATCTTTTACCTTTAACAATCTTTCCGGTTTTGGCCGGATTCCGGGCGAACTACTTGTCCGATGACAAAATGGTTTTCACCATCGTGTTCAGCATGTCGTCTTACCCCATAGTCGACTATCACATTAGCTGTTTCAGAATATTTTATTTGCCCCTTAATTTGAACCCCCTCCCCTACCTCTAAATGTAGGGCTACAAAGCCCATTTACGAACTCGACTGATCCGACGACCCGACGAATCCTCACACCAAGTTTCATCAAAATATCTCATTCCCTTCGAGAGTTATCGTGCTTGCAGACGGACGGACAGACGGACACCTTTTGCGATGTCATAGGTATCCCTCCACTTACGTTTTGGGATCGCAAAAAGCCATGGCTTTTGACCAAATCATCAAAAGAAATAAGTTGTTTTTGCCTTCACACCAATGTCTTCTTTATCCCGTTTCGTACTCATTGTCGGAACTCCTCCTGTTTGTCCCTATTTTTCGGTGTAGTGGACTGAACGACTAACCTCTACAGGCTTAACAAAGACTTTGGCATATAACTATGCTTATAAATCAACAGCAGTTCTGAGCGTGTTCCACCCTTGTAACAACAGTAACTATTAGTTACTACTTTCGTTCCAGTCTCGTGAAAAGTTACTACGCTGACCGTTCCAGCCTTCTTGAAATAGTAACTATTTGCTTACCACGCTCGGGAGCGTAGTAAGCGTGGCATATACGAATCTCTTTGACGTGATTGGCCAGATTAGCCCGTGGCACGATATTTTGGTGAAAATAGAAAAAAGCGTTCCAGACTTGACGCCAGAAAGTGACGTCATGCGTAGTAACTACGGTAAGTAAGGTGGACCACGCTCTCTTTCAGATCTGGGTGTTTTAATTGTCGCATTTTGGCAGTTGTTGTCGCAGTTGGGACTGATCTCGTATAGTCATTCTCCATATCCATGGAGTTATCGATTCAAGTGTGTGTGTACGTCAGCCGCCTTGCTCGTATCCTAGCGCTATAATGGCTTTTATTGTTTTTTACCGTCACGGTATTTGTCTGTCACAGACTCACAGTCTTGACCGACACGGTTTTTGCCCTATCGGTGTTTTTGCATGGTTTTAATGTGTAACCGTAGATGAAACAGTACTTTTCCAAGACTTTGAGCGTGTTCCACCCTACTTACCGTAGTTACTACGCATGATGTTTCAAATTCTGGCATGTTGCCGTCAAGGTTGGAACGACTTTTCTATTTTCCAGCAGAATATCATGCCACGGGTGAAGATGTGTGGTTTCCACGCTTACTACGCTCCCGAGCATGGTAAGCAATTAGTTATATTTTGAGAAGGTTGGAACGGTCAGCGTAGTAACTTTTTACGAGGCTGGAACAAAAATAGTAACTAATGAGTTACTATCGTTAGAAGGGTGGAACACTCTCTATAGTTCAAGAGGAAATGCTGCATATGTATTTCGGGAGTTGGCCATATCGGTTCTTAGCTGCATGTACTTGAATTCTTGGGTCACTTGAAAGCAGCAGTAGCTCAAAGCTCTAAGTGGTGGAGCTAGAGAGTGGGTGGGGTCGGCTAGGGATACCAGATGGTGGCTTTTCGATACGGACGAACTGTAACCGCTTTATTCGTATATGATATGCTTTAACACGTAGAAAAATTCAAAATCCTATAACAAAGATAAGAGCGAAAAACTTGAAAGAACGGGATTTAAAATACAGCACAAAATATTAAAATTCGACCCTTGTCTCTGTCCAAGGTTAAAACCTTCCGTTTCTAAGAATTTGAGACTTGTGGAAATCAGCAGTTAAATACAATAATGACCTAGGAAAAAGCCGCGTATTTCCGATCGCCGCCGGTTTTGGCTCGGGTTTTAGGGATGAAATACAAAACCAGCCTGATGTGGTGAAATTAGCGGCTGATCCTTCAGCTTTTTCAACCAAAAAATCCGAGCTTAAATTTGCGGGTTTCTCAGTCGCATCTAAGCGGGCTGCTTCAGTTCAGTTGTGCAGTAAGTAAACTGCTTTCAGCTAGTCGTTCTATTCAGTTGCATTAGAAAGAGGAGGCCTTATGGCCTTTTGGCTCTGATTATACTTTGTGATTGTAATAAGAAAATGTTCGTCACATCATCACTTCATTGCTCGCGAGGTATCGAGTACGACTCTACTGTGCCGCTAATGATGAATGCATCGCTCGTAGATTAAACGGTGTCGGCAGTATCATCCTCTCAAATGAGTTCTCTGTATCGTAACTGACGGAAACCCTGCTGAGATTAATCAGTTTTGGGATAAATTGTTGCAGCTCGGGTTCCTTAGTGAGAGCCGACAAATCATGGACCCTTGGACTACTCTTAGCTTTCCGGAGCCCCGTTTTGTTGCAATAGTGCTGACGTATCGCTGCTGCAGCACTTCTTTGCTTCTGTACGAAATGCGTTTTTGGATTCACTGCCTGAAAGATTTCTTCTTGGTTGAAGCGGTGGTAGCAGCACCTTGTAGGGAAGCACGGACTTGGTCGGCAAGCAATTCTGCGATTCTCTAGAAGTGCTGCAGTCTTCCTCTGAAGCACTGCAGTGCAAAAACGAATGCAGGAAGAATCAGCCCGGAAGCGGCCAAGAAGTGGACGTGCAGCGTGCAACAGAAACGCAGCTCGGGTCGTCTTGGATCCGAGAAAAGCAATCATCCCAGATCCCGATCGAAAGATCTCGTTACGCAATCAGCAACTTCCCCCGTTTCCTCCTCTTTCTCGGATCACATAGCCATCTACTCTCATTCGTTTGCTTGTTCGCTTCTGAAAGAAACGCGGATTGCCTTTATCTGTTTTGTGGAATTCGACGTTGTCTTATTCGCAAGAAATGAATCGATCCCGTTCTGGGATATGAATGGACCTATTTTCGGAGAAGTTTTTGCTGATGCAGGCGACAAGAAAGGAAGGAGCTTTCCTCGCTCCATTTGTCCCAAATATTTCGCAGAGTTTCCCTTTGTTTTTGCTGTTTTACTTGTCCTCGGTTTAGACGGTGGGGGACTCATATTTCTGCTTTGCAGGAGTGCGGGGGAGTGAAAAGATACAATACACTTTGGGAAAGCTAATATTGAAAAGTGTCCGGCAGGTGTAACAGTTTTGAGTTTTCTCGAACTGATTTCCTGGATTTGATTTAATTTGTCCCCGAGATGACTTCTTTTGACCTTTTGTTTGATTTGGGGGTTTCTCTGCCACTGACTTCTGGAAAAGTTAGCCCAGGTAGTGGTCATCAAATATAACTTACAGGATATACTTAGGTGTCCAACTTTGACGCTGACGTTTCTTAATGAACAAAACAGTTTGGTCTTTCTGGGGTTTTACCCCGCCCAAAGAAGTTTAAAGAACATGACGTTACCTAAGATAATGTAATTCGCTGATCTGCTTAATCACTTTTACTTTTGGCATTAACGATTTACGATATCGTTCATCTACCCTAATGATCTTCTCGAAACCATTTGGTCTCCTGATCACTATCGACGGCAAGTCTATCTTCGCAGTGTGTGTGTCTTTCTGTGTCTGTCACCAGTGTGTCTTTCTCGCGATAATTAAATCCGGGCTTGGGAAATACCGGGCAAGGACTCGTGCGTCTTATGCAGCGTTTACAAGTACAGGATAACTTGAATAGAATCCGATCTTGGTGACAGGATTACGTTCACACGCAGAGGGAAAAAATAAATTCTTCAAACCAGAAAATCTGACAAAAACAAATTCACTTGTCAACAAAAAATGTTTTGATATTATTTATGACATTAGTACTGATGATTGCTGCTCTTAAAAGCTAGCTAGACTTTTTTAGTACTTTTTTCCAGCGCCGCCGACAAGATTCCTTTCACGTAGAACGGAATTCCTTTCATCATGAAAGGATTCCCGTCCCGCTAGACTTTTTTTCTACTCGTCTTCACGAACGGAATCCTTTCGAGTCGACCGGAATTCCTTTCTACTCGACGGGATTTCTTGTCCGTGCAAACGCTACATTAAAGTGTAGGGAAATAAGCAGTATCTGTTGATATATGTCCGTTAAGTCTATCTCTATCCTATATTTATCCGTCCTGGCTGAATGGTTAGTGCGCTGAACTAACAAGCGGAGATTCGCTGGTTCGAGACTGGGTGGTGCCTAACGCTTGGTTTTGGTCGAGAGCTAAGCCTTTCCGTGTAAGACAAGCTAAAGGTCTACCCGGCTTCAAATCAGTACCGAAAGAAACTAGGGAAAAGCAAGGGACGTCAGATGTTTTGCCCTCAACCTTGCATTGCACTCCGAATCGCTACGCGAATACCGGACCCTTCAATGGTTTGCAAGCGAAAGTTCCTTTATTTTGTTACAATCGTACTTTTGGAACTTGGCTTTGCTTGACAGTGCAAAATTTCAGAACCAGAAACACTCCCGCGTCGCTGGCCGCACACGCACTCTGATTCTGGGAAGGTTGCTATGTCTATGCCAGGAATCGTTCCAGGGAATTAGAGTTGGAAATGCGGGTGGGTGATTCGCCCATTCACTTCTCGATTGGCGGAAGGGGGGAGTTTGGAAAAAGGAGTGACATTAGCTTGTGGGCTAGGTTTACGACGCTGAAAGTTTTTTTTTGAATGGAAGCCGTTTGTGACGTAAATGAGCCAAGAGAAACAAGGGGAAGCCTGCTTCTGTGCCAAAGACAGGACTCGTTGACAATGGCAGCAAATATTGTAGGTGGTTGTTCTTAGTAAAACTGGATTTTGACTGCTTCTTGTTTCTATACTAACTGTAGCCAAAGAAATCTGCGGACCTTGATATTGTTTTCTTGCTCGCAAGCTAAGGAGGGATGATGGTGAAAGTGCGGTGGGGCTGTAGTACTCTTGGCAAGACAAGACTTGCTTTTCTTTACATCATCCTAAGGTGATTACTGAGAGAAGTAGGATTTCACTGCCTCACTCAGTATCGCAGTACTGGATAACTTACCATGACCGTCTATGTGCTCGCTTGTCCATACCAGTTGTCAGATCAAACCTCGTGCAACTATTACTCTTTGAATTTAAGAAAAATTAATTTGGTTTTGATTGAAAAAATTATGTTGTATCCGTCACCTTTAACTTTAAATGACAGATTTAGGGGTAAGAAGAGACATTGAACCTGTGTATGACAATCATTTTTTACCTGGACGTATAGTTTGTCCAGAATTCGGTTGAAACTGAATTTTTTTTTTTTTTCAAGATACAGTTTTATTTGAAGTTGATTAGATGTACTTATTAGCTACGATTAGATACGCTGAATTCGTTTTTGACATTTTTTTTTTGCTGGAGAACTCGGACAAGTAGTTAGCTTGGAATCCGGCCCAAACCGGAAAATTTGTAAAAAGAAAAAGTTGTGTTTGTAGTTGATTAGATGTCCGATTAGGGACAAGAAGAAATGCTGAATTCGTATATGACAATAATTTTTTTTGCCGGACATATAGTTCTTCATTGAAGTTGATTAGATGGGTTTTTTTTTATAGAGATAAGGAGATACGCTGTGTTCGTTTCTGAACTTTTTTTTTTTTTCACAAGTAAAAATATGAATTTGTCTGAATCAAGTATTAAATTTTTGGGATCCCACCGAAACCTTTGGTCTTGTTCTTTTAAATTCTCCCATCAACCCCAAACAGTTGATCACGTCTGAGCAGATTAGCCGCGGTTTACGCGCGTATTTCCATCCCATGTGAACAAGCTATGAGTTAACAGTGACCATGAAAATCTCGGGGCTTTGCGACTTCTTCAACGTTTTTTAGCATCTTTTCCTTTAGCATCGTACTCGGTTATCAGCGACACTCGCATAATCAAAGCAATCGAAAGGGAAGGAAAAACATGGACAGGAAAAAAGAGATCACTCACTACTTACGTAACAGAGAGGCCAGAAATACTGGAAAAATATTGCCTAGACGTATAGAGTATCATTTCTGCTTGCCCCGAGTTATGGGCTTCTTTTGTACGCCACTGGCATTTCTGGCACTTTATTGACCCTACTGCTATTTCCATCTCAATAAAATTCTACCTAGGGCTCTTGAGGGATCACAAACTCCCCTGGAGACTGTAGGCGTTCAAGCCTATAGCGGAGATTGAAACTGGCCTTCGTAACAAGTGGGTGCAGTTTCTGAGTATGTAAGTACATCAGGTATTCTTAGAATCGCTCCACCTTGAAATTATCCTCTCACGCGGTAGGTTTCTATGAAACTGCCGCTATCATAGAAAGCAACAACTGCAGCTACTCTCTTGGGTAACGCGTTCACGCAATTCTTAGGAACAACAAAAAAGGAGGACAGCCTTCTTCCCTCTTTGTCTGTGTCACTATGCCTGACAGAAAAAAGTACCTCAACATATGTGGATCTTCAGTGCTTGCCCATCTACGCTCCTGGGACCAGTGTGTCCTTAGGTATGTTAAGGGTATAAGAATAGTTTCCAGTCGGCTGAGACTGTTTCAGAATTGGTTGACCTTAATTAAGAGGTCATCTTCAGTCCTGTAGCTTGGGGGGGGGGGGGCTTGATGCCTTATGACCGCACACAGATCCATTCAAGGTTACCCATGCTTTGCCTCTGTTTTCGTTATGCTGCTTCTCAAGCTTCGGAATTAGGAATATAGGTCACTGCTCCATATCAACTATTTTTAGTGCTCGATTGTACAGTGAACTAAGCAACCAATCGATGCCTTAATATTTGATTCTTGTAAGTTCCGAGTTCCGTACAGCTTCGAGATTCCTCACTGTTTTGTCCCGCGCTGGATTTCTATTACACAGCTTTGGAGTTTGGAATGCACGCTCCTTCATATTACAGCATTTCCTGTGCTAGATTGTCCCATGATGGAAGCAACCGGTCGTGATTATAACCGATCAGCTTATGGCTTTCTAAACGTCCAGTGCTGACGGTTTGAGTTCTACTTTGCCAGAGCAGTAACAGTCACTCGCGAAAATTAAATCGGAAGTTTTGCTCAACTCGTGGGTGTCCTTGTGTAATGCTTTGTCCAAAGACACCTTCACCAGCAAAACATCCGAATCCTTGAAGGAGCGACTGGACAAGGACGGGAAGTCACGGCCCTGGAGGAATGATTGGTGCGCTCCTGGTCTTGTATTGGGTTTTCTTCAAATGTATTAGTTTCTGTCATCATGTTTCTGCCTTTTTGTCGCTCATTTGTTGCTCTGTGCAAGGGATCTGTGAGCCATGACTTACTTCAGTGATGCTAATGACGGAAAAAAAGAAAATCCCTACAGCGCCCAGTAGATCCCACTAAAATTGCCTCTGTTCACTTTCTTCTAGGCCTTGCCCAGTTAGCATTTGTTTCATTGTAGAATTTGACCGCTAAAATCGAATAAATGCGGACGTCATTTCACCATGTCTTCAGTAATTCATTGCTTCCATGTTACTAACCTTCCGCATCACCTTCTGCACTGTCACTTCTCAAAAGCTTTGTCTTTCAATAATCAATCATGTTTCTGCATTATCCTTCCGCCCGAAGGTCCTTTATCTACATCGTATTCTCACCTTGTCTTCAGTAATATTTTGTCATAAGTCCAGCTTACGGCTCGTAACTTTTCTGCTTCTTCTGTTCCCTACATCACATTGCACTTCTCCTTCAGCTTCTCGGCCGCGTCGGCAGCGGGTCCCGACTTCTTTTCTCCATCGAGGGATATACTCCTGCTCTTGTCTAAATTAAGCAGCTCTTGAAATAGCTCTTTGACGTTGTGGTTCGTCTTTGCAGAGGTTTCCATAAAGGCGCAATTCCATCTTTTCGCTAAGGCTTCCCCCTCTGACGGCTGGATTTCTCGGGATTCCAATTCGTCGCATTTGTTCGCCACAAGCATTGCTGGGACGTTGTCCATTGTGACCTGAAAAATGTTAAATCCTGGTAGCTAATATGCAGCGTTATCGTTTCTCAAGAATCTACTTTTGCTAAAGAGCTTATGTCAGTCTTTTTGTTATGACTAGAATGGCAAGTGTCTGCTAATGAGAATCACAGTTCAGTTATTTAAATTTTATTAAAATTTATAAACAGATTAAGGACAATGGCTAACCATTTGGGAAAACCAAGTTCAGATATGGATTCAGCACGTGTTTCATTTTTCGTCAAAACTTCCTGCCTTACTTCTGCCAAATCTCCGGTACCGGTCAGATTCCGGACGAACTATAGGTCGGGGTAGAAAATGATTGTTACATGGAGTCCGCATGTCTTCTTACACCTAAATCGAACATCTAATTCACTTCAGATAAAACTTCTACTTTTAACAAATTTTCCAGTTTTGGCCGGATTCTGGACGAACTATTTGTCCGGCGAGAAAATACGTTTCAAATACAGATTGAGCATGCCTCCTTACTACTACATTGATCTAATCAACTTCAGATAAAGTTTTTACGTATACCAAGTTTTCCAGTTTCTGCCGGATTCCGGGCGAATTATAGGTCCGGGTAATAAATGATTGTCATATGCGGATTAAGCATTTCCTCTTACACCTTAATCGAATACCTAATCCACTTCAGATAAAAACTTTTACTTTTAACAAATTTTCCGGTTTTGGCCGGATTCCGGGTGAATTGTTTGTCCGGCGAGAAAATGATTTTCTTATATGTGTTCAGCATGGTGTGAGTATTCTTTGGGTCAGGGCCTCAGGGGACAGGTCGAGTTCATAGCTATTCTGTAGCCCTACATTTACGGGTGGGGGTCAAATTAAGGGGCGAACAAAATGCTTTTAACAGCTAATCAGATAGTCGATTTAAAGGTAAGAAGACATGCTGAACACAAATATGAAAATCATTTTCTTGACCGATAGATAGTTCGCCCGGAATCCGGCGAAAATCGTAAAGTTTGTTAAGGGTAAAGGTTTTCTCTAAAGTTGATTAGATGTTCGGTTCAGGGGTAAGAAGACTTGCTTAATCCTTATATGAAAATAATTTTTTACCTGGACCGGAATTCGGCCGAAACTGGAAAATTTATTATGAGTAAAAGTTTTATCTTAAGTTGATTTAGGGGTTCGATATCGGGGTAAGGAGATGCGCTGAATCCGTTTTTGAGCTTTTTTTTTTTTGCCGGACAAGTAATTCGCCCGGAATCCGGCCGAAACCTGAAATTTGACAGAAGTAAGAAAGGAAGTTCTGATCAATTTCGTCAGAGTAGATATGACGTATAGGAGTAAATGCACATGCTGAATCCATATAATAATAATAATAAACTCTTTATTTCCATAATAGCACGTGGCTAGCGGCGGACGTCATACGTTACAAAAATAAAACGATTTATACTATATACAATTAATTAACATTTCAGACGTCTAACGTTTTTCCCATCGATTCGTCATTGAAGTGGCCCACGAAGTAAGGGACGAAGGACGATAGGTATCTCTTTGAAGATTTTCGAGGCGGGGGACAGAGGAGTTGGCATCTTGAAGTGAGGATTCCTCGACGAGTCCTCGGCCCACTGCTGCGTGCCTCTTGAAAATCAGGCAGGATTTTACGGTGAGCCTCGGACTGCAGGCATTGTTTCCCGAAGCGCATGGTGAGGTCGTGACGCCTTTCAGCCAGCCTTTGCAGCCTCAGTTTTTGCAGGCTGTCATCATAGGACATGTAATTAGCCCCAAGCATAATTTTACATGCCCGTTTCTGGACATTTTCAAGTTTTTCGGTTTGCACAGCAGTTAGTCCTGGATGCCAAGCTGGACAGGCGTATTCGGTCTGGGACCGGACGTACATGCAGTATAGCCCACGCATAATTGAGACGTTGATGTTGAATCGGGTAAGGCATGCAAACGATTTCAGACATAGGGCAGCCTTTTGGAGAATGGATTCAACATGCGGATCCCATTTAAGGTTGCTTTTGAAAATCACCCCCAAAATTTTTATTTGATCCTTGATGTCTAGTCCAATATCGTCTTGCGGGGGGATCGCAGATTTTAAGAAGCTAACTTGTAACACATGGCTCTTTGTTTCGCTAACAGTAAGCATGACATCTTGAAGGTCGTGTTTTAGCTTGGAAAATATAGATGAGATGGTGATTTGCTCTGCGACCCTAGTTGAGGTTCGGAATGAAATGCTCGACAAGTCGTCGGCGAACTTGTAGCGACTCTGTGATTCTGCTAGGACGGAGTTGAACACGATCAGGAAAAGTAGCGGTCCTAATTTTGTCCCTTGAGGGGCTCCACACCAAATTTCAGCAAATTCAGATACTTCTTTGTCTCCGAGCGCGACACACTGCCTCCGTTTGTGCAAGAAACTGGCTACTATACGCAAAAGAAACTGCCGAGCGCCCATTTTTTTCGCTCGGTTGATGGCTACTCGGTGATTAAGGCTGTCGAAAGCCTTTACGATGTCACTGATTAGCACTTCTGCGTATGCCTCATCTTTTTTTTTTTTTTTGGAATGAATGAATGAACGAAGGGTTTATTTAAAAAAAATGGAATCTTCAATGCCCAGAGGCGAACCTGTAAGGGACTAATTACCCTCAAAACAAAACATTAATAAAAACAAAACTTCGACAAAAACAAAGGAAAAAAGGGGAAAGAAAGAAAGAAAGGAGCTTGACTTACGCGGTCTGGGACGCCCAACCAGAAAATCCACCAAAAACAAACTCATTTTCAACCAGAATCACCACTAACTATCCAAAACAAAAACTTAATGATCATCAATGAGGCTTACGAGATAGTGGGTGGTGTTGTGTTCGGGCCGGAACCCAAATTGCCGGGGATCTAAATTTGCTTCGATGTCTTCGAATAGATATTCATAAATGAAACCTTCAAACACCTTAGAAAGACACGGTGTTTTTGAGATAGGGCGCAGGTCGTTCGGCGAAAGCGGTTTTTTTACTTTGGGAATTGAACTTGGCTTTCTCAGATGATTAGCCATTAGCCTTATCCTGTTTCTAAATTTGTAATATTCTGGCGAAGACAGGATATCTACTAGACCAAATGTCTGGTTCAAATATTAAATTTTTGTGGATCTCATCGAAAGCTTTGATCTTGTTTTGAACCGATCCTCTGGGGCTCTGGCATCATCTTCGCCTCGGATTCTGGCGTCTGCAACGTGACGGGCAACAGGTTTACATTACTTTCGTGGCCGTCCGAAGTATCTCAACGGAAGAAAAGAAAAATTCGAAAATAAATAGGGAATTATACCCTAGTTCCCTAGTACTTGATTTCTATATGTCAAAACAAAGCTCAAACACGTTTCCACCATTTCGCCTCGAGCCCTCTCTGCCAAATTGGATGTTTATGTTGTAATTAGATTGGTATTGAACAGAACTGAAGTTCGAACTTGGCTCTTAGTTGTGATGAGTTCTTAATTGAGTGTTCAATGTCTGTTTTAGCGGTGAAAAACAAAACCAAGATGGTCCAAGATTTATAGTGTAGATTTCCAAGAAAAAAAAGGAGAGAGTTCGTATAGCACTTGTAACAGATATATCTACGTCGGTCTTGCCATAAGCACGCCACTCATGCCGTATCCGTGCTGCATGTAGGGGCAAAATAACCTAATTTACTTTGATCATGCAACTTGGTCGTCTGTAAACTTCCTCTGTATTAATCATTGTTTTTCATGAGATCTTGGGTCCGTTTGGCGCAAACACTTATGTTTTGACATGTGTGTCACATTCAGAATTGTCACGATTGGTATTTTCGAAACCAAGATTATTATATTACAACTCGCAAACTGTAATTTGAAACCAAGATACCAAAATCTTGAATTCATAGTTATGCTCAAGGGCTCCACTTGACGATTACCCGGAGTTACGGTCAGGTCCCTGAGAATCGAGCTGGACTTTCTATCTGTGTCTTTTCTTGGGATTACGTAAAATGCCACTTCTTCCCGGCCGATCAACCAGATAAATTACATGCCTTTTTGAGGCTCTTTTCGGCTGTGAAAAACTCCGACTACATTCGGGACCGTTCATTCGTAATGAGTCCCTTCAGCAAGTCCGCCCGAAAAGAGGCGGTGGAACGACCATTGCCCCAGACGCGCGAGGTCCTTTAATGTCCTTTAATTTTCAAGCCCCTCCCTACATGTAGACCGTGAATTAGAATGGTTTCAACTTTAACTAAAAAAAGAAGAAGAGAAAACCAAGGGAAACAAGGAAATCATCTAATAATATCGGCACAAATGGGATTTTATTGATATCCCTCATTTTCTTTGGGATCCTTAAGGGCACATTTTTTCTTGCCATGAACTGTCGAGACTTCTACATCCGCCTTTACAACGTATGCTGTTTCCATTCCACACTTTGAAATGTATACTGTTTCCATGGGATAAAGAAAGGGTTAAAGAAAGGGTTCCGATACTTGGATGCCACGGATCGGATCCCTTGCGACTTAACCCTCACGCATAACTAATGAAGGTGAATGACTATCCAAGCAAGAAATATATTCTGCTTACTTTGATATCACGTATCAGCTCCCAGATGGGCTTCAGCTCCTCTAGAGACTGCCGAGAGGTCACTGAATAAACTAGGATAAATGCATGACCCTTCGAGATGCTAAGACGCTGCATAGCCGGAAATTGATGGGAACCAGTCGTGTCCGTTATCTGGAGAGTGCAGACGTTCTTGTTGGAGTGGATAACCTGGGGATGGCAGATAATTGAAAACGGTGATTTTGTTCCCGTGGAGGACCCTAGGGGAAAGGAAGATATCAAGCGCTCGACGTCTGTTGTAGTCAATAAGTGATAAGATGAAGTCGTTGTTTGAACATAAAGGCTGCGTCGGTTACTTTTTATTCCTAACCAACCGCTTGAAAATGTACTAAAAAATAATACCTTAGTGGCAAGGCCGTATCCAGGGGTGGGGGGGGGGGGGTAGGGGGTTAACCCCCCCCCCCCCCCCCCCCCCCCCCCCCCCCCCCCCCAAACAAAAAAAAATAATCTTTTTTATAGGCTTTTCCCTCTGATCTATGTGGTACGGGCCTGCTTAGTGGTGTTTTATTGACAAACATGGCCATTCAGCGGAAAAAATAGAGTCCAGGTATGGATTCAGTATGTATGTTTACCCCTATGTCTTGTATTTATGGTTAAATGTTTGTTTTATATTTTTGAGTTCGGGTGCATTCCGGGTGAATCACTTGGCTGACCGGAAAATATAGTTCGAAAACGGATTGAGCATGTCTCTTTACCCCTGTAACTACCATCTAATCAACTACCGAAAGAACTTGTATCAAAATTTCGGTTTTCTCCGGATTTCTACCGAACTACTTTTCCGCTGAATTTCAGATATGGATTCAGCATGTTTTTGGGATCCCAAAACGTAAGTGGAGATATACCTATGACATCGCAAAAGTTGTCCGTCCGTCCGTCTATGCGCACTGTAACTCTCGAAGGGAATGAGATATTTTGATGAAACTTTGTGTGAGGATTCTTTGGCTCAAGAGTAAGGTCAAATTCGTAGATGGGCTATTTAGCCCTACATTTAGGGGTGGGGGAGGGGTTTTAGATTAAGGGGCAAATTAAATATTTTTGAACAGATAATCTGATAGTCGATTATGGGGTAAGAAGACACGTTGAACACGATGGTGAAAACCATTTCGTCATCGGAAAAGTAGTTCGCCCGGAATCCGGCCAAAACCGGAAAGTTTGTTAAAAGTAAAAGTTTTATTTGAAGTTGATTAGATGTTCAATTGAAGGGTAAGAAGACATGCTAAACACGATGGTGAAAACCGTTTTATCGCCGGACCAGTAGTTAGCCCAGAATCCGGCCAAACCGGAAAGTCTGTTAAAAGTAAAAGTCTTATTTGAAGTTGATTAGATGTTTGATTTAGGGGTAAGAAGACGTGCTGAATACTTATGTGAAAATAATTTTCTACCCAGACAAGTAGTTCGGCCGGAATCCGGCCAAAACCGGAAAATTTGTTAAAAGTAAAAGTTTTATTTAGAGATGATTAGATGTTCGGTTTAGGGGTAAGAAGACATGCTGAACACTTATGTGAAAAAATTTTCTACCCAGACAAGTAGTTCGGCCTGAATCCGGCCAAAATCGAAAATTGTTAAAAGTTAGAGTTTTATTTGTAGTTGATTAGATATTCGATTTAAGGGTAAAGAGATGGTGAATCCATGTATGACAATCATTTGTTACCCGAACATATAGTTCGACGGGAATCCGGCTGGAGCCGGAAATTTTGTTATAAGTTGAATTTTATTTGAAGTTGATTAGATGTTCAATATTGGGGAAAGAAGATACGCTGAGTTCGTCTTTGAGCTTTCTTTTTCCGCCGGAAAAGTAGTTCCGGAATTCGGCCGATACCGGGAAATTGGCAGAAGTGGCAGGAAGTTTTCGTCAAAACAGAGATGGCTTATAGGGGTAAACACACATGCTGATTCAATACCTGAACTTGTTTTTCTCAGATGATTAACCTGTTTTTGAATTTTAATAGTAAAAATGTTCAAGGAGTCTGGCGAAGACTGGATCTGGCGAAGACAAGACCGAATTGTCTGGATCAAATATTGAATTTTTGGGATCCCATCGAAACCTTTGATCTTGTTTGTTTTGTTTTTACCAATATGCCGAACCTTTAATCGAAGTCTTGCAGCTCGAATACTTCGCAAAATGTGTGTGGACTGAAAGAGCGGGTGACTCCGAGAGACGAACCAAGGACCTCACAATTTACAAATTGATGCTCGAGGATCGTCACCAGCGTCTCTGTGTTTCTTTGCGAACTGTCGACCTTACAATAAACATCTTTCTTTATCCGTAAATATTCCTTCAGTTGTAGCAATGGAACTAACGCCTGAAGAGGACTCTTGCCAAGAAGGGCCGACATATCGCTCGAGTAAGTTCAGCTTACCTATTCGTTTAGGGCAGTCGTCTATTCAGTATCTGACTTAAAAATTTGACTTTATAGTCTACCAAATTTCTGGGTTTTGGCAAAAATAAAGCTCAGAAATAGTTTCACTGTGCGTCTTACAACCGATGTGACCCCCGGACGTAAGAATGGACTTTTACAAAATTTCCGGTTTCGGCCGGACCCAGACGAACAACTTGTCGGGCGAGAAAGCTGCCTTGCGTCTTTTACTTGTGTAGGCGAGAAAAAAGTTGCGAAACCCGGTAATCTGGCTACTAGATTTGATTTAAAAGTGACGAAATTCATCGACGACCATCAGTATAGATAGGTTCTATTTTTAATTTTAGTTAAACAGTAAACAACAAAGAAAACATAGGTCCTAAGGGCTTGTTCTGCGGTAAATGGAAATAATAAATACAAAAGTAAATTTAACAACTCACCATTATCTATTTATTTATTTGCGACCCGCTTTTTGTATAAAAGCGGAGTATGAATAAAATACACATAATAAAACATTAAACAAAACAATGTAAATAAACACGAATACATTCTTTTCATATAGTTTAAACACACACTAAATTGACTTAAAATTTGTTTGCAGTAACAAGCACATCAAACGCGTTCAGGAATGAAAAACTGGCCAATAATTTCGTGGGCTGAGGGAGCAGGATGTTTAGACAGACATTTTTTTTTTAATTTCATATAAACACATATAAATTAATCAAATAATTTACCATTGACGACCACTTTTAAGACAAAAGAATCCTGATTGTGGCCGCAATTCTAACCACCTTGAATCTGCTATATCATTCCTTCATTACGGGTAAAAAATAAATAAATAAGTAATATTAAATAAATACCCCTTTCCTCTTATCACACTTCTTTCCTTTTCAAAGAATGGGATTTAACCATTCTCTCGAATAATGCAGGACTTACAGCCGCTCTGACAGATTCTGAAAGGTCATTCCAGACGCTCACACCTATGTTCCTGAGAACAAATCCTGCTATTGTTGTATTTCTTCTCTCGTGAGCTAAATCCTCCGAATGTCGGGTAAAATAAGGGTGATCAAACGAGTTAGTGTTAAAAAAATTTATAAAAGTACTCAGGGCTTACCTTATGTACACTTTGAAAAACAAAGTCGCTAGCTGGTAATCACGAAGCTCACCTACGTTCAAAATCCCATTCTTTCTAAAACACTCCGCAGTATTCTGACTATTTGGAAGTTCTCCTATGAGACGCAGCGCTTATTTGTGGAGGGTAGATAGATTTGAATGCGAACGAACCAGTGTATTGATACTATCCTGAACGTTAAAATTTGAAACGAATGTTACGATTACGAAAGGATTTCGGAAGATATATCAGAAATTTACAGTACTTAAAGAAACAGCTTCTCAAATTTTTTACATCTTTTTTCCTTGGGATATGGTAAATTCCAGAACAATTGTGAATATATGTGAATATATTTTTGGGGGTGAATATAAGCACTATACAATCTTCCGAGCGCCTTGAGTGAATATTTTGCACTGTTTGGGTTCAAGCGCCCGTAACCAAATCTAGTGGAGTTTGATACTGTTTTCAATATAGTAAGTAAGTAAGTAATATATTTGTAATCCCCCATTTCCAAAAAGCGGAGTAAATGAAAGAAAATAAATAAAACACATAAAGACACAGAAAGACACAAATTTTCAATCTTCGGCCAGGAAGCAGTGGAGAAGGTCGTGCGCTGATTGGGCTCGGTTGTTAATGATTTTGTATAGCGACCAAGAAACATCCAAAAGGGTAACACAGGCATCCTGAATTTTTAACTTCTCCGTCAATGTATGGTCATGGCTTAATTTTGACAAGTGGAGCAGGTGCTTTGCATATTTAAAATAACATGATCTCATCTTTTTAATCTCCTTCTTTCGCAGAACATGAGTGAGACCAGAACGAATTAGTATAGGAGGGGCGCAGAATGTGCTGTACAATTTTCCCAAAGCTTTACGATTATAGCGCCCCCGTTCGGGACGATGCGCCCATAGGCGGTACGGATTGATCTACAAACTTCTTGAACAACCGAAGAGCAAAATGTTGACAACGAAGATTTGAATGTTATGCCAAGCCATCGTAGAGAGTCTGTTGATATGACGACGAACGATCCAAGAGAGATAAAAGCTTTGGATGCATTCAAACCATTTGACGAAGGGTTGAAATGCAGGTACTCACATTTTGAGAGGTCAACTTCAAGGCCGATTTTGAGAAGTTCCGACGACAGCTTACAGACATTTTTGGTGAGTGTGGATCGAATACGGCTTATTAAGAGCAAATCGTCCGCGTAGGCTATGTAGCTGATATAGCAAGTTAAAGATAATGTAGATTTGAAGGCTCGAGCCATTTCATCGAATCGGACGAGAAAATAGAAAGAATAAGTGACTTTTTGCGATAAAGATATAAGGAACCAATTTGCAACAGAACTTGCAGAAGTTGCTGTGCGACCGAAACAAAGATATTCACATTTTGACAGATTTATCTCAAGTCCAATGTCAGAAAGTTTCTTAGGTAAAATTGTCAAATTTTTAGAAAGAGTGGATTTTGTACGACTGACTAGGAGAATATCATCAGCATACGCAATGTAGCTGATAGAAATCTCCTTCCACACATATGCAGGAAGAAGAGAATCATCCACCTAGTCGGCAACTTTTACATAAAAGCAAACAAGACAAGAGTGATGTAACTGTCGAGATATATCTCGAACGTTGGATTCCGTCGCTGAGACATTCTGTGGGTCACAAGCTGACCTTTCGTTCTACGAGCCTTATCAATTTCTTTCTTGGCTGCGCCCGTCTCCGCAGTCTCCTTTGTCACCGACTATATTTCCAGATTGCCTGCTGGGCCGGTAATGGAAGTGTCCCTCCAAAAAAAGAAACAATTTCTTTTGGAAAGGAGTCGTATCCGTCTGTCATCCAGGAGTTTGGTTGTCATAGCCACGCCTTCTTCAATACCGCTAAAAAACTTCCCCCTCTTTGACCTCTTTCGGCATCCCCGCCGTCACAGAATGAAGCGATCAAGACACGGCAGGTCGTAAAAGTAAAAGTGTCCTGATGTCGGTGGTTATCGGACTTTCCCCCGGCTGCGGCTTGGAAAAGGGTCAGTTTGGACTAAGCTTAGGTGCTTGGTCCCTGATTGGCCTTGTAACGACGGCATGTGAAGAAGTTTTGAACTTCTTCTCGCCAAAGCATTCTGCAAACTCCAATCACGATTATGGGACATTTTCGCGTGGATGGCTCCGTTTGGTATCACGTCTTGTCATCATGATGAATGGTTCTTTGTTGATGCCATCTAGCTCGATGGTCAGTTTTGACTAAACAGCTCGACGTCACCCAAAGATACTGACACGAGCTTTACACGTCAACATCCAGCTGAAGGAGGGCTACCGTCCAACGACTCTCGGGTCTCTGAGTCAGCTGACTGGGCCGAAATATCGGGATCGACTAAAACCAGGAAGGGAAGGGAACGCGAGAAAAGCAGGAAGGCTGACTAAAACCAGGAAGGGCATACTAAAACGAGGAAGGGCATCCTAAAACCAGGAAGGCTGTCGCCAGAATTCACAGCACTGTTCCCTTCCTCTATTTAGTATTATTTCAGGGGTTGGAAACTTCTCAAATTGAAAGTTCACCATCCCTTCCTCGTTTTAGTATGCCCTTCCTGGTTAGTTGCCTACCGTCAGAACGAGAAATGAAAAGGTGAATTACAATTTTTATAGTTGCCGACCCCTCACTGAACTTAATGCCTACCAATGTCAAGATACTAAAGCGAGGAAGGGATGGTGAACTTTGAATTTAGAAGTTGTCGACCCCTCAGATAATACTACATAGAGGAAGGGAACAGTGCTGCGAATTCTGGCGACTGCCTTCCTGGTTTTAGGATGCCCTTCCTAGTTTTAGTATGCCTTCCTGCTTTTCTCGCATTCCCTTCCCTTCCTGGTTTTAGTCGATCCCCGAAATATCGCTGCCAAAGCATCGTAGCTGACATATCCGTGTTGTGCATTGTCTGAGTATATAACAAGCATTGCCAGGAAGAGCTGCCAAAAAAGCGTCTGCTGAGTTTCCCGACATCATGACGCTTGTTATGCATAATATTTCATGCACAACGTTTTTATAGGCAACAGTGTTGTCTGTTATGCAATGTCTATTGAAACCGCGCATCCTTGTGTTCATCTGCTATAAAACTTCTGACAGTGCGCAACTGTAGGAGAACTTAAGGGGCTGCCATATCTGGGCCGTTACATTTCCATAACATTTGCGTGGGTTTGTTAGAGCAAACGCATCAGAGGCTGGAGTGAGGGTTGGAGCCGGATTCATTGACTGAAATTTTATGTCCAAAGTCGGGAGTTGGAACCCGGGTCGTTGATTGACAGGGGAGCCCCAAGTCCCTCAACGAACCCGGCTCCGTCCATCGTACTTCCTTTCTTCAGCAATACCTCCAATATAATCATTCGCACTTTAATACCCATTTTAATCGTATTTTCGACATTTTAATATCGTTCGCCTCGTTGCTAAAATCGAGGCAAACCTGTATTTTCCAGTACCTGGCTATGCAGAAATGTGTGCGAGACCACACGAAAGAGTCGACCGTCGTGAATATTAATGTATGGCTGCATAACGGTTCCATAGTGCGTCGTAAGCTCGAATATCGTGGTAGAAAGGGGACCAAGCAGGCAAGAAAGAAGAGTCGATTCGTACTTTAAGTCCTGCGTTTCTTGAAGTAACTAGAAACACAGCCTACTTATTGGAAACCTAATGAGTTTAGCAACAAAACCAAAGGTTTCGATGGGATCCCAAAAATTCAGTATTTGATCCAGACAAGTGGGTCTTGTCTTCGCCAGATCCAGTCTTCGCCAGACTCCATGAACATTTTTAATATTAAAATTCAGAAACAGATTAAGGCCAAATTGCTAATCATGTGAGAAAACCAATTTCAGACATGGATTCAGCATGTGTGTTTACCCCTATAAGTAATATCTGTTTTGACGAGAACTTCCTGCCACTTCTGCCAATTTCCCGGTTTCGGCCGAACTCCAGAACTACCTGTCCGGCGAAAACAGAAAGCTCGAAAACGAACTCAGTGTATCTACTTTCCCTAACACTGAACATCTAATCAACTTCAAATAAAATTTAACTTAAAACAAATATTTCGGCTCCAGCCGGATTCCGGTCGAACTATATGTCCGGGTAAAAATGGATGTCATACACGAATCTCTTCTTACCCCTAAATCAACATCTAATCAACTCGAAACAAAAACTTTTACTTTTAACAAACTTTCCGGTTTTGGCCGGATACCGGGCTAACTACTTGTCTGGCAAAAAATGGTGTTCACCATCGTGTTCAGCATGTCTTCTTACCTCAAAATCAGACATCTAATCAACTTCAGATAAAACTTTTACTTTTAACAAACTTTCCGTTTTCGGCCGGATTCCGGGCGAACTACTTGTCCGATGACACAATCGTTTTCATCATCGTGTTCAGCATGTCTTCTTATCCCGTAATCGACTATCACATTATCTGTTTAAAAATATTTAATTTGCCCCTTAATGTAAACCCCCTCCCCGACCCCTAAATGTAGAGCTACAGAGCCCATCTTCGAACTCGATCTTACTCTTGACCCATCTTGACCCAAAGAATCCTTACACCAAGCTTCATCAAAATATTTCATTCCCTTCGAGAGTTATAGTGCGCACAGACGGACGGACGGACAGACGGACAACTTTTGCGATGTCAGAGGTATCATGCCACTTACGTTTTGGGATCATAAAAACGTGAGCCAGTGTGAAAGAATCTTACGTCAAATGGAAGCTCCTGTAAATTAATGAATGAAGGTTTTACTTCCACCTAAAATTGAGAGCCAATACTCAATTAATAAATAGAATATTAACACGAAAAATATTTGGAAAGACCTCGTGTCTCATATGTCATCCTTCAAGGACGGACCGGATCCAGTGACTGGGGGAGTCGGGAGCGGGAAACCCTTAACTTAACTTAGTGGAAAAAACAAGCACAAGCTAGTTAACAGTAACAGTTAACAGTTCAAATTGAAAATAACCGGACAGTCTTCGTGCGCTATAGGGCCTTGGACGATGAAACTGGTTAGGCCTATCAGGGACTAAACATATAAAAGTCATATCCCCGATCTGCTAATCCAAGGGAGGAGGAATCCGGAATCTTGGTGTGTCTAACTTTCGAATGGGTGATCGTTATGAAACTAAATGTTTGGAAAGAACTCGTGTCGTGGAAGTCTCATTTAAAGTAGAGACCGGATCGGGTGATTTTGGGGAGTTGGAGGGAGGAACCGGAAATCTTGTGACACGGTCAGAGTGGAGGGGTCGGGATGAAACTTGGTGGGGAAAACGAGAAAGAGCCGTAGATAAATCTTTTAAAGATCCGGACCAGAATCCGGTGATGGCGGGTGTTAAGGTACTCCGAAATGTTCTAGGACGATGAAACTTTGCTGACACATAAAGACCCGACAAGATTGACTTAGAAATAGTCACTCCCAGATCTGACCATCCTAAGGGGGGGGGGGGGACAAAGTAAGATGAGAAAATTTGAATTTCAGAACGAAAATTGGAAAACTGGAGGAATACATAACTTTCGAAACGGTGATCAGATCTTAATAGTTGCGTTTTTGATCGAAGTTTGAAGTTACCTTCAACCTCAAAGGTCTCTGCTTAAATACCGTTTTTGGTCGCCTTCGTGCGCTAGCAAGTTTGAAGTTTGCTTGAATCGTCGAAGAAACGTCGACCTGGCAAGGATCGCCGGAGTCGTAAAAACACTAATTAAGCAAACGGTGAACTTCGACGGCGTTCAAAAACGGAAATTAAGCAACCGGCTAAGCGAACGGCGAACAAAACTTCGATCAAAAACGCAACTATAGATTTGAATGATCCCCAAGGGTCCATGATCATTTCTGCCTCAAGGGTTTTGCGTACAAGTGACTTTCAAGTCCCCTTAAAGTGCGCATCATTACCGAAAGACCAAAGGTTTCGATGGGATCCCAAAAATCTAACATTTGATTCAAACAATTGGGTTATGTCTTCGCCATTCAGTCTTTGTCAGATTCCTTTAATATTTTTACTGTTAAAATAAAGTTAAAAAATGGATTCAGCATGTCTCCTTGCCCCGATACTGAATCTCTAATCGATCTCAGAAACAGCTCTGAGCTTAAACCAAATTTCCAGTTTCAGCCGAATTCGTGATGAACCAATTGTCCAGAAAGAAAACTAAGTTCACATATGGATTCAGCGGACCTCCTTACTTAATAATCTTATTAGCTTATAAAACATACATGTTTTTACCGTAAATTCGAAATCTCTCTTCTGCCTCTTAAGATAGGACCTCGTTTGAACATTATATTCGACCTTCGATTACACTAGATCTCTTCGACGTGACACAGAATAAACAAATGAATGTCAGAATCCACGCGCAGAGCTATACTAGTTTGAGAATAAAGGGGTAGGGAATATTATAGCCAAAAACTGGTCGACAAATTTTCCGGGTGAACTACTTGTCCGGTAAGAAAATAACTTTCATATTCGGATTCAGCATGTCTCCTTACTCCTTCAACTATCTCAGTAGATTGTTGTAATTTAATTTGAAACCCCTTCCCTCACCCCTAAATCTAGTCCTACAGAGCCCATCTACGAACTCCACCTACTCTTGACTAAAAAAATCCTCACGCCAAGTTTCATCGAAACATTTCATTCCCTTCGAGAGTTATAGTGCGCACAGACGGACAACTTTTGCGATGTCATAGGTATCCCTCCACTTACTTTTTGAAAAGCTTTTTGGGCTAAACTAAACATTTTCATGATCACCAAGGGTCTATAAACATTCGTGCCTCAGGAGGTTTGTTTACAAAGAAATATAATAAACCACGAGTTGACAAGTTCCCTCAGTCATCCTCTGACCCAACTTTGCAAGTGTCATACGAGCTTCTAACTTTTTTTTTCTTTTTCTGTTTTTTAACTACGTCTTTTACAGTTGTACGGACTTAAATAATAATAATAGTAATACATAACTAAATTGAATTTTAAACTCTCGATCCATCTGGCTGAAAAAATTGCAAATGAAAATGCCGAGGACAGAAAAAACAAGACCAAAGGTTTCGATGGGATCCCAAAAATTCAATATCTGATCCAGACAACTGGGTCTTGTCTTAGCCAGATCCAGTCTTCGCCAGACTCCTTGAACATTTTTAAAAATTAAAATTAAGAAACAGATTAAGGCCAAATAGCTAATCACCTGAGAAAACCAAGTTCAGATTTGGATTCAGCATGTGTGTTTACCCCTATAAGTCATATCTGTTTTGACGAAAACTTCCTGCCACTTCTGCCAATTTCCCGGTTCCGGCCGAACTCCAGAACGACTTGTCCGGCGAAAAAAGAAAGCTCAAAGACGAAATCAGGGTATCTTCTTTCCCCAGTAATGAACATCTAATCAACTTCAAATAGAAATTTAGCTTATAACAAGTTTTACGATTCCAGCCGGATTCCGGTCGAGCTATATGTCCAGGTAAAATACGATTGTCACACAGGGACTCAGCATCTCTTCTTACCCCTAAAACGCTTATCTAATCAACTAGAAATAAAACTTTGACTTCCAACAGTTTTCCGGTTTTGGCCGGATTCCGGACGAACTACATGTCCGGGTAGAAACTTGTTTTCACATAAGTGTTCAGCATGTCTTCTTGCCCTAAATGGAACATCTAATCAACTCCAAATAAAACTTTTAATTTTGACAAACTTTCCGGTTTGGGCCGGATTCCGGTCGAAATACTTGTCCGTCAAGAAAATAGTTTTAACCATCGTCTTCAGCATGTCTCCCTACCTCTAAATCGAACATTTAATCAACTTCAAATAAAACTTTTACTTTCAACAAACTTTCCGGTTTGGGCCGGATTCCGGGCGAAATACTTGTCCATCGAGAAAATAGTTTTCACCATCGTCTTCAGCATGTCTTCCTACCCCTAAATCGAACATCTAATCAATTTCAAATAAAACTTTTACTTTCAACAAACTTTCCGGTTTGGGCCGGATTCCGGGCGAAATACTTGTCCGTCGAGAAAATAATTTTCACCATCGTCTTCAGCATGTCTTCCTACCCCTAAATCGAACATCTAATCAACTTCAAATAAAACTTTTACTTTCAACAAACTTTCCGGTTTTGGCCGGATTCCGGGCGAACTACTTGTCCGATGACAAAATGGTTTTCACCATCGTGTTCAGCATGTCTTGTTACCCCATAATCGACTATCACATTAGCTGTTTCAGAATATTTTGTTTGTCCCTTAATTTGAATCCCCTCCCCCACCCCTAAATGTAGAGCTACAAAGCCCATCTACGAACTTGACTGGTCCGACGACCCAACGAACCCTCACACCAAGTTTCATCAAAATATCTCATTCCCTTCGAGAGTTATCGTGCTTACAGACGGACGGACGGACGGACGGACAGACGGACAACTTTTGCGAAGTCATAGGTATCCCTCCACTTACGTTTTGGGATCCCAAAAATGGAAATGAAAATTCAAACAAATTAAAATGCAAAATTACAAAATTAAGACTCAATTTTGGTGCTTTAAATTAAAATTCAATCAGGTGGCGATCAACAGCCGACTTCAAACAAAACCGAGATGGAAGCCCATGTCTCTTGTTCAGTGAGCAGTAAATTTCCTCATCTTCATTGTCAAACAGCCAACCGCAGCTGTAGGGTAGGTTATAAAAACTCATACCTGTCTGTAGGTATCCTCAACCGTTGGTACATATGAATCCCTGAAAATTCCTTTGACGAAACGGAGAACAATTGAGGACTTTCCCACGCCGCCGGCACCAAAGACTACGACGCGGTAGTCGTTGCTTTGCTCTGGCATTCTTCGCTCATTTCTTGGTCTCTCTGAAAAAGTTGATCTCCTCTGGCAACGAATTACCTTAAAATAAAAATAAAACAGTTAATAATGACAAGAATAGGCAATGTTCGAACGGGTTCATTATCGCAGAACAAGTCAATTACAGTTTGCGGAGGTGGAGTATCATTTTTCGACTGGGGAGTAGCAGTCACGTCTATTCTTCTAATAGACGTTGCGCTTGATAGAAGGGGAAGTCCCGCAAGAAAGACTGAACCTTGTTTCTTTGGTGGTAAAAGATTGAAGGCACATATAGCTATACCTGTGGCACTTTTGTGCATTCACGCTGTTGTTGTCTGACAAAATGGGTCTAGGCGAAAAAAAACGGGACTTAACCCCTTACGAAATGGCACTGGCAATCCCCCACTCCCTAATGCAAATGTATAGGAACTAATGACTTCTTTTTTTTTTTAAAGGTGCACTTTCGACCCCGATTTTCACAAGATTCTGCCCGTCACGCAACGCAAACTTAGCCGGAATCTTCTATGTCCGCTGAAAGATCAAAATGTTTTTGATTTTGGAAGAAATGGTAGACCATCAGATATATCGTCTATTTTGGACTTCTTTTGATCGTCGTGACGGATGAAAACTTGTAATATAGAGTCTGTTCCACCCTACGTACCGTAGTTACTACGCATGAAGTCACAAATTCTGGCCTTTTGCCATCAATGCTGGAACGATTTTTCTATTTTCCAGCAAAATATCATGCCACGAGTGAATCCGACCAATTGTGTTACAGAGATGCGCAGTTACCACGCTTACGATGCTCCCGAGCATGGTAAGCAAATAGTTGCTATTTCGAGAAGGTGGGAACTGTCAGCGTAGTAACTTTTTACGAGGCTAGAACGAAAATAGTAACTAATAGTTACTATATAGTTAGTAGGGTGGAGGAACACGCTCATAATCTCATTGATTCTAGTCAATACTACAAAGCTATAGGCCGACATAGTTGTCAGATTCATACTAATATAGAGAGACTACTAATAATTTTAACTACGTCAGTGTGTTGCATTATTTTTACCATCGGTGCGTAAATACTTAAGTCTAGGTGACAGTGATAGACATGGAAACTAATTTTCTTACCCTCAAATGCATCGGGGACAAATAGAAGGTACACTAATTAGCACAAGTATCTAAACCTGAACATGACTTTTCTAGAACGCTTTCCATCCAAAAGTAGAAACATTGTTTGAACAGACAGAAGATATGGACTGTAAAACTCCACTCCACTTTACACACTGTAGGCTTTGGGTCGGGGTGAAAACCATCCTTCCTGGCACCAGCTATTGTATTATTGCCTTCCATATGCAGTATCGTATTCGTCAATCTGGTTTGACGTCCCAAGTTTCAGTGAAAACCATAGAGGTTAGACCCTTGCCACCAACTGGAGGTAAGACCAAAGGTTTCGATGGGATCCCTAATATTGAATGTTATTGGACCACTTGATCCAGACAAGCGAACCTTGTAGATTTCCGGTCTTCGCCGAATCCCTTTAACATTTTTCTATCCTGTAACCAAGCTCAGATTTGGATTCAGCATGCATGTTTAATGCAACGTGTCATCCCCAGTCGACTTCTCACCAACCTCACCACTTGACCAAATTCCTCCGTTTTGTTGTAGGCTACTGTCGGCGAACTGCACGCAGAGCAAAAGAGCTGGTGGCATTCAAAACTGGATCATCTTTTGATCCAGTTTTCCGAGTTTTGGCAAATTCTGCCAGCTCAAAGAAATAAAGTTCAAAGTTGGATTCAGCATGTCCGCTTACCCCGATACCGGATCTCTAATCGATCTTTAGTATGTTCCAAAGCTGCAACAGCATGGCTTCTCACCTTATATCGACTATATCATTCAGGTTTAAAACTTCATGCTACATTTCCAGCTGTGGCCTGGTTCCGGGCCAACTACTTATCAGGCAAGAGAACAATTTTCATATTCGGATTCAGCCTGTCTCCTTACTCCTAACTCGACTATCTCATTAGCTTTAAAAAAATAGTTTCGTTTGTCTTTAGTTTGAAACCCCTCCCGCACCCCTAAATGTAGGGCTACAGAGCCCAAGTTCGAATTCGACCTGTGTTTGACCCAAAGATTCCTCATGCCAAGTTTGAATAAAATATCTCAACCCCTTCGAGAGTTATCGTGCTAACAGACGGGCAGACGGACAACTTTTCCGAAACCATAGGTTCCCGTCACTTACATTTTGGGATCCCAAAAACGATAGAAAATCGAAGTGTTAATGCATGTTCTCGGTAGCTATATATTTGTAGCCTTGGTTCTTCGAAAGCGGTTAAATGGTGTCGGATGTTCTGGCCATACAGTCATGACGTATATTCTGGGTAACAGTTAATATTATAAATATTATTGTTATTATTGTAATGTCATGTGATTGAGGACCTAACATAGGATTTGATTCTCCCTAGGACGGATCATAAATATAAACGCGACCGGCACCTCGCTAGCCGCTCGGCTCTATATATAGATTCAAATCTATATTCACCGATAGGAATAAATTAAAACTTTTACATGAAATAGTTGTGACACCACTCTTGTATAGAGTTCCGGACTGATTTAGATGAGACCTAGTTCAGCAGCAAACTAAATCATTAATAAACATCACTTTACCGCTTAGCTTCATCGTTTTCGTTTTAAACTTATAAGGAGATGCTCAGATATTCCTTGTGCAGTTTGCTCCCCTATTGTTACTCCCACTATCGTTGGAATATGACTGAATTGTAATCCTGGCTAGAGGATTCAGTCGTTCTATGGGAAATCGAAACCTTGCACCGCTTTTCCTTAGTTTCCGTGCGCAAACGTTCCAGTGGGACTCGAAACTGCTTCCTCCCTCGCTTCTTGGGCCGGAACTTTTGAATGCTGTCAGAAGTTTCTGTGACACGGTCGTATTCACTTCAGCTGCAACTGCTGCAAGGACCGTAAACTTTGTAGGTTGGGACTTCGGGGACGAAGTCGGAGGAAAAGTCCGAAGGAAAAAGCAAGTTCTTGTCGATGCCGTCGTGTCGGAATTGGAATTTAGGCTGTTCGTCAAGGGTCCAGAATTTGTCTGCCTTTACGCGCTATTCAAGGACATGCTAATGTAATTAATCCTCAGTGACCTGTTATTACACCACTAGGTTCTTTTAGTCCCAATGAATGGAGGATTAGGTAGCGACGGAATCGTGTTGTTTGTTCAGTTTTTCTGATCGCAAAACGATAGTGATAGGAATAGTGAGTGAATGATGAATGAATAGTGATGATGTTGTTTGTTCAGTTTTTGGGATCGCAAAACGATAGGGTAGTGGTATAGGTAAAGTTCGAGGATCGGCTTCGTCGCTGTGTATTCAGGGATGGCGGAGGGGGTTTCATATTAAGGGGGAAAAAGTATTTTTTTTAAAGCTCTAAGTCGATTTAGATGTGACGAGTCTTGCTGAATCCAGATCTGAAACTTATTTTGCCGCCTGACAAATAGTTCGCCGGAATCCGGCCAAAACCGGAGAACTGTAAAAGTAAAAGTTTTCTATGAATGTAACTAGAGGTTCGATATAGGGTAAATAGATATGCTTCTCGTCGGACTAGTAGCTCGCCCGGAATCCGGTTTACACAGGAAAATTTTGTGAAACTAAAAGTTGTATCTGAAGTTGACTAGAGATGCTATATACGGGTAAAGAGATACGCAGAATTCCTTTTTTATTTTTGTTTACTTGTCCGAAAAGTAGTTCGTTCGGAATTCGGCCCAAACCAGGTATTTGCACTGTCAGAAGTATAGCGTATAACACTTTCAAGAACACCTTTTCACTTAGAAATAAAGTGTTATTACCAATTAAGTTTATACTATTTCGTGCCTAGATCTCCAACAACACCTTCAATTGGTAAAAATACTCACGGGAACGAAAGAAACATAACAGATAACATCCCAAAGTGTTATCTATTGAAACCGCGTATCCTTCTGTTGTCGTTATGTAACTTCTGACAGTGTAGTATTTTTACCTATTGAAGGTGTTGTTGGAGATCTAGGCACAAAATAGTCTAAACTTAATTGGTCATAACACTTTATTTCTAAGTCAAAAGGTGTTATTCTTGAAAGTGTTATGCGTCAACCTCTGATCAGATGTGAACGATCCAGATTTAGTTTGCGTAATTGTTTAGTTAAATTTTATAATTTATTAGAAGATAAAGATATTGTTCGCCTTTCTCTTCCTTTACTAAAAAAAAAGGTTTAAAACTAAATTGTTGGATTTGTATTAATGAGGAGTGTTGGAGAAGGTGGTTTGGCCTCTGGTTTGTTCAGTCCTGATTCTCTGATTCTTTGCCCATGGTTATATATTTTTTATATTTTGATGGTTATTGAGTCTTCGATCTGACATGGTAAGTTGCTTTATAATCTCTTATTGTTTTTCATGTTTTTCTTTCTTCTTGTTGTTCACGCTGTTATGATATAGGCGCGCTCTTAATCTGTTATTGGTTGAATTTTCTTCTCTTCTTTGTATGTTGCCCGAGCATTTGTTGAGTCCCTCTCTGCCGGGTAACTTCCTGATATTTAGTTATTTTGTTTTGTTGTAAATAATAAAACCTTGAACCTTGAACCTTGAATATGTTATGAAACTTCTGACAGTGTGGTAGAAGAAAAAATCTGAAGTCGATTATATCGTCGACATAGTGGCAGAATCATGTACTGAATCCATAGGTTAGGTTAGGTTAGGTTATTCTTTATTTACACAAAATAATATTAAACAACTTGTAACAAAAAAACATAGGAACTAAACAATATATCTTCAGATAAACCAGTCACCCGAGAACCTGGGCGTCCAGGTTGTCCTGGGGGTGACCACTAAATGCACAGTACCGATCACATAACGTTGTCAGCAGTGGAATCAACCTCCAACGACAAACAAACCAAAACAACTCAACAAAAATAACTTTCTCTGCTCCACCTGGGCAAAAAAAAAAAAAAAAAAAATTTATCTTTTAATTTAATCTAAAATAAACTACTAATTTAATATATTTGCTAGAAATCATACTTACCATACATTTTATTTTTAATCGCATTCTTAAACTCATTCATATTTTCCTTTTCCAGTAATTCCTTTTCTAACCCATTCCACAATTTAATCCCTCTATAAATGATTGAAAACTTAGACCTGGTCGTCACAGCCAATGGAGCACAAAAGTCATTTTTCGAACGCGTATCGTGGCTATGAACATCAGAATTAACAACAAAAACGCTTTCAAAACATGACGGTAAAGTTTTCTTCTGATATTGGTACATAAAACATAGGGAATATAAATCACGTAGACCAGCAGCCGGTAATATTTTAACTTCACGGTAAATTTCTCTTACCGATTCACGCGCCTCTTTTCCGCAAACTATCCGGATTGCTTTATTCTGCAGCACTCTAATCGGTGTCAAAATGGAAGGAAACGTCCCAAGCCAAACTGATGAACAATATAAGATGTAAGGATGGATTATCGAAAAATACAAGAGCCGCAGTATTTGCCTGGGAACGTAGAACTTGAGTTTTCGTAGCATACCCAGGTTCCGAGATAAAATTTTGGAAACAGCATCAGTATGGTTCTTGAAGCAAAGAGTTTCATCAATCTTCACTCCGAGATACTTAACCGTTGGTGTTCGCTGTATTTCACCTTCAGTAAATTTGATACACCGAATCCAGGGATAATAATTCGCCGTGCGCGAGAATATCACGAAAGAGCTCTTAATCGGATTTGGTTGGAGTTTATTCACTCTCATCCATTGCGATACTTCTTCCAGTGATTGCTCACATAAACCCATTAAAAGTCTCTCGGTTCTGGCTATACATATCAGTGCAGTGTCATCAGCAAACATTGGAACTGTGATGTCTTTTTCACCACAAAACAGTTCGCTCACCTTACTTTTCACTTCTCTGATAGCTCGTGACAGGTCATTGACAAATATCAGGAACAACAGAGGTCCAAGGACGGATCCTTGTGGCACCCCACACACCACAGGCAATGAAGGCGACTTGGCATTTCTGATTTCTACAAACTGCGATCTACCGGAGAGAAAATCACGAAGGAACTGCAGAGCTGGCCCTCGAATTCCATAAAATTCACATTTTGCCATAAGAGTTGCGTGATCTACCGTGTCAAATGCCTTTATTATATCCAAAAATATTGCTGCAACTCTGTAACCTCGGTCTAATGCTGCATTTATTACGCTAGTCAAAAATATTAAAGCTTGTTCAGTTGTGTGTCCATATCTGAATCCAAATTGGGTGGAGCTCAGCGCACATTGATTTTGAAGGTACTTATGCAAACGGTTAGCGAAACATTTTTCCAAAATTCTGGACATGACAGGTAGCACTGAAATTGGTCTATAATTACCAAGACAACTAGTATCGCCTCCTTTAGGAACAGGCGTCACTCTAGCTTCCTTAAAGAAAGAAGGGAATACTCCCTCTTTCAAACATAGGTTGATCATCTCAACTAAGACAGGTAGAATAACTGGTAAAAGGAACTTTATAGTCTTGAGAGACACAATGTCACTTCCAGAAGCACTAGTTTTCATATCATATACTAGGCGCTTTAGTTCATCAGTAGTGGCAGGGCTCACATAAAATGAGACATCGGTCTCATCCGGGCCTAGATACTCATGGAATGATGGGTCACCTTCTTTAAGCGAAATCTTGCTGGCTACATTAGCTCCAGATGTAGAAAAATATTTTACGAATTCATGAGCTACTGAACCATCTTCCGTCACTTTACTTCCATCGGGGCACTCAATTTCTTCAGGTAAAGCTTTAGGTGTCACATTTAACACTTCTTTAATCACTCGCCACGTTTTAGCCGGGTTTCCCGAAACTTCCATGAATTTATTTTTATAATATTGTTCTTTTGACTTCCGCAGAAGACGGTTAAGTGCGTTTCGGTAATTATTATATATTCTTGTATTTACATCAGACTTAAGTTGCACTTTAATCTCATAAAGCTGATCTCTTTTATTAATTGATTTTAAAAGACCATTCGTGATCCAAGGTTTTTTTGGCGTATTTTTTCGAGAACCGCTTTTCATCTTAGAATATTTTTTTAGTGTCTCTTGAATAGTCTCATAAAATTTTTGAAACTTACTTTCGGCTCCAATCGAAGAAGATAATTTACTTTCCCAGTCAATTTCTGTCAGCTCATTTTTACATTTGATTAATACATGACTATCAATTACTGGCCGAAAACGTTCAGGTTGGGCATACTTTTTTTTACCAATAGGGAGACTATAATGTGCAAATATTCCAAAGTGATCGGAAGTGTCACTCACCAGCACACTTGGAGATCTGGGAGGAAACGCAGAAAAAATGTTATCCAGGCACTTTGCAGTCGTAGTTGTCACTCTTGTCGCAATATTTACTGACGGAACTAACCCATACGAAATCATTATATTTAAAAAACGATCACTATTTGAACTATCTTGAAGAAGGTCAACATTAAAATCACCAGCAAAGAAACATGAGGTATGAGCGGGTAGCTTCTCACACTGCTCATCAAGAAAATCCAAAAATTCAGTAAACGATGCCGACGGCGGGCGATAAACTACAATCAGGAAACATTTGCACTCACCTACTTTCAACTGGAGAACAAGCGACTCAAATACCATCTCTTTATTCACCGATAAATCATCTCTGGGAGTCACCGCAATATCAGATTTAATGTACGCTGCAAGTCCGCCATGCTGGTGTACTTGTCGGTTCTTCTGGTACAGGCGGTACCCATCAATATTCAATAACTCGGAGTTGTGTCTATTTAACCAGGTTTCTGTAAGAGCAATTACCTGAAATAAACCTAGGTTAGCCAAATGGTCCATAAAATTGAAGCTGGAGTTCAACCCTTGACAATTCAGGTGAAAAATACTGAACAATTCTTCATAGCCACGACACGCACGCGAAACACCATTATCACCATATCTGACGTAATTCGTCTGCCAGAGACCTCTAATTTGTTTAAGTAAAAGTCATGTTCGAAATCGGTCATAGTATCGCAAGAGGGGTCTGGGCAACAGACTGGATTAGTATAAATGGTGTGAATGAACGAAGGATTTATGACGCACCGCCCAAGGGCGTAAGTGCAGTAGAAAAGGACAAAGAAATATAAAATATTCACAAAACACTCAAAAAATAATTTCCATAAAGGTTTACTAATTTAGAATCACATTGACGGGATCGATGGTGGATGGGCAAGTTTCCAATCTTAGAACACAAAGCTTGTATTTATTGCGCTGTAGATATAGGTAAAGAACCATATTTGACTGTGCAAAACGACGGATAAGGCTGCTACATTTTATTAGAGCTATATTTCGGGCTTATATTTCTTAAGCCTGAAGAGGACCCTTGCCAAGAAGTGCCGAAATATAGCTCTAATAAAACGTAGCTGACTTTTCCCTTTTTCACCGTCAAATATGATTCGCAGTCAGCTTGGGCTGAAGGACCATCTAAACATAAAGAACATGTTGGACCAGAAACTTCTGTGAGTTTCTTCTATAATTTTTCAGGTCCGTACCCTGGCCTAGACGGGAAAGTAAAGATAGAAAGGAACTACCTACTGGATCTGGTTAATTGGTTGACTAGGGATGCATAACATGCCTGGAATCTGGAAATGTACAAGATCCGATAGTCTGAACGAAGAAGTGCAATAAATATTCGCCTTTGAATGAATTAATGGTCTTTAATTACCTGTAAAAGACAAAGTACGGAGTGCTATAAACAAACAAAAACGATAAATAACGAATAATAACAAACGGACAAAACAACATGAACTAATTAACCAGCATCAATAAGGAAAAAGGGCCGCAAAGGGTCGTAAATGTGAATCAGGTTGATAGTCTTTTTGCAAAGGGCATCACTCCAAATCAGAATCCGCGAGGGCACACTCTATTAGACTCAAATCGAGCAATAACTTTTCTATTTCGGTGCCATCTAGGGAGTCGTAGGAGGAATTTACAATACGCCCCTCATAAAATTCCTCTCAGATTAGTTCTTTTTGGCCACTAGGTGCGCTATCGTGAAGAAAACAATAACACGTTACTTCTTTGTGTACGTTGTCCAGGTTTGTTTTGCTATTTTCAATTCATCTTAGGCCTAACTTTGTTTAAAACTGTTTAAAATGCCTCTTCCCCTCTTTTTGCTTTACCCAACTCTGTTCTGTCTAGCGTCATCAAGTTTGTCATTTCCGACTTCAGTGTTGAGTGCTGGCTGTCTTTTCCACGGGGCTAATGCGCGACTCGATATGAAGCGAAAGCCTAATCGCTCATTCACCCGTCAGATAACTTATCGCCATATCTCACGTGTGATTGTTTTCCTCTAGCGCGTCTGGCGGCAATTCGTCATCGGATTTTATGAAGGACGTATATCTGAAATATGCCACTCGTAAGTTCCCCAAGGATTCCCCGGGGAATCGAAGGGAACGACGAGAATAGAGTGAGTCACTCCACGCGGACTGCGCGTACAGAAGCAGCGAGAACATGGGGAATGCTTCCAAAATGGATTTTGTTAGAAAATAAAATATGCAGCAATTAGTCTGGATCCTCTTCATTTTAGGTTGTGCTTATTCTGACTGTTTTTGTTTAATTTTACATTGCACCAACACCAGCAAAAATTGATTCCCCTCCAAATCTGAAAGGGAATCCTTTTTGATGATGGTGACGATAATCGGAGCTTTTCCCGCCCGTGGGGACTCTCGAGAATACGGGGAGTCAGTCCCTGGGACAAACAAAAACGCGGGGACTCCTCAAGTGGAGTCCTCGGGGAACGGCGAGAATATGCCTGTAGAGTCTGGCGGTCTTTCTTACGAAACAGATGAGCCATGCCGAATAAAAACAGAAGCACAGGGGCGCAATAAGCTTGTAAAGCATACAAAACTATTGCGGTTATAGCGGCTTTTGTTTGGGGATACTCACCTGTAATCCACGCGTAGACTTTTTACGGCTTGATTCACTAGGGATGAACACGTAGTGGAAAGCGTTGGGCCAAAAGACAGACCAAGCCAACTAACGGACGAAGAACAGGATAGAACTGCAGTTCCAGTAACAAGTAGAGCAACCGTATAAGGGCTATTAAAACAAATAAACTCACATATTGACGCATTAACTGGTAATCTAATCTTAGACAGTTCACTCGTTAAAACACTAGGGTTGTCAAGCAATTCGCGGTGAGTCCGGGCAACAAGCAGGACGTCATCAGCATATATATGCAACGTGAGGAAAAACCCGCATCACCATAAATCAAACATTTAAGGGGACGCAGGTCCGATGCAAGGACACATTTAATTATGCTAGGAGAAAACACGGCTCCAAGCAACACGGCCCAACTCCATTATTAATTTTTTCCGGTCAGTTGTTTGGCCGTTCTAAGTCCCGAATTTCTGACTTCGTCCCGAATTTCTGACTTCGAATACGGAAAAGACAGTAAACGTCCCAGGAGAGGATTAACACCTGAAGATGCAAGGGAAAATAGAGCCTGGGAATGCATAATATTGTCAAAAGCCCCAGAAATGTCAACAGTAAGACAATATAAAGTCGTTCTCGATTCTACGGCATCTTTCATGAGCCGGCCTAAAACATGATAAGCATGGGAGCACCGGAAACCAAGCTGAAAAGGCGTAAAGTCGCATCTCGACTCAATTTCAAGTAGGCTAATAATATATGTTCAAGCAACTTATTTAGAAACACGATACGGTAATTGGAAGATAATTTGCAAATGCCATTGGATCCTTACCTCGTTTTAGGATGGACGTTACACGGGCACAAAGGAAACTTTCAGCAAGAATGAATAAGGGAAGGATTGAGAAGACTGTCCCGACTACAGAGCTTCGTTTTTGTTGCAATAGCGCTGCCGCATCGCTGCTGCAGCACTTCTTTGCTTTTGCACAATATGCGTTTTTGGACTCACTTTCTTCTTGGTTGAAGCGGCAGCGTTGCAGCATCTTGCAAGGAAGCACGGACTTGGTCGGGGGAGCAAGTCCGCGATTCTCGAGAAGCGCTGCCGTCTTCCTCGGAAGCGCTGCAGTGCAAAAACGGATGTAGAAAGAATCAGTCCGGAATCGGCCGAGAAGTAGACCCGCAGCATGCAACAAAAACGAGGCTCAGAGTAATTTATTGGCGCTGGTTCTTCACATCAAGAAAGTGCGCCGAATTCAAATTAAACAGAAAGAGGCCGATATTGTGCCACTAGTTGAAAAGACGAGATAAGGAGCTAAAGTACAGTGAGATGATAAAAGTCGTGCAATTCTGCGTTCAAGGATGACGAAAATAAAGGCAGAAAAGGACCGATTTGGACTGAATACTATAATTTTAAACAAGGAAGAGACATGCTTCCCAATGTTTTTACTCTAGGCTTAGAAAGTCAGTTTGAACCGTCTCTGGAGAAGTGGGAAGAAAGATTTTACTTTTTTATTCACACAAAAACATTCATTAAATATCTATGGCTGGCAGACTTTTAGTGATGAAAAAAAAAAGACTTTTAACAGGATATATAATGAAAAAATTTAGCCAACTACCGGAGATAAAGATGTACATTTTGACCAAAAAAATAAGTTGTTATTTCAAATGTAGACGTTTGAATGATACCGTACAATTATCAATTTCGATAATAAATTGTTAATGTTATAAAGTTTCTAGAAATGTTAAGACTAAATTTTGTGTACAGAGTACAACTTAAAAACAAAACATAACAACGCTTTTAGTATAGTTCGCCAGCTATGCACAAAATTCTAATTTTATGTAAAAACATGATAATGAGAAAAGATGAAAAAGCGGACTGTTAATAGCATAGACAATGACAAATTTAGCCAGATGTAAAGTGCAACTATCCGAGGTAATGATATACATTTTTGACCAAATAACAAGTGTTATCACAAATTGAGACGTCTTGAAAGATATCGTACACTCAGCAATCATTAATTTAAAATTAGGAAATACTTTTCAGCCTACTGTTTTTCGCAACTACTCGAGAAAGTGATAAATTTTGTGTAGAGAGTACAACTTACATAAGGACTAAACTTTATACAAAAAATTTGCACGGGGATAGGAAAGACTGTTGCGATTCCGGCTAGGAAACAATTTCATGTGAAAGTAAGGATTTAGCGACCAAAAAGAATAGAGACAAAGGATTAACGGACAAAGTTAATGACAAGGCTTCATTAACAAGCCTGAAACACTAGCTCTTCTTCTCGTTCACTTGAAGAATCTGTTTCAAAATAGTTATTAAACCATATTTGACGGTGCAAAACGGATAAGTCTACTACTTTTGCAGCAACAAAAAAAAAATGTTAATCCTTCCCCGTGCAGTCCCATCTCTTCTTGCATTCAAGAAACACGCGTTATCTCGTCCCGTAGAAACTTCGACCGTTCCAGGTAGTAGTCTATTTGTGACGTCACCCGTAGTTACTACGAAGAGGAGCTGGAACGAGCCTACAGGGGTTCGTTCCAACTGCTGCTGGGGAAGGCGGGATTTTGGGACAGAGTTGCATGGCACTCTTGAGCCAAAGGACTGTCCGCCTGTCTGTACCATTTCTTTGCTAGTTTGGGCACTTCTACATAAGACAGGACGATGAAACTTGGCATCCGATAAAGTATTTACATACATTTTCCGGAAAGACGTTTGGCACTTAGTGATGTGACTGGATATCAGTTTTTTGGATCCCAAAACCATTGCAAAAGTTGTACGTCTGTCTGTCAAACCGTCTGTGAGTGAGCACGATAACTCTCGAAGGGAACGAGATGTGTGAGGATTCTTACGGTCATGGGAAAGTCCAGTTCGTAGATGGGCTCTGTAGGTCAAGGGGAAAGTCTAGTTCGTAGATGGGCTCTGTAGCCCTATATTTAGGGGTGCGGGGGTTCAGATTAAGGGGCATGCAAAGTATTTTGAAACAGCTAATGAGAAAGTCGATTAAGGGCTAAGAAGATATGCTGAACATGATTTATGAAAATCATTTTCTCGCCGGACAAGTAGTTCGCCCGGAATCCGGCCAAAACCGGAAAATTAGTTAAAAGAAAAAGTTTTCTTTGTAGTTGATTAGATGCTCAGTTCGCGGGTAAGAAGAGATGCTAAGTCCGGTATATGACAATAATTTTTATCCGGAGATATAGTTCGCCCGGAATCCGGCTGAAACCGGAAAATTTGTTACAGGTAAAATTTTATTTGAAGCTGATTAGGTATTGAGTATAGAGGCAAGGAAATACGCTGAATTCGCCTTTCAGCTTTAATTTTTTTTTCGCCGGACAAGTAGCTCCGGAATTCCGCCAGAACTGGAAAATTGTCAGAAGTAAGGCAAGGAGTTTCGATCGGTTTATGCTTCTATGGGTAAACAGACATGCTGAATCCATAACTGAACTTGATGTTCTCAGATGACCTTAATCTGTTTCGAAATTTTAATACTAAAATTTTTCAAGGAGTTTGACGAAGACTGAGACTGGATATGGAGAAGACAAACCCAATTGTCTGGATCAAATATTGAATTTTTGGGATTCCATCGAAACCTTTGGTCTTGTTCCTTTGGGATGACTTCGAAAAGTGCGATTGCAGCAATTGTCGTTTTGAAGAGCAACTGACGTATCAGATACCGTGGTAATTGCAAAAACGACAATTTTCAGGTCCAGTTACCGTAGTACCAAGATACCATGGTATCTTCAAAACGCAACTAACGCAGCTAGACCGAAAAATGGAGCGCGAGATTTTAAAACCTACAGCGCGTGCTCAAATTTAAGAATGGGAAGTAGAAAATTGGTTTCAGTAATAAAATCAGAGCTCAAGGAGTTTTTAGAAAGCAGCAAAAATGCCAATAAGCTGCTTTCTATTCAGGAATATTCAAAAGTATGTATTTGTAGCCCAAGTTGTTTGTTTGCTTGTATTGTTTATTGAGTCTTTTTCACTCTGTCTCTCTTGAATTTGATCGCCTTTTAAAAAGGTTTTAAACTTGATCTGTGAAAGCAGCAGAAGAAAGAACACATTAGTTGCATTTTTGATCAGAATCCTCGCGATTCTCCTCAGTGTTCTTCCATTTCGCATTTTTGGACTGATCAGATGAAGTGAATTCTTTTTTTCTTGCGTTTTTGTCTGAATAGAGAACGGGGACAGCCTTGTGATTCTGCAGAATTGAGGAGTTGCTCGGATGGTGAATTCTCGATTCTCCTCTCTGCATTTTCCTCCCTGATTGGTCAACAGAGTGCACACTGAATAGAGAACACACTGAGTGTGGGTGTTCAATATGCTTACACACGTGGTGTTGCAGGCGAGCTTTCAAAATTAGTGTTGTTGTCAAAAGCGAGAATGGAGAAGTCAGAGGAGTGAATTGGAAATTTTTACGAGAATTCGGAATAGAGAATTTTGGATCAAAAATGCAACTATTGCTAGATTAGATTCTTACGTAGCCATATTGAATGTATGGCTTATGATACTAAGAATAGGCTAATACCATACTAGAAAAATAGACTTGTCAGAGTCTAAGTAGCCTACAGGAGGGGTATCTAACCTCGTTATTACACAACCTTGAGAGTTGCTGCAAAAATCTTTTTTCAACAGTCATTTGTCTAAAATATTCAAATGCCATGCATTTTCTTTGTTTTGAAGCTACTTTGAAATGAGATTGTCTGGTTATCAACTTTCTTAGGTCTACCTTTTTCGTCACTTTCTATGTTAAGACAAGGGATACGAGCTCAGGTAACAATCAGGAGGAATTGTTGAAAAAAAGATATATTTAACTAGAAATAGTGAAGCGAAATTTATTTCTTCAGTAGGTATGTAAACCATTCTATTAGCATCAATCTCGTATATTTGTCATATTTTTTGGTTCCTTTTTAAGCCAGTTAGATTTATCTGTAAGAAAAACTTGTAAGGAAATTTGAAATCTTGTCTGAGGTCAGGTACTGGTTAGGTAGAGGTAGCGTATGCTTATCTGAACAGTTAATTAAATGTGAACAGTTCAGTTTTTGACTGACTAGCAGAATGAAGATCCAAAATACCTGTTCAGATGTTTTCAAAGGCTCTTAATTACTACTTTGGCCAACTGGTAGTGACTGGTGGTTGACTTTAGTCACTGCAAGTGCATGAAAATGTTTGAAGTCAACAAATGTTCAAATAAGCATACCTCTACTGTATAGAATAGTAAAGGCATGGCACTTTTTGGAATCCCAAAACGTAATTGGAGGGATAGGCTACCTATGACATCGCAAAAGTTATAAGCACAATAACTCTCGAAGGGAATGAGATATTTTGATGAAACTTGGTGTGAGGATTCTTTGGGTCAAGGGAAAGGTCGAATTCTTAGAGGGGCTTTGTAGTTCGACATTTAGGGGTGGGGGAGGGGTTTCGGATTAAGGGGCAACACAAATATCTTTTTATAAGTAATCAGATAGTCGATTTAGGGGTAAGGAGACATGCTGAATCCGAAATTTAAAATTTATTTTCTCGCTGGACTAGTAGTAGATATTTTGATGTAACTCGGTGTGAGGATGTAGCCCTATATTTAGAGATGGGGGGTTAAATTAATGGGTGAACAAAATATTTTTGAACAGCTAATGAGATAGTTGATTTAGGGTAAGAAGACATGCTGAACACGTGTATGAAAATTATTTTCTCGCCGGACAAATAGTTTGCCAGGAATCCCGACAGAACAAATTGAATAAATGTGAGACTTGGCTTGTTTCTCCTGTAAGGGGTGACTTTGCTGTAGGCTTTTTTCGCAATCTTCCGCTGTGGCTTGAAAAGTGTACTTCTGGGATTGATTGTGCAGCACACAGCCGAAAGATGTGGGTTGCTCGTGCTGCAGTTCAACTGTAAATTTAGCAGAAATTCAAGTTCAAGTTACAGAATAAGTAGGTAAACACAAAATTGATGATATTTCTATAGTACAGAATGGTAAGTGTGGAAGCATTATGTTCTGTTAAGGTGTAAGCCTAATTTATTTTAATTTTGGATAAGGAAAACTATGTCTTGTTTTTTTTTTTCACTATTCTGGAGGTCGGTAAAAGAGCAGCCATCAACAAGGTCACTTTTCTTTCGCATATTAAATAGGCCGATGCAGTAAACAGCTTTGAGGATTGGAATCAGCGGTATATTTTAGGACCCCTTCCAAAACCCAGAGAGGGATCGAAACCAAAATCAATTCAAAACCATTTTTCAAGCTTTTTACTGCACTGTTTAAACCTTTCCTGTCCGTGACCAGACAGCCACACTCTTTGACCAAAATCCTAAATACACCACTGATTTCAGTCAGAGATGTTACTAGCAAAATGTTTGGGGGAAGACTCGAGGTATTTACCGACTGGCTTTTCATTTTTACCGACTGTTTTTGCAAAAAAAAAACGACAGTTTTGAGAAAAAACCTACTGTTTTAGAAAAATCCATCCCTATACGTGACGCCCCGATTTCAGTAGCTTAGCCCGAGGAAAAAGTTGGAGCCTGCGTAGTTATATTATGGTAGTTATACGAAAATGTTGCACGTAATACTATGTAATAGCAAAGAATACTATCATTTAATGTGCCTCAGACTGGTCCAATCTTAAGCAGTAGTATCTAGCGGCATCCTGTCTTGCCATAGTAGCGTCCAGTCTTGCTAATAGTAGCATATAGTAGTATCAAGAACAAATAACGAGTAAAAACAATGGTCTCTCGTCCATCCACCGACTATAAATGTTCCGACAACAATGAGCGGAGGTGGACCCATTTCTTGGTCGCCCGTGTATACTCGTTGGTCTCCGACTCTCCGCCGTTACACACTTGAAGTCATTTACGAAGAAAACAACGTAGCCACTAGCGAGGCGGATGTTCTGGCCTGTTCACACGGGAAGGAAACAGCGTTGATTTTGTTTGAGTAGACGCTGGCGTCGGATTAGTGAATATTAGTGATGTGAAAAACAAAACGCGAACTTGACGATGGTCATTCATAATCGCTTTTGTTACACCATGACCATACATATGAAGATTGAAATCCCCCTTGTGACATTCCTTTTTATGTCTCTCGGGAGAACCATACAATGCAAACCGGGATTTGAAGCACACTCACTGAAGTCATGACCCATTGAGTTTCAACATCTGTAGTATTAACTTTGTCAGACGAGTGTAAACTAAGAGTAACGTAATTAAGGCTTTCGAGGATTACTGAAATTACCGAAATGGTAGAAAAGCATGGAATAGTCAAAATAATACCAGTAGGTGAGTGTATATTTTGTGTTTTTTCTTCTTTTTTTCCGAAATGTATAATTGTATACATTTCGATTTATTGAGTTAGATTTCGATTCAGTAGTTAATTGAAAGACGAAAGTTCACCTCAACTTGGTCTATCTCGTTTGTCTTTTAGTTCACTACTTACAAATAATTCGATGTCAACGGTGTATTTTCCCATTCAAGAAAGTCTTTGGTTTTCGTACTGAGGCCTTGCCACATGGGTTCTAGTTTGTCTAGGACCCACATAGAAGTCCTAGTTTTTTTTTTAAATTCAATTCAAAATTGTTTCTGGTTAGCTTGTCAGAGTAGAAGCCTATTCCATCTGCGTAATATTTGTTCATTTCCACTGAACATTTGTCCTATTAAACCTGAAACGCGGCCTTTTTTTTAAAGAATCTGCCTGTTTTCATCTGATATTCTCATATGAGAGCAAATACCTGGAATGAAATTTATCTCTTCTTGTTCTGGATATTGACACCCCTTAATTGAATTGACCCCGAAAAGATACAATTTACGTTACCATATATCTTACGTTACCTGTATACGGCCTTTGGGTTTTTCAATAAGATATATATACAGTTTGTCGTACTTTTAACTAAATTTGACGCATTTGTAAAATCTGTTTTGCATCAAATGGCAGTTTCTGTATATTTTGATATTCTGAGGAATTTTCTTGTCAACCCCCGAAAGCTTGTCTGAATCAATGAGCCGGCAACCGCTGTTTCAGCGCCCGCCCAGCCCAGTGTGAACAGGCTTATCACTGCTGCCTCCATTCGATTTTTCTTCGTCAGTGGTTTACTGCGTTATACCCTCTCTGTAGAGGTAACGACTTTTGATGTCCCGGGTAAGATCCACCTCCGCTCGTTTGCGTCGGGAGTCGACTCGTCTCAGCTTGGTTGTGTGACCGATATAGGGAGACAGCAGTTCTTGCTCTTATTTGTTCTTGGTAATATGCAGTAAGACGGTAGCCTTGAAGTAGAAGCATGTAGTAGCATCAGTTAGTACTGCATGCTACTTTTTCGTACTACTTCATACTATTATTTTCAGATAAATTTTTCATCGGGAGTATAGTGGCTAAATAGGCTAAGAACTGAATCAGTAGACTCTGAAAAATTTGCTTGTTAACCTTAATGTGTCACTTACTATTCCAGCACGAAAAGGCAGAGGTGTCTAAACCAGCCATCAGAAGCCTACAAACTGCAATTGTGCATTTGTTGAAGAGTGGTGCACTCACTTCAAATAAATTAGGTAGAGTATATTTTTTTATTTTATTTTTTCATTCATTCATTTATTCATAGTACACAGACTACATAACATAATATAAGGCAAGAAACAAGACCCCCTGAAGCTATCTTGTTGGGAATCAAACCATCAAACGCTTAGGTAGGTTCTGTGTAAACTAGTTCACCGTTTATGTTGCCGCCATCGTTTATATTTCATGTTAAGACTTGAGATTAGTTCAAATCCGTTTGTCGACAAACTTTTCATGGCCCAAGGGCCATATAGCGATCGCAGTTTATGTCCGTCCTTCGGTCTGTCGGTCCGGGTCTTGCTAGTTTGGGCACTTCCACATAAGCTAGGACGATGAAACTTGGCAAGCGTATCAGGGACCCCAAATGATTAAGTTTGAAATAGGGACCCCAAATGATTAAGTTGGAAATCTGAGCATCGTGGGGGGAGTGGAGGGAGGGGGAATCCGGAATCTTGAGGAATTGATAACTTTTGAACGGGTGAACGGATAGCAATCAAATTTGATATTTGGAGAGATCTTGTGCCTCAGATGACCCACTTAAAATCCGGACTGGATCCGGTAACTTTGGGGGGAGCTGGAGAGGGGAACCGGAAATCTTGGGAAACGCTTAGAGTAGAGGGATCAGGCATATCAGGGACCGAACAGACTGCCTTAAGAATAGTCGTTTCCCCGATCCGGAACATGCATAACTTTGGAAGGGGTAATCTGACGTGCATGAAACTTGACAAGTGTCAAGAACAAGTGCCTCAGATGTTCCTTTTCAAATCCGGACCGGATACGATACCTGGGGGGGGGGGGGCTGGAAGGGGGCACCGGAAATCTTCTGAAAGGCTCTGATCCGAGGGATCGGGATGGAACTTGGTGGGAAGAACAAGCACAAACCCTAGATACATTACTGACAAAACAGGACTGTATCGTGTCACGGTGGGGGGAGTTGGAGGGGGTTTATCGGAACTCCGGTGATCTCGAGTTAGGGTACTTCCAGATGCGCAAGGTCCATGAAACTTGGCAGGCATTTTAGGAATTCTACCATATTGACATGAAAATAGTCCCTTCCCCGATCCGATCATCGTAGGGGGAGTATAGGGGTGGGGAATCCGGAATCTTGTGACATTCGCAACTTTGGAATGGGTGATCGGACATGCATGAAACTTGGTAAGTATTAAGAACAAGTGTCTTGGATGTTCAGTTTCTAGTCTGGGCCGGATCTGATCACTGGGAGGGGGGGGGAGAGCTGGAGGGGGCATGGCAATCTCGTGAATCGCTTAAAGTCGAGGCATCGGAGTTGGACTTGGTTGGAAGAGCAAGCGTAAACCCTAGATGTATTCCTGACAAAACAGGACCGGATCGTGTCACGGTGGGGGAAGTGGAGGGGGTTTCCCGGAGTTCTGGTCATCTCGAGCTAGGGTGCTTCCAGATGTGCTAGGACCATGAAACTTGGCAGGCCAATTAGGGACTCTAACATATTGACTTGAAAATAGTCCCTTCCCCTATCCGGCCATCGTAGGGGAATAGAGGGATGAATCCGGAATCAGGTGGCATTCATAACTTAGGAATGGATGATCGGACGTGCATGAAACTTGACATGTGTCAAGAACGAGTGTCTCAAATGTTCAGTTTCAAGTCCGGTGTGGGTCTGATCACTGCAGGAGGACAAACTGACAAACATGCTAACTTTTCCGACAAGTGCCGTATGAGCTTTCAGCTCTTGTTGTTTGTTTTTTTCATTCATTCATTTTCATTCATACACAGATTACATAACAAGACCCGCTGAAGCTATCTTGTTGGGTATCAAACCATCAAACACTTTTGTAGGTTCTGTGTAAACTAGCCATTAAACCGCCATTGTTTATATTTCATATTAAGACTTGAGATTAGTTCGAATCCGTTTGTCGACAAACTTTTTATGGCCCTTCTGCCAAGTGCCATATAGCGATCGCAATTTCTGTCCGTCCGTCCGTCGGTCCAGGTTTTGCTAGTTTGGGCACTTCCACATAAGCAAGGACGATGAAACTTGGCAGGTGTATCAGGGACCCCAAATGATTAAGTTGGTAATAGTCACTTCCCCGATTTGAGCATCGTGAGGGGAGTGGAGAGGGGGGGGGGGGAATCTGGAATCTTGAGGTATTTATAACTCATGAACGCGTGATCGGATCTTAATGAAACTTGTATTTGGAAAGACCTCGGGTCTCAGACCATCCACGTAAAATCCATACCGGATTGGGTGACTTTGTGGGAGTTGAAGAGGGGAACCGGAAATCTTGGGAAACGCTTAGGGATGGATCAGGATGAAACTTGGTGAGAAGAGCAAGCGCAAGTCCTAGGTACATCATTGACATAACCGGACGTGATTCCGGCACTATGGGGGAGGTTTGAGGGGGGGGGGGGTCCGGATTTCTGATTATCCGTGAGTTCGGTACTTCCTGATGTACTAGGACGATGCAACTGGGCTGGCATATCAGGGACCCGAAGACAATAGTCGACAATAGTCGTTTACATGATCCGATCATCGTGGGGGGGGGGGGGGTGGAGGGAGAGGGAATCCGGAATCTTGGGGTATTTATAACTCTTGAACGGGTGATCGGATCTTAACGAAACTTGGTATTTGGATAGCCCTCTTGTCTCAGACGATCCACAGAAAATCCGGACTGGATCCGGTGACTTCGGGGGGAGCTGGAGAGGGGAACCTGAAATCTTGGGAAACGCTAGAATGGAGGGATCAGGATGAAGTTTGGTGGGAAGAGCAAGCACAAGTCCTAGATACAATACTCACATAACCGGACCGGCTTCAGGCACTATGAGGGGAGTGGGGGGGGGTCCGGATTTCGGATTATCCGTGACTTCGGTACTTCCTGGTCTACTAGGACGATGCAACTGGGCTGGCATATCAGGGACTTGAACAAACTGACTTGATAGTAGTCGTTTGCATGATCCCGTCATCGTGGGGGAGAGAAGGGATGGGGAATCCGGAACAACTGTCGAACAGGCGATCGGATTTGTATTAAACTTGGCAAGCGGAAAGAGGTGTCGTATCAGATGTTCCATGTCAAGCTCGGACCGGATCCGATACTTGTGGGGGGGGGGGGTGAAGGGGGACACTGGAATATTCGCGAAACGCCTAGCGCCGAGGGATCGGAATGGAATGGAAGAATATATCAGTCAATTTTATTTTCAACCCTAATAGCACTAGACTAACACAGGCGGGAATTGGAAAAATAAACACTCAAAGCATAAGCCGTAAATAGAATTTTGACAGAATCATATCGGGGCTCTTTTGGGTGTCGGTTGCCTAGAATTCCGGTGATCGCAAGCTAGGGAAGATTTTTGACAGAATCGTATTGGGGCTCTTTAGGGGCGTCGGAGGGGTTTCCGGGAATTCCGGTGATCGCAAGCTAGGATACTTCTAGATGTCCTAAGGACGATGAAACTAGGCAGGCATATTAGCGACCCGAATAAGTATAGTTAAAGACCCGACACAATACCCTAGGAAAATTTCTGTTCCTGAATCCGACCATTTTGGGGCGGGGGAGTTAAGGGAAGGGGAATCCGGAAATTACTTACTTGCGTAGTTTGCGAACGGGTGGTCCGATTCGAGTGAAACTTAACGGGTGATAAGAACCAATTAGCTAGATATGCAGAACATGTCTCCGAACCACATGCGGCAATGTCTGGGGTAGCTGAAGGGGGTGCTGAGGACCGTAAACTTTGTAACGTGGTCAAAAACCAAACGAATGGGCCAACTGGGACGCAAGTTGGACAGTACCGAGTTTAAGCTGCCTTGTTTGTTATTTAGCGCCCTCTATTCTCGCAGTTCCCCTCGATTCCCTGAGGAGTTCTCGGGGAGCGGCGAGAATGCACCTTATATCAAAATCAATTATTCGTGAATAGGGGAGCAACAAAGTATCGCTTTTTCATCGGGTCTTCAAGCCTATTTATATAAGTAAGTGACGGTGTCGAGAAGTGGCAGACCCCTCTCCATTCAATCTGTGACGCGTAATTTGCCGGACCCATTTCAGTGCGGAATAGATTGGAAAATAGTTCAGTTGGTTGCGGGAGTTTAAACGAGTAAGATGTTGTAGCGTTTTACCAATAAAGAAGCCATTGTTTTGTTAAGTTTTGTTACAAGGAAGAGTTTAGAGAGAGAGATTCCTGACATAAGTGGTGTCGAAGTGGAAAGTAAAAGGTAATGAACTGCCGTTTTTTTCCGATAAATTAAGTGAATAAAGAAATTTGATTTTTTGTATTCATTTGATGAATTAATTCTTTTGGATTAGTTTAGTAAGAGGTAGCGGCAGAAATCTAATCTTTTATTTATAAATTTGGGGAACCCAGCCACCAACTCGGCAGTGCTTCATAGCACATTTGGGTCGTGCTTTTTGTACAGCATATTTTGGTCGTGCTTTTTGTACAGCACATTTTGGTCGTGCTTCAAAGCACTTTTGGTCGTGCTTTACAGCACTTTTGGTCGTGCTTCACAGCACTTCAGGTCGTGCTTCACAGCACTTTTTGGTGTGCTTTACAGCACTTTTGGTCGTGCTTTACAGCACTTTTGGTCGTGCTTTACAGCACTTTTGGTCGTGCTTCACAGCACTTCAGGTCGTGCTTCACAGCACTTTTTGGTGTGCTTTACAGCACTTTTGGTCGTGCTTTACAGCACTTTTTGGTGTGCTTTACAGCACTTTTGAGCCTGCTTAACAGCAGTTTTGGTGTGCTTCAAAGCACTTTTGGTCGTGCTTTACAGCACTTCGGGTCGTGCTTCACAGCACTTTTTGGTGTGCTTTACAGCACTTTTGGTCGTGCTTAATAGCACTTTTGGTCGTGCTTTACAGCACTTCAGGTCGTGCTTCACAGCACTTTTTGGTGTGCTTTACAGCACTTTTGGCCGTGCTTTACAGCACTCCAGGTCGTGCTTAACAGCACTTTTGGGTCGTGCTTCACAGCACTTTTGATCGTGCTTTACAGCACTTTTTGTTTGTGCTTTACAGCACAATTTTGGGTCTCGCTTTACAGCACTGTAGACGTGTTTCAGAACGCACTACAAAAGCGACCCAAAAGAATTGCACGGAAGTTGCCAAAGTGAATGAGCAACAAGAAGCCATCGCAACCACGTGAAGAACCAACAGGTGTCGTCACAAGAGCTCGTGCAGCAAAAGAACGAAACGAAACCGAGATGAATCAACAAGAGCTCATCGAACTGCTGAAAAGCAGCATACAAATCAACCTGGCAGCGATGAAACAAGAAATGGCGGCTGAGAGGGAAGCAACTAGAGTGCAACTCGAGGTACTAACCTCGCAGATTACGCCACTGGTTCAGACGGTCCAAAACAACCAGGTTGCTATGCAAAATGTTCCGGCTACGGCTAATCCGACCATTCACATCCCAAAATACACAGAAGATGGGGATATCGATGCCTACCTGACAATGTTCGAGCGGGTAGCAACCCAGAACAACTGGACGCAAGATTCATGGGGTTTGCGACTTCAGCCATTGCTGACGGGGAGGGCTTCAGAAGCGGCTTCACTTATGACACCAACGAGCAGCGCCGACTACGCCCAGCTGAAAGAGGTCGTTTTGCGTAGATTCCAGATCACAGCGGAAACATACAGACAGCGTTTCCGAGCAGCTAAGAAAAATCATCAGCAGTCCTTCATCGACTTTGGAAATGGGTTGGAGATGATGCTAATGAAATGGCTGAGCTGCTGTGATTACAAGTCAATCACCAACGCCGACACCTTGAAGGGCTACATCGACGAGATCATTCGGAAACTGGTGGTAGAGCAGTTCGTAAATAGCGTCCAGAGCGAGCAGCTAAGGATACGGTTGAGAGAGCTGGAGGAGCCTTCGATTCGAGAAGTCACTACACTTGCCGAAAGCCATTCCTTAGCACGGAAGGACGAGAGGGAAGGCGTAAAACCCAGGCAGGTTGAGTCAAACAAACCCAGCAGCAGTCACTCAGGGCGAGAAGCTATCAAAAAGGAGAAGCTGGAATTACCTTCAACGTCATCCACAAGAAGGGCAGCGGCCGATTCCCAGAAAGGTAAAACTCCATTCGATTGCTACAGGTGTGGGAGGCCCGGTCATAGAGCTATGAACTGCCGAGTGCCAATGAAGCGAGAGGACACGCTGCTAGCTCATAGCCCTAGCCGCGAGATGGAGACTGAGCGCCAATTCAACTGTAAGGGTGACATTGAAGAAGTCCCGGCGAGAATCGTGGTAGACTCAGGGGCTACCTTGACGATTATCCACCGGAAATTTGTTCAGGACACAGTAGGAGAAGATTTCGGTCAGGCGGAAATTTGCTGTGTCCATGGGGACCAGAGGCGCTACCCTCTGAGGAAAGTAAGGGTCAACGTGAGATCAGATGACATGATCTTCGATGAGGAAGTGGAGGCTGCTATCAGCGATGAATTACCTGTGGATGCTGTCATAGGACGGAACTTCCCGAAGTTTTTGGAACTTTGTCAGCCCCGCATCAAGGGCAAAGAACCCAAGGTCTCTATCCTCCTTTCAACAAGGTCGAAAAGCTATGATGAACCAGCTCAAAACCTTTGTAACGAAACAGGGGATCATAAGGAGGCGCAGTCAGCGGCGAAGTACCCAGCCGAGACGGAGATGCGAGAAAATGACATTTTCCGCATAGAACTCGAGACTGAGCTAAGAGACCCCAAGACTAAGAAGTCTCGTAGAGAGAAACGTTTCGAGAGAGGCAACCGACGTACCGCGAGGGAGAAAACTGATGACCAAGAGTATCAGCTGAAGACAGTTTCAACCAACAATCTGGAAGAACTCCAGAAGGGAGATGCCAGCCTAAGGAAGTGTTGGGATTTGGCGAAGCAACAGCGAGGCTTCATAGTCTCAAACAACCTCCTGTATCGAAAAGCTGTTTCGAGATTGAATGGGGAGGAGGAGTTGCAGCTAGTGCTACCACAAAAATGTCGGTCGAGCACGTTACATCTAGCCCATGACAACCCAATGAGTGGCCACATGGGGAGGAGACGAACGGCGGATCGTCTTCTCCAACGGTTTTTCTGGCCCGGACTGAGAAGGGACGTGGCCCGTTACATTCAGACGTGTAATGAGTGCCAGTTAACTGCCAGGGCAAAACCGAAGGAGAGAGTGCCCATGGTGAAAACGCCAATCATCTCCGAGCCCTTTCGTAGGATCGCAATGGACATTGTTGGTCCATTGGCCCCGTCGAAGTCCGGCTACAAGTTTCTTCTTGTGATGTCAGACTATGGTACACGGTATGCAGAGGCATTCCCATTGAGGACCACGGGAGCACCAAAAATTGCGGAAGCACTGGAGCAGTGTTTCTGCCGTTTGGGAATACCCGACGAGATTCTCACAGACCAGGGCAGCAACTTTCTTAGCAAAGGATTGAAGAACCTTTATCAGATGCTCGGAATAAAAGCCATCAAAACCAGTCCGTACCATCCACAAACTGACGGATTAGTCGAGAATCTGAACGGTACTCTCATCACAATGCTGAAGAAGTTCACCTTGGAAAACACGAAGGATTGGGACCGACTGTTGCCGTACGTCTTGTTTGCGTACCGGGAGACACCCCAGGCATCTACTGGCTTCAGCCCTTTTGAGATGCTATACGGCCGAAGACCCCGTGGACCACTTGACCTTCTGAAGGAACAGTGGGAACGCAACCAAGCAGATGAAGGCAAGAGTGATCATCAGACAACGCCGGTTCACCATATTCTAGAGATCAGGGAACGCTTGAAATCGATCACGGAAGCAGCTTATGAAAATTTGGCAAGGGCTCAAGTTGGACAGAAGAAATACTACGATAAGAAGACGAAGCCTAGACATCTGGAACCGGGAGATGAAGTATTAGTGCTTCTTCCAACAGGCCAACATAAGCTGGAGACTCGCTGGAAGGGTCCCTTCAAGGTCTTGAGACGTATCAATGTCGTGGACTATGAGATAGAAATCCCTGATAGTCGTAAGCCAAAAAGGATTCTTCACATCAACCTGCTGAGGAAGTTCGAAAGGAGGGAGCCAGATTACGCTTTGTTTTCTCGCCAACCTGAGTTTCTTAATGCAGACGAAGAGGTTGATGCACATCAGTTGTTGGCAGAGTCGGTAGCTCATCTCTCAGCTGAGCAGAAAGGTCAACTGTGCAGTCTGATAGCGAAGTTCAAGGGTACGCTGTCATCCAAACCAGGTAGAACAAGTAGTCGAACACGTGATCAATACGGGAAACTGTCGACCTGTCCATCAGAGACCCTACCGAATACCACAGGCACGGCAAGAAGCCATAGAGAAGGAGGTCAACGACATGCTGAAGATGGGAGTGATCAGACCTTCAAATAGCCCGTGGTCAAATCCAGTGGTCACAGTCCCGAAGCCAGATGGTTCTGTGCGCTTTTGCCTGGATCTACGGAAGTTGAACAGCGTGTCGGAATTCGATTCCTATCCGCTACCGAGAATAGATGAAATGGTTGAGACTGTGGGAAAAGCAAAATATATCACGATTTTGGACATGACGAAAGGCTACTGGCAAATTTCGTTGGCCCCGGAGAGCTGTCCCAAAACAGCCTTTCAGACTCAGTCGGGACTATATGAATTTGTGGTAATGCCTTTTGGCTTGCATGGGGCGCCGGCCACCTTTCAACGCCTAATGGACACCATCCTAAGGAAACATCGAAAGTATGCAAGAGCTTATCTGGACGATGTCGTCATTTTCAGCTGTGGCACCTTCGAGGAGCATCTACAACATCTTGAAGCCGTTCTACGAGAGATTGGTATAGCAGGATTGACGATCAATCCGAAGAAATGCAAGTTCGCCCAGCCAGAAGCAACGTATCTTGGTTTCCGAGTGGGTAGCGGGAAAATTTGCCCAGTGGATAGCAAAGTTCAAGGCATTGAAGGTTTTACAACCCCAAGAAGCAAGAACGAGGTACGAACGTTCTTAGGGATGGTCGGATACTATCAAAAATTTATCCGGGATTTTGCCACCGTTGCAGCGCCTCTTACAGATCTTCTGAAGAAAAAACAGTCAAGAGAATTTGAGTGGACTCCAGAGTGCAAATTGGCTTTTTCGGCGCTCAAAGAAGGTTTGAAAAGGACCCCTATCCTACACAATCCGGATTTTCAAAGACCATTTGTACTCCAAACGGATGCTTCCAATGTGGGAGTAGGAGCAGTGCTGACACAAATATGGGAAGACGGTGAACATCCCGTAGCATACAAGAGCAGGAAGCTCAATCCTGCTGAAACTCGGTATTCCACAATCGAGAAGGAAGCCTTGGCCCTGAAGTGGGGAATAGAAGCTTTCCACTATTACCTGGCCGGAAGAGAGTTCGTGGTAGAGACTGATCACCACCCCCTACAGTGGCTCAATGTCTCAAGGATGACCAATGCCAGGCTGACAAGATGGACACTTTCCCTGCAAGAGTATCGTTTCACCGTCAAACCGCTAGCGGGGAACAAGAATGGCAACGCGGACGCCCTTTCGCGCCTGTGTTAGCCTACTGTTGTGTATATAGTTGTATATAGTGACGAATAGACTGGTTATTTAATTAATTCTTCCCACAGATGTCGTTGAAGAATGTACCGGCCTGCATGAGAGGCATCTTGGAAAGTCGGGACCAGCGTGGGAAGCCGTCTTGGGAGCTCAAGGACAGCCAGAAAGGAGACTCTGAGCTTACGCCCCTCTTCAACCTCCAGGTCGTGGAGCAAGAAGACGCGAAAGGAGCGTCCTATGTCCTCCGGGACGGTGCCCTATACCGCCGTGCCAAAAGGATCACCGGAGGCACCGTCCACTTTCAACTAGTCCTTCCTACAAATTTTAGAAAAAGGGTCATGGAGGCTGCCCATCGTATGCCAGACGAACATGGAAGGTCACCTCATCGAGGGAGAAATCTTACAAGCAAGTTAGTTCTTACCAATTTCTACTGGCCGGAGATCTACCATGACATAAAGCAGTTTATGGACGAGTGTTCCTGCAGGCAGACGACAGCAGCATTTGCGGGGCACATTGTGGAAGTTAAACGGCCAGTGTTCCAAAGGCTTGGCCCGCCTAGACGCTAAGTGTTTGTAGACAATGATGATTTGGAAGATTGTCATTTTTCTTTTCTTTTAAGGGGGGAGGGATGTCGAGAAGTGGCAGACCCCTCTCCATTCAATCTGTGACGCGTAATTTGCCGGACCCATTTCAGTGCGGAATAGATTGGAAAATAGTTCAGTTGGTTGCGGGAGTTTAAACGAGTAAGATGTTGTAGCGTTTTACCAATAAAGAAGCCATTGTTTTGTTAAGTTTTGTTACAAGGAAGAGTTTAGAGAGAGAGATTCCTGACAGACGGATAATTAGACTGTCCTATCTGAGCCCTTTTCGGTTAAAGTTTAGGTAAATCACATTTTGTTGCATTTTCCTTCTTTTTTTTAGACGCAGAAGCTGAAGAGAAATACAAGAAATGGCTTTCAGAGCGCTACCAAGAAATCTTGACTGGAAGAGTGGAAGGCCTAACTTCGGTTGATTCTGACATTGCAGAGCTGAGTCTGGTATTTCTTATGACAGTAATGAAGCACGAGTCACTCTATCCCATCAAACAATCTGAAGAAGAGGAAGCATTCTATTTTCCATTAAATCTGATGGGTGTAAGTAGTAATTATTATTGTTATTAACTTTTTAATTCAGCTTTCGCCATAAACTAACATACAAACAACATGATCGGGAAAATTTACTTGTTCTATTTCCTTCTAGAACCGACAAAAACCTTATCGGTAAATCTAGCAATTATGAAATCGTGAAACAGAAAAGTCTAATCAGTAAATGGGAAACTTTCTTTGGTAAAAGCACCGAGAAAACCCTTTTTTGGTCTCGGGTAAATTGACTACACCGGTAGACATGTTTCCCTTTTTATGGCACTTGTCCTTCGGCCAAGTGCCATATAGCGATTGTAATTTCTGTCCGTCAGTCGGTCTGTCGGTCCCGTTTTGCTAGTTCGGGCACTTCCAGATAAGCTAGGACGATGAAACTTGGCAGGCATATCAGGGACCGGGCCAGATTAAATTAGAAATAGTCGCTTCCCTGATCCGACCATCTGTAGGGGAGTGGAGGGAGGGGGAATCCGGAAAAATTATATATTTTTACCTTACGAACGGGTGATCGGATCTTAATGAAACTTGGTATTTGGAAGCACTTCGTGTCTCAGACTCCTCAGATCCAGACCGGGTCCGGTGACATGGGGGGGGGAGTTGGAGGGGGAAATGGGAAAACGCTTATAGTGGAGAGATCCGGCTGAAACTTGGTGGAAAGAACAATCACAAGTCCTAGATACGTGACAGACATAACCGGAACGGATCCGCTCACTTTGGGGGAGTTTTTTTTTTTGGGGGGGGGGGGGGGGGTGAATTTCTAGTGGTCCCTCGAGTTCGGTGCTTCCTGATGTGCTAGGACGACAAAAATTGACAGGCAGGTCAGAGACCAGACCAGATTAAATAGGAAATATTCACTTCCCCGATCTGACCATCAGGGGGGGGGGGAGTGGAGGGAGGGGGAAGCCAGAAATGTAGGCATTTTTAACTTGCGAATGGGCGATAGATCTTGATGAAAGTTGATATTTAGGATGATCTCGTGTCTGAGACGTCGCACTTTAAATCCGGGCCGGATCCGATGACACTGGGGGGAGTTGGAGGAGGGAACCGTTAATCTTGAGAAACGCTTAGGGTGGAGGGATCGGGATGCAACTTGGTGGGAAGAACAAGCAACGTCACTAATGTAACCGGACCGGTTCCGGGCACTGTGGGGGAGTTGGGGGTGGGGTCCGGATTTCTAGCGATCCCACGAGTTTGGCATACTTCCTGATGTGCTAGGACGATGAAACTTGGCAGGTATGTCAGGGGTCCGAACAGATTGACTTGAGAATAGTTGTTTCCTCGATCCGACCATCGTGGGGGGAGTGGAAGGATGGGGAGTCCGGAATCTAGTGGCATACGTAACTTTTGGACGGGTGATCGGATTTGAATGAAACTTGTAGGGTGGAAAGACCTATTGCCTCAGATTTTCAGTGTCAAGTCCGGGCCGGGTCCGATACCTGTGGGGGGATGGGGGAGGGATCGGAAAACTCAGGAAACGCTTAAAGCAGAGGGATTGGGACGGAACTTAATGGGGAGAACAAGCATTAGGCCTAGATACGAAATTGACGGAGTCAATGGTTTTGGGGCTTTGTGGGTGGAGTTGGAGGGGGTTTCCTGGAATTCCGGTAGTCCCGAGTTAGAATAGTTCCAGATGTAACAAGACAACGAAACTTTGGTGGCATATTAGTGACCCGACTTAATTGACTTGCGAACGTGACACAACATACCCCCGGAAACTTCCGTTCCTAGATCCGAGCATTTTTGGTGGAGCGAGGGAAGTTAAATATGGAAATTGACTTCTGCAAATTGCGAACGAGTGGTCTGATTTGGAGTGAAACTTAATGGGTGATAGGAATCGATGAACTAGACATGTAAAACATGCGTTCCAACTATAAGCGACCACGGTTGGGGCAACTGGGGGGGGGGGGGGCGGCAGAAACTTTCGACACGCACAAAAACCAAACGGATGGACAGAATGAGATGCAAGTTCGATAGTGCCGAGTTAATGCGGCCTAGATTTGTTATTTGGCGTCCGGGCCGGATTTGGCCAAGGTAGGGGGGGGGGGGTACCGGAAATTTGCTGATAGGCTATGCTCCGATTCAGAAAGACTTGATGGACAGGAAGAGGGGATTAAGAGATACGACGTTTATGTTTCCAAGTCCTCTTCCGCCACAGGGGGTGGGGAAGGTGGAGGGAGATTGCCGGAATCTTTGACGCATAGGGGTCGAACGAGTGCACCAGTTTAAATGAAACTTGGAATGTAGAGAGAGTGTATACCTTAGATGCCATATTTTAGGGTCCGAACCGGATCCGACAACGGTGGGGGGGGGGGGGGGGTTACCGGAATTTTCCAAAGATGCTCAGATTCGAGTGAAACTTGATAGATGGTATAAAAGAAGATGCTTTAGATGATCCATTTTTTTGGTCCGAACCAGATTCGGCCACGGTAGGGGGAGATGGCGGGAGTATAGGAAATCGTGTTGCACGTCTAGGGATCAAACGAGTGGATTTATTGGCCTGAAACTTGGAAGTTTGAACAGTCATGTGCATTTGCTACAGATAATCCGAGACGACGCCGGAACTGCTCAGAATTGAGTGAAACTAAATATCCTATTTGAATTTCCGAACCGCATTTTTGGATGGCGGGTGTATTTCGTGACGTTCTCATCTACTTTCTTATACCGCCTACTCGCAACAAGTGCCATGTGAGCTCGTAGCTCATGTTTTGTTACCGGTCGTTTCTCTGTTTTGGGTTGCCCGCCCTTTTTGGTTTCAAAACATTATATGTTCGGAAAAAGCCTTGTCGGCAAATTGGGATTCTTATTTCGTTTACTGGTAACTTTTCGATGTGGTAGATAAACGGAAAATAGTAGGCTACACTATACTCGGTGACTTACGATTTTAAAAGTCTCATCAGTTGGTTCCCTTCCCCCACCAGTACACTTCGCTTACCGAGGTTGGATCCGGTTGCAGTCTCAAAATAGCAAGCCTAGAGCATATGACCTTTGTATCGCCCAAGCTTTACTCCAATCGTTCAACCCGTTTGGTCCATAGGCATTTCAGAAAATTTACGAGACCCCACCCCCCACTAACCCCCTATCGTGACTACAAGAGCTTATGAAGCATAAGTGGCATATTGTATCGGACACCTGCTTTTACAACCCTCACCCCACCGACGTCAGGTCCGGATCTCAAACTACATACCTAGGGCCTAAGAATCCTGTACCTTTCCAGTTTCATCCCAATCATTCAATCCCTACCCATGTCATAAAATTCCCGGGCAACTCCTCCCACCATTGTCGGATAGGGAAAAATGGCACCTCTTGGGCAATTTTCGGACCTTCAAGGGCCCATGACCCCCCCCCCCCCCCCCCCATTCAAACTACCCTGGCCGTTGCCAGATGTGGTTCGGAAACATGCAGCACATTTGGGGAATCGGCTACTTTACTTGAACTTGCTACTACCAACCATAAACTTTCAGTGAAATTGGATTGCCCGTTCAGAACTTTACGCATCTCACAAGATCCCGGGCTCCTCAATTCAGCCCCCCCCCCCCCCCCTCCACACAAATACACACAGGAAGGGTAGGAAAGGCAAGTCTTGTAGAAGATTAGGTAGGGTCATTTATGGCAAATCTGCGGGTTTCACTCTTGGACGTGCCATGAGATTCCCTCCGCCACCGGACGTCCGAGTCCGGTCCATTAGATTCACGGCATATTTGCGGCTAAGAGCGTCATGACTACCGGCCATCACTGTAGGAACAAGTTGACAAGGCGCAAAAAATCGAATATGTATTTACTGTTTGTGTTTTTTTACACATTTTTTTTAGTCTTTTGTTTATTTTTCCGTTCAGATGTTATTAACCGATTAGAAATTTCGATTTCCTTATAGATTAGGGTTAGTACTTTGAGGTTAGTATTAGTACTTTAAGGGATGGTCGGATCTGAGAAGTGACAATTTCTAAGCCAATCTTGTCAAGCTTCTAATGTTCATCAAGCCAAGTTTCATCGCCCTAGCACATCTGGAAGTACCTTAATTCGCGATCACCGAAATTCCGCCCCGCTCCCCCCCCCCCCCCACCAACTCCCCTCACAGAGCCCGAATCCGGTCCCGTTTTGTCACTGATGTATCTCGTTCTTGTCCTTGTTCTACCCACCAAGTTTCATCCCAATCGCTCCACTCTAAACGTGTCACAAGATTTCCGGCTACCCCCTCTGACCCCCCCCCCCCAGATTCATCGGATCCGGCCCAGACTTTAAACGGGTCATCAGAGACACGAGGAATACCAAGTTTCGTTAAGATCGGATCACCCGTTCCAATGTTATACATTCCTCAAGCTTCCGGATTCCCCCTCCCTCCACTCCCCCCATGGTGGTCGAATCGGGAATTTGGCTATTTCCAGGTTAATTTGGTCGGATTCCTGACTTGCCTGCCAAGTTTCATTGTCCTAGCCCAACTGGAACTAACTTAACTCCATATCACCGGAATTCCGGAAATCCAACTCCTCGAGCAAGTGACTATTTCCAAGTTAGTTTAATCGGGTCCCTAATATGAATGCGAAATTTCATTGTCCTAGCACATCTGGAAGTACCCTTACTCGCAAACACCGGACTGACCGACCGACCGACGGAAAAGTGATCAGTACATGGCACTTGCCCAAGTGCCAAACATGGTGTGTTCTCGGTCACACAGTGTTACTAATGATACCAGAGAGTTAATGAAAAATTCACATATTTTCATCACAAAAACCATCCAAACTGACACGTTACAATTTATTATTATAGCCGTTCAATGATGCATTCGCGTGAAGTGTGCGCGGCAACGGCGCGTTTCGTCGGTACATTGCCAAGTTTTGTCGGTGAAATCTGGGCTTGCCCCCCCCCCCCCCCCCGCACGTTTCGCCAGTGGGCACAGCCCAAAAGTGACTTGGAAAATAAAGGGCAAACAAAAAAATGAAATGACCTTGCCGAGAAGTTAGCTTTGAACAGCTTGTAAACAAGTGCGCAAGCGCTCAGACGTGGAGTGTAAAAGTAACATTTGTATAAAAACAGCTTTAGAACCAAGACATTCCTATTCCACAATAACCAACAAGTATTGAAATAACCTAATTTCTAATCATCCCACTTTAAAAGCTTTAAATGTAAACAAACCGCCAGTATAAATCCAAAAAAATGTTGAAGATCTTGCACGAATAGCATTTGTTCGAACACTGAATGGTCTGCCTGCTAGTCCACCCTTTAAATCTCTCTTCCATCAGCAAGGTAATAACAAGTGCAATAAACCAATTCGTAGCAGACTAATGCCCCCGTTGTCACAATTCATTAAGAAAGGCACATCATCGATCATATAACAAAACAGTCCAGTTTCCAACTGTTCATTAAAGATTAAAGTAGCCTACGTCGCGTCGTCTTATTTGTTGATGTTACACCAAATCTTCATCCATGGACATATCTCCCCAGATATACAAGAGTTGGACTTGAGACCTGTCATAGACGAACTTAACTCATGGGAAATCTGGGCCCAGCTGCCCATTAACGGGAGGGGGGTCGGGACCCATCAAAATGCGTATTTACGCCTTGTTTCCTAAGTATACCAGCTTAGAGTTTGATACCAGTCACGGGTCAAAATCTTTTTTCATGGGCAATTTCGGGCCCACGTGCCCATGAACGGGGAGGGTGGGGGTGGTTCAACTCTCCCCGGTCCCTATAATCCAAAAGCACAAAGGAATTTCATCGCCTTATCTCCAGCCCAATTGCCCCTGAACCAAGTCGGGGTGGGGTTTGGGACCCGCAAAAAGTAAAAAAAAGACCCCTATGCTCACAATCCTACCAAGTTTCAACTTGATACCTATTGATTCCTGGCAAGGGTAACGAACTTTACTCTTGGGCAATCTGGGCCCAGTTGCCCATGAACGGGTTGGGTGGGGGAGGTGCAACTTTAAAAGCAAATTCCCAGCCCTAGGACCTACACGTCCAAGAAATTTCATCGTACCATGTCCAGTTCTGGTCAAGTTATGAACTTTACTCACTGGGCAATCTGGGCCCATTAGCCCCTGAACCGGGTTTGGGTGGGGGGTTGGACCCGCAAAAGTCACAACTAGACCCCAATACCCTCAAGTGTACCAAGTTTGAACTTGATACTTGCACTGGTTCACGAGTTATGAGCTCCACAAAATACGGTGAAAACCGAAAACCGAAAGCCGAAAGCTGCTACAGCGCTCGCAGTAGTGGATTGTTCCAAGGAACACTCCACTAAAAACTAAATTTGTCTACTCTTTTTTACTTTTTTTTTCTTCTCTAACTTCTCGTAATATGCCCCTGATAATGTCAAGCACTGAGAGCTCTGCCAATTGTCATAAATAGAAGAGACAATGAACTTAATAGTCGGTTTGCTTCTTTAAAGGACACCTGAATGAAGAGTACCAAGTATCATCCCTATCTGTATGACTTCCTTTAGCATTGACTGCAGAAAACCCAATCCAATTACGAAATAGTGTTTCCAAGCTATGATTTTTGCTCCATTTGTATCGGTCTTTATTTCAGTACCGAACAATTTAGAAATGAACAAATGTCTCCAATCAACCCTTCTTCTGGAATATTTTTTAACCAGTTAAGCCCAAACGTATATCTAGAAGAAATTCTAATACGATCCGGCCAGCGCTGTACAGGATTTGAATAATTGCGCTTTTTGTCTTGGAGTCTGCATGTGCAAACCTCCAGAAACGAACATCCCTATTTTGAAAACGGCACGCCCAGGAGAAGAATGCTTTCCGTGGCCATGTCTGTAAATGCATTTTCCATGGTGTGTTCAAGTATGGTTTCATTGTTCAGGTGTCTTTTAAGTAATAATTTAGCACCCTTGTTTTGAAATGGGGTTATTATTATCAAGGAATGTTTATAAGGTAAGGTAAGGTACAATTTTAATGGCAAAAATAAATAAACCTGTTTATTCTTATGATTATATTGTTTTATCATTATGTTATGTTAAATGCCGAGAATATTGATGTTATGACATATTAAATTGTTATATTTTCGAGAAAAATATAACGAGGGTTATAACGTAAATATCATCGGCATCAAGCTGAGTATTGAAAGCAAAGATGTGCATCCAGTGTTGTCAAACTTTTGACACTGTGTGATATGATGTGATTGATATTTTATTTCAAAAGCCAACAGGCAGTAGCATACACTAAAAAGAAAAATAAACAAGTCACCTACCCAATAAAACACATATATTTATAAATTTTTAAAAATATTATTACTTGCCACTTGAAGTGAATGATTTTCTTGTTAGTGTTTGTCGACTCTATCCAGCCGTCCTGCTCTCCGACGCGGCGGCTGGACGCGAAAATATTTGAAAACTGATTGCGCGCTGGTTAAAATGTGGAGAAACCAAACAAACCCAAAGAAGTCCAAAACAGAAAATGTTTGTAATTACCCCGGAACATATATTCTTTAATAACTTAATTAACATATTTTTATATTACCTAAAAAAAAAAAAAAAATACATTTCGTACTTTTTGTGGCTACTCCTCCTTCCCTCAGTGACGTTAATTTTGATCTATTTTTACCCGCTTTTAGCTTTTTACGTCACTTAACTTTTGAAAATAAGCCCGTATTGTATTTAATAGCTATTCTATCCCAAGTTCTTTTTTTAAGGAAATCCTGACGTGCGTGCTTTCCCCTTCGACAGACCGCCAGGAGCTGATACTGCGCTTCCAAGAATTCCTCGAGTACGATGATGTCAAGCACTACGTTCTGCGAAGCCTTCATGGCCTTCTGAAAGAGATGACCGAGGAAGGCTACAAGCCTAGTGAGACTTTCATGAAAAACTTACTTGGCCTATTACAGTATGTAACTCTGGCGCCGGTACATGGGAAGAAGAAGAAGAACGTGGAAGAAGAGGAAGAAAAGAAGGTTTTCTGCCAAGATGATGGTAGGTTTCTGACTCCGAGCCACTTCCGGTTCCATTTTTATTATCAGGCTAAATACTAGGGTTCTCATATTAGATTTTGGAGAGATCAAAGTTATATTTGAATTGTATAGAAGATTATGTAAAGACTATACTTGGATATATCAGTGTATTTCTGTTGACATTTCCTAACGCTAGTTCGTAATGAAGAATTTTTGGAAAAATTTGGTAAATTGAATTGGAAGGAATAGATACAGTAGCCTACGTTGTTTTCAGCGTTGAAAATTCGTTATGTGACACCAATGTTTAAAGTTGGAACTAAATAGCTACATTTTTTTTTTTCAATCAATCAATCAAGTTAATCCAGGTAGCTAAAAGCTAGAAGTGGAATACAAATTTACGACAAATTATAATACATTTACAAGATTTTACCAGAAATAAATGATGGGATGAGACTACGTAAAAATTGGGCAGAAAAATTAGCAGGATCTGGAGAAAATTGATTGCCAGTATTCCTTTCGGACCGACGCACGGAAGACGGGAGGGGAGGGGGGAAGGCGTTATAGTCCTGTTTAGTGCCCATTGTAAAGGCGTTCATGTTTAATACCGACCATTCTTCTACGTTGCTTCAGGTCGGGATAAACAGAGAGAGACGTACGTGCACTTGGTGACCGTGAAAGTTCAATGGGCACATCAAACTACCCCAATCCCACTCTGTAACAACGTAGGAACAATGCTTACCCCCTAGATCAGCAGTTTTTCAACAGTTTCCTCTCTGTGATATTTCAAAGCGCAATTTTTTGGGCCAGTACATGCTCAATTTACTAGCTTGGACAAAGATAAAAGTGATATTTTTATAATACTTAGTAGATCTTTATTTTATGCATAAATCAGCTTGTATAATTCAGATTTTAATAGGTTATTTGTTTTTGAATGGTTTTTGTAGCTAAGTTATTTTTATATAAGCTTATTGCATATTCCGATACATTTTGTAAAGCAAGCTAACCAAGCTTCACAACACTATTTCACAAAGAAAAACTTTTAATAGGCACTTTAAGCCATGGAACTTCTGATGAAACCCTAGAACAATCAGGTAAACTGCATCTGCGGCTTGACTTTGGTGACATCTCAAATATATCCTTTTCTATCAAGCATTGCTGGGAGTTTTTGAATTTCCTGCCACGATATCCCAGCTCCTAAGATTTGGATCGCCGAAATGCCAGAGAGGTAAAGACAAGGGATAACAAGAAAATAGCCGATTTTCGTAGCGCCTCCTAAAGGAAGTCGGAAATATTTATTTGTGAAGCATTTAATACAAAGTAAAGCATTAGAAGTGTATTAAAGGTTTGAAGCAGTGCTTATCCTTCCAGTTCACCCATACGGTTACTACATTCCAATTCAGTCGGAAGAAAAAACAGATGAGCCCCTATGTATTGAACGTGTCCGAAAGCTTTTTGGTGCTGTAAATGCTGCATTAATGCTGCATTTTCTTTTCTTTTTTTGTCCGAAAGCTGTTACCTTTTTTCTTCTCTGACACTTCTAGAATACCAAAATTTAAGTCAGGAAGAAGAACAAGAAAAGAGAATTAGTTGTATAAAGCTGACAAAATGGACCAGCTACTGATATCGTTTGATCTGATTACTTTAATTTTTATCTGGCTCTGAATGAAACCCCTATTTTTTATTCCTTTCTTCGTTGGCCATGATCGCCAGTTGTCTTAGAATTTGGATGTTTGCCAAATTGTCAGTTGTCTTTTTAAATTTGTTGTGTTTGCCGCCGAAAACACTGAGAGAATCGCCGTACTCCCGAGTTCCTTCTTGAAATTCAGCATAAAATTTAGTATTATCGCTGAATTTTTCGATGAATTTTATGCTGCATCAATTGGGCGAAAATTTAAGTCCGAAAGCGAAATGCTGCATAAAATGCTGAATTAATTCAGCATTTTCGTTCGTTTCGGAGCTTTCGGACACGTTCATTAACTCTCGTATATTAACTTTCGCAGTGTCTGTTCACTGTGCAAGCACGCCACCTATTAGTGCTGGTGCCGACAGAGAGGGAATTCGTGTTCACCTAGGCGAATTCGGCGTCGCTAGCGGCTAGAGGCTAGAGCAGAGAGCTAGAACAGCTTACGGTCTATTAGTTAGTGCTAAAATCCGTTATAGTTGACATATTTTTGCTAGACTTTACAACCAGGGTTGCCACCAGTAGTACAATTGTACTCTTTCAATCAATCAATCATCGCATTCATTCCTGAATATCTGTTTCACAACATGATAACATAGGACTGTCAACTTAAACAAAATATAATTGATATATACAATTCGTTTTAAAACTTGTACGACTTCATAACTTGTAACAAAATTAAACAGTATGTCAACATAAAAAATAAATCTGAAATATTTGATCTGATTACTTTAATTTTTTATCTGGCTCTGAATGAAACCCCTATTTTTTATGAAGGTTCGATTCAGGCCATATTGGTAAGGTCATGCTAAAGTGATTTGCATCAGCAACAGTGGAAAACAGTGCGCGAAGTGCAACGCGCGCACAGTTTCTTTTTTATGTTGTACATTTTCTCCTCTGGTAGTACTTTTTTGCTACACTGGTAGTACATTTCATTTGAGTCAAGTGGCAACACTGTTTCCATCGCTTACACAATCCCCCACATTCTAGCCCTATCTCCTTTTTGGAAGTTATTTAGCATAACTGATTTCAGGACAATTCGTAAATCGTTCATAAGTATGCTAAGTACCTACTCGGCCTTCCCAGTGGGCTCGTAACCACAAAGTTACGCAGCTTACGTTACTGATCTCCTTGTGGCTGTGGCCCGACGCCTCGCCGAGTTTGACTCTTCTCTAGACTGGTGCCATCCGTATTATAGTGCGTTTGTATCGTCATTTCTGTTAGTTTATTCGGATCTTTACTTTTCTTTTTCTTTCCTTTATTTGTTTTTCTTTTCTTCTTTCCTTTATTGTTTTTCTTTTCTTCTTTCCTTTATTGTTTTTCTTTTCTTCTTTCCTTTGTTGTTTTTCTTTTCTTCTTTCCTTTATTGTTTTTCTTTTCTTCTTTCCTTTATTGTTTTTCTTTTCTTCTTTCCTTTATCGTTTTTCTTTTCTTCTTTCCTTTATTGTTTTTCTTTTCTTCTTTCCTTTATTGTTTTTCTTTCCTTTATTGTTTTTCTTTTCTTCTTTCCTTTATTGTTATCCTTTTCTTCTTTCCTTTAATGTTTTTCTTTTCTTCTTTCCTTTATTTTTTTCTTTTCTTCTTTCCTTTATTGTTATTCTTTTCTTCTTTCCTTTATTGTTTTTCTTACACTCCATATGAGCACGTTCTGTGTCATTTTTATATGGGTTAGTACAATTATTGATTGATTGATAAAAACTGCTTCGCCAGGGCAAAATTTCGCACCGTGCCATTTCAACTACAAGTCAAATCAACGCTCAATTTAAACTAACATCACCGCTTGTGTTTATTTGTCTATCTTGTTTTTGCAGATCCTGATAAGCCAAAGTTTCAGCTGAAGACCATCCAATTGAGAAAATACTTCAGTAGTGTTTGGCTGCTGGTCCTCAAATTCCGTCTCTCTGTCGGAATGTACAAAAGTCTGCTGGTCATGATTCCCGACAAAGTGATGCCGTTCATTGACCGACCATTACTGCTGGCCGATTTCTTCCTGGAATCTTATGATAAAGGTATGGAGCGTATCGTTAGGCTTGGGAGGTCTTAAAAGGCTGTGCTTATTTGTCTTAAAATTTGTCCAGACAACCTATGATATCCTTAGACCATAGTCGGTATAGTAACAGTTATAGTAACGGTACAGTATTTTATATGTAATTCGACCACTTTCTAGTATATGTTCATAAATTGGTTAGTTATAATGTATGTTTGACGTTACCACCTGCTATTCGGCTAGTCCGTAATTGGTGTTGAAATAAAACTGAATTGAATTGAAGATAGGACTGGCAGGCAATACTACAGCACCTCTAATGGTTAAAGTATGAACTATGCACGAAATGTGGGGATGATGGAAGCCTGTCTTGTTCCGTTGTGCATACCTGCCTATTCTCTTGTAGCCCTAAGAGCAAAACTTTCGGGCTTCAGAACCCTTTTTTAAAACAATAAACAAAAAATACACAAAAACTGTTTTATTCCAAATATACCTGCTTCTGTTTTTTCGTCTGTAAAAGAGCTGTCTCTGTGTTCGAGGCCACCACTTCTGTTAAAACAGAACAGGGCATGTTATGAAGTATTCTGTTTTCTTTCTGTTTCTGTTTTTATGTCAGCTATTTCTGTCTGTTCCTGTTTGAATGACAAAACAGAACAGTGCCGTTGCCCGTTGCTAACTCGTAAACTTTCTTTTCAGGTGGACCTATCAGCCTTCTTGCCCTGAACGGTGTCTTCCAGCTAATGCAGAAACACCATCTGGATTACCCTGACTTTTACAAGAAATTTTACTCGTTGTGCGAACCAAGTATTTTCCACGCAAAGTATCGAGCGAGGTTCTTCTACTTGGCTGACCTCTTCATGAGCTCAACGTAAGTAGCTCCCGCTTAAAGTTGAATTGAAAAGAGCAGAGATAGGACAGTGTTGTTACCCCTCACTTATTCACTTAAAAAGGCTTGAAAACCCGAGTACCGACCTTCTTATGGAACCAGCGTTTGGTTCTCTAAGACACAGGCCGTGAAACTGGTCAGAGAAAAACTCAAGGGGGAAAGCACCGGATGACTTCATACCAGCCACGCACTCAAATTCAAATTCTTTTATTTTCAAAAACGGCTCAACGGCGACGATCTGCGGAAATTTTGTTTTCTCGTCAAGATAAGTAAGTAAGTAAGTAGTTTATTTATAACCCGCCATTTCGAAAAGTGGAGTAAATGAAAGGAAATAAATAATACACATAAAGGCACAGAAAAAGACACTATTTTTCAATCTTAGGCAAGGAAGCAGTCGTGCGCTGGAGAAGGTCGTGTTCTGGTTGGGCTCTGTTGTCAATGATTTTCTATAGCGACGAAGAAACATCCAAAAGGGTCTCATCTTTTTAATCTCCTTCTTCCGCAGAACATGAGTGACACCAGAACGAAATAGTACAGAAGGAGCGCCGAAGGTGCTTTACAATGTTCCCAAAGCTTTACGATTATAGCGCCCCCAGTTGGGGACGGTGCACCCATAGGCGGTACGGATTGGTTTACAAACTTCTTGAACAACCAAACAAGACAATTTTGACAGTGAAGACTTGGGTAGAGATGGCTTGTATGTAACGGGCCATGGAGCTTTGTAGGGGTCGAATCTTATTTTGTTCATTTATTTTGACAGCGAAGATTTGAATGTTATGCCAAGCAATCGTAGAGATGGCCCCCATGTAAGGGGCTATGGAGCTTTGTAGGGGTCGAATCTTAGTTTGTTCATTTATTTTGACAGCGAAGATTTGAATGTTATGCCAAGCCATCGTAGAGATGGCCCCCATGTACGGGCCATGGAGCTTTGTAGGTGTCGAATCTTAGTTTGTTCATTTATTTTGTATTTAATAAAATTGAACTGAACTGTAGAGTCTATTGATTTGACGACGAACGACGACGAATAAATTTAAATTTGTTTAAATATTCAGTTTCTGGCGAGGGTTTTAGAAAGAGGTTGGATAAAAGTGTCCCATGTATATATCAGTCTTGGTCTATCTAGGTGTTCACCGTGGTCTTGCTTTGTTCTACCAGAAAATGTGTAGGAAGTTACTGCGAATTACTATTCTAATCTATAGTAAGTTGAATGAAGCATTTTAAGGGGAAACGAAAGTGAACGTCAGCTTCGCTCTGTCTGAACAAATCACGTGAATAGTCCCTTCGGACGTGCCATAAACCGGCATTCACGCCTCGTCATAGCATACTATTCGTGTGGGAGATCGTACGTTTCCGTCTAAACCTCAGCCTCCATACCTTTAGGCACTTGTCCGAGTACCTGGCTGCTGCTTTTGCCAAACGTATGGCCCGGCTTTGCCTGACTGCACCGCCCACTGGCATTAGAATAGTCCTGCAGTTCATTGGGAATCTCATGCATAGACACCCCGGTCTGAGAAACATGATGCACGATCCCGCTAACCAAACAGGTAAGTCACGACCGAAACCTACTTAAAGCATTATAGACTTCATCTGCGTAGACAGTTGGCCTAAATGTCGAGGGCCCATAATTTGTTGTTGGTATTTGTTCATAGGTGTTAAGTAGTGTATTCTGTTACTGCTACGTGAACCGTCTTACCAGATCCGGGTCGGGTCTTGGGTAGCGCGTCCCACAGTAAAAACAGCTTCCTTTATCATCATTTCTCATCTCATCTTCTTAGAAAACGATGCGCTTTATCAATAAACCAGCCTATTTTGATAACTTGCCTAATTAAGATAAAAAAAAAAAAAGAACTGTACATTGGACAGTCCGAACGTTCATTTATCATTAAACCTAACAAATGAACTCAGTTTACTGGCTGAAATTATTTTTCTCATTTAGAGTAAATCATGTTAGTCCAAAATATTAAGCTTTTGGGATTAGCCACTCTTGTTTTCTCTTGCCATCTGCCCTAGCGTCCTAAGATTTATGACGAACTATCCGAATTTCAAGCTAGAGAGCGCTTGAAACTTTTCGAAAGGTTGGGACCCGTGTAGCTAAGATGGTGCTCAAATCCAAACCAAAAATTAGCCCAAACCAATGAACCAAAAGCAATAATGAGGCTTCTAAACCGTTTAATACCTTGGCATATTTTAATACTCCCAATAGAAGAAACAGAATGTTCAGAAGCAACAAGACCAAAGGTTTCGATGGGATCCCAAAAGTTTAATATTTTATACAGACAATTGGGTCTTGTCTTCGGCAGATCCAGTCTTGGGCGGACTCCTTCAACATTTTTACTATTAAAATTTAGAAACAGGTTAAGGCCAAATAACTAATCATCTGAGAAAATCAAGTTCAGATATGGATTCAGCATGTGTGTTTACCCCTATAAGGCATACCTGTTTTGACGAAACTGATCGTAACTTCCTGCCTTGCTTCTGCCAAATTTCCGGTTCCTGCCAATCCCGGGAGAACTGCTTCTCCGAAAAAAAAATAAAGCTAAAAAATGAATTCAGCGTATCTCCTTACCCCTGTATCGAATATCTAATCAACTTCAAATAAAACTCTTGAAGCAAATTTTCCGGTTTCAGCCGGATTCCGGGTGAACTATATGTCCGGGTAAAAAATGATTGTCAAATACGGATTCAGCATCTCTTCTTACCCTATTTCGGACAGCGGATCAACTTCAGATAAAACTTTTGCTTTTAACAAATTTTCCGATTTTGGCCGGATTCCCGGCGAACTACTTGTCCGGGTAGAAAAGTATTTTTAAATAAGTGTTCAGGAGGTCTTCTTACCTCTAAATTGTACATCTAATCAACTTCAAATCAAACTTTTGCTTTTAACAAACTGTCCGGCTTTGGCTGGATTCCGGGCGAACCACTTGCCCGGCGAGAAAATGGTTTTGGCCAGAAAATGGCCCCATAATTTGAACCCCACCTCTAAATGTAGGGCTACAGAGCCAATCTACGAACTCTACCTTTACGTCGACCCAAAAAATCCTCACGCCAAAATTTCTTCAAAACATCTCATACCCTTCGAGAGTCATCGTGCTGCCGGACAGACGGACAACTTTTGCTATGTCATAGGTATCCCTCCACTTACATTCTGGGATCCGAAAATAAATTCCCCCGAGACCAGTTTTATTTCGGTGATTATGAAGCCAAATTGCTGACTTTTTGTACGTCCCTCGTCGTTTCAACCTTTCTCATGTCAGGGGTCTCAAGCGTCCTATGTAATTCTTATCCACCCTGACGGCACTTCGGTGATTTTTCTTTCTCTTTTGCTTGCCGTGTTTGGCTCTTTTCAAACCGGGATGTCCGTTAAAGCACAAGTAGGACAAGGTACATTTGATTCCATCTTAGGTGGCTACTTTGAAACTGTTCTGGGTTTCTCGAAGATACAAACTCATCCTGACTGTTTTCAACCTCGCACTTCCCGTTTGTCCCTTCACGGAGAAACTTGCATAACCGGGATTTCTGACCTATCAGCTCCTTTGAAACAATAGCCTGGCCCTGCTGCGACGTGATATGAGCTAAATATGGCAAATGCGTAGTGCTGACAGTGTGAATAAAAATAACATACAAAGCTCTGAATCTTGGAAATGAAAATCAATCAATCAACCAGCTTGAGAATAGCTTAAAGCTAGAAGTCCTAATTCTAACAGCCTATAGTTCTAGCTTTGCCCCTAGTTCTAGCTCGCCAGCAGCTTTTTCACAGAAATGTTCTGAACCAGTTTTTGAGGCTTCTTGTGCTAGTGCCCGTCAGTTTTACAGCCGAAACCAGCCTCCTAGATCAAATCTACCTGCTACTTTTCTTTCCAACCCACTGGAAGCTGCTAGCACTTGCTTTTCACAGTTTCGTACCGATCAGCGATCAAACGACCCTTTTTTAGTCCCTACGTCATCAGCGACGGCAAGATGGAAACATCCACCGACGACAATGCCCGCTTCGTTTATCTCCTCCCTCAACCCAAACGCCATAGCTTACTTCTCACAGGTACCCCCTCCCCCCTTCTTCGTTTTTTCCCAAAAATGCCAGTTTGTACTGGTCGTCAAGAAGCTGGAACACAGCTCCAACGCGTTGACATATACGAGCAATGGCTACACCCATCCCCGCCCTCATCAACAACCAGTAACCAGCACATCAAGTGACCCAATGTTTCCCTTTCTCGAAAATAGACTTAGTGTATTAGCTTCCCTAAGCACTGAGCTCGAACAAAGGCATGCGAAAACCAACCCCAGTCGGCATTCTTGTACTTCAGTAAATATCAATCCAACTCCTACCCAATTACGTAGTCTCTCTGTCCAAGACGGCGAGCCTGAGCCTTGCAACAAGCCGAAATGTTCCCCTATCCCGGTATTAACGCCAAATAAAGTCACTTTGAAAAAATCTGTTGTTAAAGAGTTTAGTGATAAGCGGTACAGTTTCCCTAGTTTCCTTCTTACTAATGCAGAAAGTTTAAATTTTGAAAAATTAGTTGAAATAGAATCATACTGCAAAAATAAACATCGTTGAAATTGTAGCAGTTAAAGTACAGGCTCCAAACCCAGATCTCCTTAAAATGAATGGTTTTCAAGAGTTCATTAAACTTCGCCTGGTGGACCATCCACTAGGTAAGAAAGGAGGCGGAGTAATTGTGTTGCGAGAGCAACACTTTGGTTTTGTCCTCGTTTTTTTTTTTTTTTTTTTTTTTTCCTATGACTCCGATTTCATTTTATTCCTGGTAACTGAGAAGGGTCTAACCTGTGCGGTTTTTACGGAAAGTGTGGACCTTAGGCCGGATTGATGAATATGACATTACATTTTGGAAAGCTCCGTAGAACTCTTGCCTGGGGCCAATAAGGATGGTTTTTGCTTGTCATCGAGCCAGAGCCTACGGTTTGCGAAGTGAAGTGGAGTTGTATAGCCTATGTCAGAGAGGACTATCTGAAGTTGTGTAGCGAACCTTTCGTTTCATCAAAAGATGTTTCTGCTTTCGAGTGGAAAGCTCCGTTCTAGCACGCAAGCAGGCAGGCACCAGTTTCAAATTGAAGATGGACTAAAATCTATAAGTGTTAAATATATGCGGCAGTTACCCGGCCCCACAGCCAACATATCTTCTTTGAGTGATAAATAGAAAAATCTACAGAGACAAAAAAGTGGCTTTTTCCCACGGGTCCGAAAGTGCTGCCATCTATTGTTTCTGTCCATGTCTGCGACGATTTCAGCTGAGTTTATAATTTTTTTTTTTTGCACTTTGGTTTGTGGTAGAGTAACGGTATCAGATGTGCCTCTTAAACTTTAAAAGTTCTCTCATTGCTAAAGAAACTAGAGCTTATCCTTTGCTCCTTTCTAAGTCGTGACGTTAGAAAGTTGGCCTACGGCAAAAAAGTCAACTTTTGAACTAAGACAGGTAGAATTTTTTTTTCGACGGCAATCGATAGCCATTGATGAGCCGATCAAAGTATATGCCATCCATTTTTTGGTACAAAAATTCCTTCATGAGATACACCAGTTTGAAAATTTCAAAGGGGTTGACAACTTCATAGTAAGGTACATTGAAACCAAAAATAGGCGATACCAGTTATGATACATATAGGGGACTTTTAAGCAACAGTCGACTGTTAGCCCATAATCATCTTCGGTAATGAGGGGTTTGCAGCTTTTGCTTGTTGGTATACCTGTTATTTGTTTCCGGTGTATTCGATGGTAAGAACAATTTGGTTCCCAATGGTAAGATATGCAAGGGACTTGTAAGTAATAAATGGCTGTTATGCTACAATAATCTTCTGCGATGATGGGTTTGCAGCTTTTGCTACCTGGTGTACCCATTATTTGTTTCCGGTTAACTTAATGTATATCACGGGAGAGGGACTTGTAAGTAGGAATCGGTCCACGAGGGGCTAGGAATTTTTGCAAATGGGTGCACATTGTATTCGATTTCTATAAATCTGACGGTAAGAAAGTTTGTGTCGATGGTCTATCAATGTAACCGAGGATTAACTGTTTACACAACGGATAGAAACGAAAATGTAAAGCAATGAGGTAGTTTCATAATAATTAATAGGGTCATCTATAGTATTTTAATCCTGAAAAGTTACGGATAGCTTTCTATTACCAACTAGATTATATAAGATATTGTTCCAAGTTTTCATCCGTCACGATGTCTACGATTGAAAAGGATAAAGTACAACTGACTGCAAAGTTAATTTAGTCCCTTCTTCCTATATTATTTTGTTGTTGTTTTTACAACGCTGAAGAATACCTTTTGATCATATGATTATTTTTTTTAGAACATCCCGTTTGAAAAGCTTATGCTATAATCATCTTCAGCGATGAGGGGCTTGCAACTTTTGATAGCTGGTATATCCATTATTTGTTTCCGGTGAATTTGATGTCAATCACGGGAGACGGACTTGTAAGCAAGAATCGGTTCACGAGAGGCTAGAAATTTTTGAAAATTGGTGCACATTGTATTCGATTTCTGTAAATATGACAGTAAGAAAGTTTGTATCGATGGTCTATCGCTATAACCTAGGATTAACTGTTTACGCAACGGGTACAAACGATACGGTAATGTAAAACAATAAGGTAATTTTGTAATAATTAATAGTGTCATCTATGGTATTTTAATCCTGAAAAGTTACGGATAGCTTTATAATATCAACTAGATTATATAAGATATTGTTCCAAGTTTTCATCCGTCACGATATCTACGATTGAAAAGGATAAAGTTCAACTTCGACGGCAATCGATAGCCGCTGATGAGCTGATCAAAGTATATGACATCCATTTTTTGGTAAAAAAAATTCCTTTATGAGATACACCAGTTTGAAAGTTTCAAGGGGTTGACAACTTCAGTAGTAAGGTACACACTGAAACCAAAAATAGGCGATACCAGTTGTGAGACATTTAGGGGATTTGTACGCGACAGGCAACTGTTAGCTCATAATCATCTTCGGCAATGAGGGGTTTGCAGCTCTCGCTAGTTGGCGTACCTGTCATTTGATGAACAATTTGGTTCCCAAATGTAAAACATGCAAGGGACTTGTAAGTAATAATCGGCTGTTATGCTACACAAATCTTCAGCGATGAGGGGTTTGCAACTTTTGCTAGTCGGTATACTCATTATTTTTATCCGGTGAACTTGATGTCTATCACGGGAAAGGGACTTGTCAGTAGAATCGGTGCACGATGGGCTAGAAATTAGTGCAAATTGTTGCACATTGTATTCGATTTATATAAATCTGACGGTAAGAAAGTTTGTATCGTTGGTCTATCGCTGTAACCTAGGATTTACTGTTAACGCAACGGGTACAAACGATACTGTAATGTAAAACAAGGTAGTTTCGTAATAATTAATAGTGTCATCTATGGTATTTTAATCCTAAAAAGTTACGGATAGCTTTATAATACCAACTAGATTATATAGGATATTATTCCAAGTTTTCATCCGTCACGATGTCTACGATTGAAAAGGATAAAGTTCAACTGACTGCAAAGTCAATTTAGTCCCTTTTTCCGATATGCTTTTGTTGTGGTTAGGGCAATCGATAGCCCTTGAAGAGCTGATCAAAATATATGCCATCAAATTTTCTGAACAAAAATCCTTCATGAGATAAGCCAGTTTGAATGTTTCAAGGGGTTGACAACTTCAGGAGTAAGCTACACACTGAAACCAAAAATAGGCGATACCAGTTGTGAGACATGTAAGGGACTTGTAAGCAACATTCGACTGTAAGCAACAGTCGACTGTTAGCTCATAATCATCTTCGGCAACGAGGAGTTTGCAGCTTTTGCTAGTTGGTATACCTGTTATTTGTCTCAGGTGTATTCGATGGTAAGAACAATTTTGTTCCCAATTGTAAGACATGCATGGGACTTGTAAGTAATAATCGGCTTTTATGCTATAATCATCTTCAGCGATGAGGGGTTTGCAACTCTTGATAGCTGGTGCATCCATTATTTGTTTCCGGTGAATTTATTGTCAATCACGGGAGACGGACTTGTAAGTAAGATCGGTTCACGAGGGGCTAGAAATTTTTGAAAATTGGTGCACATTGTATTCGATTTCTGTAAATATGACAGTAAGAAAGTTTGTATCGATGGTCTATCGCTATAACCTAGGATTAACTGTTTACGCAACGGGTACAAACGATACGGTAATGTAAAACAATAAGGTAGTTTTATAATAATTAATAGTGTCATCTATGGTATTTTAATCCTGAAACGTTACAAATAGCCTTCTTCCGATATTGTTTTGTTGTTGGTTTTACAACGCTAAAGAACAGCTTTTGATTATGTGATTATTCTTTTTAGAACATACCGTTTTAAAAGCTTCGATAAGTTGACAATTTCAGCATTTAACCGACAGCGAAGAAACAAAACCAAAGTGTTGCTCTCGCAACACTTTAGCCGGCGAAGCCGGACAAAGGTTGCCGCAACACTTCACGTTGCCCGGGCAACGTAGGTCTAGTGATTTTTGCAAGAGAATCTCTGTCCCCTGTTCCCCTTCTTGTGCCTGGAATTGATGTGTATGATGAAATAATGTGGATTCCAACTAAACCCAAATGTCTCCCTTGCCCCTACACTAACATAATTATTTATTATTTTTAGTATTCGGCAGGACAGAATGCTTGCTCTCGCCGTGAGTTCCAAGAAGTAGTTATATAAAGGGGCTCCCACTCCACCCTCCCCCCAATTTCAAAACCCCATTTTAACATCAATTTCTTAAATTTTAACATCCTTTTTACCAAATTATCCCCCTTTTTAAGAACATTTTTATTTTCTTAATTCCAAAATAAAGGATACAAGGAATGAGAATATTACCCTTTACTACATATAAAATACTACAATATACTACTACTTCTTTTTTTTTTTTTTTTTTTTTTTTTTATTCAAATATTACTGAGTAAACAGTTCTAAATCCACATATGTTTCTTTGTTCTTGTTTTCGCGTACAATCGGTTGCAAAACCAGATTTTTCTTTAAAAGTAATTCGTTAGCAATGGCATTATATTTCTGTGTTATAAACAAATCACAGGGTTTGTCATTATGATTAATAACTACAACCAACTTATCACCATATTTTGTCTTAGCAATTCTCATTTTAACAATAGTATATTTCAATCCTAGAACTAGTTCTTCTTTCCTGATTGTCTCATTGTATTTATTCATTCTGATTGTATTCAAGACTTCCTTTGTGGACTCCATTTATTAGGGGATGATTTTATTAAATAAAAATCCCAATCGCTTTGAAACATCTGGTAATAGAAACCAACCACGTTTATCACATAAATGCGATAGATAAAAACGCAGTACTGAGTTTGCATGATGATATGATGATTACCGATTTTGAACTTTATAAAATATTTTTGCAAAACCCCACACCCCCAGACTTTGAAAATTAAGAGGTGTGATGTTGGTACACCCCGATTGGTGTAGTGTTTGTGGTGATGTGGCCTTAGTCTGGGGGGCCCTGAACGGGGAACCCGCAAGTTTTTATTACCATCCCACTATCGACAAACAGAAACTGCGGTCAGTGGGATTCGAAGGTCTGAATGGTGATGAGTCAACGTTCGGCCGAGCGTTGAGCCACTACACCAAGGGTCCTTGTTCATTTCGCAAAAGTTTCCGAGTTAAGATGAGATTGTGTTAGTCACGCCGGAGACTGTAATTACATCCCAAATTGACGGCGAGACCTTTGAATGACGCAGCTCATTAATGCGCGTATGAAATAAAGATCTGTTTGACAGTTAGGAAACAATATTCAGTATAGCAATAGACTATATGTTTGGTAATTTCTCTTGACTTTTTATAGATTTATTACAATATCTATAGCCATTCAGACGGACTTGTTTCATGTATTTTTCGCGAGGAAAAAATCGAAAGGTTTTACGCATCTCTGTTTCTCTCTGAATTACCTCCTCAATTGTTAATTGTCCGCATTTTAGCATTGACAACAACTCAGTATAAAAATCATAAATAGTCCTAAATTCTGCTTTTCTATCAGCAATGCTTAATTGCTTTTCAATTATTTCGATGATAACAGCACCCAAACTTAAAGAAGCTAGCGGTAGCACTAGAAACGCAGACATTCCTGCTGCTGAAAAGAGGAATTTGGATACAAGTAAGCTATTACTTATACGATTGTAGTACTTGTAACTGCGACGGTAAACATACATTTTCTTTTCTAATTCTTCCATTTATAATATAATAAAATTGTTTCGAAAAATATTTCTAACAAAATAAAGAGTAGTAACCAAATGCCGATTTCGTCAAGAGTAGTAACCAAAAGCGGATTTTCGTTAAGAGTAGTAACCAAATGCCGATTTCGTCAAGAGTAGTAAAGAATAAAGGAAACCCGTGACTAGTAGTAAAGCATGTGCGAAACCCATAAGGGCGTCGGAAAATACATAGTAAAGGATTTGGAAAACCAGTGCTTTTCTTTACGGCTGAGAAAACGCAGACTGGGAAATTCATTAATAAAAATGTTCCCCTATTAAATGATGAATACTGCAGAGGTTATTCAGCTTTGTAAAAAGGTTATATCAAACAACAAAGCGGTTATACAAAGATTATCGCTATACACATATAATGAACTGCGGACTTATGCGAAAATTAATAAAATCAAAACAAATGGAGCTAAGAAACATGAAATAACAAATAATATAATAAACCATCTTAATAAGTATATTTTGATAGCTGAAGATAAAATTAAAATTGAACGCAGAAACGAAAGAACTCATAATAAGAACAGACCATCCGACTACAAACCAGAACCGAGATTACGAACCATTCTGGAAGATGAGATAAAAGAAAATAATATCACCATTACAAAACTAAAACAAGAATACAATGATAACAAAGAAAAAGAGACAAGCGAATTAAAAAGATTTCTGAAAAACAAGAACCTATCAACTCGCGGAAACCGAGAAGAAGTACTAAAAAGAGTTGGAGAATACTATAATAATATTATTACCAAACATAAAGATTCCGTACAGAAAAATAGAGATATCATAAGAGATCAAACAGAAAGACGTGATAACAGTAGACAGAAACCAATTGGTTTATCAACTCTCTTCATAAATAAGAAAAAAATCAAAGAAGAAAAATTAATTCCTGATCATTTATTTAGAACTGAAGAAGAACAACAACCTACTATCTCTAGGGAAAGTGAGAATATATTCACTATAAACGTATCAGTTGAAAGCAATGGAAGAGATGAACATACTCTTATTGCTTTTACTTTCGCCGATTTACAGCGGCGGATGAATGAACTTTATCAATATAGAGTTCAGTTCGTAACTCGTGTTATTTTCCATCGACAGGAGAATGATGAAGAAGTAGTAGTGTATTACAACAGTACTTCTTGGATTTTAAATAAAAATAGCATTCTTACTCATAATCATTTGAATGATAATAACAAGAGACTTAGTTCTTTAAGTAATACCCCTCGATCTGGGCTACAATTTAGTCGGTATGAAGGAATTGATTATAGGATGACGCGAATAGAATCTTACATGGGAGGAACGTTTAAAATACTGCCAGATTTCGTAAAAAATAAAAGAGCTTGCTTGAATATTGAAAATAACGACCAGAAATGTTTCCTTTGGTCTATCTTAGCAAATCTACATCCAGCTAAGGATCATCCGGAAAGAATTTCGAAATATAAACAATATGAGAACGAATTTGATTTCGAAGGGGTTACCAACTTCCCAATGGATACTAAAGATATACACAAATTTGAAAATAGATACAACATTAAAATTTGTTTATTTCAAATTGATAAAGAGAAAATAATCAGAAGTCATATACTAAAAAGTACAATCAATGGCAAAACAGCTAAACATGTTATTAATTTATTGTATTTCGATAATCATTATGTACTGGTAAAGGATCTGAGCAGATTAGTTGGTCCTCAAATATCTAAAAAGAAAACAAAGACATACCTCTGCACTTATTGCGGAAGGCATTTTAAGAAGGAAGAATGCTTTGAAAAACATGAAAGTAAAAATAATTGCGAAGATCCTGATATAATAATGCCTCCTGAAGGTTCAAGTATACAATATAAAAATATTGCAAAACAAATGAAAGTACCTTATTGCATAATAGCAGACTTTGAGTCTTATAACGAAGAATACAATCAGGTAAACGGGAAGAAAACAATAAAATTGGCCAAACAGAAACCATTTGCTTACGGATTTCAGGTTTGCTGTTCCTTTGATACAAACCAGAACAAATACTATGACTATTTCGGTGAAGACGCTGCAAAACATTTTGTTAAAACCGTTACAAAAGTATCCACAGAAATTGCAAACAAATATGAAAGCAGACAAAGAAACCATACTTATACCAATTCAGAAATTACCGAAAAATGGAAAAATCTAATGGATAAGACTTGTCACATCTGTACAACTGAAATTACTGAAAATCCTCACTTTGATCACGACCACATGACAGGAGAAGATAGGGGATTTGCTCATGCTGAATGTAATATGAAATACAGGATTCCTAGGCATATCCCGGTAGTAATGCATAATTTATCTAAATATGATTCCCATCTGTTTGTTAGAGAATTGATACCTGATAACGGAATTTTTGAAAGTGCAGAAAGTTTCATATCATTCTCGAAATCAATAAGTATAAGAAAGACGGATACGGAAATAAAATATGAGATCCGGTTTATAGATTCGATTAGATTTATGGCTTCATCTTTAGACAAACTATCAGCAAATTTAGCAACATGTGATTGCAAAGTACCTTGTAATCATCTAAGACAGAATTTCAAGTACACATCTAACAGCTTCAAAAATGACGATGAATTCAAAGAAATAATTAAAAAAGGGGTATATCCGTATGAATTCGTAGACAGTTTCGATAAAATGAATTGTACAAACTTACCATCCATAGAAAGCTTTTATTCTAGGTTGACGGGGAAAGGTATTGACAAAAGTGATTATAAAAGAGCGGTATCTATATGGAAACAATTTAACTGTGAAACATTACTTGATTATACCAAGTTGTACCTAAAAAGTGATGTGTTAATTCTATCAGATGTTGTGGAGAATTTCAGGAATGTGTGTATACATAATCATGATCTGGATCCACTTCATTACTTCTCAGCTCCTGGGTTGACATGGGATTCTTTCTTAAAGAATTCAAAAGTAGAACTACCACTATTCTCGAAGGAAGACATGTATACATTCATTGAAAAGGGGATAAGAGGTGGTGTATCCCAATGTATAAAAAGATACGCAAAAGCAAATAATAAATATACAAGTGATTATAATAAGAATAAGCCATCTAATTATTTAGTGTATTTAGATAAAAATAATTTATATGGGTGGGCAATGTCGCAGAATTTACCAGCGAATGATTTCCAATTCATTTCCATACCGGATGATTTGAAAGAAAGGAATGAATACGAATCAATCGAGTATTACAACCATCTAAAAACTCACATCAATTCGATAATGAAATTACAGAATGTAGGTGCTATATATGAGGTAGATTTAGAATATCCAAAAGAACTACACGAATTACACAAGGATTTACCATTAGCACCCGAACACTTTAACGGTAAGCTATGTACCACAGTATTAGATAAAACCAACTATGTAGTTCACCACAGGAATCTAGAATTTTATTTACAAAAAGGCTTGATATTGAAAAGAGTACACAGAATACTAGGATTCACTGAAAGTGCTTACTTAAAAGGATATATAGACCACAACACAGCACTTAGAACTAAAGGTACAAATGATTTTGAGAAGGATTTCTTTAAGCTTATGAATAATGCTTGCTTTGGAAAAACTATGGAAAACGTAAGGAAGCGAGCGGATATGGAAATAATAACGGATGATGCAACAAGAGAAAAAATAATAAAGAAACCCAACTTTAAATCTGAAATAATATTCAGTGAAAACTTTTCAGTAGCAAGAATGTCAAAGGAAAAGATAAAATTAGACAAACCAATGTATATCGGCTTTGCTGTATTGGAACTATCCAAGTTATTGATGTATGAATTCCATTATGATTATATGAAGCCTAAATATGGAGATAAAATTGATTTGTGTTATATGGACACTGATTCTTTCATATATGATATTAGAACTGAAGATTTTTATCAAGATATCAAACAGGATTTGAATGAGAGGTTCGATACATCTGATTATGCGAAAGATAATCCATATAGGTTTCCTAGTGTAAATAAGAAAGTGATAGGAATGATGAAAGATGAATTAGGTGGACAGGTTATGACAGAGTTTGTTGGATTACGATCAAAAGTATATGCTTATTTAAAGGACAACCAAGACCCTTCAAAGGCTAGCAAAAAACTGAAAGGAATAAAAACCAAGATAGTTAAAGATAAAATTACGATTCAAAACTATAAGGATGTACTGTTTGGTAAAACGGAAAACCTTTCTATAACCCAGTATAACTTAAGATCATACAAGCACAATATGTTTCTAGAAGAACAGAATAAAAAAGCGTTAGATCCTAAGGATGATAAAAGGATAGTAACAAGCGATAAAATACACACTTTACCTTTAGGTTATAAACATTAAATTCAAGTACCTACTTAAAAAAATCAAGTACCTACTTCAAAACTTCAAGTACCTACTTAAAAAATTCAAGTACCTACTTAAAAAATTCAAGTACCTACTTAAAAAATCCAAGTACCTACTTCAAAACTTCAAGTACCTACTTAAAAAAATCAAGTACCTACTTAAAGAATTCAAGTACCTACTTAAACAATTCAAGTATATACTTAAAATACTCAAGTAAATCTTATAATGAAAAATTCTTCCTAAATAAATGAATGAAAAGGCTCCAATCAAAGTCTATGATTTTAGTGAAAAGAACACTTATCAGAATAAGCACGACCTTGCACCTCAGTGGCCATTTAGACTCTTAATTTGTGGTAGTTCTGGAACAGGGAAAACTAACCTTCTTTTGAATTTAATTTATGAATATCTTTGTTTCAACCGAATATACTTGTATGCAAAAGATCTTGAAGAAGATAAATATCAAGACCTTATAACCAATTTGACCACTTTGGAGTCACAATGCAAATCGAAAGTCTTAACAGTAAGTAACAATCTTGATGATATTGTCGATGTTGACGACTTAGACCCTGAGTACCAAAACTTGATTATCTTTGATGATTTTGTTACTGAAAAAGACCAGAAGAAAATAGAAGACTTATTCATAAGAGGAAGAAAGAAAAATGCTTCAATTATTTACTTGTCACAGAGCTATCATAAAACGCCAAAGGTGGTAAGGCTCCAGTGCAATTATTTTGCATTCTTTCAGTGTTCTAATCCAAAAGAAGTAAAATTAATAAGACAAAGCCATGTATCCAGTATAGACGATGAAAAATTTCTCAAACAATTCGAGACTGCAACCAAGGGCTACGGTTTTTTCTTCATAGATTTAAAAATAAAAGATAAAACCCTTAAGTACAGGAAAAACTTTGAAAAATTTACCGGATAATTTATTTCTATAATAAATGAATAAATTTGGTAGTGTTGGAAAAAAGGTTAGTAACGAATCGAATGAAAAGAGAGTTACTGATGACAACGGTAATATTAACCTACAAGGTAAGAGAATTATTATGTTAGGGGATGCGAAAGCTGACCAGGACGCTATTAGTTTCAGATCTATGACTATTATTTTGAATCAATTTAAAGAAGAAATTACCGCACAACAAGTGGGGGCAAATCAGTATTTTAGCGAAGATATCAACAGATTAACTGCGGTACATGATTCTCCTGATAATTTATTGGTAAGGATTAAAGATAAAGGGTTATTTGTAAAAGAAATAGTTCGAGTTAATGATAAAGAGATTAACGCTGAAAACAAGTTGATAACAAATGTTCAAAACCCTAGGAACAAAAATGATGCTGTTAATTTAGCAACGTTAACTATGAATCTTTTAGATTATGACAAAAAGCTTCTTGGGCAACACACCCATAACGGTATAATTGAAGGAAAGATTGCTGGTCAAAAAACTCGTATCGATAATATTGAAAGAGCAGTAGTAAATATTTTAAAAAGGCTTCTAGAGCTAGAGCTAAAACCTGTTGACAAACCATTCGTTACCAGAATAGAAAAAATGATGGCTGGTAAATAAATTTTATAAGATAAATTTATTCCCTAATAAATGGTTGAAACAATGGAGTATACAGTTTATTTGTCAAAGCTTCAGAAAGGAAAGCTGAAGAAATGCTTTGATGCTAAACAAAAATGTCAGATACGTGTTAGTCATAGTAGACAAAATGAACGAGAACCAGTTAAGTTACTTTTAAGTAAACGACAAATTGATAAAATTGAAACCTGTAAAATGAATAATAAGGGATGTGATATTGATGTATCATACAAGCAGATGAGAGAAGCGATTCAAAAGGGTGGATTACTTCCATTTTTAATACCGCTAGCAATTACCCTTGGTAAGGCAGCTTTAACAAGTGGTGCTGCTGCTTTGGGTACATTCGCTGGTAAGAAAATTATGGATAAAATGACCAACACAGGTGGAGCGCTTAAACTTCCTGGAACACAAAAAGTTGTGGGTAATGGGGTACGTGAGAAGGAAACTGATGATGTCAACACAGGTGGAGCGCTTAAACTTCCTGGAACACAAAAAGTTACCGGTAATGGTGTACGTGGTAGACCTAAGAAGGAAAAAACCGATGATGTCAACACAGGTGGAGCGCTAACACTTCCTGGAACACAAAGAGTTGTCGGTCATGGGGTACGTGGAAGACCTAGGAAGTCAAAAAACGGGGACATCAAAAAAGAAGCAAAAGTAAAGTAGGACCTCTAACCAATTTTGATATTATGGATGCATTAGGGAGTATACCACAGTTTCGAGGTGTTTTCTCTTTAGATACGCTACCCAAACATATAAACGATTCGGAATGCGGTGTCATTAATTATGATAAACTCGGAATGCCTGGAACTCACTGGGTTGCCTATTGTAATCTACCTGAATACCCCCATGTAGAATTTTTTGATTCTTTCGGTATTCCCCCAGGAAACAATATATTTCAATCCTAGAAGAACTAGTTCTAGGATTGAAATATACTATTGTTAAAATGAGAATTGCTAAGACAAAATATGGTGATAAGTTGGTTGTAGTTATTAATCATAATGACAAACCCTGTGATTTGTTTATAACACAGAAATATAATGCCATTGCTAACGAATTACTTTTAAAGAAAAATCTGGTTTTGCAACCGATTGTACGCGAAAACAAGAACAAAGAAACATATGTGGATTTAGAACTGTTTACTCAGTAATATTTGAATAAAAAAAAAAAAAAAAAAAAAAAAGAAGTAGTAGTATATTGTAGTATTTTATATGTAGTAAAGGGTAATATTCTCATTTCTTGTATCCTTTATTTTGGAATTAAGAAAATAAAAATGTTCTTAAAAAGGGGGATAATTTGGTAAAAAGGATGTTAAAATTTAAGAAATTGATGTTAAAATGGGGTTTTGAAATTGGGGGGAGGGTGGAGTGGGAGCCCCTTTATATAACTACTCCAAGACAAGCTCCAAGAAAGTCTTGATTTTGTTACTACTAAATACCCGAATGCAGGAATTATTATGGCAGGCGATCCAAATGAACTTCGCCTAGATTATATGAGGACCAAAAATCTTAAACATTTTTGCAAGTCCCCCACCCCGCTTCCTCCCGTTGGTGGAAGTTACCATTTTATTTTACAGTTCATTCCTCTACATAAATATTCTTTGAGCCCTGATTTTGAAACATTTCCCTTGCCAAGAAGGGCCGAAATATCGCTGATGAAGAATCATAGCTGACGTATCCGTTGTAAACATTGTTTGAATAAATCATTCCTCTACAAAAATTTAAAACACATGTAAGGGTTTCTGAATATTCCTACCGCCCAATAAGAAACCGAGGGCTTCTAGACTTTGGTACTTTGATTTCTTCTGAGACTTTGGAAGATATTGCAGCTTGTGAGACCCTTGATGCTAAGATTTCTATGTTTCAATCAAAATTAATGAAACAATACACATCTTTTTCCCCTGAAGTAACAAAAAATTGTTGCTCTTCCGATAAACCTTATATCACTGAAAAGATAAAAATCACTCATTCAACAAAAATTAAAACTATTTCGTCATGGAAGAAAAGACGTTCTTAAAGGACACCTGAACAATGAAATCATACTTGAACACACCATGGAGAATACATTTACAGAAATGGCCACGGAGAGCATTCTTCTCCTAAGCGTGACGTTTTCAAAATAAGGATGTTCGTTTCTGGAGGTTTGCACGTGCAGACTCCAAGACAAAAACCGCAATTCATTCAGATCTTGTACAGCGCGTTGATTGGAGACATTTGTTCATTCCTAAAATTATTCAGTACTGAAATAAGGACAGATGCAAAATGGAGCAAAAATCATAGCTTGGAAACACTATTTCGTATTTGGATTGGATTTTCTGCAGGCACTGTTTACGGAAGTCATACAGATAGGGATGATACTTGGTACTCATCATTCAGGTGTCCTTTAAAGAAAGTAAGCCCCGCCAGTGGTTTAGAAAAGATAAGGAGCTTGGTGGTCGTACGCGTAAGAATGGGGGACGGGGATGTCGACATTGCTAGCACACGAGGAGTGATCCTCAAAATCCGAGGAATAGTTTATTTTGATCCAATTATTTTCCAGACATGGATTCGGATCCTTTCTTAATGGAAGAAACTGACCCATCGAAGTGTAATGCCATGGAAAGCTCCTTCTGGGAACTAAAGACTATCCAGAGTCACGTGATACCAAAAATCGCCGAAGAAGCGAAATTCATCAACAAGGATCTGCAAAAGCTTGAGTGGGCTATCAAAGAGATCTTGGAGAATACGATAGAGGAGGTAAGGTGATTTTTCTTTGTCATGGAGAGGGATCAAAACTCAGGGAATCTCCCGAATATTCTCGAGTGAAGTGCCTGTGAGAAACGATGAGCCGATTCTTCCGCACCTGACTGAAAAGAATCCACCCATGCCACAATCTTTTTCTCTTCATTAAAAGATACTGATTTAATCCATTGGCTGCCTCGTTATTTGTTTGGGCTGCATTTTTCAAATTGTTACTCTTCCATGTAAATTGGTTTTGATTAACTATTCGTCACTATCTGATGTACTTTTTGGGATCCCAAAACGTAAGTGGAGGGATACCTATGATATCGCAAAAGTTGTCCGTCCGTCCTTCTGTCCGTCCGTCTGTCTGTAAGCACGATAACTCTCGAAGGGAATGTGATATTTTGATGAAACTTGGTATGAGGATTGTTTGGGTCAAGGGTAAGGTCGAGTTCGTAGATGAGCTCTGTAGCCCTATATTTGGGGTGGGGGAGGGGGTTGAAATTAAGGGGCAAACAAAATATTTTTAAACAGCCAATTTGATAGTCATTATGGGGTAAAAAGACATGCTGAGCACGATGGTGAAAATCATTTTCTCGCCGCACAAGTAGTTCGTCCGGAATCCGGCAAAACCGGAAAGTTTGTTAAAAGTTAAAGTTTCATTTGAAGTTGATCAAATGTTTGATTTAGGTGTAAGAAGACATGCTGAGCAAGATAGTGAAAACCATTTTCTCGCTGGACGAGTAGTTCGTCCGGAATTCGGCAAAAACCGGAAAGTTGGTTGAAAGTAAAAGTTTGATTTGAAGTTGATTAAATGTTTGATTTAGAGGTAAGTACACATGCTGAGCATGATGGTGAAAATCATTTTGTCGCCGGACAAGCAGTTTGTCCGGAATCCGGCCAAAACCGGAAAGTTGGTTCGAAGTAACAGTTTCATTTGAAGTTGATTAAATGTTTGATTTAGGGGAAAGAAGACATGCTGAACCCGATGGTGAAAACCATTTTCTCGCCGGACAACTAGTTCGCCTGTAATCCGGCCAAAACCGGAAAATATGTTAAAAGCAAAAGCTTTATCTGAAGTTGATTAGATGATAGATTTAGGGGTAAGAAGAGACGCTGAGTCTGTATATGATGATCATTTTTTACCCGGACATATAATTAGTCAGGAATCCGGTTGTATCCAAAAAAAAAATTTAAGTCAAAATTTTATTTAAAGTTGATTAGATGTTCTTTATAGGGATAAGGAGATACGCCGGTTTCGTTTCTGAGTTTTCTTTTTTTGCTGGACTAGTAGTTCGCTTGGAATTCGGGCGAAACCGCGAATTTGGCAGTAGTATAAAGCAGGAAGTTTCGGTCAGTATCGTCAAAATAGATATGGCTTATAGCTAGGTGTAGATAGATAGGTAGATAAAATATCTGAACTCGGTTTTCTCTGATGGTTAGCCTGGCGAAGACAAGACCCAATTGTCTGGATCAAATCTTAGATGTTTGGGATCCCACCGACACCTTTGGTCTTGTTATACTCGGTAGTGTATTTGAGGGAAGTAAACAGTAATATAACAAGTGCACAAGCGCTCAGACGTGGAGTGTAAAAGTAAAATTTTATCACATTTTATATACAAATAGCTGTAGAACCAAGCCATTTCTCATCCCCAATAACCAAACAAGTAGTATTTGTAATCATCCGACTTTAAAAGCTTTAAAAGTAAACAAACCGCTAGTATAAATCCATAGAAATGTTGAAGATCTTGCACGAATAGGTTGACTTCGAACACTGAATGGTCTGTCAGCCAGTCCCACCCTATGAACCTATTTTCCATTAGCAAGATAATAACAAGTGCAATAAACCAAGTCGTAGCCACCTAATGCCCCCTTTGTCACAATTCATTAAGAACGGCATATTGTCGATCATATGACAAAACAGTCCAGTTTCCAACTGGTAATTAAAGATTAAAGTACGTCGCGTCATCTTATTTGTTGTTGTTACACGAAATCCTCATCCATAGATATTTCTCCCCAAATATACAAGAGATGGACTTGAGACCTGTCATAGACGAAGTTAAGTCATGGGAAATCTGGGCCCAGCTGAGGGCGGAAGGGGGGGGGGGTTGTGACCCATTAAATGCGTATTTCCACCTCTTTTTCCTCAAGTATACCAGCTTAGAGTTCGATTCCAGTCACGGGTCAAAAACTTTTTTCATGGGCAGTTTTGTCCCGCTTGCTCATAAACGAGAAGGGTGGGGGTGGTTCAACTCTGCCCAATCCCTATGATCGAAAGCATAAAGGAAATTTATTGCCTTATTTCCAGTTATTGTCAAGTTAAAAACATTAAAAATGGGCCCAATTGCCCCTGAACCAAGTGGGGGGGGGGGGGGGGGTTGGGGTCCGCAAATAGTAAAAACCCCAGTGCTCACAATCCTACCAAGTTTCAACTTCATACCTGTTGATTCCTGTCACGGGTCACGAACTTTACTCCTGGGCAATCTGGGCCCAGTTGCCCATGAACGTGGTGGGTGGGGGAGGTGCAACTTTCAAAGCAATTTCCGAGCCCTAGGATCTACATATACAAGGAATTTCACCGTCCTATGTCCAGTTCTGGTGAAGTTATGAACCTTATTCACTGGGCAATCCGGGCCCGTTTGCCTCTGAACCGCGTTTGGGTGGGGGGCGTGACCCCCAATGGGCACAACTAGACCCCAATACCCACTAGTATACCAAGTTTGAACTTGATATCTGTTGATTCCTGTCACGGGTCACGAACCTTACTCCTGGGCAATCTGGGCCCAGTTGCCCATGAACACGGTGGGTAGGGGAGGTGCAACTTTCAAAGCAAATAACCAGCCCTAGCATCTACATGTACAAGGAATTTCATCGTCCTATGTCCATTTCTGGTCAAGTTATGAATATTATTAACTGGGCAATCTGGGCCCATTTGCCCCTGAACCAGGCTGGGGTGGGGGGTGGAACCCTCAAAAGTCACAACTAGACCCCAATCCCCACTAGTACACCAAGTTTGAACTTGATACCTGTACTGGTTCACGATTTATGACCTCCACAAAATACGCTGAAAACCGGAAAACGAAAACCGTAAGCTGCTACAGCGCTCGCAATAGTGGAGTGTTCCAAGGAACAATCTACTAATAATCTGAATTTTGACAGGACCCGTCATGTCCCTTTATTTTGATTTTATTAATTATGACCCGGTTCTTAGAAACGGCGGAGAAATGGAAAACAAAGTAGAAAACGCGAGTGAAGACACAAAAAAAAAAAAAAAAAAATATGTTTACGTCCTTTACGATTTACGATAGTGTTACATCCTCGGCGACAGTGAGGCTTTATTCTGTGGTTGCTGAAATGGCACTGCGTCCGATGCATATATTTGCGGATAAATAATGATGAAATTGCATAGAAAATGCCAAATAATATGACATGAAAGCAATTAAAAAAACAAATCTTGATAGATTACTAGTCTTGGATGGCATTGTTCAACCCGTTGGCTGGTTTTCTGTAGGCAATTGCTGAATAATTAGGTATCGTAAGAGGCTAATACTCCGTTTTGGAAAGACCGTTTGTCATCTTATGAAAATCTCTTGCTTGGATCTGAAGTCACGGCCATGCAGGCCATCCGAAGTTCAATCAGGATCATAAGTCTCTAAGGTTATCGTGTAATTTCATCGTAGATGACCTCTTTAACTTTTGTTTGCATATTTTCCTTTATCTCCTGGGGAGAGGAGCTTTTTTGGGATCCCAAAACGTAAGTGGAGGGATACCTATGACATCGCAAAAGTTGTCCGTCTGTCCGTCCGTCCGTCCGTCCGTCTGTCCGTCCGTCCGTCCGTCCGTCTGTCCGTCCGTCCGTCCGTCCGTCCGTCCGTCCGTCTGTAAGCACGATAACTCTCGAAGGGAATGAGATATTTTGATGAAACTTGGTTTGAGGGTTCGTTGGGTCGTCGGACCAGTCAAGTTCGTAGATGGGCTTTGTAGCTCTACATTTAGGGGTGGGGGAGGGGATTCAAATTAAGGAACAAACAAAATATTTTGAAACAGCTAATGTGATAGTCGATTATAGGGTAAGAAGACATGCTGAACACGATGGTGAAAACTATTTTGTCATCGGACAAATAGTTCGCCCGGAATCCGGCCAAAACCGGAAAGTTTGTTGAAAGTAAAAGTTTTATTTGAAGTTGATTAGATGTTCGATTTAGGGGTAGGAAGACATGCTGAAGACGATGGTGAAAATTATTTTCTCGACGGACAAGTATTTCGCCCGGAATCCGGACCAAACCGGAAAGTTTGTTGAAAGTAAAAGTTTTATTTGAAATTGATTAGATGTTCGATTTAGGGGTAGGAAGACATGCTGAAGACGATGGTGAAAACTATTTTCTCGACGGAAAAGTATTTCGCCCGGAATCCGGCCCAAACCGGAAAGTTTGTTGAAAGTAAAAGTTTTATTTGAAGTTGATTAAATGTTCGATTTAGAGGTAGGAAGACATGCTGAAGACGATGGTGAAAACTATTTTCTCGACGGACAAGTATTTCGACCGGAATCCGGCCCAAACCGGAAAGTTTGTCAAAAGTTTTATTTGGAGTTGATTAGATGTTCGATTTAGGGCAAGAAGACATGCTGAACACTTATGTGAAAACAAGTTTCTACCCGGACATGTAGTTCGTCCGGAATCCGGCCAAAACCGGAAAACTGTTGGAAGTCAAAGTTTTATTTCTAGTTGATTAGATGGGCGATTTAGGGGTAAGAAGAGATGCTGAGTCTCTGTATGACAATCGTATTTTACCCGGACATATGGTTCGACCGGAATCCGGCTGGAATCGGAAAATTTGTTATAAGCTAAATTTCTATTTGAAGTTGATTAGATGTTCATTACTGGGGAAAGAAGATACCCTGATTTCGTCTTTGAGCTTTCTTTTTTCGCCGGACAAGTAGTTCTGGAGTTCGACCGGAACCGGGAAATTGGCAGAAGTGGCAGGAAGTTTTCGTCAAAACAGATATGACTTATAGGGGTAAACACACATGCTGAGTCCAAATCTGAACTTGGTTTTCTCAGGTGATTAGCTATTTGGCCTTAATCTGAATTTTAATTGTAAAAATGTTCAAGGAGTCTGGCGAAGACTGGATCTGGCTAAGACAAGACCCAGTTGTCTGGATCAGATATTGAATTTTTGGGATCCCATCGAAACCTTTGGTCTTGTTCCTCTTAAGATTCAAGTCCGGCGCCAAAACAAGTTCACTTGGCTGACCTTGGCCTGTGTAATGGTCCGCAAAATTGGAATTATACAGATTTTTGTATACTTGCATAAAGATTGTAATCAAGATAAGTACCAGATAAATAAAGATGGGATAAATGTAAGCCTTCTTCGTGTGATGATGCGGAGAGAAGATCAGAGCCTCGTAAAATTCCTGTCGGTCTTTTCAGCAGCGTCACCAGTTCTTGGGTAGACCTTTCCGGTCGGAACTTATGAAAACGGGGAAAATGCGGCCGAGTAAACGTGCTCAGATTTCTGCGTAAGCAGTAGGTCGCAAGTACAGTTTTCGGAGTTCAGCGGTCCTCGAAGAACTAAAAATAATAAGGATAGTTCCGTTTTTGCAGATACAATGGTATATAATACTACGGTAACTGAATCTGCATTTTTTCGTCTTTGCAGTTACCATGGTACCCGATTCTACGGTTGCTTTGTGAAAACGACAATTGCCGAATTAGAAATTACCCCAAAAGAAATATTTACATCCGCTCGCATCAACAAGTACCAAATTTCTGTCCGACCAATTTGACAAAAAACGGCCAATTTGACAAAACGGCCAGTTACTATGGTCGGTTACCACGTAACTGCAAAAGCGTTTTTAGACCGTGGTATCACATTCAGTGATGTCTGTAGAGATGCAACTGATGATTATCTAGTTGTAGCTAACAAGGTCACGGGAAACAAGATACAACACAGACATTTTCTGGGGTTATTACAAATATCCAGGAGTAAATACCCTCCTGTTTTTTTGCTTTTTAGAGCAGTTTTTTTCCAGCTGACTAACCGTTCAGTGCAGTGAGAAACATTATAGGAAATAGGAGGAAATAACAAATGACTTGACAGTTAGGTCGTTCAATGGAAACTATTGGTAAATGGCACAAACAGTGTTTACAAACGACAAAGCAGAAAATCTTACACGAACTTATAATTATGCTGCGAGATTTGCTATCAGATAAAAGGCCGGACCCTGGTCAGGCTCATGAAAATGAATATATCTAATAGACAATGGGCCGTACAAAATACATGATGGTTATAATACACTTTATATCACTTAATACTTATCTTTATTTAACTAATACACTTAAAAATTGGCATATTTTAAGTATCTTAGCTTTTTTTTATTTTCAAGAACATCGGGGGACTTGATAGTATACCGATTAAGAAAATGTCTCCTGGGGTCTGAGAGCTGCTCGCATTCAACCAGAAAATGTCCACTCGGATTGGCTTTCTTACGCCCTTGTTATGGAGGGGAAACAACGAAAAGGGGGGGGGGGAACTGTCAGTAGGTTTAGAGAACGCCAGTTAGCTAAACGTACATTTTGTACATTTTGGAAAAGCTCAGATTCTTGCAACATGAACCGGACTTCATCAAACTATAAGAGAAGCGGTTGAAATTATGAAAAAACGTTCAGCGATCAATAGGCGAATACTCACTACCAGAAACATGGAAAGGCATCATCAGTGAAAGGAAATTCAGACCCCAAGCTCTTCTCCACAAAAAAACGAAATTCAATCCAAATGCAGAAAAATCTCTACCCGACCAACGACCCAATCGAGCAGCAAAAAGAGCAGCCGTGTCCAAAATGAAATCACAGCAACCGTTTTAACTCCAAGCTAGACTCACGAAAGAATTTACGAAGTTAAATATTTATCGCTAGGCTAGAATCTTGAGTTTTGTGTTTCCCACAAGTTCGTTTTTCCAACTTGAGCGGTTTTGAGCCTAAAGAGGACCCTTGCCAAAAAGGGCCGAAATATAGCTCGAATAGAATTCAGCTGACGTATCCGTTTTCACCATCAAATATAGTTAACTAAACGGATTAGCCAGCTGAGATTTAAGCGATATTTCGGCCCTTCTTAATGAAGGTCCTCGTCAGGGGGTTTACTAGTCATAGGTTATTTTTTCGTATCTTGAGCCTGAAAAGGTCCCTTTCCAAAAATAGCCGGTTGAATAAATAACAGCTGACCCATTGAAAAATTCTTCGACTGCTTTTTGCTTTAAAAGCACAATATTTGTTAGGCCAACAGCGTTCTCCATACGTTAATTTTAGTATTGTTTCGTCAAATTGTTGCAACACATTTAAAAGAAATTAAAATAGTATGTCTCTAAGAACAAGACCAAAGGTGTCGATGGGATCCCACAAATCTAATATTTGATTCAGACAATCGGGTCTTGTCTTCGCCAGATCCAATCTTTGCCAGGCTAATGATCAGAGAAAACCAAGTTCAGATATACCTCTATAGGCCATATCTATTTTGACGATACTGACCGAGACTTCCTGCTTTACTTCTGCCAAGTTTCGCCCGAAAGTCCAGCAAGAAAAGAAAATTCAGAAACAAATCCAGCGTATCCCCTTAAATAAAGAACATCTAATCAACTTTGAATAAAGTTTGACTTAAACAAAAAAAGAATCCGGTTACAACCGGATTCCGGACTAATTATATCCGGGTAAAAAATGATTGTCTTATGCAGACTCAGCGTCTCTTCTTACCCCTTAATCTGTCATCTAATCGAACTTTTGCTTTTAACAAACTTTCCGGTTTTGGCCGGATTCTGGGCGAACTAGTTGTCCGGCGAGAAAATGGTTTTTTTACGCCTCAATCGAACATTTAATCAACTTCAAATGAAACTTTTACTGTTAATCAACTTTCCGGTTTTCACCGGATTCCGGACGAACTACTTGCTCGGCGAGAAAATGGTTTTCACCACCGTGTTCAGAATGTCTTCTTACCTCTAAATCGACCACTTAATCAACTTCAAATAAATCTTTTACTTTTAACCATTTTCCGTTTTTTGCCGGATTCCGGACGAACTACTTGTCCGGCGAGAAAACGGTTTTCACTATCGTGCTCAGCTCACTATCGTGCTCTTCTTACCCCATAATCGACTATCACATTAGCTGTTTAAAAATATTTTGTTTGTCCCTTAATTTGAACCCCCTCCCCCACCCCTAAATGCAAAGCTACATAGCCCATCTACGAACTTGACCTTACCCTTGATCCAATGAATGCTCACACGAAGTTTCATCAAAATATCTCATTCCCTTCGAGAGTAATCGTGCTCACAGACAGGCGGACGGATTTTTGCGATGTCATAGGTATCCCTCCACTTACGTTTTGGAATCCCAAAAACGTAACTTTTTTCAGACCATTTATACCACGAAAAATTTTACAATCCCGCGGGATTAAGAAATTGATCCTGCAAGCTGAAAAATGAACTTCATCTTGAAAATGAAGCTCATTTTCCAGCTTGATCGACTGGAGCCTGAGGAGTGTCCTTGCCAAGAAGGGCCGAAATATAGCACTAATAAAATGTAGCTGAGGTATCCGTTTTGCAGTGTCAAATATGATTCGCTGTCAGCTTAGGCTGAAGGATTATTTATATAAGGATTGGACATCTGTTTATTTTCATTTGTTTATTACCCGCTTCTTGGATAGGATATCGCTGAGTAATCTAAAAAGACGTAGTAAAAGAAAAAAAAATGCTAAAAACAACAGAACAATAAAAAAAAATTATGTAAATTTAACCCACTTTAAACATGGTACACGGAGACATACAATTTTTGACATGCAGGCTAGCATTAAACGGATTCTGGATTAAAAAAAGAAGAAGAAAAAGCCGTGGGCTGGCAAGGCATGATGTTTGTGAAGGATAATCAGATTTGTATATACACAAAGAAGTGTATCGGTGCTCTGCTGAACTTCCAAATTTTGGAATCAGTTTACGATTGCGGATTTCGGCAGATACCGGCGATCCTGCTCGATCGATCGATCTGCGAGTCACAGATCGCTTATTTCTGCATTAACATCGCTGCATGGCTACCAGATCATGTCTTGGTCATGTGGTAAGTCATACTACTCTCTGGCAGCTCCATTACTCGCCGTAATGAACTCATTCTTTTGTATCCTTATGCCATTTCTTATGCAATATATAAAGCAATGCACGTTTTTTGCGGTGTGATTTACGGCACTTGAGTAAACTTTTGATTATGTGGTTTAGAGTAACTTGTGGATCGTGTTTTAGTCAACCTCTTCTACTTGCGCAGAAATTGTTGTTAAGTCATGCTGATCCATTTAAATGAAAGAAATATAAATAAACGTGATCTTCTTAACCTTACCCTAGACCACAAATTTATCGTAGTTCGTTAGGCTATCATGCTCTGAAGGGTGGTTCCCAAAATCACCACGATCTTTTTGCCCACTCCCGCAATGCCCACGCTCAGAATGCCCACGAATAAAATGCCCACGGTTCAAAATGCCCACGACCACGAAATGCCGGCGGCCTAAAATGCCGACAGTTCAAAGTGGTCACAGGGGAGGCTAATATCGTCCTAGTTTACAATGCGGACGGCCGAAACTGTCGACAGGGGAAGCCAAAATCATCCTGTGACAGCGCACGGACGGACCTCGGACCACGAACCACGTTGAGGCCTGGCACCGAGTCCTCAACAGACGAATTACACCCCGACTTAGTTTATTTCGACTTCTGTGAGAAGTTCAGACCATGCAAAACGAGATGGAATCAGACCTCCTCCAGATCGGTGCTGGAGCCGACTTAAGACGAAGGAACCGAAGAATGGTCCGGAAAGACCAGCAAATTCAAGCACTTAAAGAGATGTTCCAAGGGGGCTCAGAATCAGTCAGAAGCTTCCTCAAGAAAGCACAGCGTTTTTGCGGCATCTAACCACGACGCAATGGCTACAAATGTTTCTTGTAAACAATAATACCAGTGTTACATTTATAATTGAGATTATACAAGTTCATCAAACGATTATCGTCATTCTGATACTCGGTCTACTCCTCCCGTCACTCAATCACGCCTAATTTCGGACTGAAAACCTCAAATTTATCCAATCGTGGGGATTTTGAGTCGTGGGCATTTTGAGACGCGGGCATTTTCAGCCGTGGGCATTTTGAGTTGTTGGCATTTTTAGTGGGCATTATGATCGTGAGCATTTTGAGTGGTAGCCAAACAAAGTACTGAACTGCAGAGGTGTCATTTAGGGGGGGGGGGGGACTTTCCAAGGGTGCCCGGAGCTACCAGGAAAAACAGAAATATAGCCAGTCGGCTTTTCGTAAAAATAGTCGGTTTTTCCTAAAATCAGTCGATTTTTCGTCAAAACAGTCGGTATTAATGACCAGCCAATTTTTAAATACCTACCCCCCCCCACACCCCCCAAAAAAAAAAAACATTTTGGCCAGTAACGCCTCTGGTGCCATATCAGCTTGATCAAGCTTACTCGTGAAAATTGAACCCTTTTTAATCCGAGTAAATAACCCATTGTTTGAGGATCGAATGTCTTCAAGGCGCGTATGAGTCAGGGTCAATTGTGTTTCTGAACTCTGAACAGGAAGTAACACTTTACGACTTTTTCCTGGATAGCTCAGGCCCCGTTGGAAATCCAAGTGGGGGCACCACAAAAATAAAAGCGAAGGAAGGGGAGAGGGTCAGCAAACATTCAATGCCTTTTGCACTTAGCCCCAACTTTTGTATTGTGTAAAACGGTAAGAAAAAGTTTATATCCATGTATAATGTGGGTTGCAGCAAAGGCTTCTCTGTTTCAGTTTTGTTTCGGATTGTCATTATTCTCGGAAAGGGCCTAGTTGAAGCACCGTCATGTAAGCTACCAGTTCTGAGTTAAAATCTTCACATTGTTTGAAATGTGTCGTGACGAAACACCATGAGCTGTTCTATGCCTTTACGTTCGTTTGTGATCCAAAAAGGCATAAAGAACTCCGAAATTTTGGCCTGCGGCGCCTTTTGTAATCCGCTCTGTTTACTGGAAGAGCGCGTCATTTGGTGGAGGTTTGGGCTCGCAATTCGGGATGGACCATTTTAAAACCTAACATTTGTTCGGGAAGTAGTTAATTTTGCTTCAAAACAGGCCAATTTTTGTTTAAATTTCGCCTGCCATTTTTACGCTACACAGTAGTTAGAAGCTGCTGCGGTGCTTCGTTCCCCAGCGAGTTCCTGTTAGAGGACCTTCACCTTTCACAAACTGGATTCTTGAAATTCGTTTAGTTTTCCAAATGTGATGCAGTACGTTTCTTGTCTACTGTTTCTAAACCATTAAATTCTTCGGACGTGCTGTATTTTGCGGTATTCAACCCCCCCCCCCCCCGCCCAAGGAGTAATCTTGATTACTATCTCTTCGTGCCGATGAAGAATCACCGTGTGCCTAGCGACGAATCAGAAACATCAACAATCGTTCATGTTCATGCGACGAATCAACAATCGTTGTTGATTGGTTTACATAGGATTTGAATCAATCTAGAGGGTTCCTTTGGGTGACGTTTCTTGTTCTTCCCGAGGTTCCCTGGCGCATTTCGTACGTGGTCATAGGTCATAGAGCCCGGGACAACGCCGCTACCCCCCCCCCCCCTAGGTTTCAGCGAAATGACGCCTCTGTTGAACTGTCGTCAGTTTTTATTTGGGTACATGTAGCTAGTTTAATATTTTCACAAAGAACATAATTTATTCACAACATTACTCCTCTAACCCCACCGTAAAGCCACCGATTGACAATGGGTCGGGCTTAAAGGAGTTATATCATAAGCATTCGAGCACTTACAAGGTCTAGACCCCCCCCACCCCCCACCCAAGACCCAAGATGAAGCCACGACTCGATCCGACAGTCAGGTCATCTAGCGACGCGGGTCGGAAGCGCCCGACATGAGGAGGCTGGGATCATAGTTTGACTATTGATCTGACAAAATGTTTTTATCGATTTTAAATATTTTGTTTTCTGTTTTTTCTTGTGAATTCCCGTAAGTCCAAAGAATTAAGGATGTAAACAAGATCACAATAAACAAACGCCGCAAATTGTACTAAATTCGTTATAATGATTTCTTGAAGATTCTGAAATTGAGCTAAGTAATATTCAACTTCCGAGACCAAAAAATGTCAAACTGGCCGATGATTTCTTCTCCGACATATCTAAACGTCCACATGTTGATATACTTAGTTGTTATAATCCTCTTACACGCCACTCGCCTCGACGGCTCTAGTAATCTTTTGACCACCGCCGGGATATCAATGAATAGTTAATTAGCAATGTTGGACTTGCTTTCAGGAGTGAACTATGTTCAGGTAATTTGTGGATAACGTTGACTACCGTGAGGATTTGGGGGAAAACAAAGGTAAAAGTGTGTTCGTAAAAATCCAACCAATCGGAGAATTATGGTTTCTCCCACCTTCTCGGCCCAGTTATCGTGGGATCAGATATTCGGATACTACGGTCCGACCGTGGTAACTGGTCGTGGTATCTGAAAAGTCATCTCACTTTCGTCAAATTTTGTCAGATTGGTGAGAAAGAAGTTTAGCACTTAGTGATGTAACTGGATATCTGTTTTTCTTTTGGGATGACTCAGAAAAGTGCAATTTCGGCAATAGTCGTTTTTGCAGAGCACCCTGTATCAGATACCACGATAACTGCAAAAACGACTAATTTGTTACCGTGGTAACAGATACCATGGTATCAGCAAAAACACAACTAAAGAGTTTAACAAAAATATGTGCTCAAAGAGACAAATCTTACTATGTCGAAATAGCAAAGGAAAGTGAAAAGAAAATGAAAGGGGATGTCAAGAGAACGAAGATATATATCAGGTACCTTTTACCCACGTGGTGGACTACGTGGTTAGGGTGGCTACGGGGGGACGTACCGCCAAGGTCACTGGGGAAGATCTCGGGTCACAGATCAATAGTCAAATGTTATAGGGAAGATCTCACGGACATTCGGGTTAAACCCATTGTCCGCTGGTAGTAGCTTATTACGGTCATCAGGGGATTCCCCTGATGACTGCTCTTTCCAGAGGGATATGGACTGTACGTTACTAGACAACGTTACTTGTTTATTTTAGTCGTTCCAATGGATTAGAGTTCGGTCTAATGTTTGTTTGATTTGTGTATTTATATAGTTATTTATCTTATTATCATCAATTTTGGTGGATCAATAAATCATCATCATCATCATCACAAGGGTAATTCATCGGAAACGGCCATTTAGCATTTTTAGAGGACACTTAATCGCTAGCCAACTCGCTAGACTTAAAATGAAGAAGCTCCAGTGGTCCTTGCCATTCACAAAAAAGAAAAAAGTTGGACGAATGAACTGGCACAAAGTCTCAAATTACGAAGAGACTGTAAAGCCGGGCATGAAACCCTTCTCATTCATAAAATATAAAGCCAGTCAGAAGTCTGGAAATATAGGCATTTAGCATTGTGGGGAACACATAATCGCTAGGCAATTCGCTAGACTTAACTCCAAAGGCCCTTCTCATTCACAAATAAATAAAAAGTTGGACGAATGAATCGGTAGGCTACCAAGTCTGAAATATGAATCCTCAGCTTTCCTGAGGAATTTACGGGATGAAACTTGTTTCCGGACATAGGGATCCAGGTCCCCTATGCAGCTAACAGAGTTAACTGATAATTTAGCAAAAACAGCCTTTATTTGTTTTCTTCTTCATTTGTTACCATTATTTATACGTCAGAAAATAGACAAGCATACTTAGAAATGAAATAGACAACTGCTGCCTACTTTTTTACACGTTCTAAGTTTCAGTTTTATAGGTTTTAGTTTGGTTTAGTTTATTCAAGACAAAAACGACATTCTTCTGGCCACACCATAGGGCTTAATTTTCATTTATATTCAGCAGAAAAGAGAAGGAGAGAAGACAAATGTTTACAATTGCGTAGGGGTTGGGGCTCGAATCAACTGCTTATCACTGTAAAAAAAAACTTGCAGTAATTGCTACTGCAAATTACTGCAATACTCTAATGAGATAAAATTATCTCTAATTCAGATTGATCTTATCCGAGTAGAGATAAGATTAATCCCAGTAGCAAATACTGCAATTAACTTTAATCCTTACTCGGAGAAACTTTTTACAGTGTAGTGCGCCTGAGCGGAAATTCGCCACTGCCCACAATCGCTAAATACTCTATATGACTAAGTACAAAACACGCCTGTCATCCTCAGGAAGAAGGAGCAGTGCTTCCACTCCAGAATTTTGAAAAAACGTAGACATAGTTCAAAAATCAGGATATTCAGTAATCCAAAAAATCAGGAGATTGATAAGGAGAAGTTCCAGAAATCAGAAGTTTATAAGGAGACATCAGGGGGAAATTTGTATTTATGGTTTATATGTCAATGAGGGGAATATTTAAAGTATAGGTGTAGCGTGCAGGAGCGTCGCAAGTGCAGTTTCGTTGGGGGGGGGGGGGGGGTGCAGAGCCAAATTTTACCAAATCTCTAAAAAAAAAAAAAGTAACGGATCCTAGAAACTGAGAATTTGAGCTTTAAATTATGGAACAGAAAGGATTACTTAGGAAGAGTAACATTAAAGGGCAGCATGAAAGACGATAAGCTAACTATCAGGCGGCGTTTTGGCGAATCCCACTTGGAGAATATATCGCCGGGCACAATTGCAGTAACAGCTTTATCTATTATACCCAAGAGAAAATTAAATCGAGCGCCACAGGCGAACATTTTCGAAATCCATTTTTTGTTTCTCCTGTGGGCTAAAATTTAACTGCTGCTCTTACAAATTCTATCATTTACCATGAATGATACAAAACTCTAAGCAGTTACAGAAACCGGATGGAGCGACGTTCCGGCAGCAGCAGCTACTGTAGTCTAGTCAATACTAGCTATGATGATGATCAGGTAAAGTTAGCTTTTTTCTGTCAAACTTAACCATTTCCATCCAGATTCTAGCTTAATTCGGTGACGAGTTTCAGCCTCCAAGCCATGCTCGACAGAAGAATAATAAGAATATATAGCCGTTTGGAAATCAGGAGAAAATAAATTAGAATAGCGAAATATCAGTAGAAAATCAGTAGATCAGGAGACTCAAAAAGAAATCAGTAGGAGACCTCAAAAACGTCGATCTCCTGAAAATCGGGAGAAGTGGAAGCACTGAGAAGGAGTAAGCGTGTCCGTACGACTCAAACACAACGACTCAAATCCTGTGTCAATCAATCACCGCGATCTCTGGGAGCAGCTGTGACACCACTTCTGCCTTTCTTCCGCTAGCAACCCGGAGAGGCCGGAGATTCTGCATCGGCAAGGAGAGATAGTCATCAAGAGTATAATTTCAAGATGATGCCGAGTTCCGGATCTCGAATACCATAATAAGCTTGTGGTAATTAGTGTCTTGCGTTGACTTTGTCCATTTCCTTCTCTCTTTCAACTAGACAGTACACAAATGAGGCTTCTGATTATTACTCATGCCATCTGTTATTTTATAAAATAATGCAGAAAAGACGTTTCAAAGTTTGCCCTTGCCACGGTTTGACGGATCGTATTTGAAAAGATACGTTGTCTTACGCTTTGAAGGACTTCCGACTGACGGTGACTTTTTATTTTTTTAGATTTTTGAACCGGAAGCAGAATTAGCGGTTTCAGAAAAAATCCCAGTCAATTTTGAAAAGCCCGCCGGATTCCGATGTGCTGTTGGTGAAAAGTTCTGTGAGCATTTTCTGTTATTCTGAGTAAACACAAACTAATGGCAGTTCAAGGTCCAAAGCTGAACTGAAAGGTTCGCAGGAAATGAAACCGAGGACACGAATTGGATTCAAGTCGCACTGGTTTATGGGCAACGTAAGATTTTGTCCAGTAAGAGTTGGTCACACTTGGCTCATTTCCTGGCTTTTTGGGTTGCAAAAGTAGAAAAAAAAACAAGATACAACTAATTTTGTCCTTTTAGATTCAGGAGATCAATTAGAGCAAAACAGCGTGTATAATTATGTTACAGGAACCCTAATTGACCCCTAATTGCAGTCTGCTCATTATTCCCAAGCTGCCACAAAGCCCACCAAATCTCACGACCCGTAGGGATTTTCAGTTGTTTGTCGAATAGACGGCTTTTTGAGCCCAGTGTGACCAAGCACTAAAAGGTTGGCCGATGGTTTTCGTCACCAAGGCTGTACGGCATCTTTGTGGGTCAGACATAATTAGTTACAAGGTTGCCACCAAGTCACTGACCAGAAGTTTGACCTAGTCAGAAATTTGGTAAGAAATCTGGAAAAAGTGTTTCTGCCCATAAAACTCAAAATGCAGAAATTTTCTTCCTTCGCAGACTGTAGCTGCTGATTGAAGTAGATGAATCCAGTAAATCTCATGCAGATAATATGGTGAAGCATCACTCTGTTGCTACGTTACATGAGGTAATTCACATCTAAGTGCGAAGTAAATCAGCCTTTTTGTCTTTTGTGCTTTGAAAGAGAATAGGCTATACAGAAAAAACCATGAAGGATTAGTTTTTCCTTGTTGGGATATACAGAAAGTTGGATTTTTCAGAAATTGTTGGTAGCCCTAAAAGTACTTCATAGAACATAGTAGAGTTTTATTCAGATAGAGAGAAAAATTTTAACATATAATGGACTTAAAAAAAAAAAAAAAAATCAGCATCATAACAGACCTGCCACGTGAAGATCTATACAGATTTGTTTGTGGCAGGACTCAATAATTTAGTCACTTAGCATAATTATACTGGGAACTTTCACATCGCATGCGCCAAATTTGACCTTTACGTCATACATCATAACTCTAAAATGTAGATATACGAAGGCCGAAAAGGCCATTTAGTTTGTTTTTTTAGTAGGTTAAATTCTCTGACTGTCCTAAGTGAAATGTGCAAAGCACCATCTACTCTTTGTCGTAAATGTGCGCCGTCTAACAGGAACACCGACAAACCATGCGAGTCTATAAAGCCGTTGTGAATGACAGTAAATTATTGGCCGTTGGCTGATGGTGTCTGTTTCACTCGGTAATGCCTTGCTACCAGTAAACTGTCACTTTACTACTATTATAATAACTATATTATTATATTTATTATATTATTGTGTTATATATTGTTTATAATATATACATACTATGTATAAAATATACAAAAAAATAAATGACACAAAACTTACAAAAAATATAATATAAATATTGAAAAATATAAATATTGTATATATTATTATATTAAATAACTGTATTATATTACTATACTATTATAATAACTAGAATAAGTGCCACTTAACTACTATTAACATACCGTACGAAATTCCGGATCTTTATGATAAATGTTGTTAACTGCCAAACAGTAGTTTCGTTGGCCGTTGGATATACCGATTGCTTAATCTCCGTTTTCAAGCACCGTCGAAGTTCACCATTTGCTTAATTAGCGTTATATTCTCCGCCGATAGTTTCCCGGTCGTCGTATATTCCATCCTCCTTGCAGGCAAACTTCGAACTTGCTAGCTCACCAGGTTCGACGTTCAGTGTATGAAGGAAACAGCTTATAAACCTAGGATTTGGGAATTTACAAATCGTTATTTTTGTATGTTTCGGGGGGGGGGGTCAACCCCCTAACCCCCCTCCCCCCTGGATCCGGCCTTGGATGTAGGCTAGTGCCAAAACGCCAAATTTCGGTTTTGCCGAAAGTTAACAAGGGAACGGCGACTGGCGACCAAGACCGCATTTAAGAAGAGATCATCGAATTTAAAGGTAACCTCCAGCGTTGATTACGGATCTTGGTGATACACCTTATTGTTCTCTCTAAAACTAAATGCCCTGATCACTTGAAAGTAAATAACTCGGGAGTTGCAGATAGATCTCGAACCTTCTCCTTTTATTACACCTGTGGACTAAATTTGAATAATCTAATAGCTAGCGTCGCTATAGCAGTCAAGCCCCCAAGAGTTTCGCACGCTCAACTACCTTGCGTGCATCCGGATTTAGGGGCTTCATACTCCTTAAAGACTGTATCTAAACTTTGGACTTTTTGGGATCCCAAAACGTAAGTGGAGGGATACCTATGACATCGCAAAAGTTGTCCGTCTGTCAGCACGATAACTCTCGAAGGGAATGAGATATTTTGATGAAACTTGGTGTGAGTGTTCTTCACGTCAAGGGAATGGTCAAGTTCGTAGATGGGCCCGATAGCTGCATATTTAGGGGGGGGGGGGTCAAACTATACGGTGACAAAAATTATTTTTTAAAGCTGATTTGATAGCCGATTCGGGAGTAAGACGACATGCTGGACACGAATATGAAAACCATTTTCTCGCCGGGCAAGTAATTCACCCGGAATCCGGCCAAAACCGAAAAATTTGTCAAAAATAAAAGTTAAATCTGAAGTTAGGTGTTCGATTTCAGGATAGGGAAACGTGCTGAATCCGAATATGAGAATGAATTTCTCGTCGGACAAGTAGATCGTCCGGAATCCGGCCAAAACCGGACAATTTGTTGAAAGTTTATTCTGAAGTTGATTAGATGTCCGATTTGGGGGTAAGAAGACATGCTGAATCCGAATATGAGAATGATTTTCTCATCAGACAAGTAGATCACCGGGAATCCGTCCAGAACAGGAAAATTTGTCAAAAATAAAAGTTTAATCTGAAGTTGATTAGATGTTCGATTTCAGGATAGGAAAACATGCTGAATCCGAATATGAGAATGATTTTCTCGTCGGACAAGTAGATCGGCCGGAATCCGGCCAAAACTGGAAAATTTGTTGAAAGTAAAAGTTTTATATGAATTTCATTAGGTGCTCGATCGATGGGTAAAAAGACATGCTGAATTCGTTTATGACAATCATTTTCTACTGGGACACATAGTTCGCCGCTAATCCGGCTGAAATCGGAAAATTTGTTAAAAGTTGAAGTTTTATCTGAAGTTGATTAGAGGTTCGATTTAGAGGTAAGGAGATATGCTGAATCCGCTTTGAACTTAAATTTTTTGCAAGACAAGTAGTTCGCCCAGAAACCGCCGCTGAAACCGGAGATTTGGCAGAAGAAAGGCAGGAACTTCCGTCAAAGTAGATATGACGCAGGCTATAGGGGTAAACGAACATGGTGAATCCATATTTGTATTTGAACTTGGTCTTCTCAGATTATTGACATTTGCCTTAATCTGTTTCTCAAGGAGTCTGGCTAAAACTGGACCTCTATAAGACCCGATTGTCTGGATCAAATATTAAATTTTTGGGATCCCCTCGAAACCTTTGGACTTGTCATCAACTTTTGCTTTATGAAGCCTGTTGCGGGTCACTTTCGAGGTGAGACATGATTTTGGGCCTGAAACATTTATGTCCTAGATGGCACCACTTTTCAAGCAAGAAATAAAATAAAAGTTAAAGGGAGAATTTACAGACCCCGGCATTGCGGAACTGCCATAGGCAATGAGCAAAGGGGTCAGAGACTCTGCAATTACCAAACAGAAAGAAGTGAGTTGTTTTTTAGGCTGCATTCCTCGAGGCATTCCTACCATTAGCGTAAGCATTTCCGGACCTTAGTGATCCATATTATGTCAGCTTGGAGTAGCTTTTACAGTCGTAGGCTACTACCTCTGCTAGGAGCTCTCAACCGGAAAATCGCGAGGTCTAACCCCCCCCCCCCCCCCCCCCCCCGAAACATACAAAAATAATCCTTTTTATAGGCTAACTTATATGTCTTTTTGTACTTTTCGGTCCGACCTGCGCCCCCCCCCCCCCTCCCGGAAAAAAATTCCTGGATCTGGACCTGGTAGTAATACCATATTAGTATAGTGCAAGAAGTAGGCCACGAGATCCTATAAAAGTAATGTAATGTACAGCTGGTGAATGGCGATGAAATGAAAGAGCTGCGGAAAGCTCCGCTGGTGTATCCGCCGTGTGTTCTTGCTACTCGGCTAAAACTCTCTTTGCTTTCCGAGGCTGTTCTTGCCCTGCGCTATTTTTGGTGTGGCTTGGAAAGTGAATCCACTCCGTACGTGGAAAGGGGAAAGGGGCAAAACAGCGAGAAGTTGCAAAGCGCAACAGAGACGCAACCACTTCGCATTAGTTCTGGCGCTCGGCAGATTCTCGCATGTCTTTTAGAAAAGCGAATGCGTGCGGTCGCCCTGAAAAACAGGGACCCCCTGGTAGTTGGAATACGGAGAATACCAGCAGAAATTGCCCATTCCAACACGTGCTGCTGCATTACCTCGAAAGAAGTATGGAACTCCATGTGTCACTGATTCAAAGAAATAGAAAACCGTGATTTTCGGGTTTTTTTCTTGATCAGCTAGTTATCCCTCTAAGATGATGTACGAGGGATAAATATAATTTCGGATATTTCGGTTGCACTTCTGGCAAACCGTCCTCAGCGAAAAAAAAACTAAATCGTAAGATCTAACACAATACCAACAGAAAAACGATGCGGAAGTTCTGTGAAAGTATTTGACAGTGATGAAAAACAAGGATTGTGGTTCGGTACTTCTGTATCGAAAAACGATGAGTTCTGCGAAGGTATTTGACAGTAATGAAAAACAACGATTGTGGAAATGCTGGGTGAAAGCTTCTGCCCTTTCCCAGGGAATAATTGTAAAAATAGTTTGTAAATTGTAAATAGACACAGAACTCAGAATTGTAAAATAATCACAGATTTGTACATATACACTTAACAGGCTCATTTTAATATTCGTTATTTTATTTGCATTTGTATGTCGTTCAGTCTGCATCGTTCTTCTGGTTTTTAGTTACATGTCGTTTTATGGTTTGTTGGTTCCGGATCGTTTTTCTGTTGGTATTGTGATGGATCTTATGATTTAGTTTTGTTGTTTTTTCACTGAGGACGGTTTGCCGGAAGTGCAACCGAAATATCCGAAATTATATCCCTCGCACATCATTTTAGAGGGATAACTAGCTGATCAAGAAAAAAAAACGAAAATCACGGTTCTCTATCTTTCGTAATGAATGGTCAGCTTGGCTTCAAACCTTATATTCACTGAGTGAGTACTGAGCTTACTGACTTATTCTTGCATAGCTTATTATATCATTCCTAGTCTTTGAGGGACATATCGCAGAAGGTAAGAGAGAACCTGCTACTGTACTAAGCTAGATAGAAGCCTACATTCCCTCGTTTCAGTGAGTGAGTAGTGAGCTTACTGACTTGCTCTTGCATAACTCATTAGCTCATCATAGCATGCCTATTCGGTGAGGGACGTATGACCACATTCCAGCAATGGACTATCGTCGCGCGCAGGCCTCGCCGCAACCCATCGAAGTGAAAGTCGTTGCCGCCATATTTGTGTTTTACAGACAAGGTTAGATCGGCTTGCTTTAACGGGTCCGAGCATCCGGAAAACGAGACGAGATGCGCAACTTTCGACATTGACATTCTGGATGACGATTAGGCGCAAAAAAATGAGAACCGTAAAAGGAGCTTGAGTTTGTTTGCCAACAGCAGACGAGTACCGGGTCTCACGTGCTCGGCCGTGTGTCGATGCGATGACGAGCAGTTTTGTTTCATCAGGGGTGGAAGCGGGGACATTTTTTGCGGAGGGAGATCTTGCTTACGTGGACCGTTTTATAGTGGAGTGTTCCTTGGAAGGATCCACTATTGCGAGCGCTGTAGCAGCTTTCGGGTTTCACCGTATTTTGTGGAGCTCATATCTCGTGAACCAGAGAAAGTATCAAGTTCGGAATCGGTACACTTGTGGGTATTCGGGTCTAGTTATGCTTTTTGAGGGTCCCACACCCACCTGGTTCAGGGGCAAATGGGCCCAGATTGCCCAGTGAATAATGTTCATAACTTGAACAGACCTTGACGTAGGACGATGAAATTCCTTGCACTTGTAGAAGTTGTAGATCCCAGGGCTGGGAAATTACACTCAAAGTTTCACCTACTCCACACACCCCGTTCAAGGTCAACTGGGCCCAGATTGCTCAGGAGTAAAGTTCGTTACCCGTGACAGGAATCAACAGATATCAAGTTGAAACTTGGTAGGTTTGTGAGCAATGGGGTCTCTTTTTGCTTTTTGCGGGCCCCAAACCACACTCCTACTTGGTTCAGGGGCAATTGGGCCAAGATTGCCCATTTTTATGTTTTTAACTTGACAAAAACTGGAGATAGCGATGAAATTCCTTTGGGCTGGGAATATCAGTGTGGAGTTGAACCCCTCCCCCCCCCCCTCCCTCACCGTTGATGGGCAAATCGGCCCAATTTGCTCATGAGTTAAGTGTTTGACCTGATACCGGAATCAAACTCTTAAGTTGGTATAGCCGAGGATATTTAGGTCTAGATATGCAATTGATGCCCCCCCCCCCCCTCCTCCCGTTCATGGATAACTGAGCCCAGATTTCATGTGAGTTAAGTACGTGTAGGAGATCAGCTCTTGTATACTTGTGGATACATATGAATAGATGCAGATTTTGGTGTAACAGCAACAAATAAGACCACGCGGCGTAAGACCACTCGGCGTACTTTAATCCTTAATGATCAGTTGGAAACTGGACGGTTTTGTCATATGATCGATGATTTGCTTTCTTAATGAAGTTGTGACAAGAGGGTATCAGGCAATAAAACGATTTGGTTTTATTACACTTTTTTATTACCTTGCTAATGGAAAAGAGGTTTAAACTGTCGGACAAATTAGGTTATTTCAGTATTTTTTGGTTATTGGTGATGTGAAATTTCTTGGTTCTAACGGTGTTTGTTTATTGCGCACTTGTTACTTATAAATTCTGGCTATAACTAATTGTGTACCGTTGATCATTCTCACCATGACCTGCACTTCGGGTGGGGAGCTGGGTTATGAAGCAATCGGCTATTGTCAAAGGCCCCGCGAAAGTGTGTCAAGCAAGCACCCGTACTTTTTATGACATTAAGGGGATGCGTGCTTTTTGCCTTCACGAGAGATTGATCTTCTTCTTATGTTCATATTACCGTATTCTAGCAAGGCGTCTCAGGTATTTCTCGTTTTTAATCATTCCTAAGTGGTGGAGAGAAAGTGACAATGAAAAAAAAAAAACTTTTTTGTTGTATCACGAACAAAAACAGGAGAAAATGGTTTTTTTAAAGGCCAGCGAAAATACTGAAATAAAAAGCGAATATTTCGGGAGGACAGCCGCCTCTTCAGGGCAGACGAAAAAATAAAACGCCAAAACGTGGATGAAGATCGACAAACTAGTAAACCAAACAAAGCGGGAAACCGACAACCAAACGATAAGGAAAACTAGAATCGGAAGAATTCGAAAGCCTAAATTAAACAACGAGCCACTCACTAATACCTGCGAATAACAATTACCAGACTGTTCTCGCTCGGTACTAGCGAGTGACTGTTAGTTTTTTTTCGTGGTATGTCAGGTCAGTGTTGTTTACAGAATTATCTAGTTTTTTGTTGTTGAATAGTTGACGAAGGAATAGGTCACGTGTGTAGCCTACAAGGATTTTAAGAATTAAAGAAACTGGCAGAATGGTATGTAGTGACTGATGACGCAATAATTAGAAAAAGCGCAAAGAATGCCTGGCCGTAGCAGTGTGGCCATGTGCGGTGATATGAATGAGTATGTGATGCACCTGATGTGTGAATGTAATGAACTGGATGGGTTCAGGGAAGAAGTGTCTGGAGAAGGAATAGTTGCGTTTTTGATCCGATTTCTCCTATTTCGCGTTTTTGGACTATTCAGATGAAGTGAATTTTCCTTTTCTTGCGTTTTTGTGAAAATCGAGAACGGGGAAAGCCTCGCGATTCTGCAGAATCGAGAATTTGCTCCGATGGTGAATTGTCGATTGTCCTCCCTGATTGGTCAACAGAGTTCGGGTGTTCAATATGTATATACACGTATACCGGGTTGCGGACGAGTTGCAAAATTAGTGTTTTTGTCAAAAGCGAGAATGGAAAAGTCAGAGGAGCAAAATTCTCAGAAGCGAGAATTCGGAACGGAGAATTCGGATCAAAAACGCAACTAATATGTGATGAGAAGTGGATGGTTAAAGGGATGAAATATGAATGCTTTACGGGAGTTCTCCAGTGGTGAAGATTCCCAAACTTTTTTTTGTATCGTATTGCCATAGCCCTCGGGCTTTTTGTGCGAATATATATATCACATCATAAGGAAAAGGAAATGAAAAAAAAGGGGTTGCGCACTGGCCGATTTCGTATACACCATGAGGCAGAGGCAGATGAGGCACGTGAGGCAGGCATGAGACACGTGAGGCAGACATGAGGCACGTGAGGCAGGCATGAGGCACGTGAGGCAGACATGAGGCAGGCATGAGGCACGTGAGGCAGGCATGAGGCAGGGAACTTGTACACCATGAGGCACCAGCGCGCAACCCCTCGTGAAAAACGCTTGAAGGGCCTCTCGTACTTATGATACTGATGCAACCTACTTCCGTAACTCAATCTCATACGGGTACATTTTAAACATTATCTTGGTTTGCCTTATTGCTCTACTTTGAGTCAGACCGGTGCATCAGTGATAAAAGAAGTTGAGAGAAGGGTGGCTGCTAGTTTTCGGTCGATTGTTGGATTACGTGAGCTTCTGAACCGGCGAAGGCTTGCACATGTTTTTAATGTAACAGCTTTGCCACAGTGTCTCCTAGCTTCTTCGTTCCTCCCAGTTTTTCGGCTTGCTCATACGTCGCATATTAAAACCCGATACTTTACTTTTTCTAAATGGTTGTGTCGTTTTAGCAGGTATGAGCCCAATACTAATATGATGGAGACTTAAGGTATAAAAAACACTCTTGAAATTATGATCAAAAAGCATGAAAAGTTTAGACGTAAGTTGCAAGGGCTCAAGCATAATTTGTCATCTTTCCTCCAAGAGCGGTAAATTATTTTTATTGATTTTCTTTTGTTTTAAATTTTGAATTTTTTATATTTTAGTGTTTTTAAAGTGTTTTTAAATTTTAGTCATTTTTTGCGTGTTTAATCTGCCTACGCCATTTTCATGTGTTGTTGTTTATTTTAGTCGTTTCGATGGATTAGAGTTCGCTTTAGTGTTTGTTTGTTTTTGCGTATTTATATAATCATTTATCTTATTATCATCAATTTTGGTGGATCAGTAAAACATCATCATCATCATCATCAAACACCTCAAAACGCTGCACTGTTTTTTACACTTTCCGTTTTTCGCTACTTTCGATGCCTATCCTATAGGAGAAGTTTAATTAGTTTACAACAGGGCTGGGCAAATTCTTGAAACAGCCAAAGCCGTGCGTCATTTATTGAAAGCAGAGTCGAGTTTTAAAGTACCCAACTATTTAAAAATACTGGAACATGAAACAGTACATAGTGCGAAGGAAACGAAAAGGAACAACTCGGCTAAAGAAAATCGTGTGTGGTCAAAGGATTGTGTGTTCTCTGGACCTGCTTCAGACATATTTACATAGCGGTTTCCCACTTTCGATTTTAATGTACAGCGAGTGCCCAGCACGGCTAACACCAGGCTGCCATGTTTTAGAACATGATATCAGCATGCTTATAAGCGTTTGAAAGACGAATCGCCTATTTATGGCCGGCACCGTGGTTTCGATCAATGCCTGTACAGAAGGCGCCAGGGAGTGGGTAAGCCCTCGGTATTTACCGAGAGACTCCCACAAGGAAGTACCCGCGTTTCCGCTTTCCTGGCGCATTGTGGCGAGTACCCGCGGACGAGGAATGCTCCGGTTAGGGCCCAATTAACAATTGGCCATATTACAGTTCAGCGCTCCAAGTGGACTAGTTTCTGTTAGTCCCCCATTTGCCTCATAACCAACACTTGCGTAGACATAGTAAAAAGTCGGATCCATAGGGTAGTGGGTCACTTTCACTTTCTGCTGTTAAGACGTATGCAAAACCTCCATTACCTGGGACACAAATGACAGGTTTTCCATTCACTAACCTGTGGATCTATTTTACCATGTCTGATCCAAGTGCGGATGGTGAGGCATAGGGGGATTAACAGAAACTAATCCGCTTGGAAGCGCTGAACAGGAATATGGCCAATTTGTCAGGAAGGAACTTCCTGTACAGATTGTCTAGTTTTTATGGCACTTGCAGCTTCGTTCAAGTGCCATATAATGATCATTTTTCGGTCGGTCTTTCGGTAGACTCTTCTCGAGTTAGGAGACTTCCAGAAGTGCTAGGACGATGAAATTTGACAGGCGTATCAGGGACCCGATCGTCTTCCCCGTTCTGACCACCATGGAGAGAGTGGAGGGAGGGGGAATCCGGAATCTTGATGAATGTATAACTTTCGAACGGTTGATCGGATCTTGGTGAAACTTTATATTTGAAAAGGCCGCATCGTGTCTCAAGTGTCCCGTTTCAAATCCGGACCGGATCCCATGAATGTGGGGGAAGTCGGATGGGGGACCTGAAATCTTGTTATACGCTTAGAGTGGCAGATCAGTGACAGAACTGGACCGGATTCGGATACTTGTGGGGAAGTTGTAGGGAGGGGGGGGTCCAGAATTCTGGTTTGCGTTTTAAGGTACTTCCTGTCTTGCTATGACGATGAAAATTCGCTTGAGCGTAAGAGACTTGACAACGACGTCGTGACAACGTGACAACGAAAGCGTGTCTTGTGACACGCTTAGAGTGAAGCGATAGGGATGAAACTTGGTGGGAAAGACAAGCACAAGCCGTAGATAGGCTAGATCAGTGACAGAACCGGACGGGATTCGGGCAATGTGGGGGGGGGGGGGCCGGAACTTGGGTGATCGCTAGTTATGGTACTTCCAGATGGGCTAGGACGATGAAACTGGACTTGAACATTAGGGACTTTTCATTTCCCAGGTCCAACCATCCCTTAAAGTTTCCATCTTAACCGAAAAGTACAAACAATACTTTTAAGTGAAATACACATTTTCATGATCCCCATGAGCACTTTTGTCTGGACGGTTTTGTTTAGAAATGAATTCCTAGCTCCCTTAAAGTGTGCATCTTAATCACAAAGAAAAAACAACTTTTCACCAAACGATACATATTGTGATCCCAGAGGGTCCATGGTCCTGGTGCCACAAGGGTTTTTGCTTAAAAATGAATTTCTAGCACCCTTAAAGTGCGCATCTTAACCGAAATTCGAAAAAATACTTCTGACCGAACGCTATGTATTCATGATCATAAACGGCTCATGATCATTCTTGCCTCGAGGGTTTAGAGATCAGTTTCTAGCGCCCTTAAAGTGTGTGCATCACAACAGCCAAATGCAAAAATAAAAATACTTTTTACCAAACTATACATTCTCCCGATTTCCAAGGGCACATGAGCATCCTTAATTCAAGGGTCTTGCTCAATGATCACTACAAATCCACGTATTGGCAAATTTCTACTTTCATCCCCTGCCCCAGCCTTGCAAGTGCCATATGAAAACGCTGTGTATGACATTCATCCCACGTGGTCTTCATTTGAAGATTATCCCAGATGCTGTACTATCTAGTTCAAAGATTCAAGTCGTCCAGCATTTCAAATACTTGGGTTTCACGTTTTCATCTTCGATGACTGCTGAAGCGCATGTTTCTTCGCTTATGAGGTCTCTATCTATTAGAGCAAATATACTGATAAGGAGGTTTGGTAGTTGCGAGGCCCCGGTAAAGAGTTTTCTTTTCAGGGCTTACTGCACGCCACTTTACTGCCTTCCTCTTGCTTGTAATGTTAGTGTGAAATGTGAGAATTCTTTTTCGGGTAATGTATAATAATTCGTTCCGGTGGCTTCACGGTCTTCCTTGGAATTGTAGTGCATCGGGAATGTTTGTTGGTGAAGGGCTTCCATCTTTTGGTGAACTTCGGAGGCGGTCAATTCTTTCCCTTCAAACCAGGATCCTCCGATCGCCTAGCCCACTTCTTAGGATCCTTTGTGGGCCTCAGATGCGGCTTTCTCTGCCTGTATGGCTTGCGTGGACTCGTGAGTTGTATGCGGGGCTTTTGACAGTCACGTAAGTGATCTGGTATTTACATTTGTTTGTTTGTTCAGTGTGTTTTTATGGCACTTGAGCTTACTCAAGTGCCATATAGCGATTGTAATTTCTGTCCGTCAGTCGGTCTGTCGGTCCCGGTTTTGCTAGTTCGGGCACTTCCAGATAAGCTAGGACGATGAAACTTGGCAGGCATATCAGGAACTGGACCAGATTAAATTAGAAATGGTCGATTCCCTGATCTGACCATCTGGAGGGGAGTGGAGGGAGGGGGAATCCGGAAAAAATAGGAAAAATGAGATATTTTTAGCTTACGAACGGGTGATCGGATCTTAATGAAACTTGATATGTGGAAGGACTTCGTGTCTCAGACCCTCCATTTTAAATCCAGACCGGATCCGGTGACATTGGGGGGAGTTGGAGGGGGAAACCGGAAATCTTGGAAAACACTTAGAGTGGAGGGATCCGGATGAAACTTGGTGGAAAGTACAAACAAAAGTCCTAGATACGTGACTGATATAACCGGAACGCATCCGCGCACTTTGGGGGAGTTGGGGGGGGGGGGGGAAGTCCGAATTTGTAGTGATCCCGCGAGTTCCGTGCTTCCTGATGTGCTGGGATGATGAAAATTGACAGGCATGTCTGGGACCCGACAAGATTAAATAGGAACTCGTCAGTTCCCCGATTCGACCATCTGGGGGGGGGGGGGAGTGGAGGGAGGGTGAAGCCAAAATTTGAGGTATTTTTAGCTTGCGAACGGGTGATCGGATCTTGATGAAAGTTGATATTTAGGATGACCTCGTGTCTCAGACATCTCACTTTAAATCCGGACCGGATCCGATGACACTGGGGGGAGTTGGAGGAAGGAGCCGGAAATTTTGAGAAACGCTTAGAGTGGAGGGATCGGGATGAAACTTGGTGGGAAAAAAAAGCACAAGTCCTAGACACGTCATTGACATAACCGGACCGGATCAGGGCACTGTGGGGGAGTTGGGGTGGGGGTCCGGATTTCTAGCGATCCCGCGAGTTCGACATACTTCCTGATGTCCTAGGGCGATGAAACTTGGCAGATATGTCAGGGATCCAAACAGATTGACTTGAGAACAGTCAAGTTTGTTTCCAAAAATGCATTTTGCGTTTTATAGTATAATTTAAATATTGTGTGGAGTTGGAAATGTTTTATAGTTGTTTATAGTTGGAAAGATATATTTGTCCCTTTATGTCGTTTTTTCCCCTTATATATGTGGTATGGTAAAATCTTTATGGTTTTATTTTTTTATTTTTAGTAATTTACAATAGTTTGGTTGGGAGTAAAATTTAATTTATGGTTGAGGTTTGTAGGACAAACAAAAATAAAAATAAGATGTCTTAGGGGGGAAGAATAGTAAATACAATACGGGCTTATTTTCAAAAGTTAAGTGACGTAAATAGTTAAAAATGGGTAAAAATAGACTAAATTAACGTCACTGAGGGAAGGAGGAGTAGCCACAAAAAGTACGAAAGAAGATTTTTTTTCTTTTTTTTTACGTAATATAAAAATAAGTTAAATTATGGCTACGGGTATAAAAAAAAAAAAAAAAAAAAAAAAAAAGAGAACAGCCGTTTCCCCGACCCGACGATCGTGGGGGGAGTAGATGGATGGGGAGTCCGGAATCTAGTGGCGTGCATAACTTTTGAACGGGTGCTCGGATTTGAATGAAACTTGTCTGGTGAGCCATCACCTCGGACGTTCAGTGTCACGTCCGGGTCGCGTCCGATACCTGTGGGGATGGGGGGGGGGGTGGAAAACTCAAGAAACTCTAAAAGCAGAGGGATTGGGACGAAACTTAATGGATGGAACAAGCATTAGGCCTAGATGAAATTGACGGAGCCAGATGGTTTCGGGGCTCTGTGGGGGGAGTTGGAGGGGGTTTCCTGGAATTCCGGTAGTCGTGAGTTAGAATACTTCCAGATGTAAAACGACAACAAAACTTTGCAGGCATATTAGCGACCCGAATTATCTTGACTTAAGAACCTGACACAACATACCCCTGGAAACTTCCGTTCCTAGATCCGAGCATTTTTTGGGGAGCAAGAGAAGAGAAATATGGAGATTGACTTCTATAAATTGCAAACGAGTGGTCTGATTCGAGTGAAACTTCATGGGTGATACGAATCGATGGCCTCGACATGTAAAACATGCGTTCGAACCATATGCGACCATGATTAGGGGGATTGGGGGTGGGGGGACTTTTGACATGCACAAAAACCAAACGGATGGACCGAAATTCGACAGTGCCGAGTTTATGCGGCCTAGATTTGTTATTTGGCGTCCGGGCCGGATTTGGCCAAGGTAGGGGGGGGGGGTACTGGAAACTTGCAGATAGGCTATGCTCCAATTTCAGTAAAACTTGATGGACAGGAACAGGGTATTCAAAGATTGGGCCCGAACCGGCTCCGACAACGTTGGTGGGAGGGGGGAGGGGTACCGCAACTTTCCAAAAATGCTCAGATTCGAGTGAAACTTGATAGATGGTATAAAAGAAGATGCTTTAGGTGGTCGATTTTTTTATTCCAAACCAGACTCGGCCACGGTAGGTGGAGATAGAGTGAGTACCGGAAATCGTGTATCACGTCTAGGGATCAAACAAATAGATTTATTAGGATGAAAGTTTGAACAGTCATGTGCATTTGCTACAGACAATCGAGACGATGCCGGAACTGCTCAGAAATGAGTGAAACTAAATATCCAGATCCAGATAACCGGTTTTACGCATCTGTAGCATGAGACGCGAAAACTCTTTCGGAGCATAACCAACACGGAAAATAGTGAAATATGGCAAATGCAAAGATTAGTGAGGTGTCGTTCTTGTACAGCCTACTCGTACAAGTGCCATATGAGCTCGTAGCTCTTGTTGTTATATTGTGGCCCATGTTGGCCTTATTTAAAATAAAATAAAATAAAAATAAAAATATGAGCTTCTAGCTCTTGTTGTTTATGGTGTATGTTTACCGTTTGTTTTGTTCTTACCTTTTGTGCTTACCTTACGCCGCCTGTAATGCTTTGCTTGTTGTTTATGTTTGTCATGGCTTCTAAATTTCCCTTTCCGTTTTTTTCTTTATTTTTGTCGAAGTTTTTGTTGTTGTTGATGTTTTGTTTCGAGGTTAATTAGTTCCTTACAGGTTCGCCTCGAGGCATTGAAGACTTGCCTTCCGGCCAAGTGCCATATACCGATCGCTTTTTCATCGGTCGGTCCGGTGATCGCGAGTTAGGGTACTTCCAGATGTGCTAGGATTATGAAACTTGGCAGGCATATCAAGGACCCGACCAAACTGACTTGGAAATAGTCACTTCCCCGATTTTACCATCGTGGGGGGAGTGGAGGGAGGGGGAATCTGGAATATTGAGGCATGCGTAACTTTCGAACGGGTGATCGGATCTGAATGAAACTTAATATGTGGGAAGAAAACATGCCTTACATGTCCAATTTTACGTCCGAAATGGATCCGACAACTCTGGGTGGAGTTGGAGGGGGGGGGGGGGGGTACCCGTAACTATCGTGGCACGCTTAGCGTGGAGGGATCGGGATGAAACTTGGTGGGAAGAACAAGCACGTATCCTTGATACATTGTTGGTATAACCGGATCGGATCCGGGCACTGTGGGGGGGGGGTATAGGCTGAATCCTGGATTTCAGGTTGTCACGGGCTAAGGTACTTCCAGATGTGCTCGGATGATGAAACTTGGTAGGCATACCAGGGACCCGACCAAACTGACTTGGAAATAGTCACTTCCCGAGTTTACCATCGTGGGGGGAGCGGAGGGAGGGGTAATTCGGAATATTGAGGCATGCGTAACTTTTGAACGGGTGATCGGATCTGAATGAAACTTGATATGTGGGAAGAACATGCCTCACATGTCCCGTTTTACCTCCGGACCGGATCCGCCACCTGTTGGGGGAGTTAGAGTGGGGTACCGGAATATCGTGACACGCTTTAGAGTGGAAGGATCGGGATGATACTTGGTGGGAAGAACAAGCACATATCCTTGATTCATTGTTGACATAACCGGATAAAGGATCCGTGCACTTTGGGGAGGGGGTGGAAGCTGTGCCCCGAATTTCCGTTTATCACGGGTTAAGGTACTTCCAGAATCCAGATGTGCTAGAACGATGAAACTTGGCTGACTTATCATTTCCTCGATCCGACCATCGGAAGGGAGGGGGGGGCGGAGGGATGGGGAATCCGGTATCTTGAGGGAAGCATAACTTTCGAACGGGACATCGGACACAAACCAAACTTGACAGTTGGAAAGAGCTCGTGTCGCGGATTTGCCATTTCGTGTCCGGACCGGATCCAGTAACTCTGGAGGTGGGGGGATCGGAAATATCGGAACAAGCTTAGAGTGGTGGGACTGGGACAAATCTTAGCTGTTACCCTTACCAACAACGTATGCTTGCAAGTGCCATATGAGCTTACAGCTCTTGTTTTAATAACCCCTTCATTCATTAAAAAAAAAAAAAAAAAAAAAAAATGACTCAATCAAACCATTTCACTGATTACAACAGTTTTCCTTCTAATCCTCTCAGTGACACAAGTGTTGCACCTGCTCTAGTACATTTGAGAGTTGTTGGTGCCGTTGTTTATTTTTGAGGAAAACATAAGTAAGGATTGGTTCAAAGGGTTGGGATCAGTCAAGAGCTCATTTGTCGGATAAGACTCATAGAGAAAAATACTTCGCTTCTGTATTATCTTATCTTAGATGTAATGCACACCATGCAAAAACATTTTCGGAATCGAAGAAAGCGAAAATAAAGTAGACCGTAACCGTTATGTACTAGTTTTGTCGAGTCTGCATAAGGCTTGACGGACGGCGAACGTTCAAATCAAGTACAGAATAAGGCCTTCCGTGTGTCCCGGTTTTTCTCGTCTGGAGTCCCGAGCAACCTACACGGTTCCCTTGTTCGCAGGTATTATATAAATACCCGTACAGCCCAACTTGACTGCGAATTATATATTAAAATGACTGTAAACAGACAGGTCCTAAGATCTGCCCCAGCGATATTTCGGCCCTTTTTGGCAAGGGTTCTCGCCATCGTTCTATTTTTCTAGTTCGCCTTTTCACTCGTTTCGATGGTTTTTTACTTGTTATGCGATTTTGTAAAATGGTCATACGCACTGTTTGACAATTTCCCGTTTTGTAAAAAAGGCGAACGCCGACTTTGCCTTTTTCCCTCGCCTTTTTGGAAAAAGGGCAACTTGGTAGCTGAACAAGTTGGGTTCTCCTTTTGGCAGCTTTTTACCTCGCGAACTTCGTCAGTGTACCCAGTAGCGTATATTGCGATTATTTTCGGGAGGAACGACAGCTCAGTGAAAATCTGCAGCCGTTTTTAACATTTTGACCATTTTTAACACTAAAAATACCTGTAGGTGCAAAAAACACCTTTTAATCTTGTAATCATGCATACTACGACTCAAAAACTGTTCTAAGATCAATTACTGAATAATACTGTAAATAATTTCGGTTTAGCTTCTCAATTTGTATTTTCGCGTACGTTTTTCCCGTAAAAAAAACTCCTTTTCCAAGAATCTCGAATGAAGATCACCCCTGTCGACCACATTTCGCACACGTTTTTCCAATTAAAAACCTTTTTTTCAAGAATTTCGGGGGGGGGGGGGCGATCGCCCCTGTCGCCCCCCCCCCTAATATACGCTACTGAGTGTACCCCAAAATCCGATAAAAGATGGATTTGACTCAAAGTGATAATCAGCATTTGGAGACTCTCCCGGACTTTAAAGACGAAACATTTTCAGTACAAGAAAATACAACTAAAATGGGATTGGTCGAAATTGCATTTTGTCCAAGAGAAAAGGATCCTTAGTAGTAGGCTAATGGCAACCAAAAAAACGCGAAAATGTTCAAGAAGGCCTGAAAATGGTTAAAAGCGAAAGCCGAAAAGGGAAATTCAAAAGCCGAACAAAAACGCAAATATTTATCTTATTGTAGGTTCGATTTCTTCTAGCTTCAAACTGGTGAGGACCCTTGCCAATAAGGGCCGAAGTACCGCTAGAGCAATCTTATCTGGTTCATCCGTTTATACTATATCCTACAGTATCACATACATAAAATCTGCATTCCCTAGGCATTTGAACTATTTAAATTCCTTTTTATGTTTTCGCAGGTCAACCTCCTGACAGACAGATGCTGATCTTTGTGCGTACAATGCTCTCCTGACCTATAAATTTGCAGTCATGCAATCACTTTTAGCTACCTAATCATCTCGGTATAACTAAATAATGAGCAGAATCATAGATACTCATTTTGTGCATACTAGTTCGGTCCTCTTGAGATTCAAGGTTGCGTAATAGGATCGTAAAATTCGCTAAAATTAAAGTTTAATTTTATAAACGGCGGGTCACGCGACCATCCTCACAAATAGTGGAATACGTTTCGGTGAGATCCTCGTCTGTTTATTTCTTTCTGTAAACTTCTTTTGGTCGAGGGAGGGGGGGATAGTGTCAAAATCGTAGGTTAACCCGTTCAGTCAGAGATGTGGCGGATCCTTGTTCCTGTGCGCCTAAGAGCTTGGTCACAATGGGCTCATTTCCTGGCTTTTTGTGTTGATACAACTAATTCTGAATGTTGTCGTTTTAAATTTAGGAGATCAATTAGAGCAAAACAAATGTCCGGCTTCTACCAGACTATTGTAGTGGTTTGCGAACCTCTGTTCAGAAGCCCCTCGGTAGCTCAGTGGTAGAGTGACTGCCTTGTAAGCAGAGGGTCCTGGGTTCAAATCCCGGCTGAGGAGCATTTTTGTCTATCAGTTCACTACTTATAAATATCCGAGAACAGCAAGTTCAGACACGGACTTAGCATGTGTGGTTTACCCTATAGCCTACGTCGTAATTTACTTTGACGAAATTGATCAAAACTTCTTCCTTACTTCTGCAAAATTTCCGATTTCGTCCGGATTCTGGACAAAATATTTAGCTGGCAAAAACTAAAGCTCAAAAACATATTCAGCATGTCTCCTTACCCCTACATCGAACCTCGGATCAACTTCAGATAAAACTTTTACTTCTAACATATTTTCTGGTTTCAGCCGGACTCCGAGCGATCTGTGCGTCCGGTGAGAAGATGATTGAGATATACGTATTCAATACGTCTTCTTACCCGCAAATCGAAGATCTGGTCAAATACCAATAAAACTTTTACTTCAAACACATTTTCCGATTTTGGCCTGATTCCGGCCGATTTAATTGTCCGGTGAGAAAATAATTTTCATTTCACGTCTCTTTGCCCCTAAATTGGGCCTCTAATAAACTTCAGATTAAACTTTTACTTTTCACAAATTTTCCGACTGTTGCCGGATTCCGAGTGAACTACTTGTCCGGCAAGAAAACAATTTTCATGTTCGAATTCACCATGTCGCCTTACCCCTGAACAGACTATTTCATTAGCTTTTGAAATATACTTTTTGTTTCCCTTAAATTCAAATAAATAGCCTATAGGGCTAGAAAATCCATCTTAGAACTTGACCTGTACTTTGATCCAAAGAGTCCTCATGCCATGTTTGATCAAAATATATCAACCCCTTCCAGAGCTGTAGTGCCAACAGTCGGGACAGACGGATAGACAGACGGACAACTTTTACGAAGTCATGGGTATCCCTCCACTTACGTTTTGGGATCCCAAAAACAGTCAATCACAACTTCTGCCCAGCAAAAATTCACGACTACTGGTGTTCTAGTGTCTCACGCTACAAAAATAAATATATATTGTGCAAGAATATATGTAGACAGATGCATGTATTTTCTTATGAGGAGAAAGACACAAATGCTCCTCAGCCGTGATTTGAACCCAAGATTTTCGGTTCACTAAGCCACTGCTCTACCACTGAGCTACAGAGTTAAATACAATCTTTGGGTTTCTCCATGTGAGCCCTGATTTGTGCGAGGCTTCGACATTGGAGTTCTAGGCCTATAAGTTCAATTCAAAGTTTACTCATGATTTATTCGTCACGGTAAAATGCCCTTGAATAACACCTTGAATAACACACGGGGGTCAACCCCCTACCCCCCTGGATACGGCCTTGAACAGGGACCAACCAGCGCACGACCTTATCCATTGCTTCCTGGAAGATGGAAAATTAAGTGTCTTTGTCTGTGTGTTTATGTGTTTTATTTATTTTCTTTCATTTACTCTGCTTTTTCAAAATGTCGGGTTATAAATATCAGTAAAGTCAGCGAATCACCATTTCATCCATCCGTGTCGTATTTATTTCTCATTTTCTTTTTGCTTTCTCCTTTACCCCCCCCCCCCCTTACGAGTAATAAATAATTCGAAAGAGTCAACAGTTCGACGACTTGTGCTGGGGTCAAGAGGTCAGTACATTGATCCTCAGGGTCAGGGTATGCTCTATTGGCGTACCCTGGGGTTGCTGTATACCCCCTGTTTACCGAACATGTCTTAAGGATTCACCTTCTTGTTATTCTTCCCGTCATCCGCTAATTTTTCTTGCAAGAATAGGGTTGCCGCAAATTGTATTGTTCGTGGATAAAGATGATATCTAGCAACGTCAAGGATGGAATTTGTAGTAGGATATTTCCTTTGACACAGTAGGCGCACCGTTACAGAAGAAGCAGTTTAGTTCTGGGCTAAATGATAAAATTAACACCCATTTAGGTGTTCGTAGGAGTCTTTAATTGGCTATTTTGTCTGGTTTGTATTTACACTGTAAAAAAAAAATCTTGCAGTATTTGCTACTGGGATTAATCTTATCTTTATTGAGATAAGATTAACCCTAATTCGGATTGATCTTATCCCAATAAAGATAAGATTAATCCCAGTAGCAAATACTGCATCCTTATTCGGAGAAACTTTGTACAGTGTAACGCAAGTGAATGAAAACGGCACTGTTCAAAGTTAACCAACGTTCAAAGAAGCATACCTCTACTTTAATTGTCGTAAAGCCCCGTTCACAAGCATACCTAGCCAAGCACGGGTTCTGGGCCAGGCACGGGGTTGTAGGCTCTAGAACTCGGTGCTTGACGAACCCTGGGTATGTGCCTCTACATCTGTGCTTAGCTATGCATGCTTGTGAAAGGTGCTTTACCGACAGAGTTCAGACTGTTGAGAACGATACGATCTTGTAGGGAGGCTCTCCATATTCTCAACCAGTGTTGCCACTGGTCGCAGAATTCTGCGGTTTGTCACAGGTCACTGGACTTTTTGATACAGCAAGCCATAACTCTTCCCCCAGTAAGATGTAAAAACTGCATAAGCATATGATTATGAAGCTGAAAAAGCGAAATTTCTCGTTCGCAGTTGGTAAAGGACCGAGTTTCGTAGGCACCAGAATGTACCAGGTTTTGGGGGCAAAATGTCAAAGGTCCTATCAAGAAAAAGTGTCAACACTGTTGTCAACTTCCCTACTATTTAGCCTATCTTGGAAAATGGAAAATTCCTGAACAGAGTCAAAATAATTCATTGTTTGAAAAAAAAGATGTACTAAAATAAGTTGGCTTTTCAGATAAACTTTAAGTACATTAGGTGTCCTGCACATATGTAAAAAATTTGGAATTACTTGACACTCGAACTCAAATCATGATTCGCAGTCAGCTTGGGCTGAAGGAATTTCTTAAGCTCAAATTTGAATTTTGAAGTCCTTGTCCCAGCAGCACCGTAGGCAGAAGTTCGACACCGAATACACTGTAAAAAAAAAAAATCTTGCATTATTTCTAATTCGGATTAATTTTATCCGAGTAGAGATGAGATTAATCCCAGTAGCAAATAATGCAGTTAATTTTAATCCTTTCTCGGAGAAACTTTTTACAGTGTATGTCCCTCTTGCCTCCCTCCCATTTTGGCGGTAGCGCGATTTTTCTTTCGTATTCGTTCTGAGTCGCCTGAAGACGTCAGCGCAGCCAACCACTTGAGGTCAGAGATTTACGGTCGTTCTTTACGGTTACTGGATGAGGAAACAGGTGTGCTTGCACTTGACCTTCGGCTAAGGAAGCAAGAAGTTGGCACCTTGAAACCACTGCGGCTAAAAATCTTTCTGGCCTGGCGAGCCTATGTGGTTTGTTGGCAGAGCATCATAGAAAGAGAAAGCTAATCTTTAACCAAAAGTAATCTAAACACGATAGCGTAACCCAAGACTGGTTGGAAGGAACTTGAATTCTCGTCCAGTCATCATCATTCGATGGCAAGCCCCGAAGCTTTTGATTATCTTTTTTTACCCGTTTAATCTTTTCTTGGATGTACCTGAGTCGTAGGTTCACCTTCTTTCCAGACAGATTAGCCCACACGGAAACTTAAAGGACAAATCGCACCGTGTGAATGAGTGAAGAATTTATGACACACTGCCCAATGACATAAGTGCAGTAAAACACTCATTCAAACAGATACCGAAAGGTGATATGGAGTCGTCGTAGAAGACGAATTAGAGGAGAGGTTTTCAAGCGTCAGTAATTGTTCGGAAATGGACAGACGGCGGATCAGTTGACGGTTCCTCTTGCGCCGTGGTAGGTAAGTCAGGGATGAATATGAGATATCTGGAGTGCGTGGGCGTATGCGTCGAAGGTCCTTTTTCCTAAGTAGGAAATACAGCGTATTCCAGAAAGGAACTTATAAATTGTGTGACAATTAACACGTCAGCTCAAAACACAGGCAAAATATGGCGATTTATTTGTCTTTCAATTCGATCCAATTTATTTATAACACATCCCAACAAAAGGAGGACTAAAGATGGAGTAACAAACAAAATATAAAAAAGAAATACTAACACTAATTACAAAAAATATCAACGAAGACGATTGAATAAATAGCGCTGACCATGGGTGAGACAACATTGAAACAGAAGAACGAATTTGCTTTGGCCTCGGCTTTGGCTGCCGCGTCTGCCGAACAGTCAGCCATGTTTTCATGAAGAAAAGGCGTGTCCGGTAATCTAGTATAGCTGACCCCCCGGATAATTCATGAGCGGGTGGGATTGACAAGCTCGTTGCCATAAAGGGCCGGCCCAATCTCTGTTAGTTGTGAATAATGGTGACTAGTGCTAGGATCATGCAAAACTAAGGGTCCAGTAGGCCTAACAGTCGTCATTACTGTCTAGTAAAAGGGTTTCCTCCCCATTTTGCCATACTAGGCAGCTCTACTTACTTTACGTCGGTATTCCGATTGGCCATGTCCGATGTGTAACTACTCCTTTAGCCCAAGCTGACAGAATCAGACTGCAGACATGTTGTTTCCAGCTATAGCCTGACCAGGAGCCTTACGAAGATGGTCCGAAATATCGCTGAAGAATATCCTAGCTGTTTTGTTTGTTTCTGGAGTGATTTTATACAACATGTCTGAATGTGTACGGCTTGGGCATTAAGGGGTTGAGAAACGAATTCCTCTTTACGATATGCTCACTGGCTCCCCTTGGTGCCCTCATTAACCTCCATTGCTAAACGAGGTAACTAACCGGGCATCCCCTGGGCCGCTGTCTTTACCTTCTCAGTTCTCCGTTACCAAGAACAAGTAAGCCAATAGAACCTCCGTCTTTAGTCCAATGTATCGACTATGAATACCCCGACAAATTTGAGCAGAGCTTGAGCTACTTGCTGAGCTTTCAGTTGACGTCCTTCTACTTCCCTCTTTGGGTGTGTTCTCGCCGTTTCCCGAAGACTCCTCGGGAATAGAACGAAACGGCGAAAATAGAGGGAGTCACTCCACGCGGACTCCGCGTACGGAGAATAACGAGAACACGGAGAATGCTTCCAAAATGGATTTTTGTTCAAAAGTAAATTTGCAGTTGACGAAATTAGTCCGGATCCACTTTATTTTGGGTTTTGTTTATTCTGTTGTTTTTAATTACTTTTACAATTGATTCCCCTCTGAATCTTAAAGTGAGTCCTTGTTGATGATTGTGGTGATAATCGGAGCATTCTCCGTTCGTGGGGACTCGCAAGAATAAGGGGAGTGAGTCCCCGGGACAAACAAAACCGCGGGGACTCCTCAAGTGAAGTCCTCGAGGAACGGCGAGAATACGCCTTTAGCCGCTTCGCATTCAGAGGAAAAGACCGTAGCAGAGCGGTGTCTCAATGTTAAACAACCAATAGTCGCTTACTCTCGACTTTTTGGAATCCCAAAACGTAAGTGGAGGGATACCTATGACATCGCAAAAGTTGTCCGTCCGTCCGTCTGTAAGCACGATAACTCTCGAAGGGAATGAGATATTTTGATGAAACTTGGTGTGAGGGTTCGTTGGGTCGTCGGACCAGTCAAGTTCGTAGATGGGCTTTGTAGCTCTACATTTAGGGGTGGGGGAGGGGATTCAAATTAAGGGACAAACAAAATATTTTGAAACAGCTAATGTGATAGTCGACTATGGGGTAAGAAGACATGCTGAACACGATGGTGAAAACCATTTTGTCATCGGACAAGTAGTTCGCCCTTGTTGAAAGTAAAAGTTTTATTTGAAGTTGATTAGACGTTCGATTTAGGGGTAGGAAAACATGCTGAAGACGATGGTGAAAACTATTTTCTCGACGGACAAGTATTTCGCCCGGAATCCGGCCCAAACCGGAAAGTTTGTTAAAGTAAAAGTTTTATTTGAAGTTGATTAAATGTTCGATTTAGAGGTAGGAAGACATGCTGAAGACGATGGTGAAAACTATTTTCTCGACGGACAAGTATTTCAACCGGAATCCGGCCCAAACCCGAAAGTTTGTCAAAATTAAAAGTTTTATTTGGAGTTGATTAGATGTTCGATTTAGGGCAAGAAGACATGCTGAACACTTATGTGAAAACAAGTTTCTACCCGGACATGTAGTTCGTCCGGAATCCGGCCAAAACCGGAAAACTGTTGGAAGTCAAAGTTTTATTTCTAGTTGATTAGATAAGCGATTTAGGGGTAAGAAGAGATGCTGAGTCCCTGTATGACAATCGTATTTTACCCGGACATATAGTTCGACTGGAATCCGGCTGGAATCGGAAATTATAAGCTAAATATGTATTTGAAGTTGATTAGATGTTCATTACTGGGGAAAGAAGATACCCTGATTTCGTCTTTGAGCTTTCTTTTTTCGCCGGATAAGTAGTTCTGGAGTTCGGCCGGAACCGGGAAATTGGCAGAAGTGGCAGGAAGTTTTCGTCAAAACAGATATGACTTATAGGGGTAAACACACATGCTGAATCCAAATCTGAACTTGGTTTTCTCAGGTGATTAGCTATTTGGCCTTAATCTGTTTCTGAATTTTAATTTTAAAAATGTTCAAGGAGTCTGGCGAAGACTGGATCTGGCTAAGACAAGACCGAGTTGTCTGGATCAGATATTTAATTTTTGGGATCCCATCGAAACCTTTGGTCTTGTTTTTCTCCATGGCTCTACAGCGATGAGCTGTTTGTGGAGATAACGAACTGTGATGTTCCGCGTAGCTCCTAGGCTTCACTCGTTTGCATCGAGCAGGGCATCGGGAATCTATTCGACTCAGCATTGTCGCATTGTCGTATTACAGAGATCGGGAGACAGAGGTTCTTCTGCTTATTTGCTCTTGCCGTTACGACATGACAAATCGGGCGAATAACTCCTCGCTCTTACCCCAAGCTTATCCCTTTCTCTCCAGGTTCTGTGCAAAATCCCGTTTTTGTTCCAGCCGCATTCAGCGACCCGATAATGATCTTTTCCAGTCCGATAAGAAATGCTTCAGCTCTAGTGAATTCCCGGCATGCTAGGAGCATTTCAGCAGTTTCCGTTCCAGCACTTATTTACCGGGCAAGTGAGGCTGTGAAATACAATTTTCAGTCTGCATTCCAAGAAGGAAGGAGAATTCACAAAACGATGCCAAATGCTTCGTTGAGAGCCTAGAAGCAGAGGTACTACTTCAATAAACCTTAGGGGGGCCAACGATCAGTTTTGGACCCCCATCCCAATTCCCCAGGTTTAATTCTTGGACTCAAATTTAATTACCCTTTTTGAGGGTAAATTAATGTATTTTTCGGATATATCTTAGAGTAACGTCGCGGCGTTGCATTTTGCTATCTGAAACCTGTTTAGGGGCCAAGAATAGTACCAAGATGGAAGGTTTTTTGCCCCTCGAACATCTAGGGGGTTATGACCCCGTTTCCCTCCCACCCACCCCCCATTGGAGCCCGTGCTAGAAGCGTTTCTGTTTGTTTAGTCGTGTCTTCAGTCTACGCTAGCCTGTTGTTATTTTGTAAGGCAACTTGCAACTTGTGTTCTAGTCTCACAAGGGGCATCACGACTGGGAGGGGGGGGGACGCCTCCCCCCCCCAAATGTTGTCGGCCAGTCGGTAAAAAATTTCGTCAATACAGTCGGTTTTTCTGAAAATCAGTCGATTTTTTTCAAAACTCTCATTTTTTGTTGATGAAAACGGTTGTTTCTCTGCAGAAACAGGTGGTAAAAATTACCAGCCAGTCGGTAAATGCCTCATCCCCCCCCCCCCAAACATTTTGGCTAGTAACGCCTCTGCGTCTCACAATTTGGTGTGTAAAGAAATTTATAGAGGCGAAAGCCTTTTGATGCAGCTATATTGTTTCTTCTTCAGTTCTCTTTTTGGCGGGGAATCCTGCCCGGTCATTCATTCGAGCAGTGAAGTGGCAATATTGGCTGTTCAGCTTGGTATGTCGCCATATTTAGACCTTGTTATCTCCATTACTCGAGAACAAAACTGAGTTCGTCTTGGACAAGTTTTTTCTTTCACTTCAGGCATGCGAATGTTGCTAATATTTAGCTAACAAGAGCTACGAGCTCATATGGCACTTGTTACGAGTAGGTGGTACAAGAAAGCAGATGAGAATGGCCTCAAAATCCCCCCTTCAACCCCCGTAGAATCGGACCTAGAATTAAGGTATCTAATTTCACGCGAGCCTGAGCATTTCCGGCATCGCCTCGGATAATCTAGGGCAAATGTTTCACCATACTAGTTAGATTCCTAGAAGTGCCGTACCATTGCCGGGAGGCTACGCCACGCCCTCTAACTTCCGTACCCTGGCCATATCTGGTGCAGCCACATACACGTACAGCTTGTCTAAGGCATCTTGTCGTACCGGCTATCAAGTTTCACTCAGGTCACAGCTTTTTTCGGGAAACTCCGGTAGCCCCCCCCCCACCCCACCCCCTCACCATGTTCAGATCTAGTCCGGACACTAAAACATGTAATCTAGGACACATGGTCTCTATTCTTTCCAAGTTTATTGAGTTCACTCCGTCCGTTTGACCCCTACGCGAGCTACAAAATGTTCGCCCCCCCCCCCTCCAACTCCTCCTACTGTGGTCGAATACGACTAAGACACATAGACTTCGCATCTCTGACATCTTCTCTTCTCGCCTTTCAAGCTTGACTCGCATCGGAATATATCTGCAAATTTCCAGTTTCGTTGCCGGATCCGGTCCAGACGCCAAATAACAAACTAGGCAGCATAAACTCGGTACTGTCCAACTTGCATCCCAGTCGGTCCATTCGTTTGTTTTTTTACCACGTCACGAACTTTACGGCCCGCCCCCCCCCCTCCAGCTACCCCAGCCAATGCCTCGTGTGGTTCGGAGACATGTTTTGCATATCTGGCTCATTAGTTCTTATCACACATAAAGTTTCACTCGAATCGGACCACCGGTTCGCAAACTACGCAAGTCAGTAATTTCCGGATTCCCCTTCCCTTAACTCTCCCCAAAATGGCAGGATCCAGGAACATAATTTTCCAAGGGCATTGTGTCAGGTCTTTAAGTCTATTTAGTCGGGTCGCTAATATGCCTGCCTAGTTTCATCGTCCTTAGCACATCTCGAAGTACCCTAGCTTGCGATCACCGGAATTCCCGGAAACCCCCTCCGACTCCCCCTAAAAAGTCCCGATATGATGTGGTTCTGTCAAGAATCTATTACGGCTTATGCTTGTTCTTCCCACCATTTCATCCCGACCCCTCGGCGCTAGGCGTTTCACGAATATTCCGGTGTCCCCCTTAATCCTCCCCCCCCCCATAAGTATCGGATCCGGTCCGGGCTTGACACAAAACATCTGCGAAGACACTTCTTTCCACTTGCCAAGTCAGTTATGAATGCCACACGATTCCGGATTCCCCATTTCTCTACTTCCCCACGATGATCGGCTTCTGCAAACGACTATTTTCAAGTCAATTTGTTTGAGTCCGTGATGTGCCAGCCCAGTTGCATCCTCCTAGTACACCAGGAAGTACAAATTCACGGATTACCAGAAACCCCCCCCCCACTCCCACCATAGTGCCCGAATCTGGTCCGGTTATGTTAATGATGTGTCGTCTGAGGTCTTTCCAAATACCAAGTTTCATTAAGATCCTATCACCCGTGCAAGAGGTATAAATCCTGATGATTTTGTATTCCCCCTCTCTTCACTCCCCCCACGATGCTCGGATCGGAAAAGTGACTATTTCCAACTTAATCATTTGGGGTCCCTGATATGCCTGCCAAGTTTCATCGTCCTAGCTTATGTGGAAGAGACTGAACTAGCAAAACCCGGACCGACAGACGGACGGACAGAAATTGCGACCGTTATATGGCACTTGGCCGAAGGCAAGTGCCATAAAAATGGAAAAATAGCTCTTTCATTTGCGTCATTTACGAAAACTGCCCCAATGAGTGGCAAAAATGTTGCTGCCAGGTTGCTGCGTATAATTAATGGTGGTTACGTCAAGAGCGGGGCATGTTGCCATGATGTGTTATTTAGTTCATGTGTGTCGGCTCTTGCACCCGTGACTCGTGAAAAACGCACTAAAAAACAGACGTAAGTAGAAAACCCGTCTGCCTTCTTGGCATAACAGTCATCGTCGTTTTCAGTTCCACTGGTTCCCATGGAAAATCAACCTTCCATGTTCCATGTTTCCATCCAATCTACTTCAGATTAAACTTTGATTTTTCACAAATTTTCCGTTTTTGCCGGATTCCGGGGTGAACTACTTGTCCGGCAAGAAAATAATTTTCATATTCGGATTCACCATGCCTCCTTATCCATAAATCGTATATCTCATTAGATTTTAAAAATATTTTCTTGTCCCTTAATTGGAAACCCCGCCCCCACCCCTAAATATAGGGCTACAGAGCCTATCTTCGAACTTGACCTGTACTTTGACCCAAAGAGTCCTTATCATATTATTGAACAAAATATCTCAACCCCTTCGAGAGTTATCGTGCTAACAGACGGACAACTTTTACGAAGCCATAGGTATCCCTCCACTTTTGTTCTCGGATCCCAAAAATGGCTAAGAATAATATATTGTATTCTTAAGATGTATTTATTTTATTTCTTCTATTTCAGCATTAGAGCGTTGATAGCTTCGTCTGTCGTATTTACCTATGCTGCATACAGACGATCAGGTTTTTCCGAACATTTCGACGAAGTTTTATCACGCCGTTGAAAAATCTCAACTTTCCGGACGGAAATGACGATGGACCATCTGGCCTTAGTCTTTTGTCCCATGTAATCATAAGCTGGTCATGTATAATTTTTGTTGTTGTCATTAAGAATCTGTATTAAGCTTTTTAGGTATAGCCTTAGTCATAACACGGTCGTGACCACCGTGACCACATGTCAACATTTTAAACTCGCGTTTAAATCCGTACTTGTTTCTGAGTCCAGGACCTAAAAATAATTTTATCGGGACCGGCAACACTGAAGTCGAAAAGTTTTGACAACAGCAGAGTAGCAGCATTTCCTATTGCCTCCCCGCCGTGCTGCGCGAACGCCTGAAGAATGCTCGACGCGCTGCAAAATTTCGTTGAGTCGAACTTATTTTCAGTCTTGGAGAAATCGTGACGTGGTGAACACGGACTAGCTCCGGTGAGGTGCATAATTTGGCTTGCAGGTGGCTTCATTGAAAACAACCATTACCATATAGGATACAGTGATCTTGGTCTAATTCCTTGAAGAGCTCTGCTTCAACTCTTACATCAGGTATAGTTGTAGTATTTTGTTTTTATCCCTAGAAACTTACGAGTAAGAGTAAATGAAGAATACATCGTTCCAACTGTAGGCTACCTAGGTTCAACAACTACCGTATGAATACAGTACGAAGAATTTACAAGATCCAAATAATAAGTGCTTAACACGTTCGTTATTAGTGATAACGAAAGTTATCGTTAGAAAGTTATAACGACGCCCCTGTACACCTGCTGTACACCTGTATACAGGTTATAGCCTAGTGCTACCTGTTTCTCATTGTCATAGACTAAATCGGTGTATACCTTAGGCCTATGTTAATCAAATTTGCTCAGCGTAATTTGTCTTTTGACGGGTACAGTAATTACTAGAGGCATAGCCAAGGGTCCTTAAAGCCTAGTCATATTGTTGAGAAGCAGTCAGAGTGAAAGATTGTGTCGATTGGCACTAATAAAAGTAGGAATTTTGCTGACCTAATCAAACCGGAGGGAGCCTAGTCCTAGACTAGCCTAGTTATGCTCTCCTGCAAAATTAAGCCTAGGGTCCTAGGCACCACCAGCACCGTTGCCAAGAGCTCGACTAATAAAAGTGTAATGATTGCTGACAAATTTTTTTTTTTGCACCTCGCATTTTCTCTGTGCATTCCGCTGCACAGCGCGCCAGATGCGAATAGTTGGTAATAACATAATTGGTAATAATATAATTTAATTTGCTATTCGCAGTTGGCTGTTAGCGTTCGATTTATCCGGTCGACTGAGATTGTCGACTAAAAATTGACTTTTGATGACCGAGAACAAATGGTCATTCATTCCATGATTTATCGGTTAACCTACAGTGAGCGGTCAAGTATCGCTTAATAGAACCTATTATCGCTCCCTAGAGTTGTGTCGATTGGCATTTCAGGTTATTTAAAAAAAAAAAAATAACATAATTGAACATTTTTCAAATCATTTCGTAAGTGTTACATCATAGTTTTGTAACAATATTTGATCGGAAATGACAGTTTGCTCTCTGTGATATTCAAAGCGTAATTTTTGGGGCCAGTACACGCTCAAGTTACTAGCTTGGACAAAGATAAGAGTGATGTTTCTTATAATACTTAGTGGATCTTTATTTTAAGCATAAATCAGCTTGTATTATAATTCAGATCGGAATAGGTTATTTGTTTTTGAATGATTTTTATAGCTATGTTATTTTTTATAAGCTTATTGCGTATTCTGGTACATTTTATTAAGCAAGTTGATCAAGCTTCACAACACTATTCCACAAAGAAAATCTTTTAATAGGCACTTTAAGCCATGGAACTTCTGAGGAAACACTAGAACAATCAGGTAAACTGCATCTGCGACTTGAGTTTGGTGACATCTCAAATATATCCTTTCTATCAAGCATTGCTGCGAGTTTTTGAATTTCCTGCCACGATATCCCAGCTCCTAAGATTTGGATCGCCGAAATGCCAGAGAGGTAAAGACAAAGGGATAACAAGAAAACGGCCGATTTTTGTAGCATATTCTAAAGGAAGTCGGAAGTATTTATTTGTGAAGCATTTAATACAAAGTAAAGCATTAGAAGTGTCCATTGTGCTTTAAGGCTTCAAACAGTTTTTGAGTACAAAATCAAAGTAGAGTACATGTTCCGGCAATGTTTTAGGGCGGTAATCCGTCGCTTTAGTGAAATAAATGAAAAAGTGTTTTTCTGACCTAAAAAGTGTCATTCGTAAACAAGACCAAAGGTGTCGTTGGGATCCCAAAAATCTAAGATTTGATCCAGACAATTCGGTCTTGTCTTCGCCAGGCTAATCTCAGAGAAAACGGAGTTCAGATATTCTATCTACACCTCTATAAGCCATATCTATTTTGACGATATTGACCGAAACTTCCTGCTTTACTACTGCCAAATTTGCGGTTTCGCCCGAATTCCGAGCGAACTACTAGTCCAGCAAAAAAAGAAAAATTCAGAAACGAAGCCGGCGTATCTCCTTATCCCTATAAAGAAATCTAATCAACTGTAAATAAAATTTTGACTTAAAAAAAATGCGGGTACAACCGGATTCCGGACTAATTATATGTCCGGGTAAAAAATGATCATTATATACAGACTCAGCGTCTCTTCGTACCCCTAAATATATCATCTAATCGACTTCAGATAAAGCTTTTACTTTTAACATATTTTCCGGTTTTGGCCGGATTACAGGCGAACTACTTGTCCGGCGAGAAAATGGTTTTCACCATCGGGTTCAGCATGTCTTCTTACCCATAAATCAAACATTTAATCAACTTCAAATGAAACTGTTACTTTTAACCAACTTTCCGGTTTTGGCCGGATTCCAGACGAACTGCTTGTCCGGCGACAAAATGATTTTCGCCATCATGCTCAGCATGTCTTCTTACCCCTAAATGAAACATTTAATCAACTTCAAATGAAACTTTTACTTTTAACCAACTTTCCGGCTTTTGCCGGATTCCGGACGAACTACTAGTCCAGCGAGACAATGGTTTTCACCATCGTGCTCAGCATGGCTTCTTACCCCTGAATCAAACATTTAATCAACTTCAAATGAAACTTTTACTTTTAACAACCTTTCCGGTTTTTGCCGGATTCCCGACGAACTACTTGTCCGGCGAGAAAATGATGTCACCATCGTGCTCAGCATGTCTTCTTACCCCATAATCGACTATCACATTAGCTGTTTAAAAATATTTTGTTTGTCCCTTAAATTGAACCCCTCCCCCACCCCCAAATATAGGGCTACAGAGCCCATCTACGAACTCGACCTTACCCTTGATCCAAACAATCCTCATACCAAGTTTCATCAAAATATCTCATTCCCTTCGAGAGTTATCGTGCTTACAGACGGACGAACGGACGGAAGGACAACTTTAGGATCCCTTAGGATCCCTGCACTTACGTTTTGGGATCCCAAAAAAGGTGTAATTTTCTTAGAAAAGGAGTCACGGTGTCATCAAGAGACAAAAAGTGTCAGAAAGTACCAAACGTGTCACAATTGGCAACACTGACTACTAGCTCAGGCCACACTATAGCACATTGTTATTAGTGTACAGTATAGGTTTTGCTATCCATTTTTTATGGCACTTGCCCTTCGGCCAAGTGCCATATAGCGATCGCAATTTCTGTCCGTCTGTCGGTCTGTCGGTCTGTCCAGGTTTTGCTAGTTCGGGCACTTTTACATAAGCTAGGACGATAAAACTTGGCAGGCGTATCAGGGACCCCAAATGATTAAGTTGGAAATAGTCACTTCCCCGATCCGAGCACCGTGGGGGGAGTGGAGGGAGGGGGAATCCGGAATCTTGAGGTATTTTTAACTTTTGAACGGGTGATCGGATCTCGATGAAACTTGATATTTGGAACGACCTCATGCCTCAGACGACCCACTTAAAATCCGGACCGGATCCGGTGACTTTTGGGGGGAGCTGGAGGGGGCAACCGGAAATCTTGGGAAACGCTATGAGTGGAGGGATCGAGATGAAACTTGGTGGGAAGACACCTAGAACACACTAGATACATCATTGACATAACCGAGCCGATTCGGGCACTGTGGGGGGAGTGGAGGGAGGGGGAATCCGAAATCTTGAGGTATTTATAACTTTTGAACGGGTGATCGGATCTCGATGGAACTTGATATTTGGAAAGACCTCATGCTTCAGACGACCCACTTAAAATCCGGACCGGATTCGGTGACTTTTGGGGGGAGCTGGAGGGGGCAACCGGAAATCTTGGGAAACGCTGTGAGTGGAGGGATCGAGATGAAACTTGGTGGGAAGACACCTAGCAAACACTAGATACATCATTGACATAACCGAGCCAATTCGGGCACTGTGGGGGGAGTGGAGGGAGGGGGGATCCGGAATCTTGAGGTATTTATAACTTTTGAACGGGTGATCGGATCTCGATGGAACTTGATATTTGGAAAGGGCTCATGCCTCAGACGACCCACTTAAAATCCGGACTGGATCCGGTGACTTTTGGGGGGAGCTGGAGGGGGCAACCGGAAATCTTGGGAAACGCTATGAGTGGATGGATCGAGATGAAACTTGGTGGGAAGACACCTAGCAAACACTAGATACATCTTTGACATGACCGAGCCGATTCGGGCACTGTCGGGGGAGTGGAGGGAGGGGGAATCCGGAATCTTGAGGTATTTATAACTTTTGAACGGGTGACCGGATCTCGATGAAACTTGATATTTGGAAAGACCTTATGCCTCAGACGACCCACTTAAAATCCGGACCGGATCCGGTGACTTTTGGGGGGAGCTGGAGGGGAGAACCGGAAATATTGAAAATCGCTATGAGTGGAGGGATCGAGATGAAACTTGGTGGGAAGACACCTAGGAAACACTAGATATATCATTCACATAACCGAGCCGTGCCTACTCGTAACAAGTGCCATATGAGCTCGTAGCTCTTGTTTTTTTTTTATAAATTCAGAGAGATGTTCACATAAGCAACCCTTTACTGTAGGCTAGGTCCATTCTTAACAAAAGTGCTAGAGCCAGCGTTTTGTGTACCCTTTGTCAAAGCCCGGTTAGGATGAGCGAACGCTTGGCTGCTGACAAACCGCTTCCTTTTGTTACCATTCAAAGTAGGTTCAATAGGTTTGCAATATGATATGACGTAGACTAAAAGTCTACGTCATAGTTCCTACCAGACCAGAGTGCCATGACGATTGGACCTAGAACCTGACCATTAATTAAAAACAAGTGATTATTTCCAAGATAATCTGGTCGGCTCCCTGATATGCCTGCCAAGTTTCATTGTCCTAGCTTATGTGGAAGCGTTTCACGAGATTTGTTTAGTTTAAGTTTAGTTAGCATCAGAGCAAAATAGCTCTAGTTATTTTGCTCTGGTTAGCATTTAGCATTCGTTCTGACCACTTGGTCTTACTTTAATCTTTAAACTGTATCTAGTCCCGCATTCGCTTCTAAATACATCAAAGCGAAGTAGAGCGCTGGACCTACCTAATCACTTTCCAGATCCGATCATAGTGGGGGGAGTGGAGGGATGGGAATCCGGAAACTATTAACATGCATATCTTTGGAAAGGGTAATCGGACATGCGTGAAACTTGACATGTGTTAAGAACAAGTGTTTCGGATATTCAGTTTCAAATCCGGACCAGATTCAATACATGTGTGTGGAGGGGGGGGGGGGGGGGGCTGGAGGGGGACCTACGCCACAGAGGTCGTTGGATCGATACCGCATTTCGGCAGTGCTCTTTTGCTCCCCTTTTGCTACCGTTGTTCCTAGTTTCCGGACTTCCGGATCCGAGGAAAGTCGGATTGGGGAAGTGACTATTTGTAAGCTAATCTGGTGGGGTCCCTGATATGCCTGCGAAGTTTCATCGTCCTAGCTTGTGTGGAAGTGCCCGAACTAGAAAAACCTCACGGACGGACAGAAATCGCGATCGCTATATGGCACTTGGCCGGATAGCAAGTGCCATAAAAAGCATATGGGCCACTCGGGCTTTCCCCGGTCTTGAAATTGGCGACTAGAAATAATTAGTTTATTCCCAATAGCCATAGGCTATGGCCAAGAATCGGTACTGTCCCTTCATTTTTTAGTCGTGATTTTTTTCCTCGAAATGTGTTATGAGACTAATTAGGACAATGTTTGATTATCGAAAGGACCTCCCGATCCTTCTTATTCTGAATACCAATAGGCGTGACGTTTTCGCTTGACTTCCTTTTATTGATTTTCGAATATTTTCATCGTCTAATTAGTAATGTGGACTGACTCTAACTGGGCCGATGCACTACTTTCTGTCTCGGTCGTTTGCTATAATTATTGCTTATACCTGCCAGAATTTTGGGCTCGGCTATAGAAGACGGATGGAATTTCGAACGGAACGCCATCGACACGAAGTTCGAAACCTTTGTAATGGCGTCTTGGAATACTACTTTCAATCATTAGCGTTTGTAACTATCAGGCTAACCAGGGGAGCATATAAGGGGTGCTAGTAGGAAACATTACATTCTACGTGCAGTGTGCTGTCTTCTGTGTGCTCACCGCTAAGGTGGATTGATAAATTCACTAAGTGATGCTGTATTTAGTTTAATATAGTATATTAAATATGTTATAATCCCTCTTGTCAGCCTACCGAACCTACTAACTCCGGGACGCCTCCTTTCTCGATTCACTCAACTCTTCACAGTCATACATAAGGCGATCGATACATTTCCACTACAATTATTTTATGGAAGAATAATTTAAAGCACACCTCGCACTATTTCCCGTTTACATTCCAATTTTTAGAACTATTTGAGTACCGTACAGCCAGAGTTTGCTTTTAACAAATTATCTACGGCTTTGGCTGTTTTAAGCCTTTCCCAGGCCCATTGCAAAAACTTGTCAGAATTCAGATAACCAGTTTTACGCGAGCGAACACTCGTCGGGAGCGTGATGCGTATGGAAAATAGTGAATCCTGGCAAGTGCAAAGATTAGTGCGGTTTCCTTAGCGAGTTTAGAATATAACATATGAAATGTGGGTAAAAATGACTGAATATAATTACGGAATTAGGTTGCATTGGCGTTATAAGTAATTGAGTCACAATTTTTATTTTTGGAAGTATTAGACGATTAAAGACAAAATTTACGTCACCAAGTGGAGTTTTAGCACAAGAATTAAATAATAAGAAAAGCGAAGGATTCTCGCTTCTAAACATCTACACATAGGATATCAGTAGTATAATATTCCGAATCCTCCGGTCACGATCGAACGGTTTAGTATCGGAGGGGTGTCTGCGACAAGTGCATAGACAAAGGTTGGTTCATGATAAAGTGCGGGAATCTGTTCGAAAAAATCTGATCGTCATTATTAAGCTTAATTTTGTTTTTTTTTTCTTGCCTTTTCTCTCTCATTGGTAGACCCCCTTTAGTGTTTTTGACTGTAAAGCATATGTGCATTCTTCGCCAAACTGGTCAGTTGATCTGATAAAAAACAATAATCCTACCAAACATGTGCCGAGTGCGTTTTAGGAACAGTGCCAGGAAATGATTCTTTACCTGCCAAATTATGACAAGGTCATTAAAGTGATTGTGTTCGCTTTTACCGTCTAATCAGACCAAGCGAAAGCCTCTTTGACTTTTCACATGAACTATAACCTTGACGATGTTGTACTACAACTACCGCTCGTCAATGGAATTTCAAATCCTGGTATGTTTGTGAACTCGAGAACTTACTTTAGCCTACTTTTTGGCCTTAGACAAGGTTACGAGAGGTTTGGTTGTGGTGTAATTTGATGACAACAGCGTGAAGACTCGCAACGCCTTTTTTTGCTACGTTTTTAGTATTTTTTTGTGCGGCAAGTGAAGGATACATCTTCAATCTGTCCGACTGTCTGTGGTGACGATAACTCCCGAAGCTCTTAATGAAACTTGTTAGTGGGAATCTTCAGATCAATAATGAGGTCAAGCTGTAGGTGGGCTTTTGACCTTAACATTTAAAATGGATAGAGGCTTACAAAATGAAAGGACGAGTGAAGTTGAATCTGAATTAAAAGTAAAACAACACGCAACCTGACTGTTTTTAAAGAGTTGGATGGTAATGCGGCTGGAAAAAAAATGAGAGGTTGACAACCGACCAAATTTGATGCTTAGTAAAAACTGAAAGACCCCAGATTGACCGATGAACTGACTTTTCATTACTCAATGACAGCTCGTGAACGCTCGTGAAATCAATGTTTGGTACATTTTTACCGATGTAGGCCTTTGCTCTAACTTTCACGTCGATGGTTATTTGAAGCTTTCGGGTAAGTAGGTTGCCACCATTAGGTCTATTGTCTTTATACATTCTCAGTTCGGGGTCATCGCTCTAATTTCCGCCGTTAGGTGGAGTCCCATTACACACATCCGGATCAGGGGCTAATGGGACCCGTTTTAACGTCGTAACTTGACCACGGTTGGGGTTTGGATTATGAGATTTCGGGTCGCTGTCACTACCGCAACATGTCAGTTCGCATAAACGTCAGTTCGCCTAAACGAAAAATCCGACAGTTCGTCAACACGTCAGTTCCCCTACACGTCGGTTCCGCTACACGTCAGTTCGTCTACACGTCAGTTCACCTAAACGTCAGTTGCACTACACGTCAGTTCGCCTACCGTCAGTTGACATAAACGTCAGTTCAGTCACCGTCAGTTCACCTATTTTAGAAATCCGTCAGTTCGACAACACGTCAGTTCAGCTACACGTCAGTTCCTCTACACGTAAGTTCGCTTACCGTCAGTTGACATAAACGTCAGTTGACATAAACGTCAGTTGACATAAACGTCACTTCGCCTACAAAATCCGTCACCACCCCCAGAGATTCAGACCCGCCTATTAGTTCGAAGTCGACTGGGTCACCGAAAGCAATTAAGCAGAGGGAATAAAACCCAGGGGATTTATAAAAAGAAGCCGACATTTGCGCATATTAATGAGGGTAAAATAAGTTAAGAATCACCGGGAGCTTGCAATCAGATGCGGCAGACGGGGCTAGTCAAACGAAAACTGAAAAATATGAGGTGAACGTATAATTAAACACAAATAAGGGCTTAACAACCATCGCAAGGTGAAGGACCAAAATGTGCCAGTGATTCTCAATCTTTTCCGAAAGGGTACCGGAAACAGTGAGGGACGAACTCTTTTCTCTTGGCTCTTGGCCAGTGCTTCCTCTATTGTCTTCAAACAAGACCAAAGGTTTCGACGGGATCCCACACATTTCATATCTGATCCAGACAGTTGGATCTTGTAGATAAATATCCGGTCTTCGCCAACCAATTTTAACTGGAATTTAGAAACAGAGAGACGTGGATTCAGCTTGCGTGTTTACTCCTATAAGTCGTATATACTTTGACGAAATTGATCAAAACTTCCAGCTGCCTTACTGCTCACATATTTTCCGGTTTCTGCCTGGTTCTTGGCGAGCTTCTTGTCCGTTTTGTACGATATCCTACCTTACAATATACTACAGATAAAACTTTAACTTTTAACGAATCTTCAGGTTTTGGCCGGAGCCCGAACTATTTGTCCGGCGTGGAATATTGACACATAAGTTCAGCATGCCTCCTTACCACTACACCCATCCTCTAATCAACTTCAGATAAAAACGTTTACTTTTTCAAAACTTAACTTTTTCAGCCGGATTCCGGGAGAATATGTCCGGGTAGAAAATAATTGCCAGATGCGGATGCAGCATGTCTTCTTAAGCCTGAATCGAACATCTAATCAAGCTCAAATACAACTTTTATGTTATACAAATTTTCCGGTTTGGGCCGGATCCCAGGCGGACTACTTGTCCGGCGAAAAAAAAATTGTTTAATACGTGTTCAGTGTGTCTTCTTACCCCTAGACTGAACCTCTAATCTACTTCAGGTTAAACATTTCTTTTTCAGAAATTTTCCTGTTTTTGCCGGATTCACGGTGAACTACTTGTCCGGCGAGAAAATAATTTTCATATTCGGATTCAGCATGTCTCCTTATCTCTGAATCGATTATCTTATTAGATTCTAAAATATTTTTTCTTCCCTTAATTTCACCCCCTCCCGACCCCTAAATATAGGGCTACAGACCCTATCTTCGAAATTGACCTGTACTTTGACCCAAAGATTCTTTATGCCAAATTTGAACAAAATATCTCAACCCCTACGAGAGTTATCGTACTAACAGAGGAGAGACGGCCAACTCTTACGAAGTCATAGATGCGGGATCCCAAGAGTAGCCCTCCAAAATAGTAGATAAAACTAGAATTTTGTATGTGAAGTGACGGTAGACCAACTGACGGTAGGCGAACTGACGTGTAGCTGAACTGTCGGATTTTAGGATTAGGTGAACTGACGTGTAGGTCTACTGACGTTTATGTCAACTGACAGTAGGCGAACTGACATTTGGTCAACTGACGTGTAGGGCAACTGACGTGGCATCTAACCACGATGCAATAGGCTATAAATGTTTCTTGTAAATAATAATAGACCAGTGTTATATTTATAATTGAGATTATACAAGTTTATCAAACGATTATCGTCATTCTGATACTCGGTCTACTCCTCCCGTCACTCAGTCACGCCTAATTACGGACTGAAACCTCAAATTTATCAATCGTGGTCATTTTGAGTTGTGGGCATTTTGAGTCGTCGGCATTTCGAGTCATGGGCATTTTGAGTCGTATGCATTTTGAGCCCCCGGCTCAAAATGAGTTGTTGGCATTTTTAGTGGGCATTGTGATCGTGGGCATTTTGAGTGTTAGCGGACTTATATAATCTATTCAGTTACTAAGTTTCATTCCAATCCCATCACCCGTTCGGAAGTTACACACTGCTCAATTTCCCGGATTCCCCTGCCCTCCACTCCCCCCCCCGAGATGGTCGGATCGGAAAACTCATTATTTCTAATTTTGTTTGGTCGGGTCCCTGATATGCCTGCCAAGTTTCATGGTCCTAGCACATCTGGCAGTACCCTAACTCGAAAAAGTGTGACAAACTGCCCTCAATTTTCAAGTTTGCACCGCCCTTCACTCCCCCACTATGGTCGGATCGTGAAACTGATTATTTCCAGGTTAGTTTGGTTCGGTTGCTGATATGCCTGCCAAGTTTCATTGTCCTAGTACATCGGGAAGTGCCCTAACTCGAAAAAGTGTGACAAACAAACCGGACCGACTGACAGACCGACGGACGGAATTGCGATCGGTATATGGCACTTGACCCAGAGGCTGCAAGTGCCATGACAGAAAAATATTCCTTGAGCCCAAGCTGACTTTCAAAAATATATTCAAATAATGCATACAGCGGGTACGTCTGCTGCGATTCTTTGGCAGCGATGAAGATTGACAGCCTGATGAGGACCATTGCAAAGAAGGGCCAAATATCGCTGCCAAAGCATCGTAGCTGACGTACCCGTTGCATGCATTATTTACAAAAACAAGAGCTACGAGCTCATATGGTCAGAAGTATTGTTTCCACTTTTTGGTTAAGATGCGCACTTTAAGGGTGCTGAAAATTAATTTCTAAGAAAAACCCTTGAGGCAAAAAGGATCATGTACTCATGGCGATCGTCAAAAAGTAAATTTTGCTTTAAAGTGTTTTTTGTATTTTGCGGTTAAGATCAGTTCTTTAAGGGATGGTGATCTCTAACCCAATGATGTCGAGTTTCTAATACTCCAGCAAAGTTTTATCGTCCTAGCACATCTGGAAGTACCTTAACTCACGATCACCGGAATTCCGGACACCCCCCCCGAATCCGGTTCGATTCTGTCAGTAACGCACCTAGGACTTGTGCCTGTTCTTCCCACCAAGTTTCATCGTGATCGCTCCACTCTATGCGTGTCACAAGATTTCCGGTTCTCCCCTCCGCCCCTCCCCCTCCCAGTTGATCGGATCTGGTCCGGACTTGAACCGGGACATCTGAGACATGGGATCTTTCAAGATATCAAGTTTCATTAAGATTCGATAACCGGTTCGAAAGTTATGCATACCACTAATTCCCGGATTCCGCCGTCTCCCTCTCCCCCCAAGATTGTCGGATGGGGGAGTGACTGTTTCCAAGTTAATCTGGTCGGGTCCCTGACATGCCTGCCAAGTTTTATCGTCCTAGTCCACTTAGTAGTACATTAACTACGGATCGCCGGAATTCCGGAACCCCCCTCCAGCTACCCCCACAGTGTCCGAATCCGGTCCAGTTATGCCAGTTGTTTGTCTACAGCTTGTGCTTGTTCTTCCCACTAAGTTTCATCCCGATCGCTCCACTCTAAGAGTTTCACACGATTTCCGATTCCCCCCTCCAACTCCCCCCTGATTCATCGGATCCGGTCCGGACTTGATATGAGACATCTGAGACACAAGGTATTTCCAGATATCAAGTTTCATTAAGGTCCGATCACCTATTCTAAAGTTATGCATGCCCCTATTTTCTGGATTCCGCCACCTTCCCCTCCCGCCACGATGGTCGAATCGGTCAAGTGGCTATTTCCAAGTTAGTTTGGTCGGGTCCCTAATATGCGTGCCAAGTTTCATCGTCCTAGAACTTCCGGAAGTACCCTAACTCGGGAAGAGTGGACCGACCGACCAACCAAAAAGTGATCGGTATATGGCACTTGAGCGGAGCTGCAAGTGCCATAAAAAGTTAATTGTGTTTTAGTTGCCCAGCAATTAGTATTTATATCTTGAAGTTGTAAGCTAGCTCTCTTCAAAATACATTTATCAGAACCGACTGTCTTTATTCGCCTCCCTGACCCAAGCTTAGCGAAGCTATCGATTACAATCAGAGTTTTCCCTGGTGTCTACCAACTGTATTCTTTCTTTCGTAACGTGAACCAAAACTGTCAGAATTGACGAGAGGCTCCTGACTTAAGTTTTGCCCTCATTAAAAGTGAATTCTCGGCTTCTCTTATTAATCCCCTGGGCGAGCTTCCGTAACTATCCAATCGACAACAACATGTGAGCAAACTGCCGGAAAATTTGTGTGAACTGACGATTATACCAACTGACGTTTAAGCCAACTGACGTTTATGCCAACTGACGTGCATGCCAACTGACGCTTATGTGAAGTGACGGTAGGCGAACTGACGATGAGCGAACTGACGTGTAGATGAACTGTCGGATTTTAGGATTAGGCGAACTGACGTGTAGGTCTACTGACGTTTATGTCAACTGACAGTAGGCGAACTGACGTTTGGTCAACTGACGTGTAGGTCAACTGACGTGTTGCCCAACTGACGTGTTGGTCAACTGACGTGTTGATGAAGTGACGTGTTGTTCAACTGACGGGTTTTTGGGGGTCAACTGACGTGTAGGCGAACTGTCGGAAAATGTTGGCGTACTGACGGAATTCTGTGGCGAACTGACGTTTATGTCAACTGACGTGTTGCGGTACTGACGGGACCCCGAGATTTCGTGTACTTGTAGATCTTGGGGTCTTGCCTGTTGGAGTGGCTACTCCCCCACCCTCCCCACTCGTGGGTAACTGGGCCGAGGCTGTCTAGTGAGTTAAGTTCGTGAAGGGTGTCAAGTCCGAATTTGGTGTACATTTTGGCATTGGGGTCTGGATTTTGGGCGTCTCACCTTCTAATCCTCCCGGCTCAGGGGCAACTGGGCCCATATTGACCAATGGCTTAGTCCGTAACTTGACAAAGTTTAGAAGCAGGATGATGGTATTTCGTGTACTGTACTTCATGGTCGAGATGGCCCGATTTTCCCCGTTTATGGACAACTGGGCCCTAATTGGAAGACAATCGGCAATCTCATAACTGATCTGTGTCTTGTTCAGATTGTGTCCTATCCAGATGACTCCATTTTCGACAGATGAAGACACTATCCACAGTGTTCAGTCACAAAGCGTCCAATCAATCACACAATTGTTTCATGTTCTAAAAAAATGTGACTTAACAATCTGGCTTATCAGTGTGAGGAGGATTCCTTACTGTACAAACCATCACAGACGGGTTTAATGGGGTTGGTTCGTCACATGGACGATTAATAAATTAATTTTAGTTGTAACCCGTCAAGAGATCACCGTGCATAAAACGAAACGAACAAGGAAGAGAAATAAGAAAAGGGAAACAACATAGGAAACAATAACGAATGAAAAAGTTATGTCGTCTGTCCCAGACCAGTTTTCCTTCCCGCTAAATGCAAAGTGCCACATTTTTGAACGGTTACAGAAAAGCAAACTTTTGGCGAATTTTAAAGAAGTTAAATCGGAAGCATTTTAGTATTTGCAGTATCTGGATCATCCCCATTTTAGCCGCGGGTTTAAACCATGAGTCGCTGCGACCCTGGGATTATCTAGCGACGTGAGTCGGACGGCCGGGAAAGCACAAAGTAGATTTTAACAAGAAATTCAGAAAAGAAAAAAATATTTAGCTGGCAAATGAATAAGAAGTAAAAAGTATAGCCAAGTATTTCCTTTGATAATTTATCAGGTTTTTCTGTCATATCTTACTAGATATCGCAACATTTTAAGAAGACAAGGTGTGTCACCGAGTTAGTAAACGCAATTTCGCTGGAGTTGATTTTCTGCTTTTTTGAATGAATGTGGCTGGTGTTAGGATTTTATAGAAAGTAAAGGTATGCTACTGTATTGTGCATACAAAATTGATTATAGTTTCTCCCCAGCTTGCAAAAAACAGGCCCATGTACGACAAAGTCTGTTTCAGAATTTGTATTTGTTTTGTTGTTTGAAAACGAATTTCAGGTTTTTATGGATTTTTTTGTTGCAGATTTTGTGTGGCCTTGCAAAATTGTGATAATGACGTCCGTCGTTCATAAAGTTGTTGAGGCGTATCAGAAGGTTTGGGAGCTTAGAGGTAAGTCAAAGGTTACCTTTCTTAGGATAGGTATAGTTAACTGTTCCTAATTTGCAACATGTAGTTTAATAAACAAAAAGAAGTTGAACCCGCTGTTTTAATGGCACTTGCCCAGCGATCGCAGTTCCTGTCCGTCGGTCTGTCTGTCTGTCGATCCGGGTTTTGCTAGTTCGGGCACTTCCACATAAGCTAGGACGATGAAACTTGGCAAGCATATCAAAGACCCGACCACATTAAATTGGAAATAGTCACTCCTCCGACCCGACCATCCGGGTTAGAGGAGGTGGAATCCGGAAAATTGAGGTATTTTTAACTTGCGAACAGGTGATCGGATCTTGATGAAAATTGATATTTAGAAAAATCTCAATTCTCTGACACCCCACTTCAAATCCGGACCGGATCCGATGAACTTTGGAGGGGGAAACGCAAATCTTGGGAAATGCTTAGAGTCGAGGGATACGTCCTAGATACGTCATTGACATAACCAGACTGGATTCGGGCACTCTGGGGGAGGGGGGGGCAGATCCCTAGTGATCCTGCGAATTCGGCAATTCCTGTTGTGCTAGGACGATGAAACTTGGCAGGCATGTCATGTATCTGAACATATTCACTCGTCATACTGACGTTTCCCCGATTCGACCATCGTGGGGGAGTGGATATATGGGGGATCCAGAATCTAGTGGCATGCATAACGTTTCAACGGGTGATCATAATTTAATGACAAGTGGAAAGAGCTAACCTCTTAGATGTTCCATGTCAAGTCCGGATTGGATTCGATACTTGTGGGGGGAATTGGAAGGGGCACCGGAAAATTCGGGAAACCCTTAGAGTCGAGGGATTAAGATGGAACTTAGTGCGGAGAACAAGCATTGGGAGGTAATTGACGTAATTTGACGGAGCCAGATCGTATCGGGGCTCTGTGGGTGATTTGGAGGGGGTTTCCCGGAACTCCGGTTATCATGGGTTAGAATAGTTTCCATTGTACTAAGGACGATGAAACTTCGCAGGCACATTAGTGACCCAACCAAATTGACTTAAGAACCAACACACAATGCCCGAGGAAAACTTTCGTTCCTGGACCCTATAATTTTGGGGTAAGTGAGGGAAGGGGAATAAGGAAATTGACATGTCAGAGATGCTACTTTTATGTTTTCAAATCACACTCGGCCAAAGTAGGGGGAGTTGAAGGTGGAGTCCCGGAAATGTTGTGGCTGGCATAGGGGTCAACAGAGTGCAGTAATTATGTTTGACAATGCAAAACAGATACATCAGCTAGGTTTTCTTAAGAGCTATATTTCGGCCCTTCTTGGCAAGGATCCTCTTCAGTCTCAAGCCGCTCAAGCTGGAAAATGAACTTGTGGACAAACAATTAAAGGTTCTTCCTTAAATATCTGATTTGTGAACTTCTTCCCCGAAAACTGCTTTGAGTTAAAGCTGGTGCTGTGGTTTCATTTTGGAACGGCTCCTGTTTTGCTGCTCGATTGGGTCGATTGGGTCGTCGAAACTTTTAATCGCATATTACAAACGATGACAGACGTTTCTCGTCTTAACCTTATCATTTCTTTTTCTTCACCCTTCTTTTTCTTTACCCTTAAACCTTCCAACCTCTGGTCAACCACAGAAAGTTATGAGTTTGTTCGCTAAACTAAGAAAAGGAGGAGAAGAAAAAGGAGAAGCCAGAATGTCAAATGTTTTTGCTGCCAAATTTCACAGGTTCCCCAAGAGAGTGGTTAAGACTTAAGACGGCAACTGGGAGAGCAGATAGGTGTTGACTCCTGGAGAATCAATCAATTTGCTGTCTGGTTTTGGAATTCTTACCGAAAAGGTCATCAGGGCTGGCACGAGGGGGGGGGGGGGAGGGCACGGTTTCCCTTCAATTCTACGTTTCAAGATATAGCCACCGTAGCTTACAATTGCACGCCTGCAGAAGAAAAACAAGAGCTACGAGCTCATATGACACTTGTTACTAGTAGGCGGAAGGGCACCTTTCGGCGTGGGTTGTGCTCTTCTGTTTTGTTTTTTGTTCGGTTAGTGTGTGTTTTGACTCGTTTTCGTGTTACAATAATCATTTTGAATGCTTTTCATTGATTTTGATTTTTAATAGTTTTTTTTTTTTTGTAAAAAGTAAAGGTGAAAATATTAAGGTAATTGTTAAGTTATGAATAGAATAGTAAAGATAATATACTTTTAAAGTAAAAATAGAAAGAGTAAGTGCCACACTTGTGTCACTGAGTGGAGGAGGAGGGAAAAAAAAAAAAAAAAAAAAAAGAAAGTAGACGAGAACGTCACAAAATACACCCACCATCAAAAAATTAAGGTCGGACCTAGAGTAGGATACGTAGTTTCACTCAAGTCTGAGCATTTACAGCATCACCCCTGATCATCCGGGGCCAATGAGTGTTCTAAGTTCCAAGTTTGTGCCCAATAAATCCACTCGTTTGATCCCTAGACATGCCACACGATTTCCGGTACCTCTCTGCAACTCCCCCTACTGCGGCCGAATCTAGTTCGGACTCATGAATGGATCATCTAAAACATCTTCTCTTACCATCTATAAAGTTTCACTCGAATCTGAGCATTTTTGGACCCCCCCCCCCCCCCTACAGTGGTCGGATCCGGTGCTGGCCCTGAAATATGTCATCTAGGGCAGTGGTTCGCAACCAGTGGTACGCGTACCCAAGGGGGTATTGCCGTTTGAACTTTAGCATTTAACCGACAGCGAGAAAACAAAACCAAAGTGTTGTTAGGTCTAGTACTAAGTTTTGTTTTTCGTCCCTGCGTGTCTCGCTTTGACCCTCCATTTAGTCTATATTTGTTTTGTACAGTAATATTAAAATAAAACCTTGAACCTTGATGGACTTGTGGACATTGTTTGAAAACCACCAACATGTCAGACTTATTTTGTCACGGTTAAAGTCCTTGTCAAAAGGCCTCGATATCGATAGCGATATATCGATATATCTGAGCAAATATCGATATCGAATAATCGAAACGTAATATCGATATCGAAAACGATATTTGTACGTTTATAATTATATGTGTTACATATTTTATTTGTAACGCGGCAAATACACAAGGAGATAGCGGAGTAAAGAGAGCAACAAAAAATAACTCAAGATAAATAACAGTATAAACACACAAAATTTAGACATAATTTCTAACTGGGCCTGAAAAATTTATGAAAAAACATCATGTATTCGATGATCAGGATGACGAGATGTGCATAGTACTGATGCTGACGTTTTCTCTAGTGAACGAATGACATCTTGGACGCCGAACTTCTGAACTAATTTGTGGTTTCGGCAGGAACGAGGGAGGTACATCAAAAATTTACAACGATTATAAAAACACGTCTTCAAAGCTTTAAAGCACAATGGACACTTTTAATGCTTTACTTTGTATTAAATGCTTCACTTTGTATTAGATGCTACGAAAATCGGCCGTTTTCTTGTTATCCCTTGTCTTTACCTCTCTGGCATTTTGGCGATCCAAATCTTAGGAGCTGGGATATCGTGGCAGGAAATTCAAAAACTCCCTGCAATGCTTGATATAAAAGGATATATTTGATATGTCACCAAAGTCAAGCCGCAGATGCAGTTTACCTGATTGTTCTAGTGTTTCATCAGAAGTTCCATGGCCTATTAAAAGTTTTTCTTTGTGGAATAGTGTTGTGAATCTTGATTAGCTTGCTTTATAAAATGTACCAAAATATGCAATAAGCTTATAAAAAATAACATAGCTACAAAAATCCAAAACAAATAACCGATTCAAATCTGAATTATACAAGCTGATTTATGCATATAATAAAGATCTACTAAGTATTATAAGAAACATCACTTTTATCTTTGTCCAAGCTAGTAAATTGAGCATGTACTGTCCCAAAAAATTACGCTTTGAAATATCACAGAGAGGAAACTGTTGAAAAAGCTGCTGATCTAGGGGGTAAGCTTTGTTCCTAGGTTGTTACAGAGTGGGATTGGGGTAGTTTGATGTGCCCATTCAACTTTAATGTCTTTTTTTCGCAGAATGTGATTAACACCGGAATTATACAAGACGTAAGGAGTGCAGAAAGCGCTATAAATTCGCCTAAGTGCCTTCCGTAAATATTTGATTAAAATATTTTAATTTAAATATTATTGTAAATACTCGTAAAACATAAGTTACATTTGTGTACCCAACACCGGAGCAATATCATTTCCGTAATTCAGTTTGGTGCAAGGTGCTTTTTTACGAAAATTTTGTTCTTAAATTTTGTCAAAACGAAACGTATATTATAGCGAAACATGTTACCGAAATATCGAAATCGATATATTGAATATCGGAAGATAAAATATCAATATGTCCAAAATCCAAATATCGCCCAGCACTAGTCCAATCTTGACCTACCCTCTCTTCTAAGTCTTCTAACCGATCTTGTCTTGTGTGTGACCACCAATACGAGCCAAGATTTCAGGCATGTAAATTTTTTTCCTACGTACCAGTACCTTCCGGTCAAGAACAGAAATACTTCCTTTACTTCCAGATTACGACATTGTTAAGTTTAACTGAAAAGCTAAGTTATTTGTGTGTCATTTAGTTGAATACACTGAATTATTTTGATTCTGCAAAGGGATTTTTTATTTTCCACTATCTGCTCTAGTTCTGACGTTCATAATATCTCGGCAGTCCCCACAGCGTAAATTCTACTATGACACGGGAAATTTTAATCTCAACACAAACGCGGGTTTTCAGTGGGCAGTGGTGAGGTTGATGAAGATTGCTTAGTGCCTAAAACAAAAACCATAAATCTTTCTCGTAAGGCATACAACAAAAATACAAGCGCATAGAGGTACCACAAATCACACGGAAATTCCACTATTTGAAAATCGATTATTCGTGAATTTTGGATCAACGAAGAGACGCATTTTCAGCGGGTCTTCAAGCCAATTTAAGCGAATAAGTGATGGGAAACTAGATTGTCCTATCCCAGCCCTTTACTGTTAAACTTTAAAGTTCAGCTGAAAAGGGCTGACAAAAGACAATCTAGTTACCCGTCAATTATTCACTTAAATAGGCTTGTACCATGAAAATGCGTTATTACTCCTCTATTCACGAATACTCGGTTTTCGGAAAGTGGAATTTCTCCATCGGACGTTTGGTACCTATATGCGCTTGTCCTTTTATCGTATGGTTGACGAAAACGATTTACGAAAAAGTGTTCTCGCAGTGAGCTAACTGCCTCGAGCTATGGCCATTGCAAATTCACATTTGTATTAAGATTCAAATCTTCCGCTTCATAATAGAATTTGCGTTGTGGGGACGGACGTAGATATTCTAGAGGTCACTACCAGAGCAGATAGTGGAAAATAAAAAAAAATCCCTTATCAGAATCCAAATGATTCAGTGTCAACTAAATGAAACAAAATAAGTTGGGTTTTTAGTTAAACTTTAAATATCTACCGGTATATTCCGTGCATGGAAGGAATTTATGAATCCTGGCTTCGTCGATTGTATTTAAGGGGCAAGTAAACAGGGATGGATACTTGAAAGTAGTAACCTGAAGGGGGTTAGCGTATCTGCAGCTGTGTCATCATGGCATTTTCGTGGAAGGAAAAATGTTGTAGGTATCACGAAATACGGTTCCAAGTTGCTCTTTGGCAAAACGAGCATACTTTGAGGCTCTCTCTAACAAGCCCCTTGTATAATCCATCTTTACTTAGCCTAAATGGGTACGGGTTCTTGCAGAAAATTTGTCCAATTTTCTTTCTCAACGTATTCAGTACCGTCAACGTTTTGCTCTATGTTCATGTCACGTTCTTTGTCACAAGCAGCCGGTTCACCCCAGAATTTCCAAATGATACGCTGAAACTTTAAACTATTTATTTCTTTGTTCTGTTTGCGTCGGCGTTGCTCTGGTACTATTGATTACTACTACCTTATCTGCAGATACAGTCACCATAAAAGACCATGAGGGCTCCAGACTCCAGTCATTCAGTTTGATGAGAGTCTCCGCACGTAACGCGAGAGTTCGGCTAGTTACCAGCTTTGCATTCCTGAAGGGGATTTTATGGCGCTAAACATATACATCAGCTAAGATTTGTTCTAGCGATATTTCGGCTCTTTTCTGGCAAGGGTCCTCGTCAAGCTGTAACAAAAAAACGAACCGGAATACAGGGCTGCCATTTAGGGGGGGGTGGCATGATCCCAGTCTAGCACAAACCCCTGATTTTAAGAGAGACTATGCCAAACGCTGGATACACTATGCCTAACGCTGGATACACTATGCCAAATGCTGGACACTAACCAAATAAAATACTGATGATTTGAGTGAAACTCAGTCAGCCAATCAGAACTCATTTCATATGGGGTAGGTCAAGAATACAGGTCTACCATTTAGGGTGGGGGGGGGGGAGGGCATGATCCCAGTCTGCTATGAACCCCTGATTTTAGGATAGACTATGCCAAACGTTGGGTCTGCCTAATGCTCGACACGCTATGCCAAATGCTGGATACTCTAACCCAAGAAAATACTGACGATTTGAGTGAAGCTCAGAAATCAGCCAATCAGAACTCATTTCATGTGGGGTAGGTCAAGGTTAGGTTACCAACAGGTATCCACCGTATCCACATAGGGTATCCCGCGTTGGGTATAGCGTATCCCAAACGCTAGCTTTACCCAGCGTTTGGCATAGGGTATCCAGAAATCAGGGATTTGTGGTTGACTTGTATGGTACCCGGTAGATTTCAAGATGTTGATATTTTTTTGGCTGCTTTCAGAAGCCAAATGCAAAGCAATAACTTTACTTCTCGAAAAAACTTTAAATCTACCACCAAAAGAGTAATTAAATTTTTAGTTGTTGTGATAAACCTGTGGTTTGGACCCAAAGGGAATTTTCGTCCCCCCCCCCCCCCCCCCCCCAAGGTTTACTGGCTCTACTGCCGGAATATCGATTTAGCTAATCTTAACCGACTTACCTATTTAGCACCATACAAAAAATGAGCAAACATTTATCGAAATGAGCGTCAAATGAGTTTAGGAGTGAAGTGAACCCCCTGACCTGGTTCCAAATAACAGTAAATTCTACTGCTTTGTGATGTGAAGGCGATAGGGTGTCAACCATATGCTTAACAAAATATTTAAGTCGGTCACAGAAAGTATTGCCATCTGTCAGTTTATGCATGCAAACAGTACAGGAAAAAACACGCCTAATGTGAAATAACTAGAACCTACACGCAAGAATGTATATTTTTCGATAAATAGATATACCTATAAAACTAAAAATCACCAAAAACAGCCCTCATTTCTCGACAAAAAAAGGCTCATATTACGTTGCAAGTTTGACTGCATGTCTCCTAACCATGTTTTTATCGCTAGGTTACGTTCTGCGGGATTCTAATCTAGCCTCACTTCCGTTGGAATTAAAACGGGGATATAGAGAAAATTTTAACCTTTGTCGTTTACCTAATTAATCTATCTAGTTAATCTTATGCTCTAGAAAATGGTCACTGGACAAATTTTGTATTGCGGTCATAGTTCTGCGTTGCAACTGTTAGTTGCTTGGGAGTGTTTTTCACGCGAAAGGGATTTCATCTATGACGGTTGATACTTTCTCATCCAGAAGGCTTCAGCTGTCAAACGGCATCACAGGGATTTCGTATTATGCTAATTTTCCAGGACTCTCAGTATATATCATCACTTGTGTTGAGGAATATCTAAATATCGATATTTTCGACTTCGATGTCCGATGTTTCGATTATAATAGAAAAATAAATTAAACTAAAAGAACAGAACCAAAAATTCCATTAAGAAAGATTAACATTTCCAGGTTTTTCCTTCACAGTCAGTTTCTCCTTCCTGGTCGAAATCCAAGTGTGCAATCACTACTCGTTCTTTTATTGCGACACTCCTGAATATAACTGTTGCACATGGTAATGCAAATATCGATATTTGAAAAGCCAATGTCAAAATATCGATATTTTTCATTGTAATCGATATTTCCACTATCGTATCGGATATCGCCCATCACCAGTATCGCCTTTTTAGAATGGAACGTCGGGCCTACTGCCTGCCTTTGTCAGAAAAATCGGTTTACTCGGCCACACGTCAAGCAAGTAGCGAAATAACGCCTATGCAACCTACTACCGTAATCGCCCCATCCCTAAACTCGGGAGACCCAAATTTCATACGGTACATACAGGCCCGTATCTAGGAATTTATTTCGGGGAGGGGGGGTGCCCGCGGCTCGGACAAAAAAGATTATAAAGCCTACAAAAAACTATTACTTTTGTTGGTTTCAGGGGGGGGTGAACCCCTTACCCCCCCCCCCCTCTGGATACGGCCTTGGGTACATTGTAAGCCCCCCTATCGACAACTCACTTATTTTCATACTTGTCTTTTTTTGCTATTTTCAATTCGTATCATGCTACTGACTCTTGTTTGTGACAATGTCCAGCCGGCTTGCTGGAAAAGTATGATGAAGATATAATTAGATTCATCATTTCTGTCGGAGAGACTTCTAGAAAGGATGCTACATGAAATATGATTCGCAGTCAGTTTGGGCTGAAGGAATATCAGTCTCAAATACGCTGTCTCTGCTTAAAACCAACTTTGATCCCTGCCCCACCTACTCAGCTCACTACGTTCAGTGTTAATTGCACAGTTCTAACACTTCTAACCCCTTGCCACTCATTTCGAGCTATTAAGCGATGTGAGTAGTCGAGATTTTAAATTTTCTCCTTGAGTGGTAAAACCCATCTATGAATATTTTGCAATGGTTTATTTCTTTCAATTTTTGTTTTCTGTCCTGATTGGAATGGGTTGATATTGAAGACATGTTTAGTACCTGAAGTCCTGTCTCGCCATAAGGATGGCCCACAGCACATGCTAGATGTGAACGAACCAAACATTATATTGGGATTGATAAGTTCATGTATTTAAAAGGACTTTATGCGCGAGAAAGCTAGTTTCTGGTGTTCACGAATAGTGTCCTTTTTAATGGTCTTGAAGGATGTGCCAACTGTCACACTACTACCCTTTCTGCAGTAGCTGCATATTTCTATAACTATGGTTTTTGCTCCACTACTGTCACAACTGTCAATAACGTTGTATACTTTTCAGATCCAAGAGTGGAAGGATGGTTGTTTATGAGTTCACCTCTCCCGACTTTGCTGATTTGCTTGTCGTACGTATTCATCGTCAAAGTAGCCGGACCCAAATTCATGGAAAACAGAAAAGCCTTCGAATTCCGAAACTTGCTGATTTTCTACAATTTTGTACAGGTTATATTCAGTGCGTGGCTGTTTTACGAGGTAAGTGTTCATTAGTCATAAGTGCACATAAGGAGGTACGTTATCTTAGGCTATCTCTTATAGCATGATTAGAAGTCACACATTTATAGGAATTCTCATTCAGACCCTATCTACCGCCCTTATTTTTCGATACCCTGCGCTCGATACATTATCCCAAACGCTTGATACTCTGACCCAGTAATTTATTGATGATTTCAGTGAAGCTCAGAAATCAACCAATCATATTTTTTTAGTGGAGTAGGTCAGGGTTAGGGTATAAACATCCAGCGTTTGGCATAGGCTATCCTGTGTTAGTCATCCGGAAATCAGGGGTTTGTGGTAGACTGTTGACCCGAATTTCTTCTCTGTTCTGTTCTGTCTTCTATTTAACTTTCGTGAATCTGTCCCGAAAACTCAGTTTCCCGCTTGAATCTGATCGACCATTTTTTGTCTCCTCCGTCATAAGTATGAAAGCTTCCCCAGGTCGAAACTTTTTTTTTTACTCCGTGTTCAACCTCCTATTTGACCTTCATAAATCAGTTCCGAAAGTTCATGAGTTTCCCGCATAAACCAAATCAGCCATTTCTGTAATTTGCAAGACGATCAGGTTTTCCAGTTCGGATTTTCTTCACTTTCACGAAAAAAAGTTCCGTATCCCGATGAAAAAATTTGTAGCCTGCGTAGTAGTATGGTAGTAGTACGAAAGAGTTGCATGCAATACTATGTAATAGCAAAGAATACTATCATTTAATGTTCCTCAGACTGGTCCAATCTTAAGTAATAGTATGCAGTAGCATCCTGTCTTGCCATAGTAGCATCCAGTCTTGCTAATAGTAGCATATAGTAGTATGCAGTAATACGATAGTCTTGAAGTAGAAGCATGTAGTAGCATCAGTTAGTACTGCATGCTACTTTTTCGTACTACTTCATAGTACTATTTTGAGGTACATTTTTCATCGGGATGGGATTGATGAGGGTGCCGAAAATCCAGCCAGGAATTTTAGTCCATGACCGCCAAACTCAGATCTTCTATCCGCCTTCCTAGGTCTGAAATCGTTTAAATGAATCAAACAAGCCACAGCCCTTCCCTTTGAAAGCGTGGTCCCACGTGGAGTGTTTTGTCTTCTCTTCCCTATTTTGACCTCCAGTCTCCTTTTTCCAGAATAATTGGAGTGAAAACACAGCGTTCTAGAGCTTTACCAGGAACTTGATCTCTTTTGAAAGCCCTAAGGACTTTAACAGATCATTCGGTGGGGGCGGTACTGAAAATGACCTGCTTTCCCCTACAACTTTGTCGTTTGACAAAATCCCTAAGGAGAATCTTGTGATGGGGGCTCATCGACTTTGGAAGGGTTCTGTTCTATGATCGTGCTTGGTTTCATTGGCATGTAAAAGCCCAGTGAAAAAGATCGTTCTTTTTGTAAACAAAATAAAAATATATAAGGCTGTACAGTTTTGTATTTCTGTTTACCTTGTTTGATCTTCATCTGCTATCAACCGGCAAAAAATCGTCCCTCTTTATCGGTGAAACACAGGTCTAGACGCCCACCTCACATATTCCGAAAAAAAAAACTTCAGCACCCTTCCTTCCTCCAACCAGGACTGCCCCCCCCCCCCCAAATCAGCGGGCTAAGAATTCTTTTAAAAGTGAAAATTTTCTGACTGAAATTCCTAAAGAAAATATAAGATAGGTCCAGAATCTCATCGGAAGGTGAAAAATATAATAAGAAGTCGCCTATCATAAGCGCCATGGGATATATGCAGCTATGGACACCTAGTTTTACCTTATGCTCCTTTAAAGCGTAGATCAAATTCCCCTCTTTTCCATATAGCCTATGTCCTAGACAAAGCCCTTCCCTGTTCTGGTCCTTTATTATCAATAAGAAGCTTTGGGGCCACGGACAACCTTCTCTGGGAATGCAAACGAAGGATAAAACGGGAACCGGTCCGAAACTTCCTCGGGGCGTCACTTTCTCTCGGCCTCCGTTACGTTTGAAGATTAATTTCTTTTTAGGACTTGCCTTTGAGTCTGTAGTGTTTTAGGGGGGTCAAGGTTTCGTTAAAAGATGGCATTTTGTCAACGAGATCTTTCGTAGTAATTTTACGCAAAGGTCACAGCGGTAATCGGTAGGGCAGAAGATTCGTTATTGTGCAGTGGCTTTTTAAATTAGGCGGTTCTAGAGATTCTTTAGTTACAGAGTGGGAGGGGGTGGGAGGTTTGGGCCTGACATTATGAGCCATGACTCATGATCAATGTCGTCACTCCAGTCCCTAACATCCCCACTCGTAGTCTACCTGCCTATACCACTAAATGTGTACATGTAGACATACTGCAAATCGTGGCGTAACCGCTGAAAGTGACCATTCGAGCTTTCCGCAGGCGTCGGACTGGAACAACAAATTTTTGATGCTTTTAGCTATCGTGAATTGGTCATAGCGAGGATTTAGTTTGTAAGCTCAGGGTTTTCAGCGTGCCGACCTCCTCAAACACAGCACCCTCTTTGTTTCATGTATTTTCTACTGTGTCCAGTTCTGTTGTGTTTCTTCTTACCCTTGTCCTACTGATTATTTTGTCTCTTCATTACTTTCCCTTTCTACTTTATTCCCAGTTTTAAGTTTTTCGGTGTCTTTCTTCCTCGTTACAGCACAAAGCTCTGACGACGTACAGAAGATGTTCGTAAACTTGGAATAAGAAGCGTATATCAAACTTTGTAAAATGTTTGATAGTTAAAAGGATTTCACAACAACTACTGCTCAGCATTGTGTACGTGATGATAGAAACACTTTATGCTTATTAGCGTCTCAAATACGCCGTCAGAGCGTGTTCTTTCTACTCAATTTCGGCTAGAGCAAAATAGGACTAGTGTTATTTTGGTCTGATTTCGGCCAAGATTTAACCCACGTTTATAATCTTTTCTTATTTACTATCCTTACAGTCCCTGATGTCCGGGTGGTTGACTGAGTACAGTCTTAGGTGCCAGCCGATCGATTATAGTCTCAGGCCGATCGCAGTACGGGTAAGCCACGTCAGCAGTCTTCGGACCGACGGACGGAATTGACTGTAGCTGACGTGCTTGACGCCGAGTAGCCTAGCTCTTTAGTGGGGGAGGGACGTCCAGTTTTTGTGTCATGGTGGATACCGCTTGCCTTCTTGGCTATCCTCGCAAACCTAGTTTTCTATATTTTCTCGATTTTAATATGCTCTGAACAAGGCTGCCTCTCACTTCAACCCCTTTACTCACTGTTTCCTCCGTTTCCTTCTTGTCTTATCTGTCCTTTCAGTCTTTTCCTGTTACCTTTTCACAGTTAAGTTGGACGTTTGTCTTTCACTGAGATTACCATGCACCAATTTTTTTCACTGCCCTTTAGTATGTTTTTAATTTCTTTAATTTACTTTGCACCGAGTTTTCCCGATCAGACGGTCAGATTTCCTTGGCTGTATTTTCTGCACTACTGTACGGAACCATTAACCAATGATGGTGCAGAAAATCTGGTCAGGATTCTAGTTCGAGAGTGTGTCTTATTAGTTATTATGTGGCTTACCATTCCCGTATTACATAATAACTGTACCTACTAAGAAAAAGATCAGCGCAAGTCGCCATGGTTGCAAGCGGTGAAATGACACAGGGCCTCGACATAGTTGTCATTAGTGTTAGATTGACCCCGTTCGTTTCTTTCCAGTATGGTAGAGGGGGATGGTTCCACGGATATAGTTTAACATGCCAGCCGGTCGATTACTCACTCAGCGACATGGCTATAAGGGTGAGTCCGACGAGGAGCGCAGTGACTGCGCATGTGCTTAGAAAGCTTAAGGCTCGAGTTGAGTCTCCTTCCTAGCAAGCCCATTTAGAACTTGAGCAAAGAGGGGACAGGGTTCAATGCGACTTAACCAATACGGTGTCGTTACCAAAGTTCGAAAATTGGCTTTAAATTTACTCACATGGCGAGACTTCGCTGGCGTAGTATCATCAAGCGAATAGTAATCCACTGTTTTATTGCTTTTATGTTGCGAAATCCTTGCCGTGAGTGTAGACTGTGAAACGACTTTCAGCGTAACGACACTGGCAGGTGCGAAATTTTAAGTATGTCTTGCTGACGAATTAGTCGTGGCCCGTTTCCGCTGTTCTTACCTTGCCGTTTGCGCTTCCAGAAAGACGACTTCATTTTTTTTTTCTTCCTTGGGGTAGGCCAGACAGTCTAGCTGAAACTCAGGCCAAAAATGACCCATTGTCTCAATCCCCCAGATCACAATTGATGGTTAAAGGTCACTCCACAATACAATTGATGAAAACATCACTCTATCAAAACAATCGATTAAAAAACGCTCATTCTTCCGCTTTGTCTGGCGTTCTTACCTTACAAAAATAAATAAAAAAAGGCGACTTCAACCTTTTTTGCATAATCGGTTGAGTGTTTTCGCCGCTACAAAGTCGCAGTCCGCCGTCTTGGAGGTTGACATTTGTAAGTGAAAGATGAAAGCACCATTTTGACGCAGAACGATGAGAGATGGCGTTTAAAGTACTCACGTTACCTTCAGTAGTAATGCGCTTCCCTAATCGTTTTTCGTCTGTTCTTACTCCAACAAATGTGGATCACGTACGGTGTCCCCTACACTTGTCCTGTTCGGATTCTTTTTTAGAAGTATATTGCTCCCGATTAGCATTTCCCAGAAGTTCATTGATGAGAAAGACCGATTATTCATATTTTTCTGTATTTGCACTCCAAGCTAAGATGCCCGGATCAGACGCCGTGTGTAATATGTTTAAAACAGCTCAGTTTTATTCTATATATCTAAAGAAACAGTATACATAGTGTAAAAGAAATAGTGCGAATGACCCTTTAAATCCTGATTGTTTGAACCGTGGATTTCCTTTCTTCTATTACTCCCACCTTCGGCGGAGCGGGAGAAAAGAGGGGGAAAGAGTCAAGAACTAGAAAAGCAAACGGTATAGAAGTAATAGCGGAAAGCCATGAAATCTGTAATCCAGCAGATGTGAAACTTGTCCTCTCTAGAGTCTAGGCTGACCAAGGTCGAGCCTTACTGTTCTAGGCTGTTCTAGAATCAGTCCCTTATTTTGGGTGAACAGTGATGTTCTGGGCTCCTTGAACAATAAGGCACGAGCTCAGTGTAGAAACGTAATCGGTCGTGACTTGGCAAGGTGTTGGTTAATCATCCGGGGCAAGACATTTGAATTCACATAAACGTTGATTGAGACGGTTCATCTTGATCTTCTTTCAGTATTTATAAATCGTACCACTTTGATAATTGTTTGCCGTCGTTAAACTGGGGAAAGCATTCAGTTTACTTTTACTACAGGTGCTACGTCACTGGTATGGAATCCCTTGGAGTTGGGCCTGATCTTGGCTTCGTACACTGTTCTATTTAGTTAAATTAAATACCTGTTTTGTTGAACAGAAATAAGGTTCAGCAAAAGTTATTATCAAATTCTGTTCACCACCACTAGCCTCCTGCAGAAGTATAAGATCAAGGGATTCTGGGTTAAGACTTTAGTGAGAGAAGAATCGAGAGGAAGCTGGAGTCCTACCACGCCAACCACAGAAAGCCACGTCACGGCCGATCACATAAAGGGAGGGGGTACCCTCTGACCCCCTCCCGTTTCGTTTGGCTTTTCTAACGGGACTTGGTCTATTTCAGTTGGCCATGTCTGGTTGGTTGCGGGGCTATAGCTACAGATGTCAGCCAGTGGATTATACTGATTCACCATTAGCTATTAGGGTGAGTCGGGGTCTCAAGTCTGTTTGTCCGTCTGTTCTTCCGTCCTTACGCCTGCATCTACGCAGCCCGAGTTCTGCATGCATTCGAGATCGATTTTGCTCCGACTAACGATATCTGTCTGCTTTTAAACCGGCGAGTTACGACTAAACGCGATGGATTGTTATGTTCGTAGTTTACTAAGATATTTGATCGCTTTAAAATCATGCCTGAACATCCTAAATTACAATATAATGATTTTCTAGGCCTTATATGTAAATACTCTCTGAGTCTCTGATAAATGCGAGCTACTTTGACTGACATGTCACATGACCGACGCGTTGCCACGTATTGCGCGATAGTGTGAATTTTCACTGTTTTATTTGTGTCACTATTATCCTAAGAAAGACATAAAATTCACTCTATTTTAGAAAACATCCAGATTTGTCATTTTTGCTGAGGTGATTCCGATCAAAAGGGACCATTTCACCTTTTTAATGAAAATAAAATGTTCACTCCCAGTTGACTCTCTGTATGGGCCAAAAACCACTCTCTAATTTTTTTTTTATGTCGTATCGTGGTCGTATATGTGGTACGCTTCCGGTGCGACTCCTTTAAACTTGAAACTTGGGGCTTGAATTCCAACGTGGAGACAGATGAGTAAGACTGCAAAAAGACAGAAAAAGGTTTGAAAATTCTTTAAAAGTAGTTATTAAAAGTTTCCTTCTGGTTCGGTTTGAATGGACTTGTCTTTCATTAACAATCCTCCGAGCTGTAGCATATTTACTACCCAAACTTTCGAATAGGTCCTCAAAATGGGCCGAGGGGTAAAGTTCTGATCTCCGTCTGATACACACTCGATCCCTTGGGTAGCTAGTACCGCTACTCTCTCACTGTCTCGGGTCCTGAACCCCAAAATGGGTAATGCAAAAGTAAAACCACAAGCCTGACCTTGACCGTACGGTCGGTGTTCATTTTCGCCGAGACCGACACGTAAGCAGGATTCTGGGCACTAATCATCACGCTATGAACTTTATAATCAAGTGGACGCGATTTCGTCAATCGTCGAATCCTCATTTAGTCTGTTGGTAGTCGAAGGTTTCGAGGTCGGTACAGGACAAGCCCTCGTGTGCGAGAAATACCGAGTCGGAGATAGGATAGGGCATAGGGGTTCGCAAGGGAGGTAGTCAATAGTAGGGACACAGTTTGTTTAGTCTGAAATAATGAATGAGTACTTTGAGCACCGCTTCAAAACGGAAACAAAAATAATACATATAATACAATAGTAATAAAGAATTAAAAGACAAATATTGAAGAGTAGGTGACATTAGTTCACTGAGACGAGCAGGAGGGATAAAGATCAAGTTTGTGCATGTCATTCGATGAAATGAAGCATTATTTATTTATCCGAAAAAGGGCCGTATATATAATATGTATATGTGGTATGGCTCATGACGGAAACAGTGTAGTACGTAAACTAAGGGCTGGGAAATACCGACTGTCTGAAACAAATTCCGAAGTAGGAATCTCGAAGGGTGGCATATTCTTGATGCGATGAATTTTCGAAACACTTGGTTCCAGTTTTGATTCGGCTGCGCAACCTCGTCGATGCTTTTTCATCTGCTCATGCCAGTTTCATCCTGTTATGATTATAGCGCGGCTTTTAAAAACCGGTTCGAGTACACACCTATTTGAAATTCCTCCCGTTCCTCTCATCACAGCTTTTATCCATTTTCATGAATCAGCTGCGATAAGCTTTCTTTGTATGGACAAAATTTGGGAAGCTATTTTATCGATGTGGTTTAGGAGATGTTTTTGCGAGACTGGAAAGCGAGATCTGGATCGAGTGGCAGTGCGTCACCAAAATCGAAGGAAACCTATTCCCCAGAATCGCTTCCCATTTTGACCCCAAGCCCTGGAAAATTAAAGTAGTTAATTTGGAAGCATTCTCGTATCCGTAATGTCTATATACCGTAACTCAAATTCAAGTCGCTAGTTCAAACCAGGACTCAGTACGACCACGCCGTCAGAAGTTTCATAGCAGATAATACAAAGATGCGAGGTAACAACAGATAGCACTTAGGATGTTAGTTGTTATGTTTTTCAAACTTGATGCACTAAATTTTATGCATAGAAGAAGAGCAGAAACTGCCGGAAAAAAACACCTGCGAACTTATTTGTTTGTCATGATATCGGAAAGTCAACAGATGCTTTTTCGGCCGTTTTCGACTCTTCCTGGCAATGCTTAGTATGCATAATGTTTAATGTTTAACGTTTGCAAAATCATAACAGATAATATCCCAAGTGTTATCTGTTGAAACTGCGCATCCCTGTGTTATCCGTTATGAAACTTCCTAGGGTAGTAAGTACACTGCCGACCACATAAACATAGCTCTCAGCAGAATATTCAAGAGATTTAAAAATATTTAGCTGTTGAATGAATGAAAAATTAAAAGTGGCTAAATATAATGTCGTATTCATTTGTTCATTCTCTTTTATTTGGGCGGAGCGGGAAGCAGGCAGATGCAGGCCCATATCCAGGAATTTATTTCGGGGGGGGGGTTGCCTGCTGGTCGGATAAAAAAGTACAAAAAATACATAGATCATAGGGAAAAGCCTATAAAAAATGATTATTTTTGATGTTTCGGGGGGGGGGGGGGGGTCAACACCCTACCTCACCCTCCCTGGATACGGCCTTGGGCAGATGCAACTGAATATGTGGTATTTTAGGAGAGACTTTCGATTATCAGTATGGTCGAGATACGTCCAGTATCGACATATTCTAGAACATTTGAGTTTCGTAGATAACATTTTTTATGGAAGTATTTGTTTATATTAGTAGCTGTTTACTTAATATATTAGCGCTTTGGTGATGGTTATATGGTTAGTTTGGCTGTTAGTTAGATACAGTGCATGTTGATTGGACTTGGACTAAATTAACATTTCTACTAGACTTACAAAAGTTCAGATGTTTTATTTGCTTATACGCGTTTTGGTTCTTGTAAATGAAGCGAGGAACATCAGATCTTTATTTCTTTTCCAGTTTGGAGGTTATGAATATGATACCGTCTCGTAAACAGAATAAGGATACAAACTAAATTTTATAGTCTTATGTGTATATGTTACCCATATATGTATATGTTCAGCGATCCTAACGGAGCAGTCTGGTCTCCCATACCTCATTATCAACATCCACGAAACAGGAAAGTACAATGGATCCGTTAAGATCCATCTCATCGGGAGTTGTATAATTCCTTGCTTCATTTATACCGTTCCTCTTTGGAGTTTGATAGGTCTTGAAAATACGTAAATATTTTTTGGAAACTTCAGAACGGATTTCAGTTTCCCAAATTCCTGTGGTGATGCTTATCTGGCAGTAATAAGACTTTGGTGTAAACATATCTGTTAGAATTTCCGAGAGATTAAGCTCTTTCCAGATAGTAATATTTGGTTTTATTCGGAATTTGTTAAATGTTTCTGGAAACTCTTATCTCGACGCGACTAGGTATGGGATTTGCATGTGGCACCGGAAGGGGTTAGTACATTGCATGGGTGGTGTATGTATGGACTCTTTGTCCCTTACAAAGCGGAATGATCATATATGGTAAAATGTCTCTGGGAACAAGTTAAAAGTGTACTGATAGTGGGACTGTCTGAGAAACCTGGCGGAAATGCACAAACGTGTATAGATATCGCTGAATACACAAGTTAGATGGCGTTGAAGCCAAGCCACGATTTGCTCCAGTAATATTTTGGCCCTTCTTGATAGGGGTCCTCGTCACGCTGTAAAATACACATATAAAATAAACGAAGTTTCTTTTGGGGAGTTGCTTTTTATAAATTACTGGAGGTGAAAGCTAGTGCTCAGATTTCATTTTATGAGTACTTCTGATATGCAAGAATTAATGTTAAACACACATTAAAATAAACAGTAGCCCTTTCATTTATCATCTTTAGTCATCGCGTGCCTTCTGTCAGACATGGGGTAGGCTGAGGTAAAACTTATGCTCAAACTTGAATGGAGCACGACTGATCTGTTTTTTATATTTAGATGACCTACGCCTGCTGGTGGTATTACTTCTCCAAGTTCACGGAGTTCTTCGATACAGTAAGTGGGAAGAATTTGTTTAGTCTACTTTTAAACTTTTAAAGGACCCCTCACACTATGAACTCTTCAACTTACAGTATCGTAAAACATTTGAATACTTGAAAACTAGGCTGTGGTTTCAACAAATAACCCACGGTTTTGGCTGTTTTAAGCCTTTTCCGAGACCCGTTGACTTATAGCGAAAACGGGGAAACAATTTACATAACCGGTTTTTCTGATGAAAAACTTCTCGCAGACAACCGTCGACAGCGTGATACGCATCGAAGGTAGCAAAACACGGCAAGTGAAAAAATCAGCGTGGTTTTGTTAGAGGGGTTAGAATGTACCGTACGAAATTGGGGTCTCCGGGCTTAGAAATATGTGGAGTGTTATGGAAGAATGTTGCGTCAGTACTGTAGGTAAGACAGGTTCTTTAAAGAGTAACTCGCACTATTTGCTCTTTATGTTTCACTATTCTAAAATAGTTGAATACGTCAAATCTAGGCACTGCTTTTTAACAAATTACCCACGGCTTTGGCTGTTTTAAGCATTTGCCAAGTGTCGTTGGCTTAAAGCCAAATGACGAAACATGGACGGTGTTAAACTCAGTGTGGTGTCGTTAAGGGGGGGGGGGGGAGGAGAAGAGTCTGCCGCATGAAATGTGGGTCTCCGAGTTTAAGAATTGATGGAGCGGTTTCGAATGTAGGCTGTTATAGGTATTATATTATAGTGTTATAGGTAGAAGAATCCGCTATCATAGTCATATCTCTTGTTATTTCGGCTAAAGCGCAAACGCTTCGCCTCTATTGACGTTGTTAAACTTGATGATATAAACTTTGAACTTGCTGTAAATACGCTGACTAAAACAATAAAATAATACTCGTAGGAAAAGAAAATCATGATGTTTATAGCGTACAGAGGTAGATCCCAGTTCAGTCTGGTGGTTTGGGCCTGGAAGGATAATGGTTATTATTATTTTTTCTATTATATTTGTCCGTTGTTGGTATGTTAACTGTATTCAGCATATTTTCATGTCTTGAGTTTGACATCGAGCCCGCTCTCTGCCAAATTTGCCCTTTATCTTAACTTTAACTGAAACTTCGAACTTCAGAATAACATTACGAAGTTTACTACTAATTTTGTTTATGGCGTAAAGTTAGAAGTTTAAGAATAAATTATTTATTTGATTATATGAGAATATTGAAGAGGGCGTATAGGCTACGTCAGTAGGGTAGTTCTACTTTTTACTCGGACGTTTCAAGCGACTTTACACGATAAGTTAACTTTGTACCCTTAATAATTACCTTGAAATTACCTTATATTGCACTTCGGAGCAATCTAAGATATAATCCTGATGCATGTGATGCTCCTACGGGTGGTGATTCTGGTGATTGGTTTCGTCTAGTTCTTGGAACTGGATTCCCGCATCCCAGTACAGCTTCCAGGGTTTTGTTTCCCATTCATTGTCCACAGACCTTTTGAAGGCTTCTACCGTCTTGGATGCAGGGCCGTATCCAGGGGGGGGGGGGGCTAGGGGGTTGAACCTCCCCCTCCGAAATATACAAAAATAATGATTTTTATAGGCTTTTCCCTCTGATCTATGTCTTTTTCGTACTTTTTTGTCCGACCCGCAGGCAAAAACAAACCCGAAAAGCAACCCCCCCCCCCAAAAAAAAAAAAATTCCTGGATACGGGCCTGCTTGGATGTAACAGACTCTTCTGACAGATCGTTCCAAAGTGAGATGACTCGGTTCCGGAAGAAATGACTCCGGGTTCTTCTTTTCGAAAATGACGTAGATTCGCTAATCACTGTTTGAGTTCTTGCCGACCTTTCGACAGTTGTGGAGAGGAAAGACCTCCACTTCTTATTGCCGATTTCTCCACTTTGTAGTCTCAGTTCGACATATGATTTTACATACAAGCTTCCAGATATATCTTTAAAAGTTTTCCGCCCAGGCTTCCAGATTTTTCTTTCGGATTCTGGAAATCGAGATGAATTCAGAAGATGGTGGTCATTACCACCCCTTGAAGGCAATTAAAACCAAGCGCGCTACCAATATTGAACTAGAGTAATCTACGAACTAGATAAGTAGTGATAGCAACAGCTCAGTTTAGTTGGGCTTTAGGCTAAAGAAGCGCGGCATTAGCCCTATGACGTTGGTAGGAACCAAACGGATTTGGAATGTTTGGCCAGTTAAAAACTGAACGAGTCACTTAAAGCCAGGCTTCACCTTCCAGATTCCCAGAGGTCCGGGCAAGCCAACCCTTTCCTAGAGGTCCCCTTTCCATTTCAGATATCTCTTGCATCCCAATCACAACTGCTAATCACTTTCCCTTTTCTTCCTTCATTTGCATATTTGTCGTGTCTCTCGAACGGATTGCCTATGGCACCTTCCAGACATCCGGAATGTGGGATGTCCAACACCCCGGGCTTCCAGATCCGTCGCGACGAAAACGGCTGTCTGGAATCCGGAAGAAAATCTGGAAGGTGAAGCCTGGCTTTTACATTTTTGTATATGGTTTGTTCTCATGGCCGTATCCAGGGGGGTAGGGGGTTGACCGCCCACCACCGAAACATACAAAAATAATTTTTATAGGCTTTTCCCTCTAATCTATGTGTTTTTTGTACTTTTTTGTCCGACCAGCAGGCAATCCCCGCCCCCCCAAATAAATTCCTGGATACGGGCCTGTTTCATGTCCCTGGTTGTGGGTTAAATAAATAATATTAAAAAGTAAAGCATACTGAGCGTTCCGTTATATAAGCATTTGAAGAGGTCTTTACATCTTCCGTGTTTCAAGGAGGTTTTCAGGCAAGACAGAAGCATGCCATACGCCTGATTTGAAAGTGACTGGTCACTCGTGGATAACGGACGACCACCTGATTTCCTGACGACCTTGACGATAATTAGTTTATTAAGGTTTCTTTTTCAGTTTTTCTTCGTTCTTCGGAAGAAGTATGAACATGTGTCGCTGCTCCACGTTATTCATCACGGTATTATGCCAATGAGTGTCTGGTTTGGAGTCCGATTCACCCCAGGTAAGCTTCCGACGGTCGGGTGGTCGTAGCCGGAATTCCTGCCGGATTATTGGCACCGTTGTTTATCCGGAAGATTTAGATTATTGCATTTATGAAGAAAGCGCAAACTATCCGGTCGGGAAGACCCGATCATCCGTACAGGAGTTTCCGGGGACTAAAAAAAAGAAAAGAAAAAGAACGAAAGAAAATTCGGAATCTTACTAACTCTGATGCAATCTCCATCTTCCGCTTCATAAAAATCTACCCTGTCTTGCGATTCAGCATCAATAACAGCCAAGACTTGAAATATTTATAACAGCAAGAAGTGAAATAAAAATGAAACGAGACATTCAAAACTTTCCTAAGGATAAGCTTGTTGCATGCTGTCGTGTAAAACTCCTGGAATGACATGCTTTAGGTTTCAGGCTCATTTATTCTTTTCAGTAATGACACACACCAGTAAAAGTTATGTTTATTTTAATATTTGTTGACTTCGGACAATGCGATTTTCATGGACTTGCTGTGACAAAGTCAACTATCATTTAGCCAAAGTAGAACAGACCTGAGCAGGTATTTTGGATCTTTATTCTACCATTTAGCCCAAAACTGTGCTGGTCAAATTTATTAACTGTTCAAATAAGCATACCTTTAATGTAGTCAATCAAATACTCGCAGCAGAGACCAAAGAACACGGGCACGGGAGTGTAGTGTTGGGCGATATATCGATAACGATATAGCGAGATATCGGACCAAATATCGATATATCGAGACGTAAATATCGATATCGAAAACGGTATCTGGTCATTCATAATTATTGTAAATAATCCAGCATAACCTAAATATCCGAAATTGGAGCAATAGATTTTCCGTAATTCAGTTCTTATTTTTACGGAGTTTGAGATGATCCAAGATGCTATTTTACGACAATTTTATTGTTTAAGTTTTGAGAAAGTATCCTATAGCGAAGCATGGTAAAGAAATATCGATTATCTAATATCGAAAGTGAAAATATCGATATATTCGAAAAGTCCAAATATCGCCCAACACTACGGGAGTGATGCTAGTTATTCACTGATAGTTCGCTAGGCAGAAGAAGTATTCCGGTGCGCTGAGGTGCATCCAGTTCGAGAGCAAAGGGGCTAGACACTTGCAAGTTACAACCTGAAACCTTTCCCTCCGTACATCTCGAACGACACAAAACCAAGAACAAATAATCTGACATAACCTCCGTCTCCGTATCTCTGTAGTATGATTATGCAGAGTCGAATATTTCCCCATATCCTATCCGCTACGAACGAGCGGAGGTTACTAGCTTCGCGCCTCATCGCGTTTCGTTACCTCTACAAATAGCTAAGTCGCTGTTAAGTCGCTGGTGAAGAAAAGTAGGAGTCAAAGCTGATTGGTTCTCTGGACGCGCTACGGAGCGGGTCAGCGCGCGGAGTACGCCTCCTGCCTGCCTCCTTTACTATTTCTTGTGCTATAAGCAACGGCGAAGACGGAAGAGGAGCAAACGGGTATCAACATCAGCTCAAAGCTAGAGGAAATAACCTGTAGGTCCGCTCACTTTGGTCTGGGTTTTCATATTCGCTGCATGCGACTAAAGACAGCAGTTCTATCTGATTATTTGTTCTGGACAAAATAACCTAGCAAGTTCTTTTTATTGACAGCAGGTAATTTTTAAAGAATAGCGGAGGGATAAATTTTCGCATTTTTCGTCCGGTTCTCAAACCTTTAGTTAATAAATGATTCTTAAGTCGTATTCTCGCCGTTCCCCGAGGACTCCTCGGGGAATCGAAGGGAACGGCGAGAATAGAGGGAGTCACTCCACGCGGACTCCGCCTACAGAAACAACGAGAACACGGGGAATGCTTCCAAAATCGATTTTGTTCGAATAAGAAATATGCAGTTGACGAAATTAGTCTGGATCCACTATATTTTTGGTTTTGTTTATTCTGATTATTTTTAATTAATTTTACATTGCACCAATACCAGCAAAAATTGATTCCCCTCCGAATCTGAAAGGGAGTCCTTTGTGATGACGGGGATGATAATCGGAGCATTCCCCGTCCGTGGGGACTCGCGAGAATACGGGGAGTGAGTCCCTGCGACAAAAGAAAACGCGGGGACTCCTCAAGTCGAGTCCTCGGGGAACGGCGAGAATACGCCTTTAACAGGACTTTGGAATTTCGATGAACCTTTAGATTTAAACTGAAAAGGGCTGAGGTAGGACAATCTAGTTATCCATCACTTATTCACTGAAAGAGTCTTGAAGACCCGATGAAAATGCGTTCTTTGCTGCTCCGCTATTCACGAATAATCGATTTTCAAATAGTCGAATTTCCCTGTCGGTTACTGAAAAGCCGTGTTTGTACTGAGATTCATATTTTCCGCGGCATAGTGGAATTTTGCGCGATGAGGACGGCCGTAGATATTCTGAACGTCATACTAGAGCAAATAGTGGAAAAAAAATCCCTTAACAATCCAACTGATGCAGTGTATTCAGTTCAATGATACAAAAATAAGTTGGCTTTTTAATTAAAGTTTAAGGAAATCTATTCCTGGATCTTACATTTGTATGGATTTTGCGTGAGAAGGAAATGAACAGTGAAAGCGACTCCCAAAATAGGTTTCTTACGATTTTTCTTGAAATACTAAAGCCTTAATAAGTCGATGAAAATGTTGGGGGTGTGATTATACTTGTACTGATAACAGATTACATTGGATGATGTCAATGACATGTTTATTTGCTCGGTGTCATTCATAAGTATTTAGTTGTAATCTTACATGACGGGCGACATGCTTTATCGAAATCGAAGAGTCATAACGACAATATGCCGCGTATTACCAAGAACAAATACTCAGATAGAACCTCTGTCTTTGGTACCATGCGGCGATTGTGAATACCCCGACAACACTGAGCTGACCTAGAGGTATTTACTGTAGCTTTTTACCCGTCTACTCTACTTCTGTCTTCGCCGTTGCTTATCGCAGAGAAAGAAAATACAGGAGGCGTATTCCGCGCGCTGACCCGCTCTTGAGCGCGACCAAAGGACCAATCAGCTTTGTCTTCTACTTTTCCTCAAGGTGGTTTCGCAGCGGTATAGCTAATTGTAGAGGTAACGAAACGTGATGTCGCGAGAAGCTACTAACCTCCGCTCGTTCACAGCGGAAAAGGTACGGGAAATTCTCGACTCCGCATAGTCATAGTACAGAGATAGGGAGACCGAGGTTCTATCTGATTATTTGTTCTTGGTATTACCAGCCACCAGGGACCCATACATTTCCTGTAATGACTCGCCATTCAGGGGGCTTGTCATAAGAGATTTCTGATGCGCTCTTGACCGAGCGTCAGATAGTTCGAGAAATACCCACGGGGATAAAATACCCGACTATCCAGATAGACAAAATTTTTCGCAGCTGTTGTGCTGAACTAGAATATTTATCTGGAATGGAAGAGTATCCTGGATCTTTTATCCTAGCTTAGGTACCTGGTGGCATGCTGGCAATTTTGTCTATCTGAGCAAGAACGCCGATTCGACCCGAGCGGAATTTTTGGAAACTAGGTGAGGCTCGGGCAACATCGAAACATAGGAAGTGACAAGCCCCCTGAATGGCGAGTCATTACAGGAAATTTATGGGTCCCTGGTATTACTCACATTAGTCATATCTTCAGATAAGGGAAAGAAGACTCGATTTTTTTTTCGCCATTCGAAAAGTATCTGGATTACTTAGTACCATAAATATTCCTTCAGCCCAAGCTTACTGCGAATCATATTCGATAGTGCAAAACGGATACGTCAGCTGAATTTTAGTAGAGCTACATTTCGGTCCTTCTTGGCAAGGGTCTTCTTCAGGCTCAAAGCTGCTCAAGTTGGAAAAACGAACTTGTGGAAAAATAGAAAAATTTGAACTGCTTTGAGCCTGAAGAGAACCCTTGCCAAGAAGGACCAAAGTATAACTAATGAAATTCAGCTGGCGGATCTGTTTTGCACTATATACTTCTTACCGTTTGTACAGATAAATGCAGCCGCAAATGTTCTCCCTGAGGAACCATACAAAAATAAAGCCGGGATCATAAAAACTAAAACATAAACAATAGTTCATGTAACTCATTTGACCTATACTAGTTCAGCGCTCCAAGTGGGTTAGTCTCGAATTGTCCCACCCAAGCCTCATTACCAGCAAATATTATAGCGACATAGTACAATATGTGTTTATGTGTTTTGTTTATTTTCTTTATTTTCTTCATTTGCTCCGCCTTTTCAAAATGGTGGGTCATAAATAAATTACTTACTTAATTAACTTACTTAATAGATCCATAAGTTAATGAACTGAAAAAGTAGTCTTCACTTTAAAATTAAAAGATAGTGCGAAAAACCTCATGGTCTGGGAGGTTTACATCCCTCTTCTGCTAAAGGAATATGATCAAACATATACCAAGCAGAGTTTTTGGTAAACATTAATGATGGTGATGATTAATGTGGGACTAATATGAAGTAAACCGCATGGTGGCTCTGACCTTCCTTGTATTAGAATCAGGACACCGGCTGCGAGTCTGTTGAAACTGCGCATCCTTGTGTTATACGTTATGAAACTTCTGACAGTGTACTTCAGAGAAAACTGAAAAATACGCTAAGAAAGAATTTAAGTCATGTTACTTCCTGACCCCAAAAGTATACTATTATTCGTAACCAAACATTCTTGTAACTGAAATGAACATGTTAAGAGACAGCTTTCCTAAGGCGTGAACACTCTACGATGGGAAGTGAAAACCTCAGCCTGAGCGCGACGATGTGAACCGTGCAGCCCTGACCGAGACCTACCGTGTGTTTAGTTTTTGCGAAGGCCAGCCTTCCTCACGAACTTTGCGGTTGGACAAAGCACTATCTAACCTGCGAGAATCCGCATGAATATATCACGCTAGTTTATTTTCCGCGACATTGAAATGAGATTCAGCTAGTCTATTGTCAGAGAAAGTTGAATAGGCCGCTTTTTCACTTTAGCCCATGACCCAGTAGCCATACCAGTAGCATGGCCATTCCGTATTTTTTTTCAGCTCCCACAGTCACTAAACTCTCATTTTCACATAGTTTGTTTCCTACTCGAAATGCATCAGTCTTTCCTATTACCCAGAACGTTTTTTCGCAAAATGTTTTTGTCCTGATCAGGAATCGAACCCTCAAGGTTTGGGAATGGGGACGTCCCAGAAAAATGGGCACACAGTTTTGCTTCTTTTTGTCCAAGATAAGTAGTGACACAAATCGATACCTTGTTCACACATTTTTGAAATCCCGCCAAAGGGAGTTTTGTTACTGAAGTCATCAGACCAGCTTACGCTCGGCAAGCCATCTACGCGTTTTCGTAGGGAATGCTTTCTGTGTATTATCCAACGGCTTTTATGTGAAGATAAACTAAAGTCCAAGAATAAATCAGCTGAAAGATACAATATGATGTCCTGTGTCCCTTAAAGCACAACTCTTACTAGAAATGGCCTTTTCACTATGAAATGGATCAGAAGAAATGTTTTTTGAAAATACCATTGCTTTCCACCTGAATTTAGCGATTTTCTTGTTAGCGCTTGTCGACTCCATCCAGCCTTCCTGCTCTGCGACGCGGCGGCTGGGCGCAAAACATTTTAAAACTTAACGTGCCGTGGTTAAAAAGACGGAAACTAAGCAAATAAATAAAGTAAAAAAACAGAATATTCTCATATCATTATGTGCAAAAGTGTTGTCCGTGGACGTTCAAGATTCCGGCAAACTTTAGGTTGTGTGACGGGCAGAAGTCGGCACAGCCGAAAAAGTGCCAACAGTTCATAGGTACAAAAAGAAGCAATGGAGAAAGGTGGTGATTTTAGAAGCTTATAATTTCATAAGGGAGCTAGGTATGTTATAAAAGGCAGAATAAACAAGAAAGGTCCTTTAAGGATTTAATGACCTTTTTAAAACTAGTTAATCTGGAAGCACTCTCACATTTCACCCAATTTCATGACACTAAGTCAAACCAGGTCTCGGTACGACCAAGTGAATGTGATCTTCTAGTGGCATAAATAAACGGCTAACTATTTGGCAGTGTCCATTTCTTAAAAAAAATCTTTCTGAGTTTGTTTATTTCTGCCTTTAAAAGTAGTTAATCTGGAAGCATTCTCACATTTCACCCAATTTCATGACACTAAGTCAAACCAGGTCTCGGTATGACCATGTGAGTGTGATCCTCTAGTGGCATAAATAAACGGCTAACTATTTGGCAGTGTCCATTTCTTAAAAAAAATCTTTCTGAGTTTGTTTATTTCTGCCTTTAAAAGTAGTTAATCTGGAAGCATTCTCACATTTCACCCAATTTCATGACACTAAGTCAAACCAGGTCTCGGTATGACCATGTGAGTGTGATCCTCTAGTGGCATAAATAAACGGCTAACTATTTGGCAGTGTCCATTTCTTAAAAAAAATCTTTCTGAGTTTGTTTATTTCTGCCTTTAAAAGTAGTTAATCTGGAAGCATTCTCACATTTCACCCAATTTCATGACACTAAGTCAAACCAGGTCTCGGTATGACCATGTGAGTGTGATCCTCTAGTGGCATAAATAAACGGCTAACTATTTGGCAGTGTCCATTTCTTAAAAAAAATCTTTCTGAGTTTGTTTATTTCTGCCTTTAAAAGTAGTTAAACTGGAAGCATTCTCACATTTGACCCAATTTCATGACACTAAGTCAACCCAGGTCTCGGTACGACCATGTGAGTGTGATCCTCTAGTGGCATAAATAAACGGCTAACTTTTTGGCAGTGTCCATTTCTTAAAAAAAAATCTTTCTGAGTTTGTTTATTTCTGCCTAAAATTCCGCCACATTCTCAGGAAGAAGAACACTAACAGTCTTAACAGAATTAATGAGTCGGCGAGAAAGAGGGAGCTGAGTCACAAAGGGAATAAATAAGTTTTTGGTAGTTTTGAAACAATCGCGTTTAAACTACGGAAACTTAGGTAGCGTTCCAGTGAAGTTACTACAAGTTACGATGATAAGAGGAGGGGCGAGCGCCGTATTGTGGTAGTTATTTCGCTCTCTGGAACGAAAATAATAAGTGGGAGGAGCAATTTACTTATTACAGCGGGCTCTCGAACGGCAATAATGACAAGAAGTGTAACGATCGTAACTAATAATAAGTTGCTGGAACGCTACCTTAGTAAATCAGAACCTAGTTATCACATCTGTCAGTATCTCAGTAGCGAATTATCGAGCGAAAATTGTGATAAAACAGGGAGAAAGAGTGCAAACATTTTTCCAAGATGGTGGTCAGTTTGTAAAAAAGGCAAGTTATCACCTTTGTGCACTCAGTTCTTCCATCGCTGTCAAGGGTTGAAATTGGTTTCTGTTGACTGTTAAAATCCACAGAGCGAAGTAGATATCGCTTCGTGGGAACTAGGCTTAATGGCTGGGTTGATCTTGCGTTTATTTTCCCTTCAAAGTGAGTCAGCTACTTCCGTGTGAAATGACTTAACATCTTCCTTTCTGTGTGGTTTAAAGTGACTTCGCCAGTATTCCGATCCACTAAAAATTTGGCAGATAATCCATGAAGAAAGTGGCGTTTTATTACCCGGTGACCTTCCTGATTTTAATTTCCAAGGTTCAGTCTCAGGTAGTAATGGGCATGCTGTTGCCAGTATAATTATATTACGCTTTACGTTTTGGATCTCAGATCCAAAACTAGGGTATAATTTGTACGCAAGAAAACATAGAAGTAATCTCGCAGTCGTGGAGAATTGACAGTTGGCTGGCTTAAACACGACGTATAAATCAGGTGCTAATCCTTCCTTATGGTAGCTCTAAGCTTCTGACTCACCTCCAGAGCGCAGAATACTAGACAGACAATAGCTGCATTTTTTGCCTTTTCTGCACAAGTCGGTTAACCTACCTATATGCCAGTATTGATCGTTTTTTCGTCTCGCCGGTCGGTCGGTAACCGACCGGCAAACAGAGCCAAAAAACAGCTTATGAAAACTTAGGTCGGTTAACCGAAGGAAGAAAACGACTTATAGTGGGAAATCTTGTAGGTCGGTTAACTGGATGACGGCAAAAACGCAGCTATATAGTGGCCTTTTGAAACATTCGGTTGATCTTTAAGTTGAAAAAAAAAAAATATGCCTCAATACACCCCTGATAGTGCGAACAAATGATCAGGATTTTTCGGTCGAATTTTCTTCACTTTCATCATTGAGTTGACAAAATCTCGACTTTTCCAGGTGCAATGGAGTCGAAAATCCTGACAGGAATTCCAGTCCACGAGCACCCCACTGTTATCGTCCGTTCAAGGCATTAGTTAAATGAAATAAATAAATATAATGCTGATAGAGGCTTCCACGCCTCTCATTTAGAGACAAATGTTGGTACCATAAATCTAACTAAATTAAAACTCTGCGGAATTTTTAGACCGAAAACATTTCATTCAGCTGCTTAGATATGTTGGGACAGGGAGCTCCCAGTGGACCATTGATATTCGAATCTCCCCTCCTCACTTTCTATTTCTTTCGAAGCTTCTAGAATTGTAACCCCCTGATTTCGCGGGTAATGACCTCGACCCGATGGGCGCTGTTTAGGAAAGTAAATTGATTTACGGTTGAGCGTTGATTTTTCTTACTTAAATACGTTTTATAAATAGTTTATTCGCGAATAATTCAAAATAAATAGCGGAGCGACGCCCTTTCACAGTTCGTAAGGCTTATGTTAAGCAGTATTTATTTGCGGTAGGATACAAAACCAGTAAACTTGTACACACAGTAAACCGATCCCATGTTGTTTTTGGGATTCCAAAACGTAAGTGGAGGGATACCTATGACATCGCAAAAGTTGTCCGTCTGTCCGTCTGTGCGCTCTATAACTCTCGAAGGGAATGAGATATTTTGATGAAACTTGGTGTGAGGATTCATTGGGTCAAGGGTAAGGTCATGTTCGTAGATGGGCTCTGTAGCTCTACATTTAGGGGTGGGGGAGGGGGTTCACATTAAGGGACACACAAAATATTTTTAAACAGCTAATGTGATAGTCGATTGTGGTGTAAGAAGGCATGCTGAGCACGATAGTGAAAACCATTTTCTCGCCGGACAATTAGTTCGTCCGGAATCCGGCCAAAACCGGAAAGTTGGTTAAAAGTAAAGGTTTTATTTGAAGTTGATTAAATGGTTCATTTACGGGTAAAACGACATGCTGAACACGATGGTGAAAACCATTTTCTTGCCGAACAAGTAGTTCGTCCGGAATCTGGGAAAAACCGAAAAGTTGTTTAAAAGTAAAAGTTTAAATATTCGATTTAGAGGTAAAAAGACATGCTGAACACGATGGTGAAAACCATTTTGTCGCCGGACAACTAGTTCTCCCGGAATCCGGACAAAACCGGAAAATTTGTTAACAGCAAAAGTTTGATTAGATGACAGATTAAGGGGTAAGAAGAGAGGCTGAGTCTGTATATGACAATCATTTTTTACCCGGAGATATAATTAGTCCGGAATCCGGTTGTAACCTGATTTTTTTTTTTAAGTCAAACTTTTATTCAAAGTTGATTAGATGTTCTTTATAGGGGTTTGACGCTGGATTTGTTTCTGAATTTTCTTTTTTTGCCTCGGAATTCGGGAGAAACCGGAAACTTGGCAGAAGTAAAGCAGGAAGTCTCGGTCAGTATCGTCAAAATAGATATGGCTTATAGAGGTATATCTGAACTTGGTATTCTCTGATGATTAGCCCGGCGTAGACTGGATCTGGCGAAGACAAGACCCTATTTTCTGAATCAAATATTATCAAATCAAATCAAATCATTTAATGTAAACAAGATACAGTCTCTCATAGGCATAGCCCAAATATGGTATCTTTTAGTCAAACAGTTAATACAAGAAAGATTTGTCAACGAGAAAAACAAAAAGAATAGGATAAAACACACAAGTTACGAATTGTTAAAAGTACGAACAAAACTCGGCACAAAGCTTCGAGAATAACGCTGTGACCTGGAGTAAACCGGTGTCAGTTTTGGGACTTTCGCAGCCGCCTCTCTGGGGAGTCGGGATCTGAGGGGGACAAAGGGGGGCGGGAGGAAGTTCTTGTAGATGGGGTGGAGGAGGAGGGTTGAGCCAAATTTTAGGCACAGTTTCTCTCGACGGGCAAAAAGGGGGTCAAGTTTGTATTCTTTTAGATAAAAAGAGTAAGGCAGTGGGGAACCTCCGGAGATGATTTGTAGCGACCTCTTCTGAACCCGTTCAATTTTATCACTTTCTTCTTTTGTAAGAGCGAAATGCCAAACAGGACATGCATATTCTACTAGTGGGCGGATGAACATGCAGAAAATTAATTTTAGTTTATCCTTAGGAACCCGGAATTTCTTTAGAGTCTTCAGCATTTGGATAGCACCATTTGCCTTTTTTACAATCAATCTTGTGTTTGCATGCCAAGTTAGATCAGAAGAGATCACTACCCTATTAGATTTTGGGATCCCATCGACACCTTTGGTCTTGTTCTGGTTGAGGCTCTGAATCACCACCTACTAGTCTAAACTAACCTGTGTTAAATTCTTGGTTGAAAAATCCTGGCTTCTGTAGGGTATTAGCTGATTCCATGCAATTACTGCCTTCAGATACTGATTATGTCCGGTTGTAATCTCTCAACTTTGTTGGTTTGCTAGCTGTACAATACTGGTTAGGGGTGTCGGTAAACTTGGTTACACTGTAAAAAGTATCTCCGAGAAAGGATTAAAGTTCACTGCAGTATTTGCTACTGGGATTAATCTTATCTCTACTGGGATAAGATTAATCCGAATTAGGAATAATCTTATCTCAGTAGAGACGATATTAATCCCAGTAGCAAATACTAGAGATTTTTTCTTACAATGTATGTACTAATTTTGGTTTTTGGAGCAAAGCAACAGAGCCTTAGCTTGCATTGTGTAGTTTTGTTGATCGTCCTGCAGAGTATAAAACAATTTTTCACTTGAGATCCTAAATAAGAAACAAGTGGACAGCTTTTGTCGTCAGCCAGCCGCCTTCTTGCCCACTGGGCCAGCTTCAGTAAACTTGTCTTATTATTTGTTCATTTCTCTGTTTTGTATGTATTCTGCTCACAAACCTAATTACTAGGTTGCGTGTGATGAAATGATTCACTCATTATCACACCATACACTAAACCCTTCGTCAAATCGTTTGAATGCTAAAGCTTCTATCTCTCTTGGATCGTTCGTCGTCAGATCAACAGAATCTCTACGATGGCTTGGCATTTCATTCAAATCCTTGTTGTCAAAATTTTGCTCTTCGGTTGTTCAAGAAGTTTCTAGATCAATCCGTACCGCCTATGGGCGCATTGTCCCCAACCGGGGGCGCTATAATCGTAAAGCTTTGGGAAAATTGTACAGCACCTTCTGCGCTCCTTCTATACTATTTCGTTCTGGTGTCACTCATGTTCTGCGAAAGAAGGAGATAAAAAAGATGAGATCATGTTATTTTAAATATGCAAAGCACCTGCTCCACTTGTCGAAATTATGCCATAACCATACTTTTACGGAGAAGTCCAAAATTCAAGATGCAAGTGTTACCCTTTTGGATGTTTCTTCGTCGCTATAAAAAATCACTGACAACAGAACACAACCAGCGCACGACCTTCTACACTGCTTCCTGGCCGACGATTGAAATTAAGTGTCTTTTTGTGTATGTTTATGTGTTTTATTTACTTTCTTCATTTACTCCGATTTCTGAAAAAGGCGGGTTATAAATAAATTACTTACTTACTTACTTACTAGTGCAAGGATTGCTCGAGGGGTTGGTTACTGGTTTGGTAAATCGATTTGACAATGGAAAACGGATACGTTAGGTACATTTTTGTAGAGCTACATTTCGGCCCTTCTTGGCAAGGGTCCTCTTCAGGTTCAAGCCGCTCAAGCTGGAAAATGAGACAAAGCGGCTTGAGCCTGAAGAGGACCCTTGCCAAGAAGGGCCGAAATATAGCTCTGAAAAGTGTAGGTGACGTATCCATTTTGCATTAAAATAGGATTCGCAGTCAGCTTGGGCTGAAGGAATATCTGGTTACGTCCCCCCCAAAAGCAGCACAGAGGGCAATGTCTGGGGACTGCCTGGATGATTTGTCAGTTTTGTGTGACCTCGTCCATTCAGATTTTGCGTCACACTTCCGAACAATTCATCGCTTGATTGTCGGGTTCAAAGTCTTGCGCGTCATTGCGAACTCGTCAATAGACGCTAAATGCACACACTTGCCGGAGACACTTTCAGTGAGCTCCGATATTTTTGCACTATTTTTTTAAATTTGTTTCTTGATTACCGACCGAAGGTGTGATAAAATTGTCAGGTGGGAAATTAGGTTGTGGAATATACTTGATCTAGTTCTGCTGAGGTAGAATTGATACAGTTGGCAATTCTCAAGTGCATCATACGACCTTTTTTAGGTGGACACAGTACATTCTTTGGCCTGCTCAACACCTTTGTTCATGTCGTTATGTACTTTTACTACATGGTATCTGCCATGGGGCCTCAGTACCAGAAGTACATCTGGTGGAAGAAGTACCTCACCAGCTTCCAGATGGTAAGTTATCATGGTAGAATTTCTTCAGGTTTTAACTTCTAAAAACGCACAATTGAAGCGCTGAGCGCACAAAAGAGATGCGTCACTTTTTGCTAGTTTCCAGATAATCGCGTTTAAAGTTTGGAACATTAGTAGGCTACATTAAAAGCTAGTTACCCAATGATTATTTTTCGAGAATTGGTGGTATGGAGTGGTACGAAAAAGTAGCATGCACTAGTAACTGTTGCCACTGCATACTGCTAGCAAACCAGATGCTACTACAGCAAGATTGGATGCTATCGGATACTACTACTTAAGATTAACCCAGTCGGAGGCATGTTAAAGCAAAGTATTCCATACCACTACACGCCAATACATACGACTTTTTCGTTCAACTACCATACAACTACACAGTCAAAGAATTTTTCATCGGGTATCGCCTTTGCGACGCAGTATCTGAGTAGGGAGCGATCTACGAAAATTTTGATAGCACAGGGAGAAAGAGCGCAAAAACTTGTTGTAGATGGTGCTCTTACACAACTTGTCGGAAAAGGCGAGTTAATTCACAAGACCCTTTTACTAACATGTTTCCTCGGCCCCCCCCCCCCCCCCCCCCCCGTTATAATATTCCCCAATGTCCGATGTTTGACGCGCAGTTCGAAATGAGATTACTCTTTTCCAAGATAGTGGAAAACCCACTCAGGGACCTCGTGCTCAGATTTTACAAAAAAGCAAACTTTACTTTATTTTTTTTTAAAACAAACTTTAGGAAATAGACAGACTTAATCAGTCGCCTACCAACTATAGGCTACTTTCTTACAGATTATAATTTCAATTTAGCACTTTGGCCCCTTGTCCTGACCGCTTCCTATGCTGGAGACCTAAGTATCTGCTTAGTTTGCCTAGACAAAAATTCGCCACCGAACCTGCTGGGTATTCCCGAGGGGGAGTCACTGGATATTTTGGTGTACAGCAGGAGGCACGGTCAGAGGCAGGACCAGAGGCACAAAAGCATGGTAGAAGCAGGAACGGAGGCACAGGACCAGTCCCGTATCCAGGAATTTATTTGGTGGGGGGGGGGGGGCTTTCGGGGGGGTTGCCTGCGGGTCGGACAAAAAAGGCATAGATCAGAGGGAAAAGCCTATACAAATGATTATTTTTGTATGTTTCGGGGAGGGGGGTGGTTCAACCTCCTACCCCCCCCCCCCCTGGATAGGGCCCTGCACAGGACCATGTACAACTTGCGACGCCAGTAATTCCCCCTTGGGGTATTTGCAGGCATCATCAGCGTCTGCTAAAGAATAATAACTTGTATAGTCTGGAACTTTCTGGATATTAAACGGGAATCCATACGGGTCTGTTGCGAATGAAGTCACGTTTGATGATATGATTAGGGAAAACCCAGCCAAGTGGTCTGTAACTTGTGGTTATACGTAGAGGTTTGTCAGTGATCGGACAGGTTTCACTCCACTTATCACGGAAGTGTGACGAACACTTATAATCTTTTTCTCCGTCTTGTTATGAAACTCACGACCAGTTGATTGATGCATATTAAGTGTGTCAAGTCAGTGCCCCCTTGAGCCACATAGCGGGCAGTCAGCTCTAAATTTTGCAAATTGTTTTTTGGTGCACTTTTTTTGGCGATCATAGCCACCTGTTTATTACGGATCATTGAACGACTTTGCGGACCACCCTGAGGCGACTATGGGCTCGGTTTTAGCTGAGAAATGTTGCAGAGAATCAATACTTCCAAGCTTAGCTGGAAACTTTAAGTAAAAAATCAAGCGTAATGAAAACATTTGGTCACAAAATATCTGTCATAGCTAAGTAGAAGGCTGGATAAGGTCTCATCTATGTGAGACCAAGAAAAGGTTGTAGCTTCCCTGTAGCTTCCTCAGTAAGTAAGTAAGTAGTTTACTTATACTTTAGCCTTGATGGACAGGGTGATTTCCAAAACCACACAAAAACAAAACACGATTTATAAACGGTTATTTAAATTGTTTCCCTGTTTTCGCTACAAATCAACGAGTCTCGGAAAAGGCTTAACACCGCCAACGCCGTGCGTTATTTGCTGAAAGCACAGTCTAGTTTAAAGTATTCAAATATTTTCATATACTGTAAGTTGAAGAGTAAATAGCGCGAGGGGTCCTTTCAGGTTTGCTATGGAAATTGATACACAAGCTTTCTGCGACATATCATGAATTAACTAATCATTCTTTACAGGCTCAGTTCGTTTGCATCTTCGTTCACGCCTTCCAGCTTCTCTTCAGCGATTGCGATTACCCGAAGGTCTTCTGCCTTTGGATCGGCGGACATGGTGTTCTCTTTTTGTTCCTATTCTCTGATTTCTACAAGAAGTCGTATTCCGGAAAGAGGAGGGCAGCACTGAAGGCCAAGACCGAGAATGGCAAGATTGCCTCCGAGTATACCAACGGAGTCGCGAACGGACACGCCAACGGATACACCAACGGGTAAGATACACTGAAAGGGGTGAAATACAAGGCTCAAACCGATGAAAAATTATATCGAAATAATAGCATGACGTTGTACGAAATAGTAGCATGCAGTACGAACTGATGCTACTACATGCATCTATGTCAAGGCTACCGTGTTACTGAGTTCTATTTCATACTACTATTAGCAAGACTGGATGCTACTAAAGCAAGACAGGATGCTACCGGCTACTACTGCTTAAGATTGCCCAGTCTGAGGCACATTAAATTGTATTAAATTATAAATAATATATGAGAAGATTGTATCAACATATTTTGGGGTTTGAACCGCCGAAAACGAGTAGTTCAAATTCTTACTTAAAAAAGAAGAAAATAATGTATAAGAAGATCGCATCAACATATTTTTGGGTTTGAACCGCCAAAACGAGAACTTCAAATTCTTACTTAAAAAATCACTATAAACTATCATAAAACGATAGCCGAGGGGCTGTTTTTTAAGTCATCTGATTCTCTGTCTTATGCTTACCAGTACATTAAATATTTCTTTCATTTTATTAGAACAATATTCCGGCCCTTTTTGGATCTTCAGGCTCAAGCTGGAGAATTGAACAAATATTGTCAAATATTACCGGTACCTCCTAGAGCGCAGTGCGTCCGATATCGTAACGCAAAACTATTAACCCGGTGCAGCACCGGCGGTGCTCCTTGGTTTCGAGTGGGTTGACATTCCGACCAGCCAGAGAAGGCATAAATCAGTACGGCTGTTGCAGAATCAGAAAAACTCTAAAACCAGTATTCAGCAACTTTGAACTGTCCATAAGTTCGTGCTTTTCAGATGGTATAATGCTGAAATTAGGCTTTTATGCCTCGTACTTCGCAAACAAGAGCTGGAAGCTCATATGGCACTTGCAAGGCTGGGTCAAATGGAAGTGATAGTCGAAAGTATTTTTTTCCCTTTTCCGTTAAGATGCACCAAACTTGCTAGGCTGGGTCAGAGGATGGAAGTGATGGTAAAAAGTTTTTTTTTTTTTTTTTTTTTTTTTTTTTTTTTTTTTTTTTCGTTTCAGATGCGCACTTTAAGGGTGCTAAAAATTAATTTCTAAGCAAAACCCTTGAGGCAAAAAGAATCATGCGCTCATGGCGATCGTGAAAAAGTTAAATTTTGCTTAAAAGTATTTTTTTTAATTTGCAGTTAAGATGAGTTCTTTAAGGGATGGTCGGATTGGAGAGTGACGATGTCTAACCCAATGATGTCAAGTTTCTAATGCTCCAGCATAGTTTTATCGTCCTAGCACATCTGGAAGTACCTTAACTCACGATCACCGGAATTCCGGACACCCCCTACAGCTCCCCCCCCCTCCGGTACCCGAATCCGGTCCGATTCTGTCAGTGATGCATCTAGGACTTGTGCCTGTACTTCCCACCAAGTTTCATCCTGATCGCTCCACTCTATGCGTATCACAAGATGTCCGGTTCTCCCCTCCGACCCCCCCGCCCTCCAGTTCATCGGATCCGGTCCGGACTTGAAATGGGACATGCTGAGACATGAAGTCATTCAAGATGTCAAGTTTCGTTAAGATCCGATAATCCATTCGAAATTTATGCATGTGCTACTAATTTCCGGATTCTGTCGTCTCCCCCCTCCCCCCAGGATAGTCAGATTGGGCAAGCAACTATTCTTGTCAATCTGGTCGGGTCTCTGAGGTGCCTGCCAAGTTTTATCGTCCTAGCCCACCTGGAAGTACATTAACTAGGGATCGCCGGAATTCTGGAACCCCCCTTCACCTGCCCCACATTGTCCGAATCCGGTCCAGTCATGTCAGTGATGTATCTAGAGCGTGTGCTTGTCCTTCGCACCAAGTTTCATCAAGTTCAAGTTCAATGGGTTTATTAACAATACAAAATAAATCATACATAAACAAAACACTCAGTCCATTTCTGGACGCCGAGAACCCCAATTATTACATTTTAAACATAATACGCAGAGTGGTCACTGCTCCTGCTCTCAGACACAACCTTGCCTCTCAAAAAACAAAACAAAAAAAATAACCAATTACTTTCTCCGATCGCTCCACTCTGAGAGTTTCACACGATTTCCGGTTCTCCCCTCCGACCCCCCCCCCCCCCCCAGATTCGTCGGATCAGGTCCGGACTTGACATGAGACATCTGAGACACTAGATTTTTCCAGATATCTAGTTTCATTAAGATCACCCGTTCGAAAGGGCTATGCATGTCCCTATTTTCCGGATTCAGCCACCTCCCCTTCCCCCCACGATGGTCGGATCGGGCAAGTGACTATTTCCAAGTTAGTTTGGTCGGGTCCCTGATATGCCTGCCAAGTTTTATCGTCCTAGCCCACCTTGAAGTACATTAACTACGGATCGCCGAAACTCCGGAACCCCCCTCCAATTCCCCCCACAGTGTCCAAATCTGGTCCAGTTCTGTCATTGATGTATCTAGAGCTTGTGCTTGTTCTTACCACGAAGTTTCATCCCGATCGCTTCACTCTTGAGAGTTTCACACGATTTCCGGTTCCCCCCTCCGACTCCCCCCCAGATTCATCGGATCCTGTCTGGACTTGAAATGAGACACCTGAGAGTCCTGAGACACAAGATCTTTCCAGATGCTAAGTTTCATTATGATCCGATCACCCGTTCGAAAGTTATGAATGTCCCTATTTTCCGGATTCCACCACCTCCCCCTCCCCCCACGATGATCGGATCGGGCCAGTGACTATTTCCAAGTTAGTTTAGTCGGTTTCCTGATATGTTCGTCAAGTTTTATCGTCCTAGCATATCTGGAAGTAGCCTAACTCGCAAACACCGGACTAACCGACCGACGGAAATGTGGAAGGCAAGTGCCATAAAAACAATATAATTTAGAGACTAATCTTGATACTGTAAATTTAACTAAATCAATGCTCACCTGGTAAACGGTTGATTCCCAGGCCGTGAGGGATTTGTTCGGGTAAATACGATGATTCTTCTCCCTCACGTTTTTTAAGCCCCGTTCACAAGCATGCCTAGCCAAGCACAGATGTCTAGGCATGTGCCTAGATGGCATCACCATATTTTGGGGTTTGAACCGCCGAAAACGAGTACTTCAAATTCTTACTTAAAAAAGAAGAAAATAATATATAAGAAGATCGCATCAACATATTTTGGGGTTTGAACCGCCGAAAACAAGTACTTCAAATTCTTACTTAAAAAAGAAGAAAATAGATAAGAAGATCGCATCGGTTTGAACCGCCGAAAACGAGTAGTTCAAATTCTTACTGAAAAAAGAAGAAAATAATATATAAGAAGATCGCATCGACACTGAGTGGTACAACCACCGCGCACAGCCGCCAACACAAAACGAGACCAGTCCAAACACCCCTCTAAAAAAAATTCCAGCCACTGGGAAGGATAACAGGTTAGCCGGAGATCTAGGAGGAAAAAAAAAAAAAAAAAATATGATACGAATATACTTACACCTGTTTCTCAATTTTAGACATGCCAACGGCCACGCTAACGGAGTTGCTAACGGTCATGCAACATCAAACGGTTATTCCAACGGTCACGTCAAAGAAGAATCCAACGGACATGCAAATGGGTAAGTGGGAGAGTTGATTTAGTTGAAAACTCTCGTAGCATCTAGTTAATTAAGTTTCATAACGTAACATATAAATAAACACAAAAAATAAAAGAAACACCTGTTATGCTTTCGCGTAAAACCAATCAATTCTGGTAGTCAACTAAACAAATTATATGAACATGTTGTCAGAAGTTAAAATTAACATGAGATGCATAACGTTATGGTAAACAGTCTTCAAACGTCTGTTATCGTTCTGGGAGAAAACAAAACACAATCAATTAAAGTATAATTTTTCTCGAAAATTTGCTACTTAAAACAATCGCAACGTAGATTTTCTACTAATTTGTTGTCACATTTAACATTGGGATGCTAAATGTTATCAAACTTCAGACAGTAAAAACACAGCAAAACTGTCGTTATGCCCCTTCTAAAAAGGAGGTCTCAGCTTGTGTACGAAATGGCCAAAATAATTATGAATTAAAGTTATGATCCTTGGTGAAAATTGTGATATTGCGATAACATCAGAGCTGCCTTGCAGTCGCAAACCCGCGCGTTAGCTGAGATAAGGTTGGAGCCTTGAGCCGGGTTCGATTCTAGGGTTTAACCACTCCCTAGCACCTGTAGTGCACTCTTTCCCCGCGCCGGCTAAAACAAGCGGTGCCCGGGAGAAATTAGGCGATTCCCGCTTCTACACGTTACCTTAAATTGCACTTGCAAACAATAAGGATTCCCGAGCCTCGTTTTTGTTGCGATAGCGCTGCCGCATCTCTGCTGCAGCACTTCTTTGCTTTTGCATAATATGAGTTTTTGAATTCACTTCCTTCTTGGTTGAAGCGGCAGCACTGCAGCATCTTGCAGGGAAACACGGACTTGGTCGGCGAGCAAGTCCGTGATTCTCGAAAAGCGCTGCCGTCTTCCTCGGAAGCGCTGCAGTGCAAAAACGGATGTAGAAAGAATCAGTCCGGAATCGGCCGAGAAGTGGACCTGCAGCATGCAACAAAAACGAGGCTCCGATGAGTAGCTTGCAGACGGGCGTTATTCCTAAATGATTTTAACGTGCTAACACGTGGCAACCACTGCCGGCACAGACCGGGCACTTGCAGTAAACTAAGATCGAGAGTAGGCAACACCCCGGTTCGATTTACCTTACGCCGGTTAACAACCAGTCAACTGTAGAGATGACGTTCTTTCCTGAGCCTCGTTTTGGTTGCAATAGCGCTGCCGCAGCACTTCTTTGCTTTTGCACAATATGCGTTTTTGGATTCACTTCCTTCTTGATTGAAGCGGCAGCGCTGCAGCACGTTGCAGGGAAGCACGGACTTGGTCGGTGATTAAGTCCGTGATTCTCGAGAAGCGCTGTCGTCTTCCTCGGAAGCACTGCAGCGCAAAAACGGATGTAAAAAGAATTAGTCCTCGGCCGAGAAGTTGAACTGCAGCATGCAACAAAAACGAGGCTCTGGTATCGTTTTATTTGATCCTCGAACTTTCGCTTTTTTCTCCGTTAACGACGGGACGAATAACCATCCCTCTCGGTCGTTAAAAAGTCAACTACAGTCAGAATGCGGACGAGAACCACCAAATCGGCTTGACCGTTGTATCGGTTTTGAAAACAAATTAAACTGAAAATGAAAATCTAAGACGACTGCAAGGTCGGGATGAATCGAACGCTCCTATTTAACCGTTTGCCAGTAAAACGGCATAATGACGATTTCAGCTGACCGGGAAGAGAAATCGAACGCTGCTCTGTTCTTCGTTCGTTTTCGCACGGATCACAGTCGGATAACTCAGATAATTCCGTAGTTTCAAAATTTAATGGTCTGACTCTTCTCTTCCCAGCTGATATGTCATGTGATAGTGGAATGCGATAAATCGCTATGGCAAATAAAGCGAAGGGACGGTTTCAATCCGCTTTGTTTTGTACGAGAAGTAATTTTGGACGAAAACAGTCCGAAAATGGCCCATTTCAGTTCGGATGCCATCTCGGCCTGTGAGATTGTTTGTAAGAAGTCTGCTCTTTATTTGTTACAGAGATAGGCGAATCCAGTCATGAAAGGATTCGAATCCGAATCCAGGGCTAGGTACGAATCTGATTCCGAATCCACCATTTCATGCTGATTGATTCGAATCCGGAATCGAATCCGACTTGACAAAAATCAAATTTTTTACATAGTTTATAGTTTAAAAATCTGAGGTTACAACAAACACTGATCTCTAAGGGAATCAGATAACGTGATAAACCACTGAGGGCTGTATTGCCTTAAAGCTGTATAGCCTTAAGGCCCACTGTGTAAAAATTGGGAAAAAGGAAACTGGAAGGATTTAGACCAGAGATTTGAGCGGATTCGTATGTTTGAGGGTTTGGAATCCGGATCCAAATCCAGCCTGACAAGCGGAAGATTTGAATCCGGCCGAATCCTGGATTCGAATCCGGATTCGTTATTCGCCCATCTGTGATTGCAAATCGAAAAAAAATTTACAAATACACAACAAACCGCAAACTGACAAGCGCAGAATTCGAATGCGGTAAGCAGACGCGGTGAAAACTCGAGAATTTCAGCTCCCACGAAGAGATCTCCGTTTCAATAAAGATATACCTTACCTTACCAATTTTGCATCCTCAAATTACCTTAGATCGAACTTGCTAGCGTTTATGCCAAGTTTAGCGACACGCTTTTAGCCAAGGCTGAGTAGCCTGTTGACGTAGTCGGTACTTACGGTCTGTTCCAAGTGGAAATTTGTGCAAACATCGGAGATGTGTGCAGTCCTGAGCCGCGTTCGATTTACCGTAGGCCAGTTAGCCATAGAATTGACTTTTCTCCCTGATACCATTTGATTTGATGCTCTTCTTATTATTACGTTAATTACATCAATTGTCTCTCCCTTTTTCTCCACCTAAAGGACACACGAGAATTCCTTCTCAACTGTTTTTCTTCGTCAACCTGAAGCTGCACAGTCGATCGGGATAAATCGAACGGATCCAGTCTTCTCAACTATTTTCCTTTGTCAACTTTCAAGTCTTCACTGAACGGTCGATGGGGATGAATCGAATTAGTTAACCATGCGAATTTAAGGTCAAAATGACGACTTCAGTTGACTGGAAAGGTGAATCGAACGCGGCTTTGCACTTACGGATGCGCCGTATCGTATGGTGAGAAAGACAGATATACGTCCTTCATAAAGTCATAAAGTCAGATGACGAATTGCCGCCAGACGCGCTAGAGGAACAATAACAATCACACGTGAGATCTGGGGTTAAGTTATCTGACGGGTGAATAAGCGATTAGGCTCTCGCTTCATATCGAGTCGCGCATTAGCCTCATTGAAAAGTCAGCCAGCACTCAGTACTGGAGTCGGAAGCCAGAAATGACAAACTTGATGACGCTTGACAGAACAGAGTTGTGTAAAGCAAAAAGACGGGAAGAGGCATTTTAAAAAGTTTTAAACATGGTTTGGCCTAAGAGGAATTGAAAATAGGAAAACAAACCTGGATAAACATACACCAAGAAGTAACGTGTCATTCTTTTCTTTACGATAGCGCACCTAGCGGCCAAAAAATAACTAATCTGTGAGAAATTTTATGAGGGGCTGATAGCTCATGTGATCCGTGGGACAAGAGAGCGTCTTGTAGCAGTGAGAGATTAACGATATAGTGCCCTGGACCGCACGACTTGAGTCCCTACCGGGTTTTTTCGCACTTTCATTCGGAAACTGACCAAGATCTTGCCTATACCGCAGTAAACGTTTCTGCACAGCAATTACGGGCTGGGCTACTCCGTACTTCCTTATACGCTGCTGTTGCTTGGCCAAGGCGGAAGTCTCAGTACATATCTGCACCGCCTATGGGCGCATAGTCCCCGACCGGGGGGCGCTATAATCGTAAAGCTTTAAGAAAATTGTTCAGCACCTTCTGCGCTCCTTCTATACTATTTCGTGCTGGTGTCACCCATGTTCTGCGACAGAAGGAGATCAAGAACATGAGATCATGTTATTTTAAATATGCAAAGCACCTGCTCCACTTGTAGCGGTGAGAGATTAAGGATGTAGTGCCCTGGACCGCGCGACTTGAGTCCCTACCGGGTTTTTTCGCCCTTCCATACGGAAACGTATGAAACGGGATTTCTTTCAACTTAATTATGAAAGTAAAGAAAATCCGTCCGGAAAAACCTGACCGTCTGTTCGCAGCTTAAGCCGTATCATAGAGGTTCTATCTTTGCATCAAGGCGTTAAAAATAGGAGAACTCTAGTTAATCGGTAGTTCTTGAAGCGGAGGGAGTTTATATACTAAAGGTTAACTTCCGACATTGGTGTCGGAAAACAGCATCGGGACAGCCGTTGAAAATAACCTATCCTAAGAGACTGTTATCCCGATTTCAACCAAGAACTATAGTTTCACAAACTGTATGACTTCTTTATTATTATTGTTTATTTGAATCCTTCAAAACTGAAGAGTAGTGTATAAAAAGGAATAATAACATGTCAATCAAAACTCATATGACGAACTGTATGAATTAGTATGAATGAATGAATTCATTGAACGAAAAAAACCATGGAGTCATATGGCAACAAAACAAAAAGAAAACACAACAAACTACAAAAATCGCTCTCTATGGGACAGGCCCGTATCCAGGAATTTATTTCGGGGGGGGGAGGGGGTCGCCTGCTGGTCGGACAAAAAAGGACAAAAAACACATAGATCAGATGGAAAAGCCTATAAAAAGGATTTCTTTTTGTATGTTTCAGGGGGGGGGGGGTAGGGGGTTGAACCCTGGATACGGCCTTTCTATGGGACAAACCAACGCGGAGGAATCTAGCCACCTTACGGATATCCCCCATATTTGTACTTCCAATCTTTTCTAATAGCCTTCTGAATTTTTTTTCAGAAATATTTTATTCAGATAATAGCCTTAGTTCTGAGAAGAACTAACGGTTAGTTCGTAACTAACCGCTGAGTACACTGTGAAAAGTTTTTCCGTATAAAGATTAAAGTTAACTGCAGTATTTGCTACTCAGATTATTCTTGTCTCTACGCAGACAAGATTAATACCAAATAAAGATAAGATGAATCCGAGTAGCAAATACTTCAGTTAAATTTAATCTTTATACGGAGAAACTTTTTACAGTGCAATCCCTCAATCCTACACTGATACAGTTTGTCACGATATAATTATCTGGGTAACATAGGATCTAGTTATGCATTACACACCTGTTCGAGAAAAATTACATTCTTGTATCACTAAGAAAATGACAGAAGGAATGGAATCGAATGATGCAACGAAACTAGAGGAAAGGTAGCTGAGAGCTTTGTGTAACTCTTCCTCTTCCACTCTCACTGGGTTCTTGTAAGTTAAGTTTCCTCCAGTGTCTTACGTTTCTCTGACTTTCTTTATATTCTAGGTCTGCGAACGGTCACGCGATTAAACCCAAGACCTTCAGCTTCCCATGCTTTTTGGACGGTGCAGACTTACATTCAAAATCCGACTAAAAGTTCGCAGCTGGCAACCGTGCCTAGACTCTAACGTACACTGTGCACAATCGTGCCTGATTCCCCGGCATGAGTGGTATTGTGATATAAGCGTGTAACAAGTGTTCCAAGCAGAGAGTTCTCGCTAGGTGTTTAGCATTCGTTTGCTTCCAGTGCCTTGCGTCGTAACAGGCATGGTGTCTGAACACCGGCTGGAATAAGCTGGTGATGGCTCAAATGTATCCTAAGATGGTGCTATGGACGCCTGCTCTGTTTATGACTAGATCTACCGAGAATGTATTCCGTAAACGGAAATAGGCCAGCTTAAAAGGTCCGCTGCTCATTTTTTAGAGGTGTTGTTTTAGCTCGTGTGAAGATGGAATATTGCTTTGTTTTTGGCGTTGTAATTGGCGATACAGTGGCTTAATCTCACTGGATAAGATTTTGCAGAATTTGCCACAAAAATTCTGGGCGAAATTTTGTCGAATGTGGAAATTCTACCAGATTTTTATCTGGCCAAACTCACCCAGTAAGAACGTACTTTTAATTCTGGTTGTCTCAATTGTGTTCCGATGCGATTGGTACAGACAGACTAAGTATTCTTCAGACCAAGCTGACTGCGAATCTTTTTTGGCTGCATTAAACGGTTACGTCAGCTGGATTTTATTCGATCGATCTTCCGGCCCTTTCTCGGCAAGGTCCTTCCTCGCCTAGGGCCGAGATATCGCTCGAAAAAAATTAGCTGATGTATCCGTGTAACTCAGTCGAAGACAGCATATTGTATTCTGCTACTGCTGTTGCCGAAGTCCATGCCAAAAACCTATATTTTTCTACTTAAATTATTGAAATTATTTATTCCATCTTTGCTGAGTTGCGTTCCCTCTCGGTGCTGACGACAGAGTTAAGCTTTTTATCACAAACTCGGACCTATTGCGGGGTTTTGCGCAGTTCTTCCCATGATTAATACTTTAATATGCCAACGTACACTCATAGAGTTTTGGCCCCTAACTACTTGCAGTGCCGGGATACAACAGGATCACGATAGGCTATTCTTAACGCTATTAGGGTTGCCTAAAAGTCGGGGGGTCTTAAACTCCTCAAAGAAGAAACTTCACCTGCCGAAATATGATATTAAGGTAAAGGCCGAATATTTTCTGAAGGGAATAAGTGTGCCTAGCGTTTGTCCAACGGCAACATCATTCCAGCCTTAAGCACCTGTCACCACCACGGCACATACCCTAGCGTTCAGCATACCCTATAGTACCGAACTACCGGATTGAATATAGCACCCATGGACACGATATGTGAAGAAAAGCTCCGTTGATAGGTCCGCGCAGTACTGCCTCAATCACGTCACCTGCCGTCCGATAGAAGGACTTTGTCAGTCTAATTAGCCCTAGTTCGTTATGTGTTTATGTTTAAGTGCGTCAGTTGCTCCAAAGCCTCACTCGTTCTTGCTATTAGCCTAAGCCGTGTTTGTACTTTGTCAACGCGTTGCGTGTGTATCGAAACCAAATTGTTGCAGTCTCGCTCGACATCCGTCAGGTGTCGGAGGTTTGGCATCATATACGTCTCTATCTTCACCTTCTAAAAAAAGCCCTTAAAGCACATGCAAAGTTCCACCAGATTCCTGGCCGCCTTTTTCACTTAACATTATAGTTGCGTTTTCAGCAATTAGCGTGTTGAACTCGAATCCTAACACGTTGCGCTGTAACCCGTTTTCAGCGCCTGTGCTTTCCATAAGACAACAAGGTACAGGATTTGATACTCCACGAATCCGCGTGTTTGGATTCGGTGTTGAACTCGAAAGAAACAGGGGAGCTAAAAAACGCTTGGAAGCCACAGAAAATGGAACCCATGTTAGGATGCGCTCCATAAAACGACTTGTGACGAACACGGGTTGAGAACCGCGAGCCTGAAAACGCAACTATCATCTTCCCAAGGGAAAAGTAAGAAGAATAGTGTTCACTGTTTCCGAAACCAGCTAGGGAGTCCGGTCGTAGGTGACAGGAATCCGGTCAGTTTGCACAAGGCTCGTGCCTTGGACGTACCGGAAAGATATCCCGGATTCCGGTTGATTTTGTATGTCACACATTTTCCCATATGTGAACACTCGTAGGTACGCCCTGCCCACAGCCAGAGTTCTCGTGCGATAACTCTGTCCGTTATTATCTTATCCTCGCTATAGAGGACTGCAACGTTCATCCGACGAAAACGGAAAGGGCCGTAGTCGGCATAGAGACAAGTCAAACTCGATTGCGCTTTTTGCTCATTCTGCAAATAATTTCAGTATTTGCCCGACTTCCAAACTGGATCAAGGCACGACTTTGTGTAAACACGGTTCGTTTATCATTCCTCGTATAATTTATATGCATGTCCGTGTCGATTTTCCATGTCGGTTCCGTTCTGATAACCAAACAAATAATATGCATGAGTTAAACGCGCCTTAATTTGTGGTTTGATAACCATTCGTACACGAGTAAAATCCAATCACCTGTAAATATGGTACAGACAATATAGTAATATATTCATTTAGTGCAAGTATTATTTAATTTCGGATGCTGTAAGGTTTGAATGGGTGTTCATAAGTGCCTAAAGTCAAGTTTCCCCCTCCTCACCCCACTGTTTAGCAAACGCTGATCTTGGCATAACTCGAGGGATTGGCCACTCCAGTTGTAACCTACATCCAGGCACAGCTACTATGCACACACATTTGGAAAGGCCTCTGATGCAGCGTGTCGGTCAATTAAAGCAGTCATAGATTGTACACACAGAGTGACTAATCCCTCGGCATATCTCTTACGGACTAGAGATCCCAAATAAGCATGGCCAGATCCTACGTGCACCTGTGTCGATCATCACTCCCTACTTTCATTACATCACTGTTACTTAATTCCCGTTACGCACAAATTGAACAGTATGTTTGTTTGAATTGTGTATGGTTCCGTTTGGAAACTGGACTTAGGATGCTTCGTATCACGAGCGTTCCATTGGCTCAAGCTGGTTCATTTTCGTTGTTATTTTTCATGGCCTGTTATCTACGAGGTTCGTTATAAATAAATCAGTATATCAAAGATCCTCACGTCCGGCTCAGGCTTTTTCAAACAAAGAGTTAAATTTTTCTTACGCTCCCTCACCGATGCACCGAAGTTAGAAACATTAGTTGCAGATACCATGGTATCTGTTACCACGGTGACTGGATCTGCAATTAGTCGTTTTTGCAGTCATCGTGGTATCTGATACACGGTGCTCTGCAAAACGACTATTGCCGAAATTCATCCCAAAAGAAAAACAGAGTTGCATAACTAAGTGCTAAACTTCTTTCTCACCAATCTGACAAATTTGATGAAAGTGAGATGACTTTTCAGATACCACGACCAGTTACGGTATCTGGATGTCTGTTACCGTGATAACTGCCCAGATACCACGATAACTGCAAAAACGCCTTTGACCGTGGTATCCGATACCACGATAACTGTAACAAGACCAAAGGTTTCGATGGGACCCCAGAAATTCGATATTTGATCCAGACAATTGGGTCTTCGTCTTCGCCAGACTCCTTGAACATTTTTACTATTAAAATTCAGAAACAGGTTAAGGCCAAATAGCTAATCATCTGAGAAAACCAAGTTCAGATATGGATATCTGATATCCATACCATGCTGAATCCATATCAGATATAAGTCATATCTGTTTTGACGAAAACTTCCTGCCACTTCTGCCAATTTCCCGGTTTCAGCCGAATTCCGGAACTACTTGTCCGACGAAAAAAGAAAGCTCAAAAACGAACTCAGCGTATCTTCTTCCTCCAATTTTCAACATTTAATCAACTTCAAATAAAAATTTAACTTATACCAAATTTTCCGGCTCCAGCCGGATTCCGGTCAAACTATATGTCCAGGTAAAAATTATTTTCCTACACGAGTTCATCATCTCTTCTTACCCCTAAATCGGATATCTAATCAACTACCGTACAAATAAAACTTTTCCGGTTTTGGCCCGATTCCGGGCGAACTGTTTGCCCGGGTAGAAAATAGTTTTCACACAAGTGTTCAGCATGTCTTCTTACCCCTAAATCGAACATCTAATCGACTCCAAATAAAAACTTTTACTTTTAACAAACTTTCCGGTTTTTGCCGGATTCCGGGCGCACTACTTGTCCGGCGAAAAAAGAAAGCTCAAAAACGAACTCAACGTATTTTCTTTCCCCATTATTCAACATCTAATCAACTTCAAATACAAATTTAACTTATAAAAATTTTTCCGGCTCCGGTCAAACTATATGTCCGGGTAAAAATTATTTTCATACACGAATTCATCATCTCTTCTTACCCCTAAATCGGATATCTAATCAACTACCGTACAAATAAAACTTTTCCGGTGTTTGGCCTGATTCCGGGCGAACTACTTGCCCGGGTAGAAAATAGTTTTCACACAAGTGTTCAGCATGTCTTCTTACCCCTAAATCGAACATCTAATCAACCCCAAATAAAAACTTTTACTTTTCACAAACTTTCCGGTTTTGGCCTGATTCCGGGCGCACTACTTGTCCGGCGAGAAAATGGTCTTCACCATCGTGTTCAGCATGTCCTCCTACCCCTAAATCGAACATCTAATCAACTTCAAATAAACCTTTTACTTTTAACAGACTTTCCGGTTTTGGCCGGATTCCGGGCTAACTACTTGTCCGGCGCAAAAATGGTTTTCACCACCGTGTTCAGCATATTTTCTTACCCCTAAATCGAACATCTAATCAACTTCACATACAACTTTTACTTTTAACAAACTTTCCGGTTTTGGCCGGATTCTGGGCGAAGTACTTGTCCGCCGAGAAAATGGTTTTGACCATCGTCTTCAGCGTGTCTTCCTACCCCTAACTCTTCAAGCCCCTTCTTTCCATTCATATAGAACTCCAAGAACCAGGATTAAAACAAATGAACAAATGCAAATAAGATTTGCTCTTGAAATAGTTTTTATTATATTCATAGGGAGAAGAAGTGTAATTTCTACATCAAAAATAAGAAAGATACGAGTAATAATACTAATCAACTTCAAATAAAACTTTTACTTTTAACAAACTTTCCGTTTTGGGCGGATTCCGGGCGAACTACTTGTCCGATGACAAAATGGTTTTCACCATCGTGTTCAGCATGTCTTCTTACCTCATAATCATCATATCATATCACATTAGCTGTTTAAAAATGTTTTGTTTGCCCCTTAATTTGAACCCCCTCCCCCACCCCTAAATGTAGGGCTACAAAGCCCATCTTCGAACTCGACTGGTTCGATGACCCAACGAATCCTCACACCAAGTTTCATCAAAATATCTCATTCCCTTCGAGATTTATCGTGCTTACAGACGGACGGACGGACAACTTTTGCGATGTCATAGGTATCCCTCCACTTACGTTTTGGGATCCCAAAAAGACAAAGTGTGCTCCATGCACAATCATTGCACGCTCCGGAGTTATTCGAAACTTATAAGTGTCGTATTGAAAACAAAACAAAACGGACTTATATCGCATCGAAAATTTTACGTATTTTAGGACTAAGCAGGGGATAAAACTGATCCTAAGTAAACGGAGGTGATCGGAACCCCCCCCCCCCCCTAAAATCACGGTTTTTGTATTTCTTTGGTGATCGACCAAGCCCCTAGGGATCCCAAAAAGAGCATCAGAGACATGTCCTCTGTTCCGTTACAATTTTCACTGGAATACGATCACCCGTTCCAAAGTTACGTATGACTCAATATTCCGGATTCCCCATCCCTCCACTCCCCCCAAGATGATCGGATCGAGAAATTCCAAATTTCCATGTCAGTTTGATCGGGTCCCTGATATGCCTGCCAAGCTTCATCGTCCTAGCACATCTGGGAGTATCCTAACTCGCCATCGTGGGACAGACCGCCGGACCGACAGACGGAGCACTTGAACTAGAGGCTCCAAGTGCCATTAAAACAGAAAGGAACTACCTAATGGATCGGGCTTAGTGTTTAATTAGGGATAAATGACATGCTTACGCGATCCAGTAGAAACCTTTGGTCTTGTTCCCGCATGGAACTGATGAACGACAGCAAGGCCGGTGCGGTGGCGACGAACATGTATGCTCTGACTCGTGAAAAATAGCTCTGAAGTCCGGCATGATCCGAGTTCGGATAAGAAATGTCCGTTGTATTTACACAGAAAAAATAACTATTTAACAATGCCCAGCTACGCAGTGGTTACTCACTGGGTTCCCCTGTGACACCTAGTTTGGCCTTTCGTTCTTCTAATCGCTGACCTCGCTCGTACTCTTTCATCCGAATAACATAGCTAGAAGAGAAGTTAGTGTCATACATCTGCCTCAAGTGCGCTCACTACCTCTATTCAAGGCCAGTTCGTGATCGACTTGGCACTGTCGTGGACTAAAAATGTGCCCCTCTGATTTTCGAGGTAGATAAAGACCAGAAATCGCACAGCTTGGACCTCCAAATTTGTGTTTGCTTGCGGGGGGGGGGGGGGGGGGGGGGGGTCTGATCTCACGATTTCGTCCTTTCGGCAATGCTGCCTTAAAGGGCCTCTCGTACTTATTCTGCCTTTCACATAATCCACAGATCCTCTATGGAATTTTTGTATCTACAAACTGGCTTTTCCGGAGGGAGGGTTACAGAAGAAATTAGTATTAGTAAGTCGATTGGTAATTAGTAAGCCAAACTAGACCCATCCATGACGGCACTTGCAACCGCCACCATAAGCCTAGAGGAAGAGAAGAATATATTCCTGTCTATCTTCGGACTCGTCAACTTCCTCAACCTTAGAGAAGCAATCTGACCCGAGCAATGGAGAGCGAACACTACTAGTCATAACCGAGTAGAAAACTGAAGAAAAGGCTGAAGTAGAGCTCATCGCTGACCGAAACGGCCAAAACCCTACTGAAGAAGAAGTATTATCGCCTATTATACAGATCAAGGAGAACAAATGAGGACCATAAAAAGTACAAAGTTGTATAAGATTTTGTAGTTTAAGATGAGAAAATTACAAATAGTTGTTTGTTCATTATTTGTTATGTATTTCAATATATGTTTTTATGATGAAAACATGAGTTAATGTATTAATGGAAGTTTATGTCGTTATGGACTGACGAGTGAAAGTGAGATTCGAAAATACCCAAAGAACAGAAGAAGATACAGTGAGGAACGCTTACCCAGATTCAGACGACATCATAGCCTATAGGCAAAAGTTCATTGAACTGAACCAATATATTGGTTTAAAAGTAGGATACTGAAGGATATTTAAAAGTATACGTAAACCCAGTGGCACGAGCGTGTTTGGACTGAAGCCCATGTGATGTCAACCTTCAAACAACAACAATAAATAAGGACAAGCTTACTCATCAAATCTACAGCTGTCCAGGGCATGTTTCTCATGATGGCATCTCCAACCACAAGGGAAGTTTTGCTTTCGGCATCCTTCAAAAGCTAGGAGAAGATGGGCACAGTAGTCTCTATGGTTCATTGGTAATTTGGCAGCTTCCATTTCTTGAAAGGTTGCAATTTGGACTGGAAATGAGAAAAAATGGGACATTAAAAAAAGGTTGAAAATAACTTATTGTTTTAACCCCGACTAACTTTTTAAGTGAGTTGTTTCAAGCTCACAGAAGAAACAGCACAAGGAGTAGAGCTGGAAGACTGGAATGTAAATAAAGATTCATTTGTAAGATCCCACGACCAGGGGCGTCACGACTAGTGGGGGGAGGGGGGGGGAGGTAAAAATTACCAGCCAGTCGGTAAATGCCTCGTCCCCCCCCCCAAACATTTTGGCTAGTAACGCCTCTGCGGCTCTACCCACGACCACCGAAACTCCTGGGGTCTCTTTTGGGTCATGCATTTGGTGCGGCTGAGTTCAAACAGGAGTACTACCAACATTTTTATGTGAGCACAGTTGAACCAATTTCCATTTTCGCGCGACCTGAGATGTTTGGGATTCTGACTAAAAGTAAAACTTAGTTTTACAACTAAACCTCTACATCCTTTTCAGAAATAATTTAAAATAATCCTGAGAAATCTGAAATGAAATCATAGGAGTTCACATTTGTTTAACAGAATTCAAACTAAACTGTTGTAAAACTAGAGAAGTTTTTATTTAAAAGAACACACAGCTTATTTTTCGGAATTATGGAACCCCAGCTCAATAAAAGGATCAATAAGTCTTTGTGAGGGTCTACACGAGACTACAGGGGTTTTGCTGCAATCCCACAAAGTGTTTATAGCTCAAAACGAGTGTTTCTGCAGTCGACCGTGTGGTCAACTGCAAAGTCAACAAGAGCTGCGTTTGTTGTCCCGTGATTGCTCACCGAACAACAAACGCAACAGACTGTTTGGATTCCATATGTGCGAAGAAAATTTGGGACTAGCCAGTGTCTGGTTATTGCTAGCCAAAATGTTTGGGGGGGGGGGGGGACGAGGCATTTACCGACTGGGTGGTAATTTTTACCGACTTTTTCTGCAGAAAAAATTACTGTTTTCAACAATAATAATGACATTTTTGAACAAGAGCTACGAGCTCATATGGCACTTGTTACGAGTAGGCACGGCTCGGTTATGTCAATGATATATCTAGTGTTTGCTAGGTGTCTTCCCACCAAGTTTCATCTCGATCCCTCAACTCATGGCGTTTTCCAATATTTCTGGTTGCCCCCTCCAGCTCCCCCCAAAAGTCACCGGATCCGTGTTACAATGCGTTATTTAGCTGTTACTAAGCGTTAATTTTACTACGCCTTTAATCTCTCTACTGTTACGGAAAGTTATCTGTTACGACATGGTCCCCGAGCGGTGTGGACCATGCTTAACAAATACCAAAATAAAAACACCCACTAAACTCTACCTCGTTGGTCAATTGTAGAAAAACATATTCGTGTATTTACATTTACAATACAATGGCGATAGATAGCAGGTAATAAATAAAACTCAACACTTAACTTTTAACATCTCCAGCAACGACCGTTCACCGGTCCCACTCAAAACAGACTGCCCAGCATTGTATTAAATTTCGCCCCAATTCAAACTTGAATGGCTCATGTTATTCATCGCGAGGAACCTGTTGTTACCTGGCGGAATTAAACTTATAGAAACCAAGGTGTCGTGAACTCCCTTGGTGAAAGTACACCTTGGTTACACCTCCCCCCTTCCAAAAAGAACTGACCTCAGTTCTGAAATTCAATTTTAATCTGCCCCAATTTTATTTTACTCCTCCCTTGATCCAACCCCCTATCTAAAATACCTCCCAGCACAAAACAAATGCAAATGTTGCCAAAACATAACAAAACTTTTAAAGTTGTTTTTCCGATCACAATAACACGTATCCGACCGATACGGACATATAACATTTTCAGAAAGCGTATCAAAGTGATAACGCAATTCGACCTATCGCACTGCACCGTAGTCACACCTCAAGTCCTTCTTGCCGATTGTCTATACCGCACACGAATCACGATCACGATCATCCTCAGCTTCGCTGCTCCTGATGCCGACGACGACGACTGGTAGGGCGTCGACTGGAGCATACCAAGACGACGACTGACAGTAGGTTACAGTTAACTGGAGGAGCAAAACGTAGTCTAACGCAGTCAACGTAAACAATCGTAGGTAAGCAACGCATGGTTGCGCAGCTTGAAAGCGACGAACGCTGATAACCGTAAGGATGCGCAAAATGACGTCGACAACTGCACATAACGTGGGGGTGGCAGTGACGTCGACAAACGCAGATAAATGTATGATGCGTAGGTTGACGACGACATCGTTGATTGACGCAAGGATGCGTAGGTTGATGACAACAACGTGGATTAACGCGAGGATGCGCAAACTGAAGTTTTCAAACGCAGACAAACGCGGACAAACGCAGGCAGCCGTGTTACTCCTGCCCCTGGCAATGCAGCTGCTCAGCTTATCTTCTTCAAACTGCTCAGTATCGAGCACACCTGTGGCTTGAACGCCACCACACAGCAACAGCAGACAGTTCCTTCGGCGACGTACTGAACTGTACGCGCAACAACGGCAACTGACGAGGGAAACATCTCCCATACGAGCTGAGACTTAGGCTGACTTTGGGCTGCAACACGCTGCTTCAAATTGCTGGGCATGACATCTTCTTCGCGGTTTATTGTAGAGGGTGTGACCTGACGATGCAGTCGATGGCAGCGACAGAGGTGGTTGACATAACTCATCACAAAAATCATCACCTGCAAAATTCATAGCGGTAGACAAGGTATTTACAAAAGCTGGAAATCACCAGCAACATATCACAAGTAACATAATTTTCACACACCCAAAAAATTCTTATTCGACATCCTATTTCCTATAAAAACAACAAGTTTCTTCAGTAATTTTTGGAGTGATACAAGATCATTCCAACAATTTCTGTAAAATGCTCAAGGCCATCGCCTTATCAATACCTGTGGCGTTTACTCCGCCAGGGCGATCATATCCCAATCGTTCCGGTGGTTTCGTCATTCGTGAAGGGCGCAAATTTGGTGGGTCAACCGTCGGACTATCCTCAACAGCCGGTTCCTCTGGAGATTCCGACAATTCCAGCACCAATTCACTACGATCTGTATCATTTTCTGGGAAAAGCGCGCGCGGCTGTAAGTGTCCAGAATCTTCTGCACTTAAAAATGAATGAAATGGCGTGTGACGTGGTGTCTGTGTGCGTGTCTCAGTACGAGTCAAAAGTGGCGTACTAGTCAAAGTTGGTCGAGCATCCGTCCTTGTCGTCAAATTACCGTCATTGGGAGTGCGAGGATGAGGAATAGATACAGACAGATCTGCAGCTTCCAAGTCTGTGTCATCATTAGATTGGGTTAGTGGGTTGCTAACGTCACTATTTCTAACTACATCCTCCCCATCCCCAAAATCGGAATCCTCCCTTTCTTCCTCCCCCTGGTCAGGTGGGTCAACCACCCAAGGGTTACGAGTTTTTCCCGGTTTTAACAAATCGTAGTGCACCGTCTTTTGCTTCAACTTTTTATGCATATGTTTTATGACGTAATCGACTACTCCGACCTTTGCAATCACACGATAAGGTCCTTCAAAATGAGTGTCATTCAACTTATGTGCTCTTCCCTTCTTCAAAATTCTTAAATAAACCACGTCTCCCACTTCGTGTGGTTTAAAATGTGACTTTTTATCATGCTGAAACTTTTGCGTATCCCTACTTTCATCAATATTTTTCCACACATGTTCGTAAGTTTTCTGCATCCTTCCAAGCATTTCCGATTTATATGATACGTGTGAATCATAAAAGGTTCTGGATTTCATGAGGGCATCTACCGGCAGAACGGCGTCACGCAAAAACATGAGGAAAAAGCTGTTATCCTGTAAGGACTCATGGAAAGCGGTGTTCATGCAAAAAGAAACGTAAGAAAGCCAACTGTCCCAGTCATCTCGATGTGACTGGTCTACAAACTGAGACAAAATGGAAGCTATATCTCTATGTCTTCTCTCTAAAATTCCCATTGAAGCAGGATGTTCCGCGCTAGAAAATTTGTGCACGATATTCATGTTTTTACAAAAAACATCAACTTCTGAATTTTTGAAATGACTACCATTATCAGACATCAGTGTGTGACAAAACCCAAATATGTGACAATATTTCTCAACAAAAGCTCTCAAAAATGTATTGGCTTTAGCGTCCACAATGGGTACTAGATGTACATGACGTGAAAAATAATCCGTAATCGATAATATGTACGTATTACCGTTGGACGTTTTCGGAAATGGTCCAACTAAATCAACAAAAACCATATCAAGTACTCCTGCAGGGACAGGCATTTCCTGCAGAGGAGCATTCGGAGTAACATTCATCGGTTTCCTTTTTAGGCATTTTTCGCACGATTCACAAAACATCTTACATACTGAGTACATCTTAAAGAAGAAAACATGATCACGAAGTTTTGCGTACGTTTTTGATGATGAAAAATGACCTCCGTAAGGTGATTCATGAAAATCATTCAAAATCTGAGGAATCATAGCATGCGGTATTACTGGGACTAACACGACATCAGACTTCCGACATTTCCCAGACGGCACAGACGCATGACACAAAATTCCATCCTCAACAAAAAAATTCTGAATTTCCCTTATAACTCTTCTTTCCAAATCGTACGGCATTTGTACACCTTGAGACAAATAGCGAATCATTGCAAGACAATCTTTATCTTGCTTTTGACTTTTCCGAAGCTGCGATAAATCAATAGATGGCGGTAACACTGGGAAAACTAACTTAGGCTGTGGAGAAATAGAATTAATCGTGGGCAAACGACTTAAAGCATCCGGGACAACGTTCATCGGTCCAGGACGATAAACAATCTCAAAGTCATACTCTTGCAGAGTTAGCGCCCAACGAGCTAGTCTTCCAGTAGGCTCTTTTGTCGTCATAAGCCAACGGAGACTGTTATGGTCAGTCTCTACTTTGAAGCGGGTACCATAAAGATACTGACGAAACTGCTTGATAAAATGAACTACGCTAAGTGCTTCCATCTCCGTAACTGTGTAATTAGCCTCAGCCTTATTAAGACGACGAGAACCATAATGCAATACAACTTCCCTCCCATCTTGCATTTGCGACAACTTACAAGCAATTGCCTCTTTTGAAGCATCTGTAGATAGTATGTAACCACCTTCTCCTGGTCTAGCTAAGCCAAGGATAGGCTCCACCATAAGTTTCTGTCGAAGAATATCAAAAGCTGCTTTTTCAACACTTTCGAACTTAAATGGAATGCCTTTTTTCATCAATGCCGTAAGAGGCATGGCGATCTGGGAAAAATCTGGTACGTATTTCCGGAACCACGAAAATAAACCGACCGCAGACCGAACTTCTTTTATGTTCGATGGATATTTCAGATTTTTAATCGCGGCAATTTTATTCGGATCCGGTTTTATTGTACCATTCGACAAAACATGACCCAACACCGTAACTGAAGTAGCTAGAAACGAGCATTTGGAAGGACGTAGTTTTAGATGAGCCTCAATTACCTTATCTAACACAACCTCTAGACAATCTAACTGATCTTTCGTATCTCGTGTGTGAACCGTAACATCATCTAAAAAACATTCTAGGTACTTGAACAACAGGGATCTAAACACTCGTTCCATCAAGCGTTGGAAGGTTGCTGGCATGTTGCACAGACCAAACGGCGCTCGAATGAAACGGAACAGGCCAAATGGAGTTATAAAACCTGTTTTATCCCTGTCCTCTTCCTCCACTAAACACTGGTAGAATCCTGACAAAAAATCTAACTGCGAAAAGACACGACTAAGAGACATGCGATCCAGCATCTCTTGGATATTCGGTAAATTGTAGCAATCTTTCACCGTATCTCGATTCAATTTTCTGTAGTCGACAGCCATTCTATACTCTCCCAAATTCTTCTTCTTCAGTAAAATAACCGGTGAAGAGTAAGGTCCGTCGCATTCTTCTATTATCTTAGATTCTAGCAAACCATCTATCTTAGACTTCAGTATCTCACGCTGTGCATGGGGCACAGTGTAAGGGCGACTCTTAACGGGTGGTGCACCATTCGTATTAATCGCATGTGAAATGAGATCACAAGCGTCTAAATGCGATTCGTGCGTAGCAAAAGCTAGTCTCCGTTTGTACGCTAAATCTAAGAAGTGATTCTTGACTTGCTCTGATTCCAGATGTGACAAATCGAACAGTTCGGTGAATTCTTCTTTCGTCATATCCTTAGGGTCCTTAGGAACGGATAGATCACTAGGCTTAGTACTCGTATTGCTAACAGCGACGCTATTTATCAAACCAGACACATAGTTAATAACCCCTTGCGCATCAGAATGAATGTCTGACTCGCATAGCGGGACTAAGTAGCCTATCTCTGATTTACGAAGAGAAACAGGTTGATCTGATGTGTTGGTAACGAGTAAGCAGAAACGACCACTCGTGGAAACCTCAACAACTTGATCTTCAATATCTAAACCTTTATACTGTTTCCCAGGAAAATAGCCTAACGTAGGTGTAGCTTTCTTCGTTTTCAAACAAACATCTATGCGGGAAATTGACGAAGGGTTAACGGTAACACGGTTTGATATGATAACAACAACTCGATCAGTAACCGGTATAGGCTCGCTACAAGCCTCGAAAACGGTCGCGTCTGTCAAAATCGGTGGCTCTACGGAACTGGCATTTTCCGGAGCGGAATGAAATCCAGCACTGACGTTAGGATTCGAACCTAATTCAGATTTCTTCGCCTCACTTTTTGCCTCTACAGCCACAACATTACAATCTCGTGAGTCTTTGGACAATCTGTCTTTGAAGAAAACCTCACAAAATTCCGCGTCAAACGTCAACTTATTACGCTTCATATCGGTGAAACCAATTACGAGAGGGTACGGCAACTCATCACAAACATAAACTTCAAATGTAGCACATCTTCCATTCAACATCAGACTAATAACAGCGCGACTACTATATCTTAGCGAATTGCCTGTTATAGACCTAAAAGCCCCCTCCTCCTTCTCTTGTTCCACCACACACGACTGATCTAGTTTCCTAAAAACACTAGACCTAATCAGAGATTTCGCCGCACCGGAATCAAAAAGTGAAAAAATGCTTCGATCCTTCGCGACAAAACATTTAATCATTGGCAGATCTTGCCAATTTCCGGTATAAACCTCATTTACACGTTTGGCTGCAGGCAAAATTTTAACCGACGGGTCGCGAGCACCTGCTTTTACTGGCGACCGGACGAGTTTAAATGAACGCGACATTTGACGGCGATATGTCCCACTTTGGAACAGCGATTGCAAATCGGCTTTCCATCTTTTGAGTACTTGTTCTGTGCCGGTCTCGAACCATTGGCAACAGAAACATTATGCTTGCGACCGCGTGAATAACCGCCTCGATAATTTTGAACGTGCGAATCACCACGACTAGCCGAAACGTTATTAGACGCACCTGCTGCCTTTACCAACGACCGCATACGCATAGCTGCTTCCACCTCTTCAGCATTTGCCAAAATCCCGACGCACTTTTCCAATTTAGCGGGCGACTTTTCATACAGGAGTTTCGCGTACTTATCGGGTAAACCATTTCGGATCTCGTGAATTACTACGCTGTCATTCACATCCTCACCAAAACGTTCGACGCATGCTTCTTTTACAAGGCCGCAATACGCGAGTAATGATTGGCCGGCTTCCAACGCGATTTGCCCGTATTTTAATTTCCTTCGATGAGTCGTACATGCAAAGCGGGTCTCGAACCCTTCTTTGAACGAGTCAAAGTCGCAATCCTTTGTAGCTACAAAAAATGAAAATGCATCGCCACTGAGCTTTAGACCTAAGTACTCCTTCAACAGCGACCAATCCACAATTTTCGTCAAAATGTCCACCTTTTTCAAAAATTCCGATACGTCCGTCTTCCCTCCATAATCAGGAAGCGAACCCAACAATTTCAGTACGAGACTCGAATTATCGGCATTTAACTTAACTCTCACGTCGTCTTTCGTGTCACCCTCATCACTAGACATTTTGAAAACCAACTGTAAAGGAACAAATTAATAATAGGCCTAACAAATAGTTCTCCAACAACTAATCAACGAGGCAAGACATCCCGTAATTCCCTCCCGTAAACAAAACAAAATATTTCAACAATCCATATTCAAGAAAAAAAAATTTTGGGGTTCAATATCCCTCGCTGCGACCACTGTTACAATGCGTTATTTAGCTGTTACTAAGCGTTAATTTTACTACGCCTTTAATCTCTCTACTGTTACGGAAAGTTATCTGTTACGACATGGTCCCCGAGCGGTGTGGACCATGCTTAACAAATACCAAAATAAAAACACCCACTAAACTCTACCTCGTTGGTCAATTGTAGAAAAACATATTCGTGTATTTACATTTACAATACAATGGCGATAGATAGCAGGTAATAAATAAAACTCAACACTTAACTTTTAACATCTCCAGCAACGACCGTTCACCGGTCCCACTCAAAACAGACTGCCCAGCATTGTATTAAATTTCGCCCCAATTCAAACTTGAATGGCTCATGTTATTCATCGCGAGGAACCTGTTGTTACCTGGCGGAATTAAACTTATAGAAACCAAGGTGTCGTGAACTCCCTTGGTGAAAGTACACCTTGGTTACATCCGGTCCGGCTTTTAAGTGGGTCGTCTGAGGCATGAGGTCGTTCCAAGTATCAAGCTTCATCGAGATCCGGTCACCCGTTCAAAAGTTATAAATACCTCAAGATTCCGGATTCCCCCTCCCTCCACTCCCCCGACAGTGCCCGAATCGGCTCGATCATGTCAATGATGATCTAGTGTTTTCTAGGTGTCTTCCCACCAAGTTTCGTCTCGATCCCTCCACTCATAGCGTTTCCCAAGATTTCCGGTTGCCTCCTCCAGCTCCCCCCAAAAGTCACCGGATCTGGTCCGGATTTTAAGTGGGTCGTCTGAGGCATGAGGTCTTTCCAAATATCAAGTTCCATCGAGATCCGATCACCCGTTCAAAAGTTATAAATACCTCAAGATTCCACTCCACTCCCCCCACAGTGATTTTCCGAAAAATCCACTAATTTTCAGAAAATCCGACTATTTTGACAAAAAATACACCAATTTTCAGAAAAACCGACAGTTTGCACGGACAAAGAATCAACCGTTTTGACGGAAAATTGTGGCGCTTCGCGCAGACTCGGTATTTTTTACCGACTGGCAGATGGCTTTGGGGGGAGGGCGACCCCTCCCACCCAGTCCCTCTCTGCTCACCGGTGCGGACTAACCAGAACCTGTTCAGCATTTCTAGTCACAACACAGGTGTGACCAAAAACACTTAATAGGACAAGAATCGAACACCTCCGACTATTTTGACAAAAAATACACCGATTTACACCGCCCAGTCCCTCTCTGCTCACCGGTGCGGACTAACCAGAACCTGTTCAGCATTTCTAGTCACAACACAGGTGGGACCAAAAACACTCAATAGGACAAGAATCGAACACCTCCGACTATTTTGACAAAAAATACACCAATTTTCAGAAAAACCGACAGTTTGCACGGACAAAAAATCAACCGTTTTGACGGAAAATTGTGGCGCTTCGCGCCGACTCGGTATTTTTTACCGACTGGTAGATGGCTTTGGGGGGAGGGCGACCCCTCCCTCCCAGTCCCCCTCTGCTCACCGGTGCGGACTAACCAGAACCTGTTCAGCATTTCTAGTCACAACACAGGTGCGACCAAAAACACTCAATAGGACAAGAATCGAACACCGGTGAGGAAAAACCTGAGACAGCCGGGTGTGTGCAGCGAACGCAGCAAAGATTTTCTGTGGCTCATGTAGCTCGAATTTGGCAGGAAATGCCTTGAAATTTCTGGTTTCTAGACTAGTTTCTAGTCAATTTCGTTTGTTCAGTCAAATCTTTTTCTTTCCTTTATTGTATATCATATACAGGAGGGGTATCCAACCTCAGACAAGATTTCAAATTTCCAGAGAAATCTTTCCTTCAGAATAATCTATCTGGCTTAAAAAGGAACCAACAAATATGACAAAGCTAATTAAATGGTTTACATATTGGATAAATAAACATTGCTTCAATATTTCTAGTTAAACATTATTTTCTTTTCAAACAAGATCCATTCATTCTAACCTTACCTTGGTTGACCTACAAAATGATGAAAAAGGAACAGTTAGCAATAGCTAGAATATCCATTTCCAAAGCAGCTTCAAAACGAAGAAAAGGCACAGAATTTCAATATTTTTCCACACATGACTTTGAAGAAAGTCATATTTTGCCTCTTGACTGTCAGGACAACATGTACATTTCAGTTTAACATTTTCGTGGAAAAAATTGAGACAGTGTAAAAACGAGATCAGGTACTCCTTCTGTACCAGTCTACCACAAATCCCTGATTTTTGGATACCCTATGCCAAACGCTAGACATATCTAACGTTTGGCATAGGGTATCCAAAAATCAGGGGTTTGTGGTTGACTGTTCTGTACTCCGTATGGGCAGGTTCTGTGCCATTTTTATATAGGTTAATAAAATTATCGATTGGTTGATTTACTATCATTATCAAGTAGGCCTAGGCTACCCATGTTTTGTAGGTTTGAAATTTGTGAAAATGTCAACTGGAAAAATTCAATCAACCGTGTGATGGCAATAGTTGCATTTTTGCTAATACCGTGGTATCTGTTACCACAGTAACTGGATCTGTAAATAGTCGTTTTTGCAGTTATAGTGGTATCTGATACACGGTGCTCTGAGAAAATGACTATTTCCGAAATTGCACTTTTCAAAGTCATCCCAAAAGAAAAACGGATATCCAGTTATATCACTAAGTGCTAAGCTTCTTTCACACGAATCTGACAAAAACTGATGAAAGTGAGATGACTTTTCAGATACCACGACCAGCTACCATGGTCGGACCGTAGTATCTGAATATCTGATACCACGCTGACTGGCCAGATACCACGATAACTGCAAAAACGACTTTAGACCATGGTATCAGATACCGCAATAACTGCAAAAATGACATTAGACTGTGGTAACAGATACCATGGTATCAGCATAAAACACAACAAATGGATTTTTTCACGAAAACATTCGTTTTTCTCAAAATTGGTTGATTTCTCATCAAAACTGTCATTTGCTTAAAACATTCATTAACAAAAAAAAACAGTAAAAATGACCAGCCAGCAGTCAACCACAAACCCCTGATTTTTGGATACCCTATGCCAAACGCAGGATATGTCTAGCGTTTGGCATACCCTATGCCTAACGCTGGATACACTATGCCAGGTGCTGGATACTGTAACCCAGTAAAATATTGATGATTTGAGTGAAGCTAAAAAATCAACCAATCAGAACTCCTTTCTATTGAGGTAGGTCAGGGTTAGGTTACCAACAGGTATCCAGCGTTTGGCATAGGGTATCCAGCGTTAGGCATAGGCTATGTCAAATGCTAGATATACCCAGCGTTTGGCATAGGGTATCCAAAAATCAGGGATTTGTGGCAGACTGCCAGCCAGTCAGTAAATACCTCACCACCCAAAACATTTTGGATAGTAATGCCTCTGGTAGTACGGACAAGGTAAACATGGTGCTGAAAATTCTCGACAAGAATTGACAAACCTCTTGGCTTCCGCTCATAATCAAAGCCCTCATGTGGGTCAGCTACAGCATCTGGAATTCGTTCATGCAAGTCACCAAATCTGTACTTTTCATCTTTCTTGATAATGTAATACTCTGAAATCACGTTCCCCATTTCTGAAAAAATCAGTATTTTTGGTTGATTTGAGAAATTTGCTCTTGCTAACTTTCGGAGACGTCGAGTGAGTACAACCAGAGTACGACTGAGTCGACTGACCTCAAAGATTACGATGCGAAAGTATTAAGAGAATTCTTTTGTCACAAAAATATCCAATTTCTCTTGGAGTTATCCTTTATTTGAAAATCGCTTAGTCATCTTAATCATTTGACTTTTAATGATTTTTCCTTAAATTACTGAAATTACAGGTTGAACCTGGGTTGAACAATCAACACTTTGCTTCGTAGAAGTACGACCTGGCGTTTCTGATTATCAAATCACTTTTTCTTTTCCTTCGCTGAAGTTGCCACTGAAAACATCTCGCAAGACAGATTTGTCTAAACACACACAGCCAAATTGAAAGTTTGCTTACTGTAGGTAAGGATATGACTGGGAAGGCATTTCATGCATCAGAATGCAAATCGCGTTTTTCTGGGCTTACAGTGTCATGCATTAGTCTGTATATTCTGCAGTGGATAGCAGTCTGATAGTCTAGGAAAAAATTTGAAAGCTTGGGCTCTGTTGTTGTGCTCCGAAATATAAAGTCATTTCTGTTGATAGTATGGTGCTGGTGGTCTCAGTCTAGCTATTCTGATTTCTGCAGTAGCCTACCCTGTTACCAGTATTATTAGTTGCATTTTTGATCCGAATTCTCCTCAACACTCTCCTCTGAATTCTCCTATTTTGCATTTTTTTGACTGTTCAGATGAACAATGAAGTGGATTCTCCTTTTCTTGCATTTTTGTCAGAATCGAGAACGTGGAAAGCCTCACGATTCTGCAGAATCAAGAAGTTGATCAGATGGTACTCCTCTCTGCATTCTCCTCCCTGGCAACAGGGTGCGGGTGTTCAATATGCATAAACATGTATACTAGGTTTCATTTGAGCTGCAAAATTAGTGTTTGTGTCAAAAGCAAGAATGGAGAAGTCAGAGTAGCAAAACCGGTAGTTTGTACGAGAATCCAGAAGTGAGAATTCGGAACAAAGAATCTGGATCAAAAACAGAACTATTTTAACTTTCTGTAAAACCAGTAGGCTAAACCAGCTAAATCTAAACTATGCCATAGTGGCAAAATTACAGTCTGACTCATCCAGTCGGTACCTGGGATTTTGTTCTGATCAGAAGAAGCCAGTTGTTACAGTCAGTTACAGTAGAGATGTGTTATTTTTCAGGTTATCTAATTCTTAATGGCATCAAATGATATTATGACATTTAAACCCAGCAAATATCTATGCACAGAATGGAGTTCAAACAGTAACTTGAAGTACTGGTCATACGTGAAAAGCCAACACACCCACTTTTCTAATCACTCCATCCATTTCTCAAATTGGGATCCCAAATTGTATATGTTCCATCCTGAAAATGTTCCTTGCTGGTTTTCACTTGTTCCTTATTTGCTATTTTGGATCAGTGTTATGCTCCCAACAATTGTTTTGGAGAAGCTCACTTGTCAGATAAACTAGTTTTCTGAATTCTTCTGTGTTTTTGCTAGATGGCTATGGGAATGGGGATTGCTAAAACAAGAGCTTTGTTTAAAGTAAGCCTGTTCAACTATTTAGAATATTGGAACACAGTGCAGTAAAAAGTGCAAGGGGTACTTGAGGAAAACAAAATCAGATGAAAGCCATTGACTGTTATCTTTTGTAATTTTTCTCTTTTTTTGCTCAGCTGCTTTTGCACCCTCTAATGGCCTGACTGTGATACCAAAATAATGTGACACTTTTGAATTACTTCTGTGACTGCCCAGAGTATACTAACAGAATGGAATGTACATTTTAAAAGGATCAGCAAATCACTTTATAAAAATTTAATTTAATTCTTTATTTTCAAATAACACTGAAAAACTTGGCTGATATTGAGTTCCTAGTTCACATTAAACCTTTCTACAGGCAAAAAACAAAATCAAGTTGGTTCAAGGGGGGCATTAGGCAAATAGCCTGTTGACTTTGGTGTAAAAGCATAAGTTTGCCCTGAATTTAAGTGGATGGCACCAGAAAAGCAAGGACATAAGTTTCTGTGGTTGATATTTTGTGTACTGCAGAAATTCTTTTCCACTACCAGATGTGGGCATTGGAAATAGTAGACTACCATACGGGTAAAAAGATAATTTATGGTGGGGTGCATCTCACCACTGCTCTACTTGAATTCAGTTACTACCTTAAATAAGTGAAGTTTTTTTTTTCGTAAAACTGATGGTGGTTGATTTGTAGGTGGTAATCAGGACCCCCAACCTGGAAAAAACAGGGGTGTGAAGATACAGTTATAATCAATAATATATCCCTACATACACACATTTCGACCACAGCACACATATTTCATAGGGAGTTTGGTTTGCTGTTTCTGTGCAATAATTGTTTTGGTACCTTCCTTAATTTGGAGACAAAAATGTTTGGGAGGCAAGAAGTGGTCCTAATTGAGTCCTAGTTGGACCTAAACCAGGTTACACAATCAGTTTAGAGAACCTGACAAATTTTGTGCAGCAGCCTAATGTGTTTGATCTCAAAACCAGGTCTGTAAGTGAGGTGTTACAGGAGCCACAAACAAAACTATCAATAGTATTATAAACCTACCATAAATCGAGGGGTGATAAAGGGGTCGTTTATTTGTGTGAATCACTAATTTTTTTCTTGGCTTGTTATGCTAGAGTTTCTTGTTGTCTGTCTGCTGACCAAGGGCTGAGAGGTTGTTTTCTTGTTGATTCATTTCTGAGTAGCCTTCGACAATGTACTTTGCTAAATGTTCAACAGTTCAGTTTTATTTTTTTAAACTTTGTATCACATCAGCATATGCCTGTCTCTTCTGTAATCCCAGGCACAGACTAAAACAAATTTCTGTTGGGGAAGAAGTGGAGTATTCAGTCTTCATGTCAGTTTGTTTCTCCATGTCCTGCTAACTTCTGCCAAATCTTAGTTTCACATAGTTTCATCCCATCATCTATTTCTGGTCATATCTAGTAAGTGTATTATTTGATTTGTTTTGTGTCGTGTGTATTTTGTAAATTTCCTCTTCTAGCTTTAAAATATTTGGAAAAGAAATTGATTGATTGATTGGTTTGCTGATGTGGTAATGCACCCCCAGAGGAAACATTTCAGTTTTAATATTGCATCTCAAATTGGGGAGGAGAGAACTGTCATAGTAGTTGAAATTGGTGGAGCTTCATTCTAGGAAAAAAGAGGTATTACATTAAATTGCAGTTTCAAGCAATAAGTATGTAGTGTCTAGCCGACTAATAAATACATGCAAAATTTCTAGTAAGAGAGAGAGAGAGAAATTTATTGAATAAACAAATAAAACACTTCCCTTTGACAACCAACCCAAGAAGTTACCTTGTCCTAGGGTGTGGCAAAAAATAAACTACATTAATGCAGAACAACTACTGAACAAAAAATCAACTTCGATTGTCCGAATAGAGACCACAAAAAAACTGGAACAGATAGAGATAATAATCATCCTAAGAACACCCGCAACAAATACAGTTTTAATTTGAACAAGACTGTTTAAAAAAAGCACCGTTTCAACAAAAGATTGACTGATTTTCAGAAAAAAAAGTTTGTTTAAAAAAAATGCTATTTTGATGAAAAATCGATTGTTTTAAAAAAACAAAATCAGCCATTTTTGCTGAAAATCGTGGGGGTTTTTCCGACATTGAGGGGGGGGGATCCCCTCCCCCTTTATGTGACCCCGTGGTTGGAGAATCCTGGAACCTGAGTGCTAGGTTTCTTAGAATAGTATATTGAGATCAGTGTCACATTTTAAATATCTGAGCAGCCTCAGGGCTGATAAGCATGCTTCTCTAAGTCGAACCTACCCAGGAATTAGACACTATCAGTAATATTCTATTTGTGTCAGCAGATAAAGCATCTCTCAACTTGGCTTGAAGAAAAATAATCTACTCATCTTTTAGATGACGAAGTTACTGTCCCTTGGTTCAGTACCGTGTCATAAAAAGAAATTAATCTACTGGCTTATCGGACCCTGATTACCTGATAGAATAGAATAGAATATACACCAAAGCCCGAAGGCCATGGCAAAAACATATAGTGTTAACATTGGTTTGAGTAAAGATAAGCTACTAACAACATACAAAGAAAAAGTAATAACTATTAAATAAACAAATTGTGGTGGTGCAAACCAACCCGGAGGAATTTCCCCAACAATCTCACATCACAATAGTGTTTACTTTTTAATATTTTAGACATCCACTCATTAATTACCAAATACTCCTCCACCAAGGACCTTAAATCATTTAGCTCTCTACACTCACACAAAAAAATGTCTCAAATCTTCATTTGCAATCGTACACATTGGTCAGAAGAAAGGAGGATTAGTAATCATTCTCGTACATAGGTTGGTTTAGAAGACTGAATGGGAAACGATGGGCGACGCTGACAATCAACGCTTTTGTCTTCGCTGGAATAATTTTCCAGTAACGGTTGTGAATCATGTGGCAGACCTCCTGGATTTAGGTCACTTAACGGATGTTACATTAACTGCTGAAGGGCGAAACTTAAATGCACACAGGGTTGTGCTGTCAGCTTGCAGTGTTTACTTCCGAGAACTATTTAAGGTATAGTTGCCCAAGTTAACCTTTTTTTTTTTAGATAAGTTAAATATCTTCTTTTTTTGTAGTGGAAAACGGATACGTCAGTTGAATTTTATTAAGCCGCTCAAGTTGGAAAAACGAACTTGTGGAAAATTGTGTTTTTCCAACTTGAGTGGCTTTGAGCCTGAAGAGGACCCTTGCCAGGAAGGGCCGAGATGTAGCTCTAATAAAATTAAGCTGGCGTATCCGTTTTGCACTATCAAATATTATTCGCAGTCAGCTTGGGCTGAAGGAACATTTAGGCTAATTATCATCAGTGAAGTCCTTCAGGACTCAAATTTGATATTTAGTCGTACTCGTGGCAAGAATCCTAGCCATAAAGTAATGTCGTTTTTAGTCGAGTGTTCCTTGGAACAATCCACTATTACGAGTGCTGTAGCAGTTTTCGGTTTTCACCGTATTTTATGGAGCTCACAACTCGTGAACCAGTTCAAATATCAAGTTCAAACTTGGTACACTAGTGGGTAGTGGGGTCTAGTTGTACCTTTTTGCTGACCCACCCCAGTCCGGTTCGGGGGCAACTGGGCCCAGATTGCCCAGTGAATAATGTTCATAACTTGACCAGAACTGGACATAGGACGATGAAACTCCTTGTACATGTAAATCCTAGGGCTGGGAAATTTGTTTTTAAAGTTGCACCTCCCCCACCACCCCGTTCGTGGGCAACTGGGCTCAGATTGCCCAGGAGTAAAGCTCGTTACCGTTGACAGGAATCAACAGGTATCCACTTGAAACTTGGTAGGCTTGTGAGCATTGGGGTCTCTTTTTACTATTTGCGGGTCCCAAACCCCTCCCGGTTCATGGGCAATTGGGCCCCAGATTGCCTATTTTTTTAATGTTTTTAACTTGACAATAACTGGAGATAAGGCGAGGAAATTCGTTTTTGCTCGTTGTCTAGAGTAGAGTATCTTACTGCGTTTAATGAGTTTTGCTAATGCCACAGTTTTTGAAGTGTTTCCATCTAAGTAGCCTAATAGAGAGGTGTCTCATCGGGAAGTTTCAAGCACTGTCTGGTAAATAAGGGGTCATAATGCGGTCTTGGGGCTGTCTGAAAAGAATAAATGTGTTTCCGGTACGAGCTGCTAGTTAATATCATGTTTTTCACAACTGTTGGTAGTGAAAATCGTTAGCTGTTATGGTTTTCACACGTTACACATAGAAAGGTTTGGATACAAAAAGAGCCGAAACACCACCAGAAAAACATCTGCAGACTTTTTTTTGTCATAATGATATCGTAAAGTCAACAAATGCTTTTTCGGCTGTTTTTTTTACCTTCCTGGTAGTGCTTGTTACGCATAACCTCTAATGCATAACTTTTCAAACTCATAACAGATAACATCCCAGGTATTGTCTGTTGAAAATGCACATCCTTGTGTTATCTGTTATGAAACTTCTGACAATGTATTGTGCTATCCAGATGGGTTGGAGATTTCCAACTTGAACTGTAAAACGCCGTCTGACCATCTAGATTCTTGCTTGGATACGCCAGTATTGGTAGGTTCAAAATATCTCAGGCGGTTTGTGTTTTGAAAAATGAAAACTAAAGACTCAAGAAAAGAAAAGAAAAATCCAATACTGGGTAGGATTTCGTGAGAAGTAATGAATGTTGTCATGCCAAGTTCATAAGAAGTGTTTGTTACTTTGCTCGACAGTTACGTAATGGGGAATACCTATGACATCGCAAAACTTGCCCGCCCGTCGTGCGCACTATAACTCTCGAAGGGAATGAGATAGAAATAGAAAACCGTGATTTTCGGGTTTTTTTTTTATTCGTAATGGGTTTTTTTTTTCGTAATGAATGGTCAGCTTGGCTTCAAAACCTTATATTCGGGAATGAGATATTTTGACGGAATTTGGTGTGAGGATTCTTTGGGTCAAGAAAGTCAAGAATAAGGTCAAGTTCTTAGATGGTTCTTAGATCAAGTTCGTCCTGTAGCTCTACATTTAGGGGTGGGGTAGGGGGTTTAAATTATGGGGCAAAATATTTTTAAACAAATAATGTGATTCGATTATGGGGTAAGAAAACATGCTGAATACTATGGTCAAAACCATTTTGTCATCAGACAAGTAGTTCGCCCGGCCAAAACCGAAAAGTTCGTTATAGGTAAAAGTCTTATTTGAAGTTGATTAGATATTCGATTCAAGTGTAAGAAGACATACTGGACACAATGGTGAAAACCATTTTTGCGCCGGACAAGTAGTTAGCCCGGAATCCGGCCAAAACCGGAAAGTCTATTAAAAGTAAAAGTTTTATTTGAAGTTGATTAGATGTTCGATTTAGGGGTAGGAGGACATGCTGAACACGATGATGAAAACCATTTTCTCGCCGGACAACTAGTTCGCCCGGAATCCGGCCAAAACCTGAAAGTTTGTTAACAGTAATAGTTTTATTTGGAGTTGATAAGATGTTCGATTTAGGGGTAAGAAGACATGCTGAACACTTGCGTGAAAACAATGTTACTACCGGGGTAAGTAGTTCGCCCGGAATCCGGCCAAAACCGGAAAAAGTTAAAGTTTTATTTGTAGTTGATTAGATATCCGATTTAGGGGTAAGAAGAGATGCTGAATCCGTGTGTGAAAATCATTTTTTACCGGGAAATATAGTTCTACCGGAATCCGGTTGGAGCCGGAAAATGTATTAGAAGTTAAATTTTTATTTGAAGTTGATTAGATGTTCAGTATTGGGGAGAAAAGACACGCTCAGTTGGTTTTTGAGCTTTCTTTTTCCGCCGGACAAGTAGTTTCGGAATTCGGCCGAAACCGGGAAATTGGCAGAAGTGGCAGGAAGTTTTCGTCAAAACAGATATGACATATAGGGATAAACACACTTGCTGAATCCAAACCTGAACTTGGTTCTCTCAGATGATTAGCTATTTGGCCTTAATCTGTTTCTGAATTTTAATAGTAAAAATATTCAAGGAGTCTGGCGAAGAGAAGAACCAATTGTCTGGACCAAATATTGAATTTTTGGGATCCCATCGAAACCTTTGATTAACACATGAAAACCTTTGATTAACACAGAAATCAGAATACACGAAGTAACTTTCCTTCAAAATAACACAACCGCGGCCAACCCTGTATTTAGGCTACTCCTCGTAAGAGGTTGGAACATATCCTTTTCGGTGTAAAGGCGTATTCTCGCCGTTCCACGCGGAACGGCTCATTCGAAATGAGTTGATGAAGCTAGTCTGGATCCACTTTATTTTTTATTTTTTATTCTGATTGTTTTTAATTAATTTTACATTGCATAACACAGGCAAAAATTGATTCCCCTCAGAATCTGACAGGGAGTCGTTTTTGATGATGGTGATGCTCATTGGAGCATTCCCCGCCCGTGGGGACTCGCGAGAATATGGGGAGAGTGAGTCCATGGGACAAACAAAAACGCAGGGACTCCTCAAAAGTAGTCCTCGGGGAACGGTGAGAATACGACCTAAGTGTTAAGTTCTGGCAATTATGGTTAATTGAAGTTTTTATCCGTGCTGCCATACTGTATTGCCTTCAGTTACCGATTGCAGAGATTGCGGACGTAGATGTTCTTTCAATTGTTTTGTTTATACAGGAACTGAATGTATCACAGCATCCAGTCGTGATCTTGCAAGATGCTGCATATGAAGATCTGGCTGCACTCATCAGTTTTATGTACCGAGGAGAAGTCCATGTCGGACAAAATCAACTGCCAAGTCTTCTAAAGACTGCTCAAGCACTGTCTATCCGTGGACTTGGTCAGGTATCACCAAAAGGAGATGTAAGTTGTTGATCCTTTAGACCTATAGCCGACGTATTTGTATCCTAGGGCTTGGTCGATCACCAAAGAAATAGAAAACCGTGATTTTTGGGTTTTTTTTTCCCGATCACTTCCGTTTACTTAGGATCAGTTTTATCCCCTGCTTGGTCCTAAATACGTAAAATTTTCGATGCGATGTAATTAAGAACTCCGTTTAGTGAAGTCCGTTTTGTTTTGTTTTCAATACGACACTTATAAGTTTTGAATCACTCCGGAGCGTGCAATGATTGTGCATGGAGCACACTTTGTATTTTTGGGATCCCAAAACGTAAGTGGAAGGATACCTATGACATCGCAAAAGTTGTCCGTCTGTCCTTCCGTCCGTCTGTAAGCACGATAACTCTCGAAGGGAATGAGGTATTTTGATGAAACTTGGTGTGAGGATTCGTTTGGTCGTCGGACCAGTCGAGTTCGTAGATGGGCTTTGTAGCCCTACATTTAGGGGTGGGGTTCAAATTAAGGGGCAAACACAGTATTTTGAAACAGGTAATGTGATAGTCGATTATGGGGTAAGAAGACATGCTGAGCACGATGGTGAAGATCATGTTGTCATCGGACAAGTAGTTCGCCCGGAATCCGGCCAAAACCGGAAAGTTTGTTAAAAGTAAAAGTTTTATTTGAAGTTGATTAGATGTTCGATTTAGGGGTAGGCAAACATGCTGCAGACGATGGGGAAAACCATTTTCTCGACGGACAAGTAGTTCGCCCGGAATCCGGCCGAAACCGGGAAGTTTGTTAAAATTAAAAGTTTTATTTCGAGTTGATTAGATGTTCGATTTAGGCAAGAAGACATGCTGAACACTTATGTGAAAACAATTTTCTACCAGGACATGTAGTTCGCCCGGAATCCGGCCAAAACCGGAAAATTGTTAGAAGTTAAAGTTTTATTTCTAGTTGATTAGATAACCGATTTATGGGTAAGAAGAGATGCTGAATCCGTGTGTGACGATCATATTTTACCAGGACATATAGTTCGACCGGAATCCGGCTGGAGTCGGAAAATTTGTTATAAGTTAAATTTTTATTTGAAGTTAATTAGATGTTCAATATTGGGGAAAGAAGATACCCTTAGTTCGTTTTTCAGCTTTCTTTTTTCGCCGGACAAGTAGTTCTGGATTTCGGCCGAAACCGGGATATTGGCAGAAGTGGCAGGAGGTTTTCGTCAAAACAGATGTGACTTATAGGGGTAAATACACATGCTGAATCGATATCTGAACTTAGTTTTCTCAGATTATTAGCTATTTGGCCTTAATCTGTTTCTGAATTTTAATTGTAAAAATGTTTAAGGAGTCTGGCGATGACTGGATCTGGCTAAGACAAGACCCAGTTGTCTGGATTAGATATTGAATTTTTGGGATCCCATAGAAACCTTTGGTCTTGTTGTTTTTTGATCTTTCGAAGGTACGAGTTTCGAAGAAACGAGCCACAAAATCGACAATCCCTCGGCAGTTGTTTGTCGAATTCGAACTACAAAGCGAGCCACACAAATATTGTTGGTCGCGGAAACACCCTTGTGGGCTGCATAGAAGACCGTGAAAACGCTCTTTTCGAGCCACAATCTGTTAGTGGGAGGCACTGGGAGCACGGAAAAACGCCTTAACTCGCACTTGCTGGCGACAACACTGTGTTGAATGTTGACGTTACCAGTGCTTACGGTCTGGAACTGGAACTGGATCCATGTAGTTTGTTTTCCAGGTTGCGTCTTTCCAGCCACGGTCTATATCTTACTTGAAAGCAGCTGTAGTTTCTGCCTTTACTGTTTTTACGCAGAGGGAGTTCCTTTCGCTCCTCTGTGCGTTCATACTTTGTCCGACTATCCCCGTTGGGCGTGCCTGGAACTCGATTCCTACTGGGATCCGGCAATCCCGTATCCTTGGTTCCTTCGAAAAGCATCTTGAGAGTTATCTGTTGGAAGATAATAAAAATAAATATAATTTTTTTAATTTTGAGTAAAAAAATATTGAAATAAGTATGATAATAGGGTGATCGGCCGAGGGGCAGATGGGACATGGTACTTCCGAGAAGAAAACTTTGATCAAAGACAAACAATGTGTCATCTAATAGTAAGCAGACATTTGTTTTCCTGAAGAAATTGACAAACATTTGTATCAGAGATTTTAGGAAAGAAATTTTTTATGGGTATATCAGTAAGAAAGAGGTCTGGTTTTTACGAAACGTTTTTGAACAGTTTGTAGGAAGGCAATTAACGTTTTTGAGATCCCAAAACCTAAGTGGAGGGATACCTATGACATCGCAAAAGTTGTCCGTCTTTCCGTCCGTTCGTCTGTGCGCACTATAACTTTCGAAGGGAATGAGATATTTTGATGAAACTTGGTGTGAGGTTGGTTGGTAGAGAGTAACTAATGAGCACAAATGTCCTCTTCGTCTTTGCCTAAGATTCGTCGATAGTAGGGTGAGCTTTTCAGGTCTCTTCGTAGGGGAGTGATATTATTTGAAATAACTTTTAACAAGAACCACTACTTTCAGGAAAACCTGTCCGCTCGTTCCGACACTCCGCCCGCTCACCCACCCCATGCTCCTGCTCCTGGCGCTCACAGTGGACCGCCGTCGGGATACTCCCCCTATCAGAACGTTCCGCCCTTGATCCCTCCTCCTTACGGCCCCGCGTCGCCACCTACCTCCCTCCCTCTGAGAAAGCGAAAGCCAGAGGAAATGAGAGACGCCCCATTGGCTTTGACGAACCCGAAGCCTGAGCCTGTTGACCAACCAGAGCTTGAAAAGGAAGCCCAAGAGACACAGGTATGGCTTTGAATCTGAGTCATGCTCCTTGAAGATCTAGATACTGCGAGCGTGTTCCAGCCTACGTACCGTAGTTACTACGCATGACGTCACGAATTCTGGCTTTTTGCCGTCAAGGCTGGAACGATTTTTCTATTTTCCAGCAGGATCTCACGCCAGGGGCGAATCCGACCAATTACGTTACAGAGATGCGTAGTTACTACGCTCCCGAGCATGGTAAGCAAATATTAACTGTTAGTTGCTATTCCGACAAGGTTGGAACGGTCAGCGTAGTAACTTTTCGTGAGGATTGAACGGAAATAGTAACTAATAGTAACTATTGTTAGAATGGTGGAACACGCTCTGCGTCTTTTCTGTTGCTGTAATGTTCTTTATCCCTTTCAGTTCCGCACGCGGGGTTTCACCCCATCGTTCGATCTAGGAACGCTTCCAACCCGTGGGACTTACAGGACCTTTCGCACTATTTACTCTCCAACTTACAGTATTTTAATATATTTGAATACTTTAAAACTAGGCTGTGCTTTCAACAAATAATTCACAGTTTTGGCTGTTTTAAGCCTTTTCCGAGACCCGTTGACTTATGGCGAAAACAGGGAAACAATTTATATAACCGGGTTTTCTGATGGAAAAACTTCTCTCAGACAACCGTCGACAGCGTGATACACATCGGAGGTAGCAACACACGGCAAGTGAGAAAACCAGCGTGGTTTTGCTGGAGGGGTTAAAATGTACCGCACGAAATTGGGATTTCCGGGTTTAGAAATATATGGAGTGTAGGTTTGCGTTAGTATTATAGGTAAGACAGGTCCTTGAAAGATTTGTATCTGGGATTGCGCACCAGCTACCTGCGCTACCTACACTAACAAGCTGGCGGTAAACATACAGTAGCGGTGGAACTACCAAGAGATTTGACCCTACCCTCTGACCAAACTAATCCTCTTGATGGTGCAATATTTCCTGGGTAGCGGTGGCCATACGGTTGCGGTGGGCCACCCACTTCGCTTTTAGGTCTCTCACCAGTTTCCCTTGAGTACGGTGGGGTAGGAGTTCACGGTGCAAGGGTTGTGTTAAAAGGCCTTCCAAAAACCGAGAGGCGATTCGTGATCTCCGGTTCTCAAGAGAATTGAGTTTTATAAGTTGAAAGAAGGAGGGAGTAAGGGACTTTTGGACAATCTTGGATAATCGTGCTCTCTTCTGTATGTTCTCCGTGCGGCGGATTTGATCTTTTGTAACGTAAGGTAAGGTACAATTTAATAAATTGTCAAGTTATAATGCGGCACAGGTGATGCACATTTGGCGAGAGGTCTGACGAAGTTTTAGTTTAGTTTTTGGGATCCCAAAACGTAAGTGGAGGGATACCTATGACATCGCAAAAGTTGTCCGTCAGTCCGTCCGTCTGTTAGCACGATAACTCTTGAAGGGGTTGAGATATTTTGATCAAACTTGGCATGAGGACTCTTTAGGTCAAAGTATAGGTCAAGTTCGAAGATGGGCTATGTAGTCCTATATTTAGGGGTGGAGGAGGGGTTCGAAATTTAGGGAAACAAAAATATTTTTTAAAAGCTAATGAAAGTCGATCAAGGGGTAAGGAGACATGCTGAATCCGAATATGAAAATTATTTTCTCGCCGGACAATTAGTTCGGCCGGAATCCGGCTAAAACCGGAGAATCTATTTAAAGTAAAAATCTCATTTAAATTTGATAAGATGTTCGATTCGCGGGTAAGAAGACACGCTGAATCCATGTATGACAATCATTTTCTCACCGGACCAATAGATCGTTCGGAATCTGGCTGAAACCGGAAAATTTGTTAAAAGTAGAAGTTTAATTTGAAATTGATTAGAGTTTCGATGGAGGTGCAGGAAGACATGATGAACTCGTTTTTGAGCTTTAGTTTTTTGCCAGAAAAGTATTTTGTCCGGAATCCGGCCGAAACCGGAATTTGGGTAGAAGTAAGGACCGCGACGTAGGCTATAGGGTAAACCATATGTTGAATCAATATCTGAATATTTGACAGCGTAAAATGAGTATCTGAATATATCTGAACTTGGCGAAATTCAGCTCTGGGGTATCTACTTTGCACTATTAAATACGAACTTGGTCTTCTCCGATTGTTACCATTAGACTTAATTTCTTTTTAAATTTTTAAATTAAAAAATGTTTAAGAAGTCTGTTGAAGACTTAATATCTACAAGACCGAATCGTCTGGAGCAAATATTAAGGTGTTGGGATCCCATCGAAACCTTTGGTCTTGTTAGTTTAATACTCTTTATTATACAAACCAACTTTTACTGCTAAACTACATGAACACGCCTTTTGTAACCCTCTTACCATCCTTTAGACATGTAGCTGATACCTCTGACTGCAGGAAAGCCCGAATGGGCCTGTGGGGGCAGTGAAAAAAAAAAATCAATTTACATAAATTTTCACATACTTTTTCAAAAAAGAGAAGAAAAGTGAAAGAGGAAGAACAAAAAGAAATGAAGGAAGAAAGTAAAGAAAAAACAAAGGAAATAACTTTGTAATTTGCAGTCTATAGCGTTGATCTTTTGGTGATCGATGTTACCTGTTATCAAACTTCTGACAGTGTATGGAATGCTACATAGTTTGTTTACCTGTTCTTGTCCGTTACCCGTCTGAAGCTGCACAAATAGAAATGACAAGGAAGCTCAAAACGTCAACATCTTCTTTTCAGATCTCTGGTCTAAACGATATTGAACCTCTTTATACCAGCTTATGGAACAACCTAAACGGCGGTCGGCCGTTGCAAGACCATAACGCTGTCCCCCCTTTCCCCTTCGGCCATGGACCTGAAGATGGTTCGCCCTTGGCTTCCATGAAGAACTCGGTATTCGACATCAACAAAAATAAGCTGTCCAGTGAGTAGCTAATTTCTTTTTATTTTGTCCCTCGCAAAAGCTGGATACCTAGTTTAGCTAATTTATTTATTTGTATTCTATTTATGTATTTTTTTTGGAAAAGTCTGGCCACTTTGTGGTGAGCGAGTAACTAATTTGTTTTTATTCTTGTCCCTCGAAAAAGCTGGATATAGCTACCGAGTTTAGAAATAGCTAATTTATTTTATTTTTATTTATTTATTTGTATTCGGTTTCTAGAATTCTTTTGAAATAGTCTGGCCACTTTGTGGCTAGTGAGTATAAGCTAATTTGTTTTTAATTTTTGTCCCTCGAAAAAGCTGGATATAGCTACCGAGTTTAGAAATGGCTAATTTATTTATTTTTATTCTATTTTTATGTAATTTTTTGGAAATGTGTGGCCACTTTGTGGTGAGTGAGTAGAAAATTTGTTTTTATTTTTGTCCCTCGAAATAGCTGGATATAGCTACCTAAGTTTAGAAATAGCTAATTTATTTATCTTTATTATATTTATATAATTTTTTGTAAAAGTCTGGCCACTTTGTGGTGAGTGAGTAGCTATTTTTTTATTTTTTTTTTTCTCGAAAAAGCTGGATACCTAGTTTAGAAATAGCTAATTTTTTTTTTTTTTTTATTTATATAATTTTTTTGGGAAACTCTGACCACTTTGTAGGTGTTTTTCGCAGAAAGCAAAGAAAAATGTTCTGTTGGCATTAGACCAAAGCAGAAGTATCCTATCAATAGACCTACTTATTACCACAACACCACCCTTTCTTATTTATCGACTGACAGCCTGTAGTCTCCTACATCCGGCATTAACTTTAAAAAGGGGGGGGGGACTTAACCACGATTTTGGGGTATAAATCGCCACCCCATTCGTAGATAAATAGATAGATGGATAAATATTTAATTCATAAAAGCCAACGAGAGCCATCGCACCAAGACTGAAAGAGAAAATACATAAAAAACAAGAACACTATGCCAGTATACAATTTTCCCTGTGTGCTAACCCTATCCGGGGGAATCTTCCAAACAGTTGAATAGCCAAACAGTGGTGAATAAAAATAAAATGTTGCTGCTACCACCTTCTATAGCATCATGAAGAGTATGCGGAGACGGTATTTTGTATAACAAAGATCTGATGAAAGCCGTTTTTGCCGGCAGAAGTGGAATTACTGGATAGCTTACTTTGTTCATTTACGGTACAATCGCTTTGGTTCTATAGGCATGTATCTGGGTAGAGAACATATATGGCCGTGGGCGAAATAAAAGTTATGATACTAGTAAGCGAAGGCATGTAAAGAGAATACTACAAGGTACTCCCGTGAACGGAAGTATTTTAGCACATTAAGTATAATGGTCGATGTAGTTAGTGCCATGTCAGCGCTAGGAGTTAGATCAATAAAAATATCTATCTATCTAGGATAATGGTTGAAACTAGTACACAGTTATTATTCATGCTCCTACAAGAGAATACCACAAGGTAATCCTGTAAACGTAGGATAATGCTCGAAACTAGTACACAGTTTTATATTCATGCTTCTACATAGAGAAGATAGCTTTATTTCAGTTGTGGCAACATGTAAGGTCGTATTATAATTTTGGAAAGTTCCTCTTCATAGCATAGACAGCAACTTTTTAAGATGATCCTAGGCTTAAAAGGAAAGATAAAAATGATGATGAAAAACATAACCATTCTCTTCAGTACACCATCCCATATGAAGCATGGTGAGTGTAGAAATAAGTAGCATACTTGCTTCACTAGTGAACTCGCACTATTGTACTTCTTTTCAGTCCCGGACGTAACCATCCGTTCGTTTCTTTACAGACTGCTGTAAATTAGGGCGTAGATTTGTGTACATCGGTCATTATGCAGAACTCGGGGAGGAAACTTTTCTTGGGCAAAAGTTAGGATACTTAAAGGCTACAAAACTAGCAGCAAACGATATTCCTGTTATTAATATTCACTATATTGCGGTAAATATATTGCGGTGCTGCATTCAGTAATTATTATCATTAATAAAATAAACTTAAACCTCCTAGAGTCCGGAAGAGATCTAGATGGAAACTCGTTTGTTGCTTCTTTTTTTTTTTTACCTCAGTCACTGTTGCATTTTTCTCGAACAGTTCCGCAGTACCGGGAACAGTTCCGGGAACGCGGGGTTCCCAAAAGTCAGTCAGTTTGAAACAGTTATAACAGTTAAACTTTCGTCCATCTCGATTGATACTGGAATAACAGTTTCGACGAGCATTTAAAAATATCAGCATCGCTCAGCTCGGTATAAACTTTCATAACCTTCCAAACCAGTTAATGGTGAAGATGCGCGCTAGTAATTTTCACAAAACTGAACATTCCCTACGACCATAGCTGTTACTCTATTGGAAGTGGCCAGCGTCTGCGCTGGTGCAGCAGAAAGAAAACAACCGACTCCAGTAGGTCTATGTGCTGCATTTAATAGTTATTATCCTTAAAAACATAAACTTAAACCTCCAAGAGTCCTAGCAGATCTAGATGGAAACTCGTTTGTTCCCTTTACCTCAGTCGCACTGTTGCATTTTTCTCGAACAGGTCCGCGTGCGGGTTTTCAGAAGTCTAGTCAGTTTGAAACAATTATAACGCAAACCTCAACGTTTGCGTCCGCAAAGAGCGTGTGCGGAGCGAATACCCAAGCTAGAACCCCGTTACTACCGTACGGAGCGGTACAGAAATAGTTTTATCCCTAAATTTGTACATATTTTCAATAAAGAGGTTTAGTCATTCTTGTTTGTGTATCATTTTTATGTTTTTGTGTTAGGCCATATTCAGTTTGAATTATTTATCTTGATATTATGACAGACATTATTGATTTGCCTTCGTGTATATTGACGTATTCAACACGCCATTTGGCCCCAAGCCACGATATGTGTTGATATTTGAAATAAACTGAAAACTGAAACTGAACAGTTAAACTTTCCTCCATCTCGGTTGATACTAGAAAAACATTTTGGACTAGCATTTAAAAACATCAGCCTCGCTCCGCTCGGTATACACTTTCATAACCTTCCTCGCCTTCAGCTCAGGTAGGTTGCTTTCAGTGGCCGTCTCGATGGTATTCTCCTATATCAACCTCGATTTTAACCTTTAATGATGGTTTCAAATATACTGGTCTCGGTCTCTTTCACTATCCTGGCCCATTTCAGTTAGCGAAGGAATCTTCTTCTGTTTTCTTGGAATATGCAACTGAGGAGGGAGTGTGCGTCATTTTCGGCGGTGCATCCATTCGTGACAGAATTGAGGTGGATGGTGAGTCTTAGGGCGGACGCTCTTCCGGTGGGCATGCGGAGAAAGTATATTGGTAGAGATAGGAAAGTACTGGTCATTATTTTTGTCCCATGTGTGGTATTGAAGGAGAGGATGCGGTATATTTGATATGTTATTGCGAGGAGTTGAAAGAATTAAGAAAGGTAGTGTTTGGTCGGGAGGCTTGGCAGGAAAGGGATTTGTTTTGAAGTATGGGAAGTAAGTGTTTTGCTGAGCTCCGAAGGCTGGGTAGATTCCTGAAGCTAGCTATGACCCACCGGTTTGGTTTGTTTTGGGAGTGTATGATATTTTGTTTTTTGTTATTATGTTATGTTTCCCGCCATGGCCCTTGGGCTTTATTGGGAATAAATTCATTCATTCGTTCATATTGTGTTGGCAGTTTCATTTCACCTTGCCTTTTTTTTTTACAGAAAAGCTAAAGAAGGACTCAGGCTCTGATGCCTCCGCTGCCCTTCCGTCCGTAAAGAAACATTCAGTGAACTCGATAGCCTGCCCTGTTTGCAACAAGGTAAGCCCCCCCCCCCACACACACTTAGAGCGTGTTCCATCCTTCTAACAATATTTGACGGTGCAAAACGGATAAGTCAGCTACATTTTATTAGAGCTATATTTCGGCCCTTATTGGCAAGGGTCCTCTTCAGGCTCAAGCCGCTCAAGCTGGGAAATGATCAGGGCAACGAATAGTAATTAATAGTTACTATTTTCGTTCCAGCCTTGTGAAAAGTTACTACGCTGACCGTTCCAGCCTTCTCGGAATAGTAACTAATAGTAATTATTTGCTTACCACACTCGGGAGCGTAGTAAGCGTGGTAACTACGAATCTCTTTTACATGATTGGTCCCGATTAGCCCGTGGTACGATATTTTGCGGAAAATAGAAAAATGTGTTCTAGCCTCGACGACAAGAAGCCAGAATTCGTGACGTCATGCGTAGTAACTTGGTAAGTAGGGTGGAACACGCTCAACTTCACAACCGCAATAGCTTTGTCGCGCCTTTATCGGCGTAGCTTCAGAAAGGAACAGTAACAAGCCAAAAGAAGCTTGTTCCGGTTATTGAAATAGGTAGCTTTGAAGAAATTCAAGATGACGGTCCTGGCTGTTCTGGCACTAAAGCCACTCCCAGATTTTCTGGAACTCGCTGAGATGAAAGAGAATGAGACTTTTTTGCATGTTATTTGAAGACAGCATCAGACTGGCATGGCTATACAGCTTCAAGGTAAAGTAAAACAAAAAATTAAAAATTGATTATCGTGCCATTATCGTGCACAGACACTGCGTTTTTTTCGAATCTTTTGAGATACGTGATTCATTTCAAATTGTTTTTGAAAAATTAACACGCGGCTTTTGTCCCTATTGTACCATCTGATTTCGACTGTGCTTCAACGTTGAAAAACATTCCTTCAGTTCAAGCTGACTGCGAAAAATTCAGCTGACTGATCCGTTTGGCACCATCAACTATTCAACGTGAAAAGTAGAGAATTTGCGTAACTGTTATCTCCGTCTGATCATTGATACAAATGATTGGATTATTATTATGCACTGTCAGAAGTTTCAGAAAATTTATTCAAGGATTCGCAGTTTCAACACTATGTTGACATTGCAAAATATTTCCATTGCGACCGTTTGTTAAGTGCTGTATTTTCGCTGTCGCACACCATGTTCGGTGTTATAATAATAAAAATAATATAATTGCACCAAAAAGGCTTTCGTGTCTATAAATTTCTCACGACACCATTTGCACTAAATTGTATATCAGCTAGGTGATGATCTGCACCTGCTTTAAACGGATTAATATTTTGTGCTTTCACGACACTTCCAGGGAGATGATTCCAGTATTCAACAATCCGGTTTCTGAAGCTCGACTTCGCAGTATCTTTTCGATTTTGTCACCACCCAGTTTCCAGCCGTGTCCTCTCTGAGACCTTTGTGGTTGAAATGATTGACTGTAATGTTTTACAGAAAGGTAACACGTAAAGGTCCATAACACAATTTTCCTGTAGCTTGAACAGATAGAGCATTCTTCTACGATAGGATAGTTTGTAGATGCGGTAAAGTTGTCGTAATCTCTATGTTTGTCTGGTCTCCTCTTGTTATAGTGTTTCCTTCTTCTTTTCTTCCTTTATTCCTACTCCATCTATGCCATGTGCTTTTTGATGGGTGAAAAATAAAATTATTATTATAGTGTGTTGTATCTGTTGAAATTGTACCTCCTTTTGTAAATTTTACGAAACTTCAAGACCTTCTTTTATTTCCAGATGGTGAGCAACCCGTACAACCTGCGCGTCCATATGGATCTCCACAACGGTAACAATTACCCATGCCCTTTGTGTGGACACGAGTCGCGGTCTAAAGACGCCCTGAGGAAACACCTAGCCTACCGCCATCTTTTGGGCCCGAATGAAAGGAAAAGCCTGGAGGCTGTCACGGCTGCAAATTCACATTCCTCAATGAGCAAGGATGAGTTGGTATGTAACTGTCTTAAAGCACCGGTCTACTTCGCTCCATCCGTTCTTGACTGGGAAACCCGAATTTCATACGGTATAGTCCCCCCCCCCCTCCTAACGACAGCACACTGACTCACTTCCCTTGATTCGCTACCTTCGATGCGTATCATCAGGAACAGATAATCAGATAGAACTTCTGTCTTTAGTCGACATGTCGACTGTCTTAAATCCCGACAAAATTGATCGGACCTAGAGGTTTTTACTCTTGCTTTGAGCTGATGTTGATACCGTTTACTCCTCTTCCGTCTTCACCGTTGCTTATCGCACAAGAAATATTGAAGGAGGCCAGCAGGAGGCGTACTCCGCGCGCCGACCCGCTCTGGAGCGCGTCCATGGAACCAATCAGCTTTGATTGCTAGATTTCCTCTTCAGCGACTTAACAGCGATATAACTATTTGAAACGTGATGTGGTGAAACTAGTAACCTCCGCTCGTTTGCGTCGGCAGTCGGTATGACCCAGATTGTATGACCGATATAGGGAGACAGCAGCTCTATCTCGTTATTTGTTCTTGGTATCATGCTGTCGACGGTTGTTTGCGAGAAGCCTATTCATCAGAAAAAAACCGTTATCTAAATTTCCCCCCTGTTTCTGCTAGAAGTGAACGGGCCTGGAAAAAGGTTTAAAACAGCTAAAGCCGTGAGTTGGGTGTCTAAAGCAGAGCCCAGTTTAATATACACCTATTTTGAAATACTGGAACATAAACTGTAAATACACTGTAAAAAGTTTCTCCGAATAAGGATGCAGTATTCGCTACTGGGATTAATCTTACCTCTATTGGGATAAGACTAATCCGAATTAGGGGTAATCTTATCTCAGTAAAGATAAGAATAATTCCAGTAGCAAATACTGCAAAAATTTTTTTTTACAGTGTAGTGCGAGTGGTACTTTGAGGATGGCTCACACGGCGTTCATAAAGCGCGTAAAGTCGTTCGCAAAGTTGTCGGTAAACCTGCGTCAAGTCCTTTACGGCAAAGGTTAAATGCTTTCGTAAAGTTCATAAGTTTAACCAAGCGTTAAGCGCTCCTCCCTGTTAATTCAAGTCAGTTCAGTATAATTTAAAAAACAGATAACGGACAAGCCGGTGGGTTGTTTTTACGTCAAAAAATAATGTCATAACGTAACAATCTACAAGTATACACAACTTTGCGGCATTTATACCGACGTCTTGTCGTAAAAATGGTCAATAACATAATGGACTACAATTAATAAAATACAGATAACATAAAAGTTAACGTTGAAAAGCGCTCCGAGTTATATAATAACAAACTAGGGGACGAAACTCTCAGCATACCTTGTTTGCAAAGCTAGCACCGGCTCTAAACGAGGCACAGGCTCGGCAGCTTGACGAGAAAGACGAATTCCGGGAGGGAGAAAATCAGGGGGGAGTGAGTCGTGGTCAAATGGATTTTTGTATCCCAAAACGTAAGTGGAGGGATACCTATGACATCGCAAAAATGTCCGTCTGTCTGTGAGTACGATAACTCTCGAAGGGAATGAGATATTTTGATGAAACTTGCTGTGAGGATTCATTGGATCAAGGGTAAGGTCAAGTTCGTAGATGGGCTATGTAGCTCTGCATTTAGGGATGGGGGAGGGGGTTCAAATTAAGGGACAAATAAAATATTTGTAAACAGCTAATGTGATATGGGTAAAAAGGCATGTTGAGCACGGTAATGAAAACCGTTTTCTCGCCGGATAAGTAGTTCGTCCGGAATCCGGCAAAAACCGGAAAAATTGTTAAAAGTGAAAGATTTATTTGAAGTTGATTAAGTGGTCGATTTAGAGGTAAGAAGACATTCTGAACACGGTGGTGAAAACCATTTTCTCGCCGAACAAGTAGTTCCTCCGGAAGGTTGGTTAAAACTAAAAATTTTATTTGAAGTTGATTGAATGTTCGATTGATGGGTAAAAAGACATGCTGAACACGATGGTGAAAACCATTTTCTCGCCGGACAACTAGTTCACCCGGAATCCGGCCAAAACCGGAAAATTTGTTAAAAGCAAAAGTTCGATTAGATGAAAGTCAAACTTTTATTCAAAGTTGATTAGATGTTCTTTATTTAAAGAAATAAGATTGTGCATGCTTTTGTCAGGTGTTGGTCGACTCGTCGGCACATCGGGTTCTTTTTATACGCAAGAAATGAAATCCTGCAAATATTTGTCGGGCAAAACACTGAAGACCTGAATTCTGCATGCAATTGTTGTGCCTCGGTATTCTCGCTGGCTCATCGTTTAAACATAAGGAATCCAGAAGAAATACACATAAGGGGATACGCTGGATTCGTTCCAGAATTTTCTTTTTTTGCTGGACTTTCGGGCGAAACCGGAAACTCGGCAGAAGTAAAGCAGGAAGTCTCGGTCAGTATCGTCAAAATAGATATGGCCTATAGAGGTATATCTGAACTTGGTTTTCTCTGATCATTAGCCTGGCAAAGGCTGGATCTGGCGAAGACAAGACCCTATTGTCTGAATCAAATATTAGATTTTTGGGATCCCATCGACACCTTTGGTCTTGTTGATTATAGATGCATGAACTTCAGACACAGTTGAAGTCGGCTTGATACGGCTAATTCTAACTGTATCTGTTATGTTAATGTATAGAATATACTTGATTTAATTTGATCCCTGTATCTGATCCGAACTGCCGAACATACCGCTCCCTTGAGACTAAACCAGACCGCTCTACCATGTCAACTTCGGTATTGGTCACGCTAACCTAGTGAATAAAAGAGGTGTTTGGTTTTGAATATTAGTTTAAGCTAGGACTAGATCCTGCTACATTAAAGATATGGTTCCAGCTCCGAGCTAGCAGTCTACCGATCCTTAGTAAAAATAAACTTTTCAATAGGAGGAAAGTTGGCACGGGAGAGACTTACATTTGCCCTCTTTGCAAGGAGGAGGATTTGAACCACTTCCTTTTAAAGTGCCAAGAGCTTTAGCATTTGACAGTAACATTTGTTGGGGGTGGGTTGGTATCGCTTCCCCGTATCCTGAAATCTACAAACCCCAAATGTATCGTAGATGTTTGTAAATATGTGACTAAAAGATTCAGTCTCAGGAATGAAAGTTTAGCTTAGATTACGTAGCATAATATTCTAGAGATGTAATAGTTTATTTGTAAAGTGAAAAGTGTATAAAATCGTGTATGGCCTTTTGGCTCAATAAACAAGCGTTATTATTGTCCCATAATAACTTAACTATAACGTAGGAGAACTATAACGTTATAACGTTATATATTAACTATAACGTTTTAACGTTATATATTAACTATAACGTTTTAACGTTATATATTAACTATAACGTTAACTATAACATAGGAGAGAGATCGAAAACCAAACTTTAAACTAAATTTGGAAATACTGAATCGAAATGAATATACTGATATGGTAACAGGGATGAGCAAATTTGCTTATGTGGCTGTAATTGTGGAATGAAATAATTATAGATGATATTTTTTGCTCTGATCTTTATTAAGAACTAAGTCTTAACTCACCGTTTCAGTTGCAGCACATCCGAGCCTCCGCGCTTAACAACAATTCGATGACCAATCCATCTGACCCTGACCATCACGCCGATCACATTGGCCACGACATAAACGGAACGGAAAACTGTCGGGACTCTGAAAACAGCTCGAACGACGAGTGTGAACTTGAACAGAAGATACCAGTCTCTGTGGAAACAGCGCCGCTAGTGGTCCTATGAGGGAGTCCCCTCGCCTCATGTCGAGGCAGGGTGGCTGAGTAGTTCGTTTGCATAGGCCAGTTGTAAAGCTCAGGGATTAAGTCCCAAAGGTAGCGCTGAATCGTGGCGTTTAGCGAACGTTCTTAGTGGCTCGCGAGAGTTTTCTGCCATGGCAAACTGTCCAGTCAAGAATGATCCTTTCACGTCAGTTGTTTTTATAAACGCGGAAAGGTCATCTCCTGGACCAACTGAAAGTGAATTAAGAGCTTGTTCCACCCTACTTACCGTAGTGACTACGCATGACGTCACGAATTCTGGGGTTTTGCCGTCAAGGCTGGAACGATTTTTCTATTTTTCAGCAGAATATCATGCGACGGGCGAATCCGACCAATCGTAGTTACCACGCTAACTAATCTCCCGAGCATGGTAAGCAAATAGTACCTAGTTGGAACGGTCAGCGTAGTAACTTTTCCTGAGGATGGAACGGAAATAGTAACTAATAGTTACTATTGTTAGAAGAGTGGAACACGCTCTGAATCGTTGCCAAGTCGATGCCTCACTTTCGCGGCATTGTTGGAGAGGAGGAGCGCATGGTTTTCGACGATTTTGGGACACTTTTCCTGGCGTTTCCGCAAAAGATCCTTCCCATCTAAGTGTAAAGGTTCGCAAAAACGTCGCTGCTTGCGTTAAGTTAAGGTTGGGAGGGGCTGGGGTGGCAGAGCCATGGTGGAGGACGTTTGAGCTATGAAAAAAATCCACACGGGTGATTTCGTTTATTTTGGTATTGTAGAAGTTCGCATTGTTTGTACATTCCGTCCTGCGCGTTTGCGATTGCGCAGTTTAGTTTTTTTGTTTTCCAGTGATACCTGTAAACGTTGCATTCCACGTGCCTTACTATTTAGTGATATCGGGCATTCATTTTATAGTGTTGTATTGTACGCAGGCGCAGCTTGGGTTACTATTTGGTCAGTATCAGGTTCAAAATGTGCACTTTTGAGTGATCAGTATGGTATAGAACATCCAGTGTAAGTGTCAAACCTTTCAGAAGAGAAAGCACAATCCTTTTCTGTTTTTACCACCAATAGCGTATAAAGAGGTCGATGATGTCTGTCGTATTAAGTGAGAAAATTCAATGAAGACCTTTTGGAGCTAATTCATTTTGATATATATGTATATATATATATATTTCCCGCTTGAAAAAGCTAAAAAGTGGAAACGACTTTTAACAAACTGAAGAGAGTGTATAATACATAATAGATATAAATATAAAGACTTGTACAACGAATTAAGTTAAATATGTGGCTTGCGCAAACGTTCAGCGCTCTGGCTCCCATTTATTTTCTTGGTAGCTTTTTCGAGACTTTATTACAAGAAAGCCGCAAGACAAAAGTAGTAGTTTAAGCTTAGAAAATGCTTATAGTCTACATAAAACTCGATTAAAAGATTTTTTCTTCAGCTTGGAAATTTTCCATATAATTTGTTTACCAATTGGTGCATTCATTGTGGGCCATATGAAAATAAACGGGTGAGTCCGCTGAGACTAATTCCAGCTGACTAGACTGCGTGTACCGTAATCTCCCGCCTTGAATCGACCAGGACTTTTCGACCCGATTTTAGGTTAGTTTCTTCCTCGAATCAACCGGAATTTTGGCCTCGATTTGTCCGAGGCTGATATTCGGGTCGAAATCGTCCCACAAAATCGCCCGATGCCAATTTGGGTCGAAATCATCCAACCTAACCAGTCCGAAATTCCGGTCAATCCGAGGAAGAAACTAACCTGAAATCCGGTTAAATTCTTTTCCACTTCGTCTGGGTCGATTTCAGGCGGGAAATACCGTACGGGTGTATAAACCGCAGCTAAGAGAGACTTGTTTAAATTTGGGTAAAGCTCAGCTGACTTACACATTTAGTGCAATCAACCACCACCGTCCATTATTTTTCTGTAAACGTCTTCCTTGAATTTAGAAGTCATGGACACGCACGCCATACACGTTAAAATATCCCGCTTAAGTCAACAAATAATTTCTTACATTCCTACAAGTACCAAGTTTCAAAATATGTGTGTTTTGGTCGTTTTAAACGTCTCGGTTCCTCGTAGCTTATTGGCCAGTATTGTCTAAAATGTGCAGGTTGCTGCCTACTGCTTTGTCGGTATTTAAAAAAAAAAAAACTTTGAATTCGGACTGCCGGAAACCCAGACCTGCAACGTGGTATTTTCGAAATTTCAGTAGTCGAAAGTCAGGTTTTCGGTTTAATACTTGGACTTAACTGATCACCTTCTCTCCCTGGCATGTGACCTAGGTCAGACACTATCGAAATTTTGCATTGCAGATTTTTTTTTTTTTTTTAACACCCGCAGATATTACTTTACATTCTTAGTCACTATATACTGACAAGGTAGTGGCTCCTCCCTCCGCTCGATGAGGAAATTTTGTCTGCCCATTCAATGTTTTTGACACCGTCGTCTGTTCAGGGTCATGCCTAAAAATTTAAGGTTAAGATTAATTAAAATTAAATTAATTTTAATTAATCTATCTAACCGATCTATGCAGGACTAGGCATTGAGGTCAAGGGCCACTAGGTAGTTAAGAGAGTCGGGCCGACCTTACTTCTTTACCCACCATAATCCAATTACAAGATTCTGAGGGAGGGGCTCTAGGCCGCTGCCTATGAATGACTGATTGAATGAACTTTATTACCCGTAAAGTGTAAAACACAGAATACGGATGATTATGAAAATAAAATGATAAATAGCAAAAAAAAAAAGAACTAACAAAACAACATGAACAAGCATAGTTTGCCTAGTAAGTAAGTAATTTATTTATGACCCGCCATTTTGAAAAGGAGTAAATGAGGAAAATAAAGAAAATTAACAAAACACATATACACACAGAAAAAGACACTTAATTTTTAATCTTCGGTCAGGAAGCAGTGGACGACGCCGTGTGCTGGTTGGGCCTTGTTGTCCATGATTTTTGAAAGCGATGACGAAATATCCAAAAGGGTAATACTTGCAACACTAGGCGAAAGCTCGCCACTGGACTGGGTAATATGAGCGGAAGAGAGGGTAAACGCTAAATCTAATTCCGATTTGTGTTTTTTGGCACTTTTCTGTTCCTAGAGTTTTTTGGGGTTTTTTCAAGACGGTTTATGGAGACCATGATCCGCAAAAATTATTTTGAAAAAAGGAAAACTTCCTTTAACTTGCGCTCTGTTATTTTAAGGAAACAAATAGAGAAGAAGTAAGAAACAAATCCATTCGCTTATCACGCCATCCTACCCATACCTACGGCAGTATAGTTCTTTTCACGGGTGAAAAATAGGATCATCGTAGCAAGTTTGGTTTCCGGCAGTAGCTGCTCCAGTTTATTGAAAATGAAACATTCCATCGCGAAGTCATCATGTGTCAGTATTTGTAAATTTATTGTGTTTGTATTTAGTCTGTAGTAGCCTTTTGGTCGGTCTTACGTGATGACTGACTGAGACATGAGTGTACGTTCAGCCACACCACTTGAATGACGTCTTTTAGTGTTTTACGATCTGGGTTTTCGCCTTCCCTTTATGAATATGGCTGCAATGCGGGGCGATTCTAGAGTTGGGTTCCTGCCAGGATCTTCGGCATCGTCATCAGTTCCATACGGGAAAGTTGAGCTTTCTTTCAACTTAGTGATGGAAGTGGCAGAAGATCCTTGTTTGAAGTCCATGATCGGAAAAATACGGGCAAGAACAAATAATCTGATAGACCCTCCTTCTCGCTATCTCTGCAATACGACCATGGTCCGTGAGCACGCGGAGTGGAATATTTCCCAACCCTGCCTGATGCAAAGGAATGGAGGTTAGGTACACGACACAACGTTTCGTTACCTCTACAAATAGCTATATCGCCGTGACCCCGAGTAGAAGAAACTTTCAAAGTAAAAGCCGGTTGGTTCTCTGGACGCGCTCCAGAGCGGGTCAGCGTGCCTCCTGTACTTTTTCCGATGCTATGAGCAACGGCGAAGACGGAAGTAGACGGGTATCAGCTCAAAGCTGGAGGAAGTACCTCTAGCTGAGCTCAGTTTTGTCGGGTATCCATAGTCGCTGCATGGGACCAAAGACTGAGGTTCTGTCAGATTATTTGTTCTTGATACAGGGAACATTCCGATAGTTAGGCATCCTTCAATTTGTTCGGTCATTTTCCACTGCTTGAGGTTTCTGCGTTATTCGTTGATCAGGTTTAGTGCCCAGTTTCCGCCGAGTGTACCAATTTCTGTGTGAGCTTCTTAATATAGTTTTTTCTTTGGGGCAGTCGAAGGATGTGGGCTTAAGGGGAGGGTTGGGGGGTCTGTTTGCAGGGGCGCCGGAGGGAGAACGACTCTATTTGGTGTGGTACACCATCTGCAGTTCGTCATTGAATGGCTAACTGTGCCAAGGGTGGGACTAGGCTACTTTGTCGGGGTCCTATTCTGCTAGATTAAAGAGGCTGTGTGGGAAATTCCGATCGTTTGGATACACGTGCTTGATTTCTGACCTCACCAGGGGCGTCACTACTGGGGGGGGGGGGAGGCGGGACCCCCCCCCCCCCCCTCCAATGCTATCTGCCAGTCGGTAAAAAATAACCGAGTCCGCTCGGGAGCTCCGCGATTTTTCGTCAAAACAGTTGATTTTGTTCTTGAAAACAGTCGGTTTTTCTGAAAATCAGTGGATTTTGCTGAAAATCAGTCGATTTTTTTCAAAACTGTCATTTTTGTTGTTGAAAACGGTCGTTTTTCTGCAGAAAAAGTCAGTCGGTAAATGCCTCGCCCCCCCCCCCCCCCCCACCCCCTCCAGCATTTGGCTAGTAACGCCTCTGGACCTCACTACAAACAAAAAAATCTTGCAGTACTTGATACTTGGATAAATCTTGTCTCTAAAAAGATAATCTTATCTTAATTCAGATTAATCTTATCTCAGTAGAGATACTCAGTAGCAAATACTGCAGTTAACTTTAATCCTTACGCGGAGAAACTTTTTACAGTGTTGTCTTTCTTCCGGAACCAGGCCTTACATTTTAAAATTGTGCAGTAAGGTTTGCAATCTGGACGGAAGACTCGGCAAGGAACCTCGTGTCTGCCTCTTTAGTCACTGTTAGTCCTGGTCACCACGTCAGATGGGAATTCTTGAGTACTTTTATCGTGAATGAGTGAAAGAGCCATCTGGGTTAGGTCGGCCAGTATTCGAATTAGTCCTAAAGGTGGCCCTTCTGGCCGTCTTTACCATTCAACATTAGATCTCTCTGTGAGTGTAAGCGCGTTTTGTATTAGGCTAAGACATGTTTTTGTAACACATTATTTAGATTGTGCCGAGCTTCCAGCTATCAGTCACGTCAAGAGTAGATAATAACGCTCCAGATCACTGCTGTTAGCAGTTACATATCACTAGATTGGCCAGGGTATAATACTTCTTCGCCTTTTTGTGTTTCCTCCGTTGCCGTACGGTAAACCTGCGCAGATTATCAGAAAATTTTGCTACAAGCACCATGCTTGCAGAAACTGAAAACTCTCAGAATAGTCAATTATCTATTCTTGGTCACATCGAAAAAACTTCTTGACTGATAGGCTGTTTCCCAACAAATCAAAAATCGTCCACATATAGTATATTGTTATTTGCCATTTTAAATGTGATCTTCAGGCCTTGGACCAGATACGCCATGCCATAACTTGAAATGTGGGGCCTTATATTGTATAAAACGTACATACGTGTGCCTTATTCGTGATTGCATATGTGGTACTGTGTTATCTTTAACAATCACATTCCATTATTCGGTTGCCATAGTTCGTAGCGGAAGTGCGATATAGTATTTTTGTATAGGGTGGTGGTACAAATAAATCATTAAAGTGGTAGGTTTTAATGTGTTAGATATTTTTCCCCTCCGTGACCGCACGTGTGCTGTTACAAGTGGGTTCCGGCGGAAACCGGTGCGAATTTGCGGATGCATTTTAAAATAAATAAAAAAACGAGATCTCTTTTGTTTTTTTTTTACCCCTTTTTCTTATCCTGATTTGAGGCGTAAAACCTTATGTTAGTTTATATGTTCGGCTTTGAAGTTCATAGACCAAGTTCCAAAGATTCTTAGCTTGGTGGAGTGGAATTTTAACACACCAACCCCTGCGCCATCTAACTGACGAGTGGAAATTAATTAGAGCGGAAGGAACCCAGATGTATCAGTGAGTTTTGACTTGTTGTTGTCCTGCTAGTGAGCAGGACTATAGTCTTGCCGACCCGTCTAGTGCCATTGCAAGAACGAAAATACAAAATGCCTAAAAATTAATATACAGTAGAATGTGTGACGCATTGACGTGTTAAAGACAAATCGCTTCACCTACAGTCATCCATCTACAATATCCTAAAAAAATTTATAGCATTTTTCTTCACGAATGATGACGTTGTCGTCGCACGCTTTCTTGTTTTAGAGCGAATAGAACGACGAATAGATGAAACGGCTTTCATCCCAATTGCTTTATATCCACCGAAATCCCAAAACTAAAACGGAAATCCGACGAATTAGGGATACTATCCGACGGTCGAATAATAAACTACTACAGCTTTTTAAGAGAACGGCATCAGCGCTACGCCAGATAGTCTAATAAAACGGCATCTATATAGGGCTGGTCGTCGACACATGGGTTATCGTTACCCAATCGAACGCGGTCTTCTCTGAGACTTTAGTTAATAGACATTTTTTCTTCTGCCGAGTCGTAGTGCCGACTTACCAAATAGGTAGAGTATGCACCTGCCTATGAGCCCCGTCAGAATAGTACTGATTTGATTCGATTTTGAAAGAAAATCAAGCTTTCCTAAACTGTTTCGGTGCGAACGATTTGTGTGAAATGTACGGTAATGACGACCTCGGAATCCGACTGCCTGGGTCCTTCAACAGCTGGGTCTAGTCTCACATTGCTGAGAGGTCAGTGGTCACTTTTGGAACTTATGAATTTTGAAATCGTCTTTCTTCACTTCCTTGAATCATCATTGTGCGGGAAAAGCACGATCAAAGCTTTCCCGAAACTACCACGAGCGCTCCATAGGCTGGCTTTTTTTCTTTAATTAAAATATTACGGTACATCTTGTTATCAAACAGCTTTAGAATATCTTAATCGTAAATTTTCTACCATAACATCGACCAATTTGTCAAGGTCGTACTGGTGGGCCCAACACCATTCATTGCGGGCTTCGCTGTCATCAAAGACTTGAGGCCAGCTGTCGGCTGAAAAATAAGAAATCATAGGTAAGCGAGGGTAAGCCGCCATAGTCTCCCCTGGTTTCAATCCTCTCTCCACGCTTGCAGCCGCCAGTCCTCGTTGAGTTGCTTTTCGAACCCCTCAGGTGTGTCGCTCGATTTCCTTCCCTTTCTGACCGTTATCCGAACTGTCGAAACTGTATCCTTGTCTATATAATATGTTGTATTATGTATATCTATCTATGTACGGCAATCATGTATGGAGTCAATTCCCCTAATTTCACTCCCCAGAACAAAGTCTATTAAAATTTCACTTGCAAAACTCCGCTAGGAAATGTATTTAATTCTAGTCTTTTAGAGGAACAAGACCAAAGGTTTCGGTGGGATCCCAAAAATGTTTTGATCCAGATAATTTGGTCTTGTAGATATCCGGTCTTCGCCAGATTTCTTGAACATTTTTACTATTAAGATTTAGAAACAGAAGAAGGTCAATGGCTAATCATCTGAGAAAACGAAGTTCAGATATGGATTCACCATATGTGGATTTACTTCTAGGCAATACGTCATATCTACTTTAACGAAACTGATCAAACCTTCCTGCCTTGCTTCTGCCAAATCTCCGGATTCCGGGCGAACTACTTGTCCAGCAAAAACTAGAGCTTTAAAACGAATTCAGCGTATCACCCTACCCTCGACCTTACCCCTATATCAAACATCTAATCAACTTCAGATAAAACTTAAGCTTTTAAAAAATTTTCCGGTTTCAGCCGGATTCCACGGCGAACTATATGTCGGGGTAGAAAATGATTGTCAAAAGCGGATTCACCATGTCTTCTTACCCCTGAATCGAACATAGATAATTTGTAAACCACATTGGCCTGACAGATCACAAAAAATCAACGAAGAAACCAACGAAAATGGGATTTGTAAAGGTCAACGAATATACTGAAATAAAAAAGCGAATATTTCGGGAGGACAACCGCCTCCCTTCTTCAAGCGCAGACAGAAAATTTCGAGGAAAAATGCCAAAACGAGGATGAAGATCAACAACCAAGAAAACTAAAACAAAGCAGAAGACCAACAAGAAATCGAAAATTAAAACAAAATTGGAAAATCAATCGAAAGCCTAAAATAAAGACAGCGAGCCACTCGCCAATACCTGCGAATACTATAGCGAGTGACTCAGACAGGGAGGCGGTTGCCCTACCGAACTATTCGCTTTTTTTATTTCAGTATACTCGTTGGCCCTTACAAACCCCATTTTCGTTGGTTTCTTCGTTGATTTTTTTTGTGAAATCGAACATCTAATCAACTTCAGATAGATCTTTTACTTTTTACCAATTTTCCGGTTTCGGACGGATACCGGCCGAACTACTTGTCCGACAAGAAAAGATTTTCATATAAATATTCAGCATGTCTTCTTACCCTTCAATCGAAAAACTAATATCAACTTTATATAAAACTTTTAATGAAGTTTTCCGGTGTTGGGCGGATTCCGGGCGAACTACTTGTCCGGCGAGAGAATGGTTTTCATAATCATACTCATCATGTCTTCTCACCCCTTAATCGACTATCTCAGTAGCTTTTGTTGTTCGCATTGTTTGTCCCTTAATTTGAACCCCTTCCCCCACCCCTAAATATTTAGCTGCAGAGCTCATCTACGAAATCGACCTCTCCCTTGAGGCAAAGAGTCGTCGCACCAAGTTTCATCAAAACATCTCGTTCCCTTCGAGACTTATCGTGTTTGCAGACGGACAACTTTTTGCCATGTCAGGCATCCCTCCACTTACGGTTTGAGATCCCAAAAAGGCAACACAAATCAATTTGAAACGGAAAAGCTTTCCTCTTCTAGTTAATTAACTTATAGTGCGAACACGCGATCAGAATTTCCCGGCCGGATTTCCTGCACTTTCATCATCAAGTTGAAAAAAGGTCAACTTTTCCATTTGGAAGTGATGGTGGTGCCGAAAATCCGGACAGGAATTCTAAACCGGGAGCCCTCGACCTGATCGTATGTTCAAGCTTTTACGGATTTATTTTACTATCTGTCTGAGGTGGGTGTTGATAGTGATGCGTGGGCGACAAAATGGGCTTTTAACTGGTATAACCCAATAAGGGTTTGGGGAGAGAGTATTGCCAAAGTTCTCGATGGGATTATTGGCATGGGTATGTTTTGACGTTCTTGGTCCAGGTCTCAATATAGGTTTGCCGGGAAATGAAAGGGAAAGTATCTCCATGCAGAATTGCCGTATAGATAGATACAGATAGATATACATACATACATTAGCTACAATTGCGACATACACAGGGTAGATAGAGAGCGAGACACCTGAGTGGTTCGAAAAGCGACTTAAACGAAGACTGGCGCGTGCAGCAGTGATGGAACAGTGCGGCTTCTGAACGCTCAGAAGCCGCAACTAGGGAATAATTGCCATCATCAATCGCAAGCTATCATCGGGATATTACATCCTTACTGCTTGCAAGTGTAATTTAGGTAATAGATTTTGGTACGTGTATTGCTCCTGTCTACGATTTCTTCTGTATCTGCGAATGGAGCAGCTTGGTCAAGAAACGTGTAATTGTACTAACATTTCGGTTTCCCCGGATCCTTATCGAACTATTAGGGATCGACGAAAAATAGGCACGGTAGTCGGTATGGTGCAGAAGGTACGAGTACTAAAAAAAAGGCACGGTATACTAAAAGAAGGTTCGCGAAAAATGACGAGGGGCAGGACCCATGTTCTAACGTTCCTTCTTTTATGCTCCGGAATTTTCGGTCATGCCTTAGGATCCGGAGTTTTCAAATCATATTAATAATAATTTAAAATAATATTCAATTTATTGAGGCCCTCGATAGAACAAATGAAAGAGCAGAGCAATAGAAAGAAAGACAAATGAATTACACACAAAGAAAACGAAACACTAAATAAACTTTATAAGACATATAGATAAGTTAGGCGAGTCAACGGCGATTCTTATTTGTTTTTGAAAGCCCGGGATCTAGCACGACTCTTTATGGTTTTGCACTTAGCGGGAGCATCGACAATGTGGTACTTCTTCGACAGGGCTGAATTGTACTCCCAAGGCCGTATCCAGGGGGGATAGGGGTTGACCCCCCCCCCCCCTCGAAACATACAAAAATAATCATTTGTAAGCTTTTCCCTCTGACCTATGTCTTTTTTGTACTTTTTTGTCCGACCGGCAGGCACCCTCCCCCCCAAAAAAAAGTCCCCCCCCCCCCGAAATAAATTCCTGGATACGGGCCTGTATACTCCCATGGGGGAGTCAGAGAAGGTATTTTGCCAGTTTGTAATATTGTAATAAACTGAATTCATGTTCTGGCGTGCCTTCTTTTAGGCTTTGGAGTTCTGAGGTCTCTGTTGGTACCGTTTCGTTCCTCCTTTAGTCTGCTTTAGGGGTCATTTTGATGGTTCCATGGCACGAGTACTAAAAATAGGCACGGGGCCTAAAAGAAGACACGTAAAAAACACGGGTCTTAAAAGAAGACATAGACGGTGCATATGCCTCCTGGTAAATCATGCCGTCCTTTTAGTATGTCGTGTCTGTTTTTAGTACGCGTTCCTCTTTTTAATGCCGTGCCACCTAAACTGTGGCTCTTTTTAGTCCATCGAGAACTACTGGGCCGATGAGGAAACGAAGCAAATAAATAACGACAAATTTACACCTTGACTTGATCAAGGTATGCTTGATTCATTATGTCCGTTTCAAATTTTATCCCGATTCCGGACGACCTATCCCCGCGGGGCAGAAAATTACTGGCAGATTACTATATACAACATATTATTTTAACCCCTATTCCAGTCCGCCCGTCGTCAAATTAAGGTCCTTTCTGCTTCTTCTCGAGCCTTAGGACCTTGTTCTCGGGATCGACTAAAACCAGGAAGGGAAGGGAACGCGAGAAAAACAGGAAGGGAATGCTAAAACCAGGAAGGGCATACTAAAACGAGGAAGGGCATTCTAAAACCAGGAAGGCTGTCGCCAGAATTCGCAGCACTGTTCCCTTCCTTTATTTAGTATTATTTGAGGGGTCGGCAACTTTTCAAATTCAGAGTTCACCATACCTTCCTCGTTTTAGTATCCCGACATGGGTACGTATTAACTTCAGTGAGGGGTCAGCAACTATAAAAGTTGTAGTTCACCTTTTCATTTCTCGTTCTGACGGAAGGCGACTAACCGGGAAGGGCATACTAAAACGAGGAAGGGCATCCTAAAACCAGGAAGGCTTTTGCAAGAATTCGCAGCACTGTTCCCTTCCTCTATTAGTATTATTTAAGGGGTCGGCAACTTTTCAAATTCGAAGTTCACCCTCCCTTCCTCGTTTTAGTATCCTGACATGGGTAGGTATTAACTTCAGTGAGGGGTCGGCAACTATGAAAATTGTAATTCATCTTTTCGTTTTTCGTTCTGACGTTAGGCGACTAGCCAGGAAGGGCATACTATAACGAGGAAGGGACGGTGAACTTTAAATTGGAAAAGTTGCCGACCCCTCAAATAATACTAAATTGAGGAAGGGAACAGTGCTGCGAATTCTGGCGACAGCCTTCCTGGTTTTAGAATGCCCTTCCTCGTTTTAGTATGCTCTTCCTGGTTTTAGCATTCCCTTCCTGTTTTTCTCGCGTTCCCTTCCCTTCCTGGTTTTAGTCGATCCCCTTGTTCTCTTGGTTGATTCGTTCTCTTCGTTTGCTAGGTTCTAAAATTTCCATTTTCATGCGTCCAATCCGGAAACTAACAGAATGAATGAATGAAGGATTTATGACAATGTTCAACTTGTCACTTCGTTAACCCCTAATCCGGTTAACGGTGGTCCAGTTTACCCAGAGTCAGTCAGAACTGTATTTGCGTTGACTTCCCGTGAGCGCAGAACTTGAAATTCATTTCTGCACAATAATGACGTCAAAATGCAGTAAACTAACCAAATGAACCAAGGACAACTGACGACTTACCAATTTTCTGCCTTTCGTCTGGATTGTAGCTAATTGTGAGATTCGGAACATGCCTTCGGATACTAGTCGCTATTTCTTCGGGTGTAAAACTCATGGCAGTGACGTTGTACGTTCTCTTAGGCAGGACTGAGGGGTCTAGGGCCATGTATTCAGTTATGGACCGGATAGTATCGCTTATGTACATCATGGGTAGTCGGGTATCAGCTTTCAGGTAACAGTTGTGGTGACCAGTCGTCAAGGCATCGTGGAAAATCTGAACGGCATAATCTGAAAATGATTTCACTTAGCGTCAACAAAGGCAATTAAACATTTTATTGTGTGATAACGATAATTAGAGCGGTGTTTAGAGCAGTGCAATTAAGTGCAATTAATGGCGGTAATCTTTTGGACATGACGGGTTAAGCTTAGAAATATAGAGCTGTAAGAACTTTGGCAAGAGGAAGTTAGCATGCATTGTCTTGATGGTGTTTGCGGTGACCGAATTCACACATAACCTTCCAAGCAGTCGCGAATGGTCACAGTTTTATCCCTGTCACTGATTTTGCATGGTTCATTTTTTTTTTATTTCGTTGTTTTGACTTTGCCCTGTCGCTGTTTATGCATGGTGCAGTTTCTGTTTATTTCGCTGTTTTGACTTTGCCCTATCGCTTTCTTGTTTTAGGCTCTGGAGTCACGAACTCTGACTTACTTGTCTACTTCCACCACTTGCTAATCTCTTTTTATTACTCATGCCTCCTGTGCCACGTCGTGCCCTGCCGTGCCTCTTTTTAGTCGATCCCTTTTGCTTTCGCAGTTTTCAACTTCGCTGCGTCTTCCCTATCGCTGTTTGTTTCGTTCTTTCTTTTCGCTATTTTGTACCGATCGCCCTTTTGGCATGGTGGCGAAGTATTTGCTTTCTCTGTTTTGAACTTCGCTGGATCATCCCTATTGCTGTTTTTGCGTGGCGCAGTTTTTGCTTTTGTTCTTTTTTTCGCTGTTTTGCCATGGTGGCACCGTTTTTGCTTTTCTTGTTTTGACCGTCGCTGTGTTTCCCATCGCTGTTTTTGCGTGGCGAAGTTTTTGCTTTCGCTGTTTTAAAATGATACCACCAGTAAATAGGCTACTCCGGTGACAAAGAACGCGACTCTTAATTCCGCAAGGGGCAAAGAAACGCCACTTAGCACTTCATCACCTGGTGATGTCGACACGCTGTTCTGCTTGCAGTGAAGATTGTTATTTGAGCTCGGTACATGGACATATACTCTTGGAACGAGAAGCTAAAAACCTCTGTTGCCGTCAATAGAAGCTGTAAAAGCTTGGGAAAGAAATAGTCGTACCTGTAGTACCGCCTCCTGGGTTTGTATCGTAGCTGATAACGCCGGGAAACCGCAAGCACCGGAAATCCAGCCCGTATCGGTGATGGAAATACTCGCCCAAAAGTTCAGCGTGGACCTGAAAACAGTCGTTTTTTGTTACCAGTATGTCAAACAAGAAAACAACAGGATGTTGCGATAGTCCATTCTGTGAGTATCCAAGAAATGATAATAGCCCTTTAGAATTTGTGTCTACTGTCGTAAGCAACGTATCGCGACTTCGAAGGGTTTAAGACTGCTTTAGCCTCTCATGGTTTTCCTCAACGCAATAAACCTGACGCCAACCTTCTCGTCACTAAACCTTGACCGATACTGTCAATCAGAACTAGGGGTCGGCACCGTTTCTGTTTCTGTTCCTGTTTTTTTACTACCGTTTTCTGTTCTGTTTTTTTTTTTTTAAATAACAGAAAAACAGAAAACAGGTAGCCGTTTTTTTAATGCCGTTTCTGTTTCTGTTCCGTTTTTTATATAACCGTTTTAGCCGTTTCTGTTTTTATTTTACCTGTTTTTTCCAAATTTCCGTTTTTTGTTCCGACTTTACGCGTGGCGTCCTGGCATAATCTAGCGGTTTTATTCTTCCGGCGGATTATGCCATCTACTGATATTTTCCGCTTTTCGGAAGGAAAGATTTTTGAGTCAGAATAGAGAGATTGCACCCTACCCGACGAAACGGATATTTTTACACCATCATTAAAGGAAGCATATAACAACAAAATTAACATTAGGAGGTATAGGACTTTCGACTTACAGACTAAATTATCGGCCTTTGATAACCATTCTGAGCTGGTTAATTGCTGAAAACGTTAATCTTGCTATTTCTTGTTGGTATAATAATACTTTTGCTGGAAACGTTAATCTGGCTATTTCTTTTTGGTATAATGACACTTTTGCGAAACGAAGTCTCGCATCCCAATCATCCCATTGGTCGGTTAAGACGCATTTTTTGAAATCCAACCAATAGGAAGCACGAATCGTTTTGTACTGAAAGCTTGAAGCCTTCAAGCTCCCATTTCTGATGAGACTTTTCTACAAAGCTGTAATTATACAACTAAGAAAGAGCCACCGAACTTTTCCAATGTTCAAAAGTTTTTTTTTTCACTTTTCTGTAAAGATGTGCACTTTCAGGGTGCTAGGCGCGAATGATCATGGACCCTCGGGTGATCATGAAATGTAAAGTTTGTCAAAAGTAATTTTTCACTTTGCTGTTAAGGTGCACACTTTAAGGGAGCTGGCAGTTCACTCTGTACTTCAATGAATGGTCGGATCTGGAAAGTGACAATTTGTGAACCAGGTCTTATCGAGACTCTAATGTTCCAGCCAAGTTTCGTCCTTCTAGCACACCTGGAAGTACCTTAACTCGCGATCACCGGAATTCCGAACCCCTCCAACTTCCCCCACAGTGCACGAATCCGGTCCGTTCTGTCTCGGGTTTACCTAGTTCTTCTGCTTGTTCTTCCCACCAAGTTTCTTCCCGATCAGTCCACTCTAAGCGTGGCACAAGATTTCCAGAACTCCCGTCCACCCCCCACCCCACATTCATGGGATCCGGTCCGTACTTAAATGGGATATCCGAGAAACAAGGTCTATCCAAATATCAAGGTTCATTAAGATCCGATCACCCGTTCGAAAGTTACAATACCTCAAGATTCCGGATTCCTCCTCCCTGCACTCCCCCACGATGCCCGGATCGGGGAACTGACTATTTACAAGTTAATTTGGTCGGGTCTTTGATTCCTGCCTAGTTTCATCGTCCTAGCCCACCTAGGAGTACCTTAACTCCGAATCACCGGAATTACGGAACCCCCTCCAACTTCCCCCAAAGTGCCCAAATCCGGTCCAGTTATGTCTATGATGTACCAAGGGCTTGTGCTTGTTCTTCCCACCAAGTTTAATCGTAATCGCTAAATTTTAAGCACGTCACAAGATCTCCGGTCCCCCCCCCCCCCCCCCCCCCCCCCACACATTCATCGTATCCGAACCGGACTTGAAGTGGAACGTCTGAGACACGAGATCGTTCGAAATATCAAGTTTCAGTAAGATCCGATCACCTGTTCCAAAGTTATACATATACATACGTCAATATTTCGGATTCCCCATCACACCACTCCCCCCCACGGTGGTCGGATCGTCGAAGTGACTATTTCCAAGTTAGTTTAGTTTTTGACCTTAAAATATTTTGCTTTTAAAGGTTCCTGGTACCCTTCTGGGGGAAAAGGGGTACGCATACGTATGACTTTCATACTCACCCCTGCCAGCATACCCCAGCATTTGGCCATGGGTATAAAAAAGGGCTTAGTTTACTAGACAGGTGCAGAGTTCTTTTTTTTCACCTTACACAATTATACTCGACCTTCTCTCACAACCTTCTCCTGTCACGCTGACCCCTCCTCACGCTATTCACTTTCCAACAGCCGCCTTACCGTTCCAAATGGGTCGCCTTACTATTATCTTATAAACCCACAGACGTAGGAAAAAACAAGAGCTACGAGCTCATATGGCACTTGTTACGAGTAGGCACGGCTCGGTTATGTCAATGATATATCTAGTGTTTGCTAGGTGTCTTCCCACCAAGTTTCATCTCGATCCCTCCACTCATAGCGTTTTCCAATATTTCCGGTTCTCCCCTCCAGCTCCCCCCAAAAGTCACCGGATCCGGTCCGGATTTTAAGTGGGTCGTCTGAGGCATGAGGTCTTTCCAAATATCAAGTTTCATCGAGATCCGGTCACCCGTTCAAAAGTTATAAATACCTCAAGATTCCGGATTCCCCTTCCCTCCACTCCCCCGACAGTGCCCGAATCGGCTCGGTTATGTCAATGATGTATCTAGTGTTTGCTAGGTGTCTTCCCACCAAGTTTCATCTCGATCCCTCCACTCATAGCGTTTCCAAAGATTTCCGGTTGCCCCCTCCAGCTCCCCCCAAAAGTCACCGGATCCGGTCCAGATTTTAAGTGGGTCGTCTGAGGGATGAGGTCTTTCCAAATATCAAGTTCCATCGAGATCCGATCCCCCGTTCAAAAGTTATAAATACCTCAAGATTCCGGATTCCCCCTCCCTCTACTCCCCCCACAGTGCCCGAATCGGCTCGGTTATGTCAACGATGTATCTAGTGTTTGCTAGGTGTCTTCCCACCAAGTTTCATCTCGATCCCTCCACTCATAGCGTTTCCCAAGATTTCCGGTTGCCCCCTCCAGCTCCCCCCAAAAGTCACCGGATCCGGTCCAGATTTTAAGTGGGTCGTCTGAGGGATGAGGTCTTTCCAAATATCAAGTTCCATCGAGATCCGATCACCCGTTCAAAAGTTATAAATACCTCAAGATTCCGGATTCCCCCTCCCTCTACTCCCCCCACAGTACCCGAATCGGCTCGGTTATGTCAATGATGTATCTAGTGTTTGTTAGGTGTCTTACCACCAAGTTTCATCTCGATCCCTCCACTCATAGCGTTTCCCAAGATTTCCGGTTGCCCCCTCCAGCTCCCCCCAAAAGTCACCGGATCCGGTCCGGATTTTAAGTAGGTCGTCTGAGGCATGAAGTCTTTCCAAATATCAAGTTCCATCGAGATCCGATCACCCGTTCAAAAGTTATAAATACCTCAAGATTCCGGATTCCCCCTCCCTCTACTCCCCCCACAGTACCCGAATCGGCTCGGTTATGTCAATGATGTATCTAGTGTTTGCTAGGTGTCTTCCCACCAAGTTTCATCTCGATCCCTCCACTCATAGCGTTTCCCAAGATTTCCGGTTGCCCCCTCCAGCTCCCCCCAAAAGTCACCGGATCCGGTCCGGATTTTAAGTCGGTCGTCTGAGGCATGAGGTCTTTCCAAATATCAAGTTCCATCGAGATCCGATCACCCGTTCAAAAGTTATAAATACCTCAAGATTCCGGATTCCCCCTCCCTCCACTCCCCCCCACAGTGCCCGAATCGGCTCGGTTATGTCAACGATGTATCTAGTGTTTGCTAGGTGTCTTCCCACCAAGTTTCATCTCGATCCCTCCACTCATAGTGTTTCCCAAGATTTCCGGTTGCCCCCTCCAGCTCCCCCCAAAAGTCACCGAATCCGGTCCGGATTTTAAGTGGGTCGTCTGAGGCATGAGGTTGTTCCAAATATCAAGTTTCATCGAGATCCGATCACCCGTTCAAAAGTTAAAAATACCTCAAGATTCCGGATTCCCCCTCCCTCCACTCCCCCCACGGTGCTCGGATCGGGGAAGTGACTATTTCCAACTTAATCATTTGGGGTCCCTGATATGCCTGCCAAGTTTTATCATCCTAGCTTATGTGGAAGTGCCCGAACTAGCAAAACCTGGACAGACCGACAGACCGACAGACCGACAGACCGACAGACCGACAGACCGACAGACCGACAGACCGACAGACCGACAGACCGACGGACGGACAGAAATTGCGATCGCTATATGGCACTTGGCACTTCGTATATGGCACTTCGTTTTCTCAGATGATTAGCCATTGACCTTCTTCTGTTTCTAAATCTTAATAGTAAAAATGTTCAAGAAATCTGGCGAAGACCGGATATCTACAAGACCAAATTATCTGGATCAAAACATTTTTGGGATCCCACCGAAACCTTTGGTCTTGTTCCTCTAAAAGACTAGAATTAAATACATTTCCTAGCGGAGTTTTGCAAGTGAAATTTTAATAGACTTTGTTCTGGGGAGTGAAATTAGGGGAATTGACTCCATACATGATTGCCGTACATAGATAGATATACATAATACAACATATTATATAGACAAGGATACAGTTTCGACAGTTCGGATAACGGTCAGAAAGGGAAGGAAATCGAGCGACACACCTGAGGGGTTCGAAAAGCAACTCAACGAGGACTGGCGGCTGCAAGCGTGGAGAGAGGATTGAAACCAGGGGAGACTATGGCGGCTTACCCTCGCTTACCTATGATTTCTTATTTTTCAGCCGACAGCTGGCCTCAAGTCTTTGATGACAGCGAAGCCCGCAATGAATGGTGTTGGGCCCACCAGTACGACCTTGACAAATTGGTCGATGTTATGGTAGAAAATTTACGATTAAGATATTCTAAAGCTGTTTGATAACAAGATGTACCGTAATATTTTAATTAAAGAAAAAAAGCCAGCCTATGGAGCGCTCGTGGTAGTTTCGGGAAAGCTTTGATCGTGCTTTTCCCGCACAATGATGATTCAAGGAAGTGAAGAAAGACGATTTCAAAATTCATAAGTTCCAAAAGTGACCACTGACCTCTCAGCAATGTGAGACTAGACCCAGCTGTTGAAGGACCCAGGCAGTCGGATTCCGAGGTCGTCATTACCGTACATTTCACACAAATCGTTCGCACCGAAACAGTTTAGGAAAGCTTGATTTTCTTTCAAAATCGAATCAAATCAGTACTATTCTGACGGGGCTCATAGGCAGGTGCATACTCTACCTATTTGGTAAGTCGGCACTACGACTCGGCAGAAGAAAAAATGTCTATTAACTAAAGTCTCAGAGAAGACCGCGTTCGATTGGGTAACGATAACCCATGTGTCGACGACCAGCCCTATATAGATGCCGTTTTATTAGACTATCTGGCGTAGCGCTGATGCCGTTCTCTTAAAAAGCTGTAGTAGTTTATTATTCGACCGTCGGATAGTATCCCTAATTCGTCGGATTTCCGTTTTAGTTTTGGGATTTCGGTGGATATAAAGCAATTGGGATGAAAGCCGTTTCATCTATTCGTCGTTCTATTCGCTCTAAAACAAGAAAGCGTGCGACGACAACGTCATCATTCGTGAAGAAAAATGCTATAAATTTTTTTAGGATATTGTAGATGGATGACTGTAGGTGAAGCGATTTGTCTTTAACACGTCAATGCGTCACACATTCTACTGTATATTAATTTTTAGGCATTTTGTATTTTCGTTCTTGCAATGGCACTAGACGGGTCGGCAAGACTATAGTCCTGCTCACTAGCAGGACAACAACAAGTCAAAACTCACTGATACATCTGGGTTCCTTCCGCTCTAATTAATTTCCACTCGTCAGTTAGATGGCGCAGGGGTTGGTGTGTTAAAATTCCACTCCACCAAGCTAAGAATCTTTGGAACTTGGTCTATGAACTTCAAAGCCGAACATATAAACTAACATAAGGTTTTACGCCTCAAATCAGGATAAGAAAAAGGGGTAAAAAAAAAACAAAAGAGATCTCGTTTTTTTATTTATTTTAAAATGCATCCGCAAATTCGCACCGGTTTCCGCCGGAACCCACTTGTAACAGCACACGTGCGGTCACGGAGGGGAAAAATATCTAACACATTAAAACCTACCACTTTAATGATTTATTTGTACCACCACCCTATACAAAAATACTATATCGCACTTCCGCTACGAACTATGGCAACCGAATAATGGAATGTGATTGTTAAAGATAACACAGTACCACATATGCAATCACGAATAAGGCACACGTATGTACGTTTTATACAATATAAGGCCCCACATTTCAAGTTATGGCATGGCGTATCTGGTCCAAGGCCTGAAGATCACATTTAAAATGGCAAATAACAATATACTATATGTGGACGATTTTTGATTTGTTGGGAAACAGCCTATCAGTCAAGAAGTTTTTTCGATGTGACCAAGAATAGATAATTGACTATTCTGAGAGTTTTCAGTTTCTGCAAGCATGGTGCTTGTAGCAAAATTTTCTGATAATCTGCGCAGGTTTACCGTACGGCAACGGAGGAAACACAAAAAGGCGAAGAAGTATTATACCCTGGCCAATCTAGTGATATGTAACTGCTAACAGCAGTGATCTGGAGCGTTATTATCTACTCTTGACGTGACTGATAGCTGGAAGCTCGGCACAATCTAAATAATGTGTTACAAAAACATGTCTTAGCCTAATACAAAACGCGCTTACACTCACAGAGAGATCTAATGTTGAATGGTAAAGACGGCCAGAAGGGCCACCTTTAGGACTAATTCGAATACTGGCCGACCTAACCCAGATGGCTCTTTCACTCATTCACGATAAAAGTACTCAAGAATTCCCATCTGACGTGGTGACCAGGACTAACAGTGACTAAAGAGGCAGACACGAGGTTCCTTGCCGAGTCTTCCGTCCAGATTGCAAACCTTACTGCACAATTTTAAAATGTAAGGCCTGGTTCCGGAAGAAAGACAACACTGTAAAAAGTTTCTCCGCGTAAGGATTAAAGTTAACTGCAGTATTTGCTACTGAGTATCTCTACTGAGATAAGATTAATCTGAATTAAGATAAGATTATCTTTTTAGAGACAAGATTTATCCAAGTATCAAGTACTGCAAGATTTTTTTGTTTGTAGTGAGGTCCAGAGGCGTTACTAGCCAAATGCTGGAGGGGGTGGGGGGGGGGGGGGGGGCGAGGCATTTACCGACTGACTTTTTCTGCAGAAAAACGACCGTTTTCAACAACAAAAATGACAGTTTTGAAAAAAATCGACTGATTTTCAGCAAAATCCACTGATTTTCAGAAAAACCGACTGTTTTCAAGAACAAAATCAACTGTTTTGACGAAAAATCGCGGAGCTCCCGAGCGGACTCGGTTATTTTTTACCGACTGGCAGATAGCATTGGAGGGGGGGGGGGGGGGTCCCGCCTCCCCCCCCCCCCAGTAGTGACGCCCCTGGTGAGGTCAGAAATCAAGCACGTGTATCCAAACGATCGGAATTTCCCACACAGCCTCTTTAATCTAGCAGAATAGGACCCCGACAAAGTAGCCTAGTCCCACCCTTGGCACAGTTAGCCATTCAATGACGAACTGCAGATGGTGTACCACACCAAATAGAGTCGTTCTCCCTCCGGCGCCCCTGCAAACAGACCCCCCAACCCTCCCCTTAAGCCCACATCCTTCGACTGCCCCAAAGAAAAAACTATATTAAGAAGCTCACACAGAAATTGGTACACTCGGCGGAAACTGGGCACTAAACCTGATCAACGAATAACGCAGAAACCTCAAGCAGTGGAAAATGACCGAACAAATTGAAGGATGCCTAACTATCGGAATGTTCCCTGTATCAAGAACAAATAATCTGACAGAACCTCAGTCTTTGGTCCCATGCAGCGACTATGGATACCCGACAAAACTGAGCTCAGCTAGAGGTACTTCCTCCAGCTTTGAGCTGATACCCGTCTACTTCCGTCTTCGCCGTTGCTCATAGCATCGGAAAAAGTACAGGAGGCACGCTGACCCGCTCTGGAGCGCGTCCAGAGAACCAACCGGCTTTTACTTTGAAAGTTTCTTCTACTCGGGGTCACGGCGATATAGCTATTTGTAGAGGTAACGAAACGTTGTGTCGTGTACCTAACCTCCATTCCTTTGCATCAGGCAGGGTTGGGAAATATTCCACTCCGCGTGCTCACGGACCATGGTCGTATTGCAGAGATAGCGAGAAGGAGGGTCTATCAGATTATTTGTTCTTGCCCGTATTTTTCCGATCATGGACTTCAAACAAGGATCTTCTGCCACTTCCATCACTAAGTTGAAAGAAAGCTCAACTTTCCCGTATGGAACTGATGACGATGCCGAAGATCCTGGCAGGAACCCAACTCTAGAATCGCCCCGCATTGCAGCCATATTCATAAAGGGAAGGCGAAAACCCAGATCGTAAAACACTAAAAGACGTCATTCAAGTGGTGTGGCTGAACGTACACTCATGTCTCAGTCAGTCATCACGTAAGACCGACCAAAAGGCTACTACAGACTAAATACAAACACAATAAATTTACAAATACTGACACATGATGACTTCGCGATGGAATGTTTCATTTTCAATAAACTGGAGCAGCTACTGCCGGAAACCAAACTTGCTACGATGATCCTATTTTTCACCCGTGAAAAGAACTATACTGCCGTAGGTATGGGTAGGATGGCGTGATAAGCGAATGGATTTGTTTCTTACTTCTTCTCTATTTGTTTCCTTAAAATAACAGAGCGCAAGTTAAAGGAAGTTTTCCTTTTTTCAAAATAATTTTTGCGGATCATGGTCTCCATAAACCGTCTTGAAAAAACCCCAAAAAACTCTAGGAACAGAAAAGTGCCAAAAAACACAAATCGGAATTAGATTTAGCGTTTACCCTCTCTTCCGCTCATATTACCCAGTCCAGTGGCGAGCTTTCGCCTAGTGTTGCAAGTATTACCCTTTTGGATATTTCGTCATCGCTTTCAAAAATCATGGACAACAAGGCCCAACCAGCACACGGCGTCGTCCACTGCTTCCTGACCGAAGATTAAAAATTAAGTGTCTTTTTCTGTGTGTATATGTGTTTTGTTAATTTTCTTTATTTTCCTCATTTACTCCTTTTCAAAATGGCGGGTCATAAATAAATTACTTACTTACTAGGCAAACTATGCTTGTTCATGTTGTTTTGTTAGTTCTTTTTTTTTTTGCTATTTATCATTTTATTTTCATAATCATCCGTATTCTGTGTTTTACACTTTACGGGTAATAAAGTTCATTCAATCAGTCATTCATAGGCAGCGGCCTAGAGCCCCTCCCTCAGAATCTTGTAATTGGATTATGGTGGGTAAAGAAGTAAGGTCGGCCCGACTCTCTTAACTACCTAGTGGCCCTTGACCTCAATGCCTAGTCCTGCATAGATCGGTTAGATAGATTAATTAAAATTAATTTAATTTTAATTAATCTTAACCTTAAATTTTTAGGCATGACCCTGAACAGACGACGGTGTCAAAAACATTGAATGGGCAGACAAAATTTCCTCATCGAGCGGAGGGAGGAGCCACTACCTTGTCAGTATATAGTGACTAAGAATGTAAAGTAATATCTGCGGGTGTTAAAAAAAAAAAAAAAATCTGCAATGCAAAATTTCGATAGTGTCTGACCTAGGTCACATGCCAGGGAGAGAAGGTGATCAGTTAAGTCCAAGTATTAAACCGAAAACCTGACTTTCGACTACTGAAATTTCGAAAATACCACGTTGCAGGTCTGGGTTTCCGGCAGTCCGAATTCAAAGTTTTTTTTTTTTTAAATACCGACAAAGCAGTAGGCAGCAACCTGCACATTTTAGACAATACTGGCCAATAAGCTACGAGGAACCGAGACGTTTAAAACGACCAAAACACACATATTTTGAAACTTGGTACTTGTAGGAATGTAAGAAATTATTTGTTGACTTAAGCGGGATATTTTAACGTGTATGGCGTGCGTGTCCATGACTTCTAAATTCAAGGAAGACGTTTACAGAAAAATAATGGACGGTGGTGGTTGATTGCACTAAATGTGTAAGTCAGCTGAGCTTTACCCAAATTTAAACAAGTCTCTCTTAGCTGCGGTTTATACACCCGTACGGTATTTCCCGCCTGAAATCGACCCAGACGAAGTGGAAAAGAATTTAACCGGATTTCAGGTTAGTTTCTTCCTCGGATTGACCGGAATTTCGGACTGGTTAGGTTGGATGATTTCGACCCAAATTGGCATCGGGCGATTTTGTGGGACGATTTCGACCCGAATATCAGCCTCGGACAAATCGAGGCCAAAATTCCGGTTGATTCGAGGAAGAAACTAACCTAAAATCGGGTCGAAAAGTCCTGGTCGATTCAAGGCGGGAGATTACGGTACACGCAGTCTAGTCAGCTGGAATTAGTCTCAGCGGACTCACCCGTTTATTTTCATATGGCCCACAATGAATGCACCAATTGGTAAACAAATTATATGGAAAATTTCCAAGCTGAAGAAAAAATCTTTTAATCGAGTTTTATGTAGACTATAAGCATTTTCTAAGCTTAAACTACTACTTTTGTCTTGCGGCTTTCTTGTAATAAAGTCTCGAAAAAGCTACCAAGAAAATAAATGGGAGCCAGAGCGCTGAACGTTTGCGCAAGCCACATATTTAACTTAATTCGTTGTACAAGTCTTTATATTTATATCTATTATGTATTATACACTCTCTTCAGTTTGTTAAAAGTCGTTTCCACTTTTTAGCTTTTTCAAGCGGGAAATATATATATATATACATATATATCAAAATGAATTAGCTCCAAAAGGTCTTCATTGAATTTTCTCACTTAATACGACAGACATCATCGACCTCTTTATACGCTATTGGTGGTAAAAACAGAAAAGGATTGTGCTTTCTCTTCTGAAAGGTTTGACACTTACACTGGATGTTCTATACCATACTGATCACTCAAAAGTGCACATTTTGAACCTGATACTGACCAAATAGTAACCCAAGCTGCGCCTGCGTACAATACAACACTATAAAATGAATGCCCGATATCACTAAATAGTAAGGCACGTGGAATGCAACGTTTACAGGTATCACTGGAAAACAAAAAAACTAAACTGCGCAATCGCAAACGCGCAGGACGGAATGTACAAACAATGCGAACTTCTACAATACCAAAATAAACGAAATCACCCGTGTGGATTTTTTTCATAGCTCAAACGTCCTCCACCATGGCTCTGCCACCCCAGCCCCTCCCAACCTTAACTTAACGCAAGCAGCGACGTTTTTGCGAACCTTTACACTTAGATGGGAAGGATCTTTTGCGGAAACGCCAGGAAAAGTGTCCCAAAATCGTCGAAAACCATGCGCTCCTCCTCTCCAACAATGCCGCGAAAGTGAGGCATCGACTTGGCAACGATTCAGAGCGTGTTCCACTCTTCTAACAATAGTAACTATTAGTTACTATTTCCGTTCCATCCTCAGGAAAAGTTACTACGCTGACCGTTCCAACTAGGTACTATTTGCTTACCATGCTCGGGAGATTAGTTAGCGTGGTAACTACGATTGGTCGGATTCGCCCGTCGCATGATATTCTGCTGAAAAATAGAAAAATCGTTCCAGCCTTGACGGCAAAACCCCAGAATTCGTGACGTCATGCGTAGTCACTACGGTAAGTAGGGTGGAACAAGCTCTTAATTCACTTTCAGTTGGTCCAGGAGATGACCTTTCCGCGTTTATAAAAACAACTGACGTGAAAGGATCATTCTTGACTGGACAGTTTGCCATGGCAGAAAACTCTCGCGAGCCACTAAGAACGTTCGCTAAACGCCACGATTCAGCGCTACCTTTGGGACTTAATCCCTGAGCTTTACAACTGGCCTATGCAAACGAACTACTCAGCCACCCTGCCTCGACATGAGGCGAGGGGACTCCCTCATAGGACCACTAGCGGCGCTGTTTCCACAGAGACTGGTATCTTCTGTTCAAGTTCACACTCGTCGTTCGAGCTGTTTTCAGAGTCCCGACAGTTTTCCGTTCCGTTTATGTCGTGGCCAATGTGATCGGCGTGATGGTCAGGGTCAGATGGATTGGTCATCGAATTGTTGTTAAGCGCGGAGGCTCGGATGTGCTGCAACTGAAACGGTGAGTTAAGACTTAGTTCTTAATAAAGATCAGAGCAAAAAATATCATCTATAATTATTTCATTCCACAATTACAGCCACATAAGCAAATTTGCTCATCCCTGTTACCATATCAGTATATTCATTTCGATTCAGTATTTCCAAATTTAGTTTAAAGTTTGGTTTTCGATCTCTCTCCTATGTTATAGTTAACGTTATAGTTAATATATAACGTTAAAACGTTATAGTTAATATATAACGTTAAAACGTTATAGTTAATATATAACGTTATAACGTTATAGTTCTCCTACGTTATAGTTAAGTTATTATGGGACAATAATAACGCTTGTTTATTGAGCCAAAAGGCCATACACGATTTTATACACTTTTCACTTTACAAATAAACTATTACATCTCTAGAATATTATGCTACGTAATCTAAGCTAAACTTTCATTCCTGAGACTGAATCTTTTAGTCACATATTTACAAACATCTACGATACATTTGGGGTTTGTAGATTTCAGGATACGGGGAAGCGATACCAACCCACCCCCAACAAATGTTACTGTCAAATGCTAAAGCTCTTGGCACTTTAAAAGGAAGTGGTTCAAATCCTCCTCCTTGCAAAGAGGGCAAATGTAAGTCTCTCCCGTGCCAACTTTCCTCCTATTGAAAAGTTTATTTTTACTAAGGATCGGTAGACTGCTAGCTCGGAGCTGGAACCATATCTTTAATGTAGCAGGATCTAGTCCTAGCTTAAACTAATATTCAAAACCAAACACCTCTTTTATTCACTAGGTTAGCGTGACCAATACCGAAGTTGACATGGTAGAGCGGTCTGGTTTAGTCTCAAGGGAGCGGTATGTTCGGCAGTTCGGATCAGATACAGGGATCAAATTAAATCAAGTATATTCTATACATTAACATAACAGATACAGTTAGAATTAGCCGTATCAAGCCGACTTCAACTGTGTCTGAAGTTCATGCATCTATAATCAACAAGACCAAAGGTGTCGATGGGATCCCAAAAATCTAATATTTGATTCAGACAATAGGGTCTTGTCTTCGCCAGATCCAGCCTTTGCCAGGCTAATGATCAGAGAAAACCAAGTTCAGATATACCTCTATAGGCCATATCTATTTTGACGATACTGACCGAGACTTCCTGCTTTACTTCTGCCGAGTTTCCGGTTTCGCCCGAAAGTCCAGCAAAAAAAGAAAATTCTGGAACGAATCCAGCGTATCCCCTTATGTGTATTTCTTCTGGATTCCTTATGTTTAAACGATGAGCCAGCGAGAATACCGAGGCACAACAATTGCATGCAGAATTCAGGTCTTCAGTGTTTTGCCCGACAAATATTTGCAGGATTTCATTTCTTGCGTATAAAAAGAACCCGATGTGCCGACGAGTCGACCAACACCTGACAAAAGCATGCACAATCTTATTTCTTTAAATAAAGAACATCTAATCAACTTTGAATAAAAGTTTGACTTTCATCTAATCGAACTTTTGCTTTTAACAAATTTTCCGGTTTTGGCCGGATTCCGGGTGAACTAGTTGTCCGGCGAGAAAATGGTTTTCACCATCGTGTTCAGCATGTCTTTTTACCCATCAATCGAACATTCAATCAACTTCAAATAAAATTTTTAGTTTTAACCAACCTTCCGGAGGAACTACTTGTTCGGCGAGAAAATGGTTTTCACCACCGTGTTCAGAATGTCTTCTTACCTCTAAATCGACCACTTAATCAACTTCAAATAAATCTTTCACTTTTAACAATTTTTCCGGTTTTTGCCGGATTCCGGACGAACTACTTATCCGGCGAGAAAACGGTTTTCATTACCGTGCTCAACATGCCTTTTTACCCATATCACATTAGCTGTTTACAAATATTTTATTTGTCCCTTAATTTGAACCCCCTCCCCCATCCCTAAATGCAGAGCTACATAGCCCATCTACGAACTTGACCTTACCCTTGATCCAATGAATCCTCACAGCAAGTTTCATCAAAATATCTCATTCCCTTCGAGAGTTATCGTACTCACAGACAGACGGACATTTTTGCGATGTCATAGGTATCCCTCCACTTACGTTTTGGGATACAAAAATCCATTTGACCACGACTCACTCCCCCCTGATTTTCTCCCTCCCGGAATTCGTCTTTCTCGTCAAGCTGCCGAGCCTGTGCCTCGTTTAGAGCCGGTGCTAGCTTTGCAAACAAGGTATGCTGAGAGTTTCGTCCCCTAGTTTGTTATTATATAACTCGGAGCGCTTTTCAACGTTAACTTTTATGTTATCTGTATTTTATTAATTGTAGTCCATTATGTTATTGACCATTTTTACGACAAGACGTCGGTATAAATGCCGCAAAGTTGTGTATACTTGTAGATTGTTACGTTATGACATTATTTTTTGACGTAAAAACAACCCACCGGCTTGTCCGTTATCTGTTTTTTAAATTATACTGAACTGACTTGAATTAACAGGGAGGAGCGCTTAACGCTTGGTTAAACTTATGAACTTTACGAAAGCATTTAACCTTTGCCGTAAAGGACTTGACGCAGGTTTACCGACAACTTTGCGAACGACTTTACGCGCTTTATGAACGCCGTGTGAGCCATCCTCAAAGTACCACTCGCACTACACTGTAAAAAAAAATTTTTGCAGTATTTGCTACTGGAATTATTCTTATCTTTACTGAGATAAGATTACCCCTAATTCGGATTAGTCTTATCCCAATAGAGGTAAGATTAATCCCAGTAGCGAATACTGCATCCTTATTCGGAGAAACTTTTTACAGTGTATTTACAGTTTATGTTCCAGTATTTCAAAATAGGTGTATATTAAACTGGGCTCTGCTTTAGACACCCAACTCACGGCTTTAGCTGTTTTAAACCTTTTTCCAGGCCCGTTCACTTCTAGCAGAAACAGGGGGGAAATTTAGATAACGGTTTTTTTCTGATGAATAGGCTTCTCGCAAACAACCGTCGACAGCATGATACCAAGAACAAATAACGAGATAGAGCTGCTGTCTCCCTATATCGGTCATACAATCTGGGTCATACCGACTGCCGACGCAAACGAGCGGAGGTTACTAGTTTCACCACATCACGTTTCAAATAGTTATATCGCTGTTAAGTCGCTGAAGAGGAAATCTAGCAATCAAAGCTGATTGGTTCCATGGACGCGCTCCAGAGCGGGTCGGCGCGCGGAGTACGCCTCCTGCTGGCCTCCTTCAATATTTCTTGTGCGATAAGCAACGGTGAAGACGGAAGAGGAGTAAACGGTATCAACATCAGCTCAAAGCAAGAGTAAAAACCTCTAGGTCCGATCAATTTTGTCGGGATTTAAGACAGTCGACATGTCGACTAAAGACAGAAGTTCTATCTGATTATCTGTTCCTGATGATACGCATCGAAGGTAGCGAATCAAGGGAAGTGAGTCAGTGTGCTGTCGTTAGGAGGGGGGGGGGGGACTATACCGTATGAAATTCGGGTTTCCCAGTCAAGAACGGATGGAGCGAAGTAGACCGGTGCTTTAAGACAGTTACATACCAACTCATCCTTGCTCATTGAGGAATGTGAATTTGCAGCCGTGACAGCCTCCAGGCTTTTCCTTTCATTCGGGCCCAAAAGATGGCGGTAGGCTAGGTGTTTCCTCAGGGCGTCTTTAGACCGCGACTCGTGTCCACACAAAGGGCATGGGTAATTGTTACCGTTGTGGAGATCCATATGGACGCGCAGGTTGTACGGGTTGCTCACCATCTGGAAATAAAAGAAGGTCTTGAAGTTTCGTAAAATTTACAAAAGGAGGTACAATTTCAACAGATACAACACACTATAATAATAATTTTATTTTTCACCCATCAAAAAGCACATGGCATAGATGGAGTAGGAATAAAGGAAGAAAAGAAGAAGGAAACACTATAACAAGAGGAGACCAGACAAACATAGAGATTACGACAACTTTACCGCATCTACAAACTATCCTATCGTAGAAGAATGCTCTATCTGTTCAAGCTACAGGAAAATTGTGTTATGGACCTTTACGTGTTACCTTTCTGTAAAACATTACAGTCAATCATTTCAACCACAAAGGTCTCAGAGAGGACACGGCTGGAAACTGGGTGGTGACAAAATCGAAAAGATACTGCGAAGTCGAGCTTCAGAAACCGGATTGTTGAATACTGGAATCATCTCCCTGGAAGTGCATCAAAACCAGGAAGGGAAGGGAACGCGAGAAAAACAGGAAGGGAATGCTAAAACCAGGAAGGGCATACTAAAACGAGGAAGGGCATTCTAAAACCAGGAAGGCTGTCGCCAGAATTCGCAGCACTGTTCCCTTCCTTTATTTAGTATTATTTGAGGGGTCGGCAACTTTTCAAATTCAGAGTTCACCATACCTTCCTCGTTTTAGTATCCCGACATGGGTACGTATTAACTTCAGTGAGGGGTCAGCAACTATAAAAGTTGTAGTTCACCTTTTCATTTCTCGTTCTGACGGAAGGCGACTAACCGGGAAGGGCATACTAAAACGAGGAAGGGCATCCTAAAACCAGGAAGGCTTTTGCAAGAATTCGCAGCACTGTTCCCTTCCTCTATTAGTATTATTTAAGGGGTCGGCAACTTTTCAAATTCGAAGTTCACCCTCCCTTCCTCGTTTTAGTATCCTGACATGGGTAGGTATTAACTTCAGTGAGGGGTCGGCAACTATGAAAATTGTAATTCATCTTTTCGTTTTTCGTTCTGACGTTAGGCGACTAGCCAGGAAGGGCATACTATAACGAGGAAGGGACGGTGAACTTTAAATTGGAAAAGTTGCCGACCCCTCAAATAATACTAAATTGAGGAAGGGAACAGTGCTGCGAATTCTGGCGACAGCCTTCCTGGTTTTAGAATGCCCTTCCTCGTTTTAGTATGCTCTTCCTGGTTTTAGCATTCCCTTCCTGTTTTTCTCGCGTTCCCTTCCCTTCCTGGTTTTAGTCGATCCCCTTGTTCTCTTGGTTGATTCGTTCTCTTCGTTTGCTAGGTTCTAAAATTTCCATTTTCATGCGTCCAATCCGGAAACTAACAGAATGAATGAATGAAGGATTTATGACAATGTTCAACTTGTCACTTCGTTAACCCCTAATCCGGTTAACGGTGGTCCAGTTTACCCAGAGTCAGTCAGAACTGTATTTGCGTTGACTTCCCGTGAGCGCAGAACTTGAAATTCATTTCTGCACAATAATGACGTCAAAATGCAGTAAACTAACCAAATGAACCAAGGACAACTGACGACTTACCAATTTTCTGCCTTTCGTCTGGATTGTAGCTAATTGTGAGATTCGGAACATGCCTTCGGATACTAGTCGCTATTTCTTCGGGTGTAAAACTCATGGCAGTGACGTTGTACGTTCTCTTAGGCAGGACTGAGGGGTCTAGGGCCATGTATTCAGTTATGGACCGGATAGTATCGCTTATGTACATCATGGGTAGTCGGGTATCAGCTTTCAGGTAACAGTTGTGGTGACCAGTCGTCAAGGCATCGTGGAAAATCTGAACGGCATAATCTGAAAATGATTTCACTTAGCGTCAACAAAGGCAATTAAACATTTTATTGTGTGATAACGATAATTAGAGCGGTGTTTAGAGCAGTGCAATTAAGTGCAATTAATGGCGGTAATCTTTTGGACATGACGGGTTAAGCTTAGAAATATAGAGCTGTAAGAACTTTGGCAAGAGGAAGTTAGCATGCATTGTCTTGATGGTGTTTGCGGTGACCGAATTCACACATAACCTCCCAAGCAGTCGCGAATGGTCACAGTTTTATCCCTGTCACTGATTTTGCATGGTTCATTTTTTTTTTATTTCGTTGTTTTGACTTTGCCCTGTCGCTGTTTATGCATGGTGCAGTTTCTGTTTATTTCGCTGTTTTGACTTTGCCCTATCGCTTTCTTGTTTTAGGCTCTGGAGTCACGAACTCTGACTTACTTGTCTACTTCCACCACTTGCTAATCTCTTTTTATTACTCATGCCTCCTGTGCCACGTCGTGCCCTGCCGTGCCTCTTTTTAGTCGATCCCTTTTGCTTTCGCAGTTTTCAACTTCGCTGCGTCTTCCCTATCGCTGTTTGTTTCGTTCTTTCTTTTCGCTATTTTGTACCGATCGCCCTTTTGGCATGGTGGCGAAGTATTTGCTTTCTCTGTTTTGAACTTCGCTGGATCATCCCTATTGCTGTTTTTGCGTGGCGCAGTTTTTGCTTTTGTTCTTTTTTTCGCTGTTTTGCCATGGTGGCACCGTTTTTGCTTTTCTTGTTTTGACCGTCGCTGTGTTTCCCATCGCTGTTTTTGCGTGGCGAAGTTTTTGCTTTCGCTGTTTTAAAATGATACCACCAGTAAATAGGCTACTCCGGTGACAAAGAACGCGACTCTTAATTCCGCAAGGGGCAAAGAAACGCCACTTAGCACTTCATCACCTGGTGATGTCGACACGCTGTTCTGCTTGCAGTGAAGATTGTTATTTGAGCTCGGTACATGGACATATACTCTTGGAACGAGAAGCTAAAAACCTCTGTTGCCGTCAATAGAAGCTGTAAAAGCTTGGGAAAGAAATAGTCGTACCTGTAGTACCGCCTCCTGGGTTTGTATCGTAGCTGATAACGCCGGGAAACCGCAAGCACCGGAAATCCAGCCCGTATCGGTGATGGAAATACTCGCCCAAAAGTTCAGCGTGGACCTGAAAACAGTCGTTTTTTGTTACCAGTATGTCAAACAAGAAAACAACAGGATGTTGCGATAGTCCATTCTGTGAGTATCCAAGAAATGATAATAGCCCTTTAGAATTTGTGTCTACTGTCGTAAGCAACGTATCGCGACTTCGAAGGGTTTAAGACTGCTTTAGCCTCTCATGGTTTTCCTCAACGCAATAAACCTGACGCCAACCTTCTCGTCACTAAACCTTGACCGATACTGTCAATCAGAACTAGGGGTCGGCACCGTTTCTGTTTCTGTTCCTGTTTTTTTACTACCGTTTTCTGTTCTGTTTTTTTTTTTTTAAATAACAGAAAAACAGAAAACAGGTAGCCGTTTTTTTAATGCCGTTTCTGTTTCTGTTCCGTTTTTTATATAACCGTTTTAGCCGTTTCTGTTTTTATTTTACCTGTTTTTTCCAAATTTCCGTTTTTTGTTCCGACTTTACGCGTGGCGTCCTGGCATAATCTAGCGGTTTTATTCTTCCGGCGGATTATGCCATCTACTGATATTTTCCGCTTTTCGGAAGGAAAGATTTTTGAGTCAGAATAGAGAGATTGCACCCTACCCGACGAAACGGATATTTTTACACCATCATTAAAGGAAGCATATAACAACAAAATTAACATTAGGAGGTATAGGACTTTCGACTTACAGACTAAATTATCGGCCTTTGATAACCATTCTGAGCTGGTTAATTGCTGAAAACGTTAATCTTGCTATTTCTTGTTGGTATAATAATACTTTTGCTGGAAACGTTAATCTGGCTATTTCTTTTTGGTATAATGACACTTTTGCGAAACGAAGTCTCGCATCCCAATCATCCCATTGGTCGGTTAAGACGCATTTTTTGAAATCCAACCAATAGGAAGCACGAATCGTTTTGTACTGAAAGCTTGAAGCCTTCAAGCTCCCATTTCTGATGAGACTTTTCTACAAAGCTGTAATTATACAACTAAGAAAGAGCCACCGAACTTTTCCAATGTTCAAAAGTTTTTTTTTTCACTTTTCTGTAAAGATGTGCACTTTCAGGGTGCTAGGCGCGAATGATCATGGACCCTCGGGTGATCATGAAATGTAAAGTTTGTCAAAAGTAATTTTTCACTTTGCTGTTAAGGTGCACACTTTAAGGGAGCTGGCAGTTCACTCTGTACTTCAATGAATGGTCGGATCTGGAAAGTGACAATTTGTGAACCAGGTCTTATCGAGACTCTAATGTTCCAGCCAAGTTTCGTCCTTCTAGCACACCTGGAAGTACCTTAACTCGCGATCACCGGAATTCCGAACCCCTCCAACTTCCCCCACAGTGCACGAATCCGGTCCGTTCTGTCTCGGGTTTACCTAGTTCTTCTGCTTGTTCTTCCCACCAAGTTTCTTCCCGATCAGTCCACTCTAAGCGTGGCACAAGATTTCCAGAACTCCCGTCCACCCCCCACCCCACATTCATGGGATCCGGTCCGTACTTAAATGGGATATCCGAGAAACAAGGTCTATCCAAATATCAAGGTTCATTAAGATCCGATCACCCGTTCGAAAGTTACAATACCTCAAGATTCCGGATTCCTCCTCCCTGCACTCCCCCACGATGCCCGGATCGGGGAACTGACTATTTACAAGTTAATTTGGTCGGGTCTTTGATTCCTGCCTAGTTTCATCGTCCTAGCCCACCTAGGAGTACCTTAACTCCGAATCACCGGAATTACGGAACCCCCTCCAACTTCCCCCAAAGTGCCCAAATCCGGTCCAGTTATGTCTATGATGTACCAAGGGCTTGTGCTTGTTCTTCCCACCAAGTTTAATCGTAATCGCTAAATTTTAAGCACGTCACAAGATCTCCGGTCCCCCCCCCCCCCCCCCCCACACATTCATCGTATCCGAACCGGACTTGAAGTGGAACGTCTGAGACACGAGATCGTTCGAAATATCAAGTTTCAGTAAGATCCGATCACCTGTTCCAAAGTTATACATATACATACGTCAATATTTCGGATTCCCCATCACACCACTCCCCCCCACGGTGGTCGGATCGTCGAAGTGACTATTTCCAAGTTAGTTTAGTTTTTGACCTTAAAATATTTTGCTTTTAAAGGTTCCTGGTACCCTTCTGGGGGAAAAGGGGTACGCATACGTATGACTTTCATACTCACCCCTGCCAGCATACCCCAGCATTTGGCCATGGGTATAAAAAAGGGCTTAGTTTACTAGACAGGTGCAGAGTTCTTTTTTTTCACCTTACACAATTATACTCGACCTTCTCTCACAACCTTCTCCTGTCACGCTGACCCCTCCTCACGCTATTCACTTTCCAACAGCCGCCTTACCGTTCCAAATGGGTCGCCTTACTATTATCTTATAAACCCACAGACGTAGGAAAAAACAAGAGCTACGAGCTCATATGGCACTTGTTACGAGTAGGCACGGCTCGGTTATGTCAATGATATATCTAGTGTTTGCTAGGTGTCTTCCCACCAAGTTTCATCTCGATCCCTCCACTCATAGCGTTTTCCAATATTTCCGGTTCTCCCCTCCAGCTCCCCCCAAAAGTCACCGGATCCGGTCCGGATTTTAAGTGGGTCGTCTGAGGCATGAGGTCTTTCCAAATATCAAGTTTCATCGAGATCCGGTCACCCGTTCAAAAGTTATAAATACCTCAAGATTCCGGATTCCCCTTCCCTCCACTCCCCCGACAGTGCCCGAATCGGCTCGGTTATGTCAATGATGTATCTAGTGTTTGCTAGGTGTCTTCCCACCAAGTTTCATCTCGATCCCTCCACTCATAGCGTTTCCAAAGATTTCCGGTTGCCCCCTCCAGCTCCCCCCAAAAGTCACCGGATCCGGTCCAGATTTTAAGTGGGTCGTCTGAGGGATGAGGTCTTTCCAAATATCAAGTTCCATCGAGATCCGATCCCCCGTTCAAAAGTTATAAATACCTCAAGATTCCGGATTCCCCCTCCCTCTACTCCCCCCACAGTGCCCGAATCGGCTCGGTTATGTCAACGATGTATCTAGTGTTTGCTAGGTGTCTTCCCACCAAGTTTCATCTCGATCCCTCCACTCATAGCGTTTCCCAAGATTTCCGGTTGCCCCCTCCAGCTCCCCCCAAAAGTCACCGGATCCGGTCCAGATTTTAAGTGGGTCGTCTGAGGGATGAGGTCTTTCCAAATATCAAGTTCCATCGAGATCCGATCACCCGTTCAAAAGTTATAAATACCTCAAGATTCCGGATTCCCCCTCCCTCTACTCCCCCCACAGTACCCGAATCGGCTCGGTTATGTCAATGATGTATCTAGTGTTTGTTAGGTGTCTTACCACCAAGTTTCATCTCGATCCCTCCACTCATAGCGTTTCCCAAGATTTCCGGTTGCCCCCTCCAGCTCCCCCCAAAAGTCACCGGATCCGGTCCGGATTTTAAGTAGGTCGTCTGAGGCATGAAGTCTTTCCAAATATCAAGTTCCATCGAGATCCGATCACCCGTTCAAAAGTTATAAATACCTCAAGATTCCGGATTCCCCCTCCCTCTACTCCCCCCACAGTACCCGAATCGGCTCGGTTATGTCAATGATGTATCTAGTGTTTGCTAGGTGTCTTCCCACCAAGTTTCATCTCGATCCCTCCACTCATAGCGTTTCCCAAGATTTCCGGTTGCCCCCTCCAGCTCCCCCCAAAAGTCACCGGATCCGGTCCGGATTTTAAGTCGGTCGTCTGAGGCATGAGGTCTTTCCAAATATCAAGTTCCATCGAGATCCGATCACCCGTTCAAAAGTTATAAATACCTCAAGATTCCGGATTCCCCCTCCCTCCACTCCCCCCCACAGTGCCCGAATCGGCTCGGTTATGTCAACGATGTATCTAGTGTTTGCTAGGTGTCTTCCCACCAAGTTTCATCTCGATCCCTCCACTCATAGTGTTTCCCAAGATTTCCGGTTGCCCCCTCCAGCTCCCCCCAAAAGTCACCGAATCCGGTCCGGATTTTAAGTGGGTCGTCTGAGGCATGAGGTTGTTCCAAATATCAAGTTTCATCGAGATCCGATCACCCGTTCAAAAGTTAAAAATACCTCAAGATTCCGGATTCCCCCTCCCTCCACTCCCCCCACGGTGCTCGGATCGGGGAAGTGACTATTTCCAACTTAATCATTTGGGGTCCCTGATATGCCTGCCAAGTTTTATCATCCTAGCTTATGTGGAAGTGCCCGAACTAGCAAAACCTGGACAGACCGACAGACCGACAGACCGACAGACCGACAGACCGACAGACCGACAGACCGACAGACCGACAGACCGACAGACCGACGGACGGACAGAAATTGCGATCGCTATATGGCACTTGGCCGAAGGGCAAGTGCCATAAAAACAACAGAAATACCTGTTAAAACGGCCGTTTGTTTTGTAAAAACGGTCCGTTTCTGTTTTTCCGAAAAAAACGGAAAAACAGAAACGGTTTTCCGTTTTTTTTTTATCACCGTTTCTGTTTCTGTTCCGTTTTTTATTTGCCGTTTTTTACCGATTCTGTTTTAGCCAAAAACAGAAACGGGTTGACCCCTACTCAGAACCCAGGATTGTACCATGTAAAATACTCAGCGAATTAGTTCTAAGGGGGTGACCTATTTGAATGTGGAGTTATTTTTTGTATCGCTCTAGTGGGAGGGGAATATTTTTTTAATGACCTCTGAGGTACTGGATAGTAGGACTGTTTGTTGTTATAAACAAGGAATAATCATCGGACGATGTAAAGCTGATGTTGTTTGATAGCAAATTTGCTTACGTTCATTTCTGATATATGTACGACCAGGCCCGTATCCAGGAATTTATTTGGGGGGGGGGCGGGTGTTTGCCTGCGGGTTAGACAAAAAAATACTAAAAAGACATAGATCAGAGGGAAAAGCCTATAAAAATGATTATTTGTGTATGTTTCGGCCCACCCCCCCTGAATACGACCCTGACTACGACTAAGGAGGCGACACATAGACAGGAAATTCGGTTCGAACCAATTCGTCTATATGTCAAAGTTTTCCGCATAATTCCGTGTTATTTTGGGATCTAGCTTAATCCAGCCGAGGAAGTGAAAGCCGGACGTGTTCCACCCTACTTACCGTAGTTACTACGCCTGACGTCACTGATCCTGGTATTTTGGCGTCAAGGCTGGAACGCATTTTTCTATTTTCAGCAAAATATCGTACCGCGGCTGGTCTGGCCAATCTCGTCACAGAGATCGTAGTTACCACGCTAACTGTACGCTCCTGAGCATATGTTAAGCAAATAGTTACTAACAGTTACTATTTCAAGAGGGTGGAACGAAAATAGTAACTACTAGTTACCATTGTTAGAAGGGTGGAACAAGCTCCTAAATGTCCCCTGGCAGGTGTAATGCCTTGAACAGACGATCAGGTTCGGATGATCGCGGACTGAAATTCCTGCCCTGCTTGTCGGCATCATCGGCATTGGGAGAAAGTAACGAGTTTGCCAAGAGTGAGAGTTCTGAAAGCGGCGCATTTGGAAAGAAAATGGATTCTTGGCCTCAGCAAGTTAAAAAAATATTGGAAGATTGTGGTTTTGGGGGTCTGTGGTGTGATGGAGAGGGACCAGGTTACCCCCTAGGTAAGGTAGCTAAGTTAGTGAAAGAAAGGCTAAGAGATTAAGAGATTCAGAGGTGGCATGGGCCGTATCAGAGCACCAATCTCTGAAGTTGTATGGCATGGCCAAAGAGACATGGAAGAATTAATTTTAAGTTGGGATTGGGGGGGGGGGGGGGCAGAACTGAAGTGGATGGTGAGTCTTAGGGTGGACGCTCTTCCGGTGGGGATGCGGAGAAATTATATTGGTAGAGATAGGAAAGGTACTGGTCCTTATTTTTGTCCAATGTGTGGTATTGAAGGAAAGGATGTGGTACATTTGATATGTTATTGCGAGGAGTTGAAAGAATTGAGAAAGGAAGTGTTTGGTCGGGAGGCGTGGGAGGAAAGGGATTTGGTTTCAAGTATGGGAAGAAAATGTTTTGGACTTTTGGTGAGATCCGAAGGCTGGGTAGATTCCTGAAGCTAGCTATGGCCCACCGTGAACTATTTTTATAGAAGTTGATTTTTTGGTTTGTTGTTGGAGTGCATGATATTTGTTTTTGTTATTGTGTTATGTTTCCCGCCATGGCCCTTGGGCTTTATTGGGAATAAATTCATTCATTCATTCATCAATTCCATGAGCGAAAGTTGAGATTTTTCAACTTGGTGATGAAAGTGCAGAAAATCTTGCGGGGAGATTCGTGTGTTCGCACTATCAGCACCTGGATCGCGCAAGGTTTAGCCGCACAATTGAGCATACGCAGCACAACTGAGACGATTCTGAGAGAGGGGATGGAAAGACTCTTGGAGTGTTTCACCTTTCTAACAATAGCAACTATTAGTTACTATTTTCGTTCCAACCTCGTGAAAAGTTACTTCGCCGACCGTTCCAACCTTCTCGAAATAGTAACTAATATTAACAATTTGCTTACCATGCTCGGGAGCATAGTAAGCGTGGTAACTACGAATCTTTGTAACCTGATCGGCCCGATTAGCCCGTGGTATGATATTTTGCCGAAAATAGAAAATGTGTACCAGTCTTGACACCAAGAAGCCAAAATCTGTGATGTCATGCGTATTAACTACGGTAAGTAGGGTGGAACACGCTCTTGAGCGCTAACTCTTCGTGCCGATCGCCGTGTGCCCAGCAAAGAGTCAGAAACGTCGTCACAATAAACATTGTTGATCGGTTAACATAGGATTTGAAACTTTGAGGATTCGAATGTGTGACATTTCTCCTTCTTCCCGAGGGTCACATCGTCTTTTGAACTTAGTCAGATAGAGTATAAACCCACTTACCTTCGACACACCATAGATCGTTTTTGGCCTTTGGACAGTCAGATTCGGTGTAGGGTTCCTTGGTGATTCTGGACCAAAAGCACCGATTGTTGACGGCACAAAAAGTCGGAGCTCAAACTGGCGTGCCAATTCCAACATGTTGTGAACACCTATAGAGAGTGTAGCTTTGACGGACAAGTCCTAAGGCGTATTCTCGCCGTTCCCGGAGGACTCCTCGGGGAATCAAGGGGAACGGCGAGAATAGAGGGAATCACTACACGCGGACTCCGCTTAGGAAAATAACGAGAACACGGGGAATGCTTCTAAAATGGATTTTGTTCGAAAAAAATACGCAGTTGACGAAATTAGTCTGAATCCACTTTATTCTTGGTTTTGTTTGTTCTCGTTGTGTTTTATTAATTTTGCATTGCACCAACACCATCAAAAATTGATTCACCTCCAATGCTGAAAGGGAGTCCTTTTTGATGATGCTGATGATATTCGGAGCATTCCCCGTTCGTTGGGAATCGCGAGAATACGGGGAGTGAGTCTGGCCGGGTCAAACAAAAACACGGGGATTCCTCAAAAGGAGTCCTCGGGGAACGGCGAGAACACGCCTCTAGGCAGGATGTCACTACATTGATTGTTGATTCAAAAGTTGATTCAAAAGTTCACTTTCTCTCGGGCTACAGGAAAAAATAAACACCGAAACACGGAAAGGATGAGTCTGAGGTTCAGTCCTTGGTGTACCCCTGTCGTGAGAGCTAGCCTACTTAATCGTTTACGGTTAACCACAATCTGTTTGTGGTCAGTATTTTGCCGCAAGAGGGTTACTGTACGAAAGACGAGATCGTAGTTGACTGATTACCTGAAGCTGCTCTGCTCCTACCTCCATAGAGTTAGTACTAAATGGACAGAGGGTGAGTTCCGAGTATGCCCGTAAGAACAAGCACAGACCGGATTTAGCTTTTTATCCGCAGCTTTGCAAGGTAGATTGAGGCAAGGTTGATGGCTTGTTACTCTTGGACGCATGCTAGCAGCTGTGTTTATTAGTAAAAATCTCTTCCTCTATCCTGTATACTGTCAGAAGTTTCATGACAGATAGCGTGTAAAGCATTGTCCTAATAGGTGTAATAACGTGAATAGCGCTATACGCGATGTTTACGTCTTAATACACACGCCTGTTCAAATACAACCCAAGAGGTTCTTATCAATGCGGCTTCCGGTGTTGCCAAGGTAATATAATTTTTCAAGCTCTAAAAATATCCGAAAAGGTTCTTGGTACTACTTGAAGTACACGAGTACAATATAACGCAAACTATACTGTAAAAAAGCTATTAAAATAACGGATGGACAGCATTATCCTCGAACTGACGAAAAGCCGTCGTAATAGAACAAAAACGTGTTTTTGTTAAGAAAAGTTGTTTCTTTAGCTTCCAACAAAGTAGAACTGTTGTGCTTTCTTTGGCAACCCTGACGACGCTGCGCCTCTCCTCGGCCCGCTGGCGGAACCAACCAAGCGATCTGATTGGCCCTGCATAAGCCAGAATGGAACGCTGTTCTATTCTCCTTATTCACCTTATTACAGCGCGCTCCGAGGAAAAGAGGAATCTGTAATAAGTCTTATACGCGGTAATACACCTTATTACACCTATTAGGACAATGCTTAACACTTTCAAGAATAACACCTTTTCACTTAGAAATAAAGTGTCATGACCAATTAAGTTTACACTATTTCTTGCCTAGATCTCCAACAACACCTTCAATTGGTAAAAATACTAACGGGAAGGAAAGAAACATAACAGATAACATCCCAAAGTGTTATCTGTTGAAACCGCGCATCCTTCTGTTGTCGTTATGTAACTTCTGACAGTGTATTATTTTCACCTATTGAAGGTGTTGTTGGAGATCTAGGCACGAAATAGTATAAACTTAATTGGTCATAACACTTATTTCTAAGTGAAAAGGTGTTATTCTTGAAAGTGTTATGCGCAATCTGTTATGAAACTTCTGACAGTGTAGTCACACGACTTCGAGTCTTTATTTCTTATACTCAGTGCACCAGCAAAGTAAATTGATGAATAAATGCCTCGAGTTTAGGTCTGGAACTCGCGGGTAATATTTGGTAAAATGAAGCCAAAGAAGCGTTATTTATGCACTGACTTGCACTGCATTGACAGTTTTTAGTTGTTTCGGGCATTCGAAAAGAAGAACAAATGCAACATAGTTCATAAGATAAAAGTTGCTGCAGTCTCATCTGAGAGAATAGTAATTGTACTGTTTGGAATATTTTCCTATGCCGTAACATAGATGGCACCAAATTGTGTGAGGTAAACTGTCAAGCGAGCCTTTGCAAATTTTGTAATTGGCACCATGGTGACTTTGCGTAATTAATTCCTCAAATGAATATTCTTGGATCATATTACCTAGATCGCGATTAAATCATGATTGGTCCGTCAATCAAGAGAAGATATCGTGTTTTTTTTTTCTTCCACCATCTACGTTGGTTTTCGCTGAAAAGATTATCAGGAAATGACTGAAACCATCAGTCACTTGGTGGTTTTCATCAGCTGAAAAGCTTATGAAATTGATGGAGCTTCTCATCTCACCTTCTACGTTGACTTTCATTGCTAGCGGCAGATTCTTTTCCCCGATGGCAGAAAGGAGTGCGCTGAAATGGATCACCCAGTCAAGTCGGTGAGTCACAACCACCTGCTGCAGGTTCTTGAAGTCCAGGATATCCGCATAAATATACGGGCCTAGGAGGTAAACAATGATTACGCAAAAAGAACTATAATATCTTTGTTCAATCTACTAAAGCGAGCTCAACTGTGTAATCCTGGTTACTACTCATCTGAATGGAATAGAATTTTATCACCCAGAAGTAGCTATCACAGCGTAACCGCCGAATTTGATCTTTTTGTCATACAAAATAAAACAAAATGTACTATACCGGTCTATACCATTTTGCATAGTACACAATACCATTTTGTCATAGAAAAAAAAACTAAAAAAACTGATTATGACAATGACCGGGAAAAAAAGGGAGGGGAGGAGCAGAGACTAATTATGTGTTAGACGAAGACACATTGGATTAGATGGTAAATAATGGTGGCAAAAATAACTGCAGAGACAAATTTTATTGGAGTGTTCCTTGGAACAATCCACTCTTGCGAGCGCTGTAGCAGCTTTCGGTTTTCGGTTTTCACCGTTTTTTTGTGGAGCTCATAACTCATGAATCCTTAACTTTCGCCGATGATTCTAACCAAACTGTCTATCCAATTCGCGAGCAAAACATCCGATGTCATCGTATCCATTTCCTGTTTGACAGCCTTCCACCAAGTTAGCTGGTGAGTTTTATGCACCTGTATTTTATGCACCTCTCCAACTATGTCAAAAAGAGTAAACCGCTGAGTAAAGTAAAGCAGATACGGATTCGGCATGCGTTCTTACCCCCCCCAAGCAAAACTCTAATAAACAGGAAATCAAACTCCAGTTCAACAAATCTTTTGCGGGATTCCAGATTCCGGGCGAATTGCATGACCAGCGAGAAAATCAACTTCAGATATGAGCTCAGCACGTATTTTTACTCCAATGTTAAACCTCTAACCAAACTCGGAAAAAAAAAACTTTTGACCTAGTTTCCGGTATGGGCTGGATTCCAGGTAAACTGCTTGTCCGGCAAAAAAGTTAAGTAAAAAATGGACTCAGTATGTGTCCTTACCCTCATGTCGGACCTCTAATCAATTTCAGATAAAACTTTCACTTTTACAACTTTTCCCGTTTCGACCGGATTCTGGGTGAACCCTTTGTCGGGCGAGACAATTTTCTACAGATATGTATTCAGCATGTCTCTTTACGTCAATATCGAACCTTTATCAACTTCAGATAGAACTTTGACTTTTAACAATCTTCCGGTTTTGGCCGGATTCCGGGCGAATATTTGTCGGGCGAGAAAAGGAATTTCATATATGGAATAAATCGACCGTTTTATTTGCTTTGAAAAAGAATATTTTTCTCGCCTCGTAATGTGAACCAGCCACCACCACCCTTAAATATAGGGCTACTAAGCCTATCTGCAAAATTGACCTGTGCTTTTATTCAAACAATGTTTTCAACGGATACGTCAGCTACGATTCTTCATCAGTGATATTTTGGCCCTTCTTGGCAAGGGTCCTCGTCAGGCTGTTAATCCTCTGGTTCAACTTCGGGGAAGGAAACAAACCTGTTTTGTTTCCTTTGCAGATAGGCTTGAAGAATCGTAGCTGACGTATCTGTTGAAAACATTGTTTGAATAAGTGTTTCAAAGTCAGCTTGGGCTCAAAGAATATTTTTGACCTTTGCTTTGGTCCAAAGAATCCACATACCAATTTTGAACGAAATATATCTACTCCTTCGAGAGTTATCGTGCTAACAGGCGGACGGACGGACAGACGGACAACTTTTACGAAGTCATAGGTATTTTTCCACTTTCGTCCTGAGATCACAAAAGGAGACATTCAAACTATTCGTAAGGGTGAAACTTGTTCATGCCGATAATTAAAATTCCAAGATATGATATCGCAAATTAGTTCATTGATTAAGTCAAGGAATCCCGGCTTGCGCGGACTGCATGTAAATAGTGAGCAAAGGGGTTAGACACTTGCAAGTTGCAAACTGACGGAAACAAACGGTAGTGCGGTTTTGTCAGTGTTGATGCTAATTTCGTAAATCTAAAAGCTTGCAGGCATCACATAATACTAAGAACGTGTCCGGAAGCTCCAAAACGAACGAAAAAGGCTGAATTAATTCAGGATTTTATGCAGCATTTTGCTTTTGGACTTAGATTTTCGCTCAGCAAAGATGCTAAATTTTATGCTGAATTTTCAAGAAGAAACTGGAGAGCACGGCGATTCTCCCAATATCTTCCTAGAATCTTTTTCTTTCTATAACTAATTGCCAAACAAAATTTTCGTAATGGTGTCTCGATCGAATTCCCGTCTGAGCGGCGACAAACTTTACGGATCATACTTTGCGAAAAACTTTACGAAGTCCGAGTCGTCCTTTTCCAATTCTTTTTTTCTTTTTTTTCTTCCCAACTTAAATTTCGGTATTCTAGAAGTGTCAGAGAAGAATTAAAGTTAACAGCTTTCGGACAAAAATAAACAAATATACAGCATTAAATGAAGCATTAACAGCACTAAAAAGCTTTCGGACACGTTCTGAGAGAAGTTGGCTTTGATTATAAACTGTGAATTTTGTGTCCTTCATTAGCCTAGATGAAAAGAGATAGTGTAGGAGAAACAATGAGCATGAATAGGCACAAGTGGGAAACTGTTCATACCACTTTCCAGGATGCGCTTCGCTGGCTTTACTATGTCAGACATGATGACGTTATCTCTTCCATAAAGCTTTCGAAGGGCTTGTGCCACTCCGTAGCCTAGCTGGCCGTGTGAACCTAAAAAAAACCGTTAAAGCACCCCTCGCACTATTTACTGTTTATGTTACAATATTCTAAAATAGTTGAATAGTGTACTTTAAGTCCAGGCTCTGCTCTTAACAACTTACTTACGGCTTCGGCTGTTATAAGCCTTTCTCCGGGCTCTTTAAATGAAAACAAAATGCAAAAACAGGGAAAACTTTTCATAACACTTTTTCTCATCATCGAGCTTCTTTTCAAAATAGGAAAGGCAAGTGTGAAAATCAGTAAAACTACGTTGGAGGGCTAGAAGTATACCGTACTAAATCTGGGTCTCCGGGTTTAAGAAGGGATGAGCGATTGCGGAAGTAGGTTACACTAGCACTATAGGCACGACGGGTCCTCGCACAATTTACTATTTATGTTTGTAACGAGTGAGCTTCTCGCAAACAACCGTCTTGAGCATGATACGAATGAAAAATACTGTAACATCGCAAGTGTGAAAATCAGTGAGGTATCTACTGACAGGGGGGTTACAGTATATTGTCTGAAATTCGGGCAGATGAGCCAATAAGGAACTAGGTTGCATTGGCCTTACACGTACAACGGGTCCTTAAGGGACAAGAGGGTAGTTTTTATTTGTTTAGTTGGTAGCAGGTCATTTTATTCAGGTCAGATAAACTAAGTTATATTATTTTTGTTAGATTTATAGGGTACTTAGTAAAAAAAAAATTTAAAAGTACTGCATGTTCTAATCTTTGTTCTCCACAATGCTTGTATAACGTATTTATATTATTATGAAAAATTAAAACAAATTAAACTTGAACTTGGGCTGAAAAAATACAAAATCCCTTAGATGGGTCAAAATATTTCAGTGTATTCAAACATCTGATGTAAAATTAAGCTGCCTTTTCAATTAAACCTTTATAAAGTCCACACTTCTATAAATCTGTCTTTTTTCAATAATTTTTTTACTTTGCTGAGAAAAGATTAATCAGCTGCAAAAGCCTCCATAGCGCGAAAACCGTTAGTTTTTTGTGGCAGCATGAGAACCAACCGATAGGATTCCGACTTTGCTTTCCAGCTCATTCATGTACGTATCAGCACCTGACAGGTTGCATATGTAATGACTTTAATCTAGAATTTAAAAGACACACCGAAAGGAAATGTTTGTAAATTTTGTCGGTATAGTAGTTACGACTTTTCACTGCGTAGGGTCGAGCGCGACTTAAAACCCGGTAAAGATTGCGGCCATGCTCATTTGACACAAATAACGCTTGGAATACTCTATAGGACTAAGTCCAAAACAAACCAGTGATCCTCAGGAAGAAGGAGTAAGCGTGTCCGAACGACTCAGACTGAACTACTCAAATCCTGTGTCAATCAATCACCGTGATCTTTGGTAGCAGCTGTGCACCACTTCTGCCTTTCTTCCACTGGGTACCCGGAGAGGCCAGAGATATTGCATCGGCAAGGAGAGATAGTCATGAAGGGTATTACCACGCTATGACACTATTTCGAATTCCGCGGCGTCATTTCTGTCAAATGGTGCGCGGTCGCACTCTTTAATTTTATATATATCATCTGCTATAGCAAAGCAACATTTTTAAAGTCCTCTTCGCTATGTTATTTTAATTTCTGGGATGAAGTGGTCACAGATACAACTTCTTCCGTGCCTTAAGTACTTTCAGTCTTGCAGACAAAACTTTCGTTGAAGCGTGTTTCGTAAATTGAAAACTAATTTTGTTGCTAAAAGGTCACATTTTTGGCTTGCCTGTTATAAGAATCCTGGGCTGCGTTCCCAGCTGTACGTTGCCATCCCGTGCCGATTGCGTGTAAGGATGTGGTGAAGGATCTTGGGTAACAGCAGCTTCACTGGCAAAATATCGCACAAACCCGCCATTGCGGAAGATGGCGATCCGTGCGCTCATCATCACGAATGCTAGCTTCGAACTGGACATCGTCGTTCTTGCCAGCTCGTCCTGGAAAAAAAAAATATTAGTGCTGTTACCATCGTATGCCAACACCCACGTCTCCTCCAATCATATTTAAGCGTCCAGGATTTTTGGCAGATGGATGATGGATTTCGGTCCAGGCATCTGTTTCGTCGGGAAATAAGGGACAAGTCGGAACTACTCCAGCGTTATTTTTACACTGGTTCCCTTGTGACTAGGCAAAAGGGACTTCGCTTCTATAGGTAGAATTTGGAACTTTAGAGAGGTGATTTTTTGGTATTCCTTGGACTGCAAAAACAAATCGATAAAGTCTAAACATTCTCACTTTCAACTGAGTACCTGTGCTACGACATTTTTCAGTTCTAAAGTGTAATAAATACCTGACATAAATTTGAAAGGTGTTCGTAACAGCCAGGAAGTACGGTCCGAACACGAGACACATCAAGTGGTTGAGGTATTACACGAAAAGGACAGCAGAATATGCAACACATATGCCCTGTGATATTCGTAGGTAAACGGTTTAAAACAATACCTGTCGTTTGCTTCCACTTGCATGAAACAACTCCGTGAAGTAGCTCCAGAAACATTTTTTCTTCTGGAGATCTTAGCATCTGAAAAAATATTCATATTTCCAACAAGACCAAAGGTTTGGATGAGATCCAAAAGGGTAATACCAACTTATTGCACTTTTCATCCGCACTATCGGGTCTTGCAGATTTCCAGTCTTCACTACATCCCGTAAGCATTTTACTTATCTGTGGTGATATATAGTCCTTCAGCCCAAGGTGACTGCGGGACGGTGCAAATCCGTTTACAAAACTAAATAATGTGGATAAAACTTCAACTTATCACAAATTTTCCGGTTTCTGCCGGATTCCGGGCGAACTATATGTCCGGGTAAAAAATGATTGATATACGGATTCGCATAGTATTCAGCGTGTCCTAAATAGGACATCTAATCAACTACAAATACAACTTTTTTTTTCAACAAATTTTCCGGTTTTGGCCGGATTCCTGGTGAACTACTTGTCCGGGTAGAAAGTGTTTTTCACACCAGCGCGCCTTATTACTTCTAAATCGAACATCTAATCAACTTCAAATACATTTTTGACTTTTAACAAACTTTTCGGTTTCGGCCGAATTCCGGGCGAAGTACTTGTCCGGCAAAAATATGATTTTTATATTCTTGTTCAGCATGTCTTCTTACCCCTTGATCAACTATCTCATTAGCTGTTTAAAACTATTTTGTTTGCCGCTTAATTCGAACCCCCTCACCCACCCCTGAATGTAGATTTACAGAGCTCATCTACGAAATTGACCTTTCCCTTGACTCAAAGAATCCTCGCACCAAGTTTCATCAAAATATATATTTCCTTCGAGAGTTATCATGCTCACAGACGGACGGACAGACGGAGAACTTTTGCGATGTCATAGGTGTCCCTCCACTTACGTTTTTGGAAAAAAAAAAAAAAACTTTACTGCCACAAAAGTTTCGGTTTGGGCCAGATTCCGGGCAAACAGGTCCGGCCAGAAAATAAAGTTGAAAAACAGAAAATTAGTGTCTCGTTACCTCCGTCTCGTACCTCCAATCCACTTCAGATACAATTTTCAATTTTACTGGTTTAGGCCGGATTCTGGATGAACTACTCGTCCGGCGAGAAAATAAAGTTCAATGATGGACCATTTTATTAGCTTTTAAAAAATATGTGTTTTGCCTCCTAATCTGAGCCCCCCTGACCCATGCCTAAACACTCAGCTGTGGCACTATCCACGACCTTGACCTGTAATTTCAGCACTTTGGTCTGAAGAATATTCAGACCAAGTTTGAAGAGAATATTTGTCGTATCGTTGCTAACAGACTGACGAATGGACAGACGAACAAACTTTACGAAGTCATAAGTATCCCGTCAACATTTCTGGGATCCCAAAAAGGTCACAATGAGGTCCCGGATAAAGTGGAAGTCCATCCTCAATTGTGGCTCATATTTTTGTCTGTGTTTTTGTTTGGTAAACCTTGTACAGAAACTATTTTTTTGCGGGAGTAAAGCTAGTGGCTCGTGACCGCTTGAGCCATCTAGAGAAAAATGCTCGAGTTGGTAGTTGTTAGCTGGCGATAGTGGAAACAATACTCTTGATATCGATACAAAATCGGCGTGTACCTAGTGGAAGAGTCGGAAGCGGCACCACAGCTGTCCCCAACGATCGCCGTCATTGGTTCACACAAATAGTTGTGTTTTTGCAGATACCATGGTATCTGATACCACGGTCTTAAGTCGTTTTCGCGGCTAATGCGGTATCTGATACCACGGTCAAAAGGCGTTTTTGCTTTTATCGTGGTACCTGGCCAGTCTCAGTGGCCAGTCTCAGAGACTACTCTCAGTGACAGGGGAGCTCGGGGTTGGATCGGGCACGGGGTTGTCTGGACACCCGCAAAACAAATATTAAAAGTTGTCGGTAAAATCTGAAAAAAATAAATAACATCTGCCTCCTAGTGAACTAACTTTGTATCAAACTTTCGTGGTAATTGCTTTTCTGATTTTGACAAAAAGCTGAAGAAATTGGTTTTCTTGAGGTAAAAGTTTTAGATCATGGTAGGTTAAAGAGCTATACCGCAAAGAGTAGTGGTAACTGGAAGGCGATTAAATGGTAAGATAGAGCTTAGTGGCCAGGGTTTATGACCTGCTTATTATTTTTGAGATAGATCACTTAATTTTCCAGTGGTACGCGATTGTGTTATTTTAGTTAGGGTGGGGTTGGTTCGGACAGTATTGTACCGCCTGAAAAAAAAAAAAAGACTAAAGACTGATTCGGACAGTCGGACAGAAAAAGACTAAAGACTGATTCGGACAGTCTTTGCCTACTTGATACCATATAAAAACTCGAAACTGAGCTGGAAAAATACAAAAGATAATATCAGAATCCTTATTGTGTTATTTGTTAACATAATTAATTATGAAAAGCGTGAAAAATGAGCGCTGAAAAGGGTAGGCCACAACCAAAGAAACTTGGCTAATATAATTAAAAAAGTAAGAAAAAAAAAAAAAAAATGTACTTAATGAATTTTAATATTTACGAAATTTTCAATAAATATTCTTTGAGCCCAAGCTGACTTTGAAACATTTATTCAAACAATGTTTACAACGGATCAGCGATATTTCGGCACGATATTTCTTTGATAGCCTGACGAGGACCCTTGCCAAGAAGGGCCGAAATATCGCTTATGAAGAATCATAGCTGACGTATCCGTTGTAAACATTGTTTGAATAAAAGAAATTGTCAAGGTGGGAAAAAAAAAACGCGAATTCGTCTTTGTGGAGATAAATTTGGGGAAAGGTCAGATCAATCTGTTTCTTATGAGGGAAAGTCGAAAAAAGGGAGGTTCGCTGAAAGAAAACCGGTGAGGGGTTTGAATATAACTAGTTCGATAAATTTCACACTCGTATAGGGATTATAGAAAATATCTAACTAGTCGAAACAGCTTTCAGTCTCAACAAGGATTTCGACCCATTAGTTGATTGTGCTCCACTTTTTTCTAATATTCAATGAACTAACAATCATCTAATCAAGGTATTTTCTTATTTCAAGCCAACTAGTTGGATAATCATCCTCCGTTCCTATAAGAATTTTTTTATTTTAGCCAACTAGTTGGATAATCATCCTCCTTTCCTCTAGGAATTTCTTATTTTAGCCAAGTTGGCTAAAATAAGTTGGCTAAAATAAGAAATTCCTAGAGGAAAGGAGGATGATTATTCAACTAATTGGCTTGAAATAAGGAAATTCATCGAGGAATGCAGAATTACAAAACTAATTTGCAAAAATGAGAAATTTGCATAGACACCTTGATTATTCAATTAGATGGTTGTTAGTTCATTGAGTATCAGACAAAGTGGCGCAGAGTCAATTAATGGGGTCGAAATCCTTGTTGAGACTGAAAGCTGTTATTTTTGTACTTTCGAAATCTCTATCCAGATTCATACAATCCGACTAGTTGGATATTTTCTATAATCCCTATACGAGTGTGAAATTTATCGAACTAGTTGGATCTAACGATTTACTCTATACGATTTGTCGTCGTAGCCAACTAGTTGGCAATGTGGGATTTCCTATACGAAATTTCTAGTATTTCTAGGTAGCGAACTAGTTGGCTATAAACTTTTCTCCTACATGATTTCTGATCGTAGCCAACTAGTCGGCAAAGCGGGATTTCATATATGAAATTTCTTACAGTGGCGGACTAGTTGGAAAACAATCAAAATGCTATACGAATTTTTCTCGTAGCCAACTAGTCGGCAACATGTGACTAGTTGGAACCAGGTTGGAACACAAACAAAAATCCTATACGAATTTTTCTCGTAGCCGGGGATTTCCTATACGAAGTTTCTTACAATTGCCAACTATAGTTGGCTAGTGACCACGAGGTGTAAATGTATGACTGGATATTTAGATTTGTATATTTATACAACAAACAATTTCTTATATTATCCAACTAGAGGTGTCCCCCCTGTCTGGATCTCTTCGAGTCGTACCACTTGCGTGTTTTTGACTTAATCATTGAACTTCGTAATAGTTGCTTCTACACCAATCGGTTTCTAGTTCAACGTTGATGCTTGTGGTCAGTGTTTCCACTTTTCATGATTTCACACGAGATCTCATGATTTCACATTAGATCTCATGATTTCACATGAGATCTCATGTGTTTTTTGCGATCTCATTATTTTTTTTCCAGTCTCATGATCTCATGATAAACTCATGATTTTCAGGATTTCTCCTCTTTTTTACTCCAATGCTAAAGTTATTGTAAAATATATTCTGAATAGGCTAAAGGTATTTAATTCTAGATTTTCATAAGACTCGTTTGGTAGCTTTCATTCATGGTTGGATGCTTTTGTATTCCAATAGGTGACAGGGGTCGTATGGAATCAAAAACGGAGCTCTCAGACATAGACGATTTTGAAAATTTGTGTATGCGGCGCCTTCAGTAGTAGTATTCATTTGTGGAAAGGCTAAATAGAAGTAGAAGTACGCGTCATTTATGTAGTGGCTAGGGTTCGACTGTCTATTCACATAAAAAGCAACAATTTGTATGGTAGCAGGTTGAGGTTTGACACAGAAAAAGCGAATTTGAAAAAAAAAAATTAAACAAATCGCCTGTGGCGCTTGTCTCGAGCACAGTGATTTCAACCTATCGCTGCCTGACCTGCTCGCACTGTTTTTATTTGTCATTTGATTTGTCTCGTAATATGGCGGTAATTTGATATTATCGGTGGCCCTTACCTTGGTCCTTACTTTTCTTCGAGATCAAATAAGGCTCTGCCAACAAAAATTTCGCCTAACCTTTCATGGTGTAGTTTTTTGGCTTGAAAAGCAGGTTTGGGGCTTTAGGCTCAGGAAATTTCAATTATGTGAGAAGTAGAAAGTTCTATCAGCAAAAAGGCTGATTTAAATGACTGCGGCCCTCAGTTTAATTTATCCTGTATGTCGTCAGAAGCCGCCGTTGCTCTCCAGCAGGGGGAGCGACGAAAGCTTGGCGTCTTCTCCCCGGTGAATCCTTATTATGTTTGAGAAGAAGTTAGAACATCACTATTACAATTTTTTTCTTCTAAGTAGCTAAGAAACCGCACGCCTTTTCGAAAATTTCATGATTTTCTCTTCTATCTTCATCAGAAAATCTCATAATTATTCTTATGATTTTCTAGCACAAATCTCATGCGTATCTCATAATTTTCGGACTCCGGCCTGACTCCGGCTCATGATTTTCAAAATCTTCGGGTGGAAACACTCCTTGTAGCTTTTCGAGGTCTATCTTCTACATGGTTGCCACTTGTCGTACGATAGTGTGAATTACCACTCTATTTTTTTTGTCACTCTTGTCCTATGTAGGACATAATTCACTCTATTTATGAAGATGTCCAGATTTGTCGCGCAAATCGCGCAATAGTGTGACAATTCCAGAAAATACAAAAATAAACGTGGAATTCAACTCAATTTTAATACATTCCACTCTGTCTGTACTAAAAAAAGAGGTAGATTTTAATTTCAGTGGGAGAGACAAAAAGTGCCATCCCATGGACAAGAGTTTCGGAAAGATTGAAGCATGTTAGCAGCGTAATTACACGTTTTGCATTGATCAAATGCACCCGAATCGCTGTTTTTTCCTATAAAGTGAGGTGATTCCGTGTTACCTACTGGAAGAACGTCGAAACAAAGTATTCGCACGCCTACTTTTCTTTTCGACACGCCTTGGCCTACCATATTTGATTTCTCTTCCGCAGAAATACATTTTTGCATTAGTGATTCCAACCAAAGTGACCATTTCACGTTTCTTTCATGAAAATAAAATTTCACTCTCAATTCTCTCTTTTTTCAGCCAAAAGTCAGTCTCTAAATTTTTCTGATATGGCAACTCTGATCTTCTATCTGTCTGTTTATAAATTATTCTGTACAAATCACAATTATTTGGAAGAACCTGGCTGGAACCAGCTGGAGTCAACCAATTAATTAGTAGTTGGTAGCATTTTAGATAAGGAATATGTCCACTTCTTCTGGGGAGAAAACGAAGAAGCCCTATGGTAAGGAATCTACTACTGAGCTATTCTCTAATCTGAATTTTGGACCACCCTTTTTGTCTCTGAAACCATGAAATATGAAAGATAAATTAGGAACTAATCAGGAACTAATATAATAGTCTACAGGAGGTTTTCTGTAGCTTTACAGATGTTTACAAATATTTCGGTATTCTGTAATCTTTGGTAAACTGCCTTTACAGTAAAAGTTTGACGAACCTATCTTTTGTTGTTTGTACCAATAATAGAATTCAGAATACAACAGCATTCTAGACCTGTTCCAACCTGTTCTAGACTTTCTGCAGAGATGATCACTATGGATAATTTTTGATAAAACCTAGACAAATCCTGGTAAATTTTGCAGCCGCACTCTCCTTATTTTTTTTTTATTTATTTATTTATTTATGACCCGCTTTTTGCGTAACAGCGGAGTACAAAATACAAAAGTAAAATATAAATATCAGGAAGGTATTGGTATGCCCCCTGTCTACACACATCTCTAAGTGAGTGTTTCATAGAAACAGAACTTCCAGTAGAAGTTACCAGCTTGAAGTTTTCGCCCACCGCCCAACCACCCAAAAACGCCCAATACCAAATTATGAGGCATTTGGCAGTAATGTGTGCAGTGCTTAAAATAGAAAAGATTTTTTTTTAGAATGTCCATCAAATCAACAACCACATTAAAATCTGTGAAAAGTCAAATGACCTAACAAAGTCTGGGCATTGGGCGGTATGGGCGGCAGTTCTTGTAACGCCCAGGCTAAAAATGGAGAAACGCCCACCAAATCACCGCCCACTTTAAAATTCACGAAAATTCAGATGAGCTGATTTTGTCCAGGCATTGGGTTGTAAGGGCAACAGTGCTTAAACTGCACAGGTCAGAAGTGGACAATACCCACCAAATCTCCGCCCACCTTACAGTCTGAGAAATTTTGGATTTGCTAAGTATGTACGGGTGCTGGGTGGTAAGGGCGGCAGTTCCTGAAACGCTCAAGCAGAAAATGGAGAAACTCCCATCAAATTACCGCACACGATCAGATTCACGAAAAGTCAAATGAGGTAAATATGTCCAAGTGTGGGGCAGTAAGCGTGGCAGTGCTTAAACGCCCGGGCGAGAAATGGAGAAATGTGCACCGCATCAACACCCATGTTAAGTTTGGCGAAAATTCAAATGAGCTAGCAGGCTGGTTGGTAAGGTTGGCAACAGTGGTGAACGTCCGCCAAATCACCGACCGCATTACAACTCTCGAAATTTTGGGTTAGCTAAGTATGTACGGGCGCTGGGCGGTAAGGGCGGCATTGCTTGAAACGCCCAAGCAAAAAAGGGGAAACGCCCATTAAATCACCGCCCACTATTCGAATTTGGCGAAAATTCGAATGAGCCAACGATGTCCAGGCGTTGGTTGGTCAGGGCGACAGTGCTTAAACCGCTCAGGCAAGACATGATGAAACCTCCACCAAATCACCGCCCACATTAAAATTCGCGAAAAGTCGAATGAGTCAACTATTTCTGGGCGTTGGGAAGTAAGGGTGGCAGTACCTGAAACGCCCAGTCAAAAAGTGGAGAAGCTCCCATTAAATCACCGCCCACATTAAAATTCACGAAAACTCGGATTGCCGGATGACCTTCGGATGGCCAAAGATCTTTTTTTTAGAAATGTCCACCAAATCAACACCCACATTAAAAGTTGTGAAAAGTCAAATGACCTAATAAAGTCTAGGCATTGGGCGGCAAGGGCGGCAGTGCTTGTAACGCCCAGGCTATAAATGGAGAAACGCCCACCAAACCACCGCCCACATAAAAATTCACGAAATTCACGAAAATTCGGTGAACATTTCTCCATTTTTCGCCTGGGCGTTTAAGCATTGCCACGCTTACCGCCCCACGCTTGGACACATTTACCCCATTTGACTTTTCGTGAATCTGAACGTTCGCAATAATTTGATGGGCGTTTCTCGATTTATGTTTGAGCGTTTCAGGAACTGCAGCCCTTACCCTACGACTGTAAGGTGGGCGGTGAATTGGTGAATACTGTTCACTTCTAACCTGTGTACTTTGAGCACTGTCGCCCTTACTACCCAACACCTGGACAAAATCAGCTCATCTGAATTTCGTGAATTTTTATGTGGGCGGTGGTTTGGTGGGCGTTTCTCCATTTTTAGCCTGGGCGTTACAAGCACTGCCGCCCATACCGCCCAATGCCTAGACTTTATTAGGTCATTTGACTTTCCAAAACTTTTAATGTGGGTGTTGATTTGGTGGACATTTCTAAAAAAAGATCTTTGGCCATCCGACGGTCATCCGGCAATCCGAGTTTTTGTGAATTTTAATGTGGGAGGTGATTTAATGGGAGCTTCTCCACTTTTTGACTGGGCGTTTCAGGTACTGCCGCCCTTACTTCCCAACGCCCAGAAATAGTTGACTCATTCGACTTTTCGCGAATTTTAACGTGGGCGGTGATTTGGTGGAGGTTTCATCATGTCTTGCCTGAGCGGTTTAAGCACTGTCGCCCTTACCAACCAACGCCTGGACATCGTTGGCTCATTCTAATTTTCGTGAATTTCGCGAATTTTATGTGGGCGGTGGTTTGGTGGGCGTTTCTCCATTTATAGCCTGGGCGTTACAAGCACTGCCGCCCTTGCCGCCCTTACCGCCCAATGCCTAGACTTTATTAGGTCATTTGACTTTTCACAACTTTTAATGTGGGTGTTGATTTGGTGGACATTTAAAAAAAAAAAGATCTTTGGCCATCCGACGGTCATCCGGCAATCCGAGTTTTCGTGAATTTTAATGTGGGCGGTGATTTAATGGGAGCTTCTCCACTTTTTGACTGGGCGTTTCAGGTACTGCCGCCCTTACTTCCCAACGCCCAGAAATAGTTGACTCATTCGACTTTTCGCGAATTTTAACGTGGGCGGTGATTTGGTGGAGGTTTCATCATGTCTTGCCTGAGCGGTTTAAGCACTGTCGCCCTTACCAACCAACGCCTGGACATCGTTGGCTCATTCGAATTTTCGTGAATTTTTATGTGGGCGGTGGTTTGGTGGGCGTTTCTCCATTTATAGCCTGGGCGTTACAAGCACTGCCGCCCTTGCCGCCCTTACCACCCAATGCCTAGACTTTATTAGGTCATTTGACTTTTCACAACTTTTAATGTGGTTGTTGATTTGGTGGACATTTAAAAAAAAAAAGGATCTTTGGCCATCCAATGGTCATCCGGCAATCCGAGTTTTCGTGAATTTTAATGTGGGCGGTGATTTAATGGGAGCTTCTCCACTTTTTGACTGGGCTTTTCAGGTACTGCCGCCCTTACTTCCCAACGCCCAGAAATAGTTGACTCATTCGACTTTTCACGAATTTTAACGTGGGCGGTGATTTGGTGGAGGTTTCATCATGTATGGCCTGAGCAGTTTAAGCACTGTCTTGCCTGAGCGGTTTAAGCACTGTCGCCCTGACCAACCAACGCCTGGACATCGTTGGCTCATTCAAATTTTCTCCAAATTTGAATAGTGGGCGGTGATTTAATGGGCGTTTCCCCTTTTTTGCTTGGGCGTTTCATGCACTGCCGCCCTTACCGCCCAGCGCCCGTACATACTTAGCTAACCCAAAATTTCTAGAGTTGTAATGCGGTCGGTGATTTGGCGGACGTTCACCACTGTTGCCAACCTTACCAACCAGCCTGCTAGCTCATTTGAATTTTCGCCAAACTTAACATAGGCGTTGATGCGGTGGACATTTCTCCATTTTTCGCCTGGGCGTTTAAGCACTGCCACGCTTACTGCCCCACACTTGGCCATATTTACCTCATTTGACTTTTCGTGAATCTGATCGTGTGGGGTAATTTGATGGGAGTTTCTCCGTTCTTTGCTTGAGCGTTTCAGGAACTGCCGCCGTTACCACCCAGCACCCGTACATACTTAGCAAATCCAAAATTTCTCAGATTGTAAGGTGGGCGGAGATTTGGTGGGTATTGTCGACTTCTAACCTGTGCAGTTCAAGCACTGTCGCCCTTACAACCCAATGCCTGGACAAAATCAGCTCATCTGAATGTTCGTGAATTTTAATGTGGGCGGTGATTTGGTGGGCGTTTCTCCATTTTTAGCCTGGGCGTTACAAGAATTGCCGCCTATACCGCCCAATGCCCAGACTTTGTTAGGTCATTTGACTTTTCACAGATTTTAATGTGGGTGTTGATTTGGTGGACATTCTAAAAAAAAATATTTTCCATTTTAAGCACTGCACCATAATTTGGTATTGGGCGATTTTGGGTGGTTGGGCGGTGGGCGAAAACTTCAAGCTGTTTAGAAGTTCTACTAGGCTAAGTGTGTGCCAGCCATCATACACTTGACCAGCACTTGACCAATGGCAGAACAGAAGGAACTGGGTGGAACCAGTCTAGTACACTAGCCCCATTTCAGGCACGGTGCTCAAACGTCTAGCACCATGTCTGGGTGCTAGACGTTCAATCACTGTACCTTGGATTTCATGTATGGTGCATGGATTTCAGTATACAGTGCATACAGAACAAACACAGTTTCTGTCGTCACAACTGAGTACTGGCTCGGACAGGGCTGAAATTACTACTATGAATTAGAGAAATCAAAGACAATCCTTTATATATTTTTCACAACAAAAACAAAAGGGCTCTAATGATGACGGAGATGAAAAACCTAACAGCACCCTATCTATTTTCCATGTATTTTCCCTATCTATCCCCCAAGAGCCAATATTCTGGTTGGCTGCTAGGTAGAAAAAGCTGAGGCACAGGACACTTTGCATGCAAAACCCTTGACTATGTAGAAAAGGAAATGAGGTTTTTCACATCTATCATCAGCCGAGCCCTTTTGTTTTTGTTGTGAAAAATATATAAAGGATTGTCTTTGATTTCTCTAATTCATGGTAGTAATTTCAGCCCTGTCCGAGCTGGTGCTCAGTTGTTATGACAGAAAGTGTGTTTTTGATGCATGCACTGTATACTGAAATCCATGCACCATACATGAAATCAAAGGTACAGTGCTTGAACGTCTAGCACCCAGGCATGGTGCTAGACGTTTGAGCACCGTGCCTGAAAAGGGGCTAGTGTACTAGACTGGGGAATAGATAGGGAAAATACATGGAAAATAGATAGGGTGCTGTTAGGTTTTTCATCTCCATCATCATTAGAGCCCTTTTGTTTTTGTTGTGAAAAATATGTAAAGGATTGTCTTTGATTTCTCTAATTCATGGTAGTAATTTCAGCCCTGTCCGAGCTGGTGCTCAGTTGTTATGACAGAAAGTGTGTTTTTGATGCATGCACTGTATACTGAAATCCATGCACCATACATGAAATCAAAGGTACAGTGCTTGAACGTCTAGCACCCAGGCATGGTGCTAGACGTTTGAGTACCGTGCCTGAAAAGGGGCTAGTGTACTAGACTGGGTGGAACTGGAGAAAATTACGTTTTTTCCATGTTTTTTTTGCAGCAACATTGAATGCCCTGAAAGAATTCAATCCAGTTGGAAACTGAACAAAAAGAACATCAGGCTCAAGCCATTACCATTCTGTGTAGATGGATCCTCAGTTTTACGCTTATCTAGGTGACTTGACAAAGTAGTTCTTTAACAGTTTTGACTTTTGTTTTGTTTCCTTCAAAATTTGAAAGTCACCTCTTTTCTAGTCACAAAACTAAACATCACTTTCAGAGTTGCTAGTAAAATTTTAGCCACACTGTGAGCCGTAAAAACCTTGTTGATTGCAGAAGTAGACTTGTAGCCAAACAAACAAGCCACAGCCTCTGTGGATAAGAGTGTGCTCTTCAGCTTTCTTTTGAGATAAACAGTTAAATCAGCTTCTTTAAAGTACAAGGGGCCAGTCTAGTACACTAGCCCCTTTTCAGGCATGGTGCTCAAACGTCTAGCACCATGCCTGGGTGCTAGACGTTCAAGCACTGTACCTTGGATTTGATGTATGGTGCATGGATTTCAGTATACAGTACATACATCAGAAACACAGTTTCTGTCATAACAACTGAGCACCAGCTCGGACAGGGCTGAAATTACTACCATGAATTAGAGAAATCAAAGACAATCCTTTATATATTTTTCACAACAAAAACAAAGGTCTCGGCTGATGACAGATATGAAAAACCTCATTTCCTTTTCTACATAGTCAAGGGTTTTGTATGCAAAGTGTCCTGTGCCTCAGCTTTTTCTACCTAGCAGCCAACCAGAATATTGGCTCTTGGGGAATAGATAGACAAATACATGGAAAATGGATAGGGTGCTGTTAGGTTTTTCATCTCCATCATCATTAGAGCCCTTTTGTTTTTGTTGTGAAAAATATATAAAGGATTGTCTTTGATTTCTCTAATTCATAGTAGTAATTTCAGCCCTGTCCGAGCTGGTGCTCAGTTGTGATGACAGAAACTGTGTTTGTTCTTTATGCACTGTATACTGAAATCCATGCACCATACATGAAATCCAAGGTACACTGCTTCAACGTCTAGCACCCAGGCATGGTGCTAGAGCACCGTGCCTGAAATGGGGCTAGTGTACTAGACTGCAAGGGGCAGATCAGTCTAAAGTTATGTAATATTACCACCCTGTAAAAAACACAATATTACGTCAGAAATCAGTCGATTCTTAGACAATTTATTTTATCTTATGTATTATTACAGCATATTTTGCTGCCTGCCATCCTCCAATTTGCTAGGTATGACAAATATAAAGGGAGTTTCTTGTTTCTTATCCATTTGTTGTTATTATACTCTCCAAATTATCCATGTTATTGACAGATAATTCTACTGATATTATTAATTGAGAATCCCTTGTAAATTCTGGATTGAGCCTCTAGTAAGTCTGCTGTATTTATACATTTTTGGGCACTTCTGTCACTTCACATCGAGAAATCAAAACTTTTCTTTGGAACTACGAACAATAGAGGTCTGATGATGATAATGATGATGACATTTTATTTACGTACTGAAGAAGAGGTAAATAGTGCAGTATAGACAAAGAAAAGGAAAATATACAATGAGCTCTCAATAATGTATTAAATGCACAAGATAAAAAAAAATTAACATGAACCGAGTTTTATTAGAGCTTTATTTCGGCCCTTCTTAGCAAGGGTCCTCTTCAGGCTCAAAGCCGCTCAAGTTGCAAAAACGAACTTGTGGGAAAACCTAATCGAGAATTTGAGCAATCTGCAAGCAACAGAGACAGTTTATTTTTGCAACCACGACACTCTTTATCACTCAGCCCTATAAAATAATTAATTTTCATGTGTGACCTTGAGTTTTTGAATTCCCGCTCCTCGCAAGTGCAATCTCGGAAAATGTCTTATTTTCAAATCACAGTTTTGGTTAAGTCAGAAAAATCTGTTATTTGTGAAGCATTTTATGAAAAACAAAGCATGATTAGTGCCCATTGTACTTGAATGTTTTATAGTCTTAACCTAATTTCATCTGCTGTTCCTTTTTTGATGATTTTCTTTTCGTGAGAAGCATTAGAGTAGAAAACAGTAGAAACAGTATAGTTCTTTGGACGATTCTCTAAGTTTTAGACCACCTTTTGCATCTAAAAGTAGTTGAACATAAGAATATAGCCTAACATCAGATAAGTGTTTATCTTTTGAAATGAACACTAAAATCTAGCTGTTTTCTTGTAATTTTTTGTTTGATTTTGAATATTCTTTTTAATCTGTTCAGATACTTCAGACTGTTGATAACCCAAAACCATTGGATGTTTTGTATGAATGATAGAGGCTGCAAAATAAATCACTTTCGTATGCATAAATGTTAGCTAGGTTATAACTATATCCTACGTTTCGGCATCTTTCAAATTATGCTATGTTCAAAGTAAAATACTTCTACTATACTTAAGACAACGGTCATGAAAGTAGTAGAAAAATGTGGCAGTACTTCAGACACCCTATTTTGCTTTTAGAGTGTGCGAAGTGTAATTTTCCATTTAGTGTGGACACCTAAGCAAAAAAGAGCAAAATGTTGCCAAAAAATTACAGCATGTGGCTATAATTTGGTAAGATTTTACTTTAGTTACTGTTTGTATACGTTAGCCTACTGTGTAGCCTAGGTATAGTATTTGCTAGGTTTGGGTTTCATCATGTGCTTGGATGCCATTGACTTAGGCAACATCTAAAGTAACATGGCTCTACTTTTTGTCACTTTTGGCTGTGAGATGGTTTTGAATAACATCCTAGATTTTCTGAAGCTGTTCCACTTCCTGGCCTGGGCAGTAAAGATTCTTATGAGAACCCAGTTCTTTCCCTTTGGGAAATACTTGTCTTCCATTTTCAGAGAGTAGTAGACCACCTTTTGCATCTAAAAGTAGTTGAACATAAGAATATAGCCTAACATCAGATAAGTGTTTATCTTTTAAAATGAACACTAAAATCTAGCTGTTTTATTGTAATATTTTGTTCGATTTTGAATATTCTTTTTAATCTGTTCAGATACTTCAGACTGTCGATAACCACAAACCATTGGATGTTTTGTATGAATGATTCTTATTGAGAAGATTCTTATGAGAACCCAGTTCTTTCCCTTTGGGAAATACTTGTCTTCCATTTTCAGAGAGTGGTAGACCACCTTTTGCATGTAAAAGTAGTTGAACATAAGAATATAGCCTAACATCAGATAAGTGTTTATCTTTTAAAATGAACACTAAAATCTAGCTGTTTTATTGTAATTTTTTGTTCGATTTTGAATAGTCTTTTTAATCTGTTCAGATACTTCAGACTGTCGATAACCACAAACCATTGGATGTTTTGTATGAATGATTCTTATTGAGAAGATTCTTATGAGAACCCAGTTCTTTCCCTTTGGGAAATACTTGTCTTCCATTTTCAGAGAGTGGTCTACCCAGGATACAGAATCCCAGCAAAGAACATAGATAAGACTAGTCCTATAAGAAGAAAAAGAAGTCTAATACATCTTTTTGTGTTCCAGATAGCAATTTCAAGCAGCAAACTTTGCCAGCCTGGCAACCAATAGCCACTGCTGGAACTGTCCTTCCAGCTTTCTTTGTTGTTGGCATTGCTCTGATCCCGATTGGTGTAGCTTTACTTCTAAGCTCTGATAACGTAAGTACCAGTGGGCTTATTTGGGTATATGCACAATTAATACACCAATTAACTTGACAGTTTAAACTACATCCTTGAACAAAGTAACCTAACCACACAGAGATACATCAGCATTCAAGTGATTAGGTGAAAGAAGATCACCATTTCTCTGTTTATCCTGATGTAGTGGGCTATTGAGCTATTTTTTTTTTTTTTTGAATGAATGAAGGGTTTATTAAAAAAAAAGGAATCTTCAATGCCCAGAGGCGAACCTGTAAGGGACTAATTACCCTCGAAAGTTTATGCCTTTCAAACTAACCAGTAAGGGTGATAAAAATTTGTGGGATGTGTACCTTTGATTGACATCTTACCAGCCTTTTCTCTTGGCTAATATGTTATGAGACTATTTGTCACAGACAACCGACCACAGACAATTAAAAAAACGAGAGTGTGACGGATGGTCACTGTTACAAATCAATCAGGTAGAAGTCATGATGACCGGTAAATGGGATTAGGCTTCTCTGTTTCCATAGTTAAATGTGTCTAATCCACTAATCCAATTGCCTATTTGTATTATGCGCGGCAGAACTGATTTCTCTTTTTTAGGTAAAGGAGTTCAGTTATGACTACACATATTGTCAAGCAACAAATAAGAACATGTCCTGTGCTGATATGTTAGAGAACACAACCACGACAACCCCAGTTGTTTGTAAATGCGAAATCAGTTTCAAGCTAGATGAAGACTATCTAGTAAGTTTTGTTGCTTTATCATTAAAGCAGCCCTTCCATTCACTATGCCCATTTATTGGGATCCGGAAACGTAAGTGGAGGGATACCTATGGCTTCGTAAAATTTGTCCCTCCGCCCGTCTGTCGTGCTAATACAGAGGAGGATGCCATCTTTGTATTCCTGTTCAACAGGGCACGAGATGCGCTGTTGAACAGAGACTTCCATCCAGCTGGACATCACCCGTCGAACTTTTCAAGCAGAAATGGCCATTGAGCTAGATGGCATTGACGCGAAAACACCCAGCATGATAATGGGTCGTAACCAGGGTTGTGCCAAGAACTTGTAATTTTTACTTAAGTACAAATACCAAGTACTCCAGGAAATTTTAATGGATCCATCCACGGGTAAATGTCCCCCTGTTTACTCTTTAATCTTGTTCGTATTCTTTGATCTTAACCACCCACGAATTGTAATAATCTGTTATATTCCAGGGACAAGTTTATATGTACTATGGCCTCAGTAACTTCTATCAGAATCATCGGCGATACGTCAAGTCCCGTGATGATTTCCAACTCCTCGGAGCTGTCACAGAAGTAAACTCAGAGTGCGAACCCTTCAGATACGTAGCAGTTGACCCCAACAACCCAAATGACAAGAGGCCCGTGGTTCCGTGTGGCGCGATAGCAAATAGTCTTTTCAACGGTAAGTTTCTCTCACTTATCCGGATGATCAAATACACCAGTGGGGGCCCTTTAGTCAGCATGTATCTGCCAGGAAGCCATTCTAGGAGACTAAAACCAGTCCTGGGCATTAAGGGGGCAAAAGATTCAACTTTGTGGATGAGTTTTAGGGACCCAGTAACTAACGGGGTTAGTTAGATGCGGCACTAAGAGGCCCTCTTCACTTTGCGTATTACATGGACTTCATTTGCTTTTTCTTACTTCTCTGTACAGTAGAGATATGCTTATGTGAACGCCTGCTAACAGTGAACGATCGCCGAAGAAAAAACTAAAACTCAAACCAGGCATTTTTTCCTAAAAGCACTAGTAATAATCACTCACGCTTTTGTCGCTTTTTGAATATTCTGCTAATTCATCTATGAAAGGGACTCAGCTGACACCTGGTTTGCTTTTTATAATTTGAAAAGTTTGCCGCGAGGAACGCACCTTCAGTGGAGAAGATGGCGGTCCGAACCGTCAGATGCCTTCAAAAGAGGAAGGACCTTTTTAATAAATTCAAAATCAAAGAAAGTTAATTGAAGTTCTGCTTCAAGTCTGTGCCAGGATAACCCTGAAATAGTTGGCTGTATTTTTCCTTTTACTTTTTTAGTAAGAAAGCCAAGGTAGTGGAACAGTTAAAAAAGCGTTCAAATAAGCATACCTCTACTGTATCCTAATAGTCTGGGATCCAGGCACCTCTATCGCTCAAGGGGGGTAGCACGAGAGCTGCAGAAGGTTTGAAGAACTTTACTGGACCAACTTTTTGTGCTGACAACGAAAGTCGTACCGCACCACTCCGCACCGATGTACGTCACCGACTTTTTAGCCTATAAAGGCAGATTAGGCCTATCTATAAAGATCAGCTGTAGAAAAATAATTTTCCTAGTGAGACAGCATAAGCTAAATCAAACAAACTATACATATGCTGAATCCTCTTTTGTGGGCTATCGAATGGTGTATTTTTTTTTTTTTTTAAACTTACCTATTTTTCTTAGAAAAATCTTTAACTTTTTTAACTAAATTGTCGTTTTTCTCGGAAAAACTTTCAGCAAACTACATATTTTTATTATTTCATTAGAAAGATAATCTCCTTACCAATCGTTTGAGCTGTTAAAACTTCAAAAATATTTAGTTTTAATAATTTCTGGATTTTTTTAAAGCAGAGCATCCACGTTTTCATCAATGAGTGACAGTGGAAATTTTGAGCGAAATATATTAGTTTGAAGGTGAGTACATGGTTAGTTTTTGACGTGGAATCCGTTTATGACATTAGTTTCTCTCTTGGGATGCATGTAGATCATATAGGCTATATAACATAAAGTCTGAATAGCCTATAATGACCAAATCCGTCAAATCTGCCAAATAAATTTCAAAAAATTCCCGAAAACTTGCTTTTTCTTTAAATTAGTGTACTAAAAAGAGAAGCTCCTTGCCAACCGCTATTCGACGACTTAGTAAACGTAACAAAAATAGTCTAAGGATTTCTGGAATTTATGTAAGCAGGACATCCAAGTTTCGTCGATGAGCTACAGTGGATATTTTATACTAAATATATTGGTTAGACTATAAGTTTTTTGGCGGGAAATCTAGTTATGACATTAGTTTCTGTCGTAAGATAGCATAGGCCATATAGGCTAGATAGTGTACAGGCTCAATAGCCTATAATGAACAAATCTCCGCCAAACTAAGTTTTTCCCCACTCCCATAGCTCAGTTGTTTGTGCTGAATTCAGAGTTCAATTCCAGCACCTCATGGGCTATTCGCATATAAATTTGCTTGCTCTAACTCTAAGCTGTGACAACTTCGTCGTGTGTGTTACAGTGGGGGTTCACGGAAACAAGAACGGGAGGTTTGCAATATATAACGATAACGTGGGCAACGTTCCTTAACCTTCAATATGTATACTGCATACATGTGATGGTGCTGAGAAGAAAAGAAAATTGTCAGCATTTCTGCTAATGTTTCTAAAGAAACACTCCAGTCTTCAGCCCGCTCGCTGTAAAGGAAATCTATGACTATCCCTATCAGACAATAATGATGCAACCGCAGACGATGTGTTAGAATAGCACGTCTGCCGCACCTCTACAACATCGTCGTTGACATCTGGAATACGTCCCCGAAGACTAGCGTAACTCCATCATGGCCCACCCCCTCCCCTTCTAAAAGAAAAGGTGACAAGGTTGATTGTAAAAAAACTACAGTGGTATCTTTCTGATAGTAAGTGCAGCAGAAGTCCAGCTATCCTACTGCAAAGCTACAGAAACTTCTATTGACCAAACCAAAGCGGGTTTCAGAACGACCATGTGCTGCACGGACCAGCTCTTCTCACTTTGCCGAATTCTTGAGCACAGCTTCAAGCATCAACAGGAACCCACGAAATTCTTCATCGACTTTGTTTCTGCATTCGACTCAGCAAAGAAAGGCATAATTAAGCGGGGAATGCAGGAAGTCACTGATTCAATAGTAAAGGATCATGAATACGCACAAGGGGGTGGAAGTTGGAAGATTCAAACCTCCTTGCTGAAAAGTCGAAAGTGCACGGAATATATTAAATATTGCCTCAGAATACGAAGGCCTTGTCCTGTCGATACTTCTATATGGCCCCCAAGCTTCGCCACTGAAACCCGCAGAAGCACGTGAACTCAATGGATTCTGCCATAGATGCCTGCAATCAATACTGAAAATGAAACCTGAGGATCACAGGTAATGAGGAAGTTCGAACACTGGGAGATCACACCGACCGCTTCTGTCGACCCCGATCAGATTATGGCGCGAGTAAACCTCACCCACACCCGCCCCCAGGGTGGAAGAAGTGAACGGGGGGGGGGGGGGCAACGAAAGACATTGCTTCTGACGGTCAATGTCGACCTCGAACCGACTAGTCTTTAGGAAGGGTCAAAGACTATGGGAGACCGAGTGGCTTGCCCTGATGGTCAGTCGTGCATGGATGCGATGGGTGGAAGGGGACATGGCTTCGCTTGGTGGCTGCCACGAAGAGCAATCTAGTTTGGTTGTGAAAGAAAACTCAGTTGCAAGCGGGGTCAATAGTTGAGAACAACGTGCGGCCAAGATTTGTGGTGCGAGCCCTAACTTCTTGTCTTCTAAGGCTGATGTTGTTTAGCGAGTCAGCGGCTTCAGCGTTCGAAAGCTTCCCAAAAAGGGCAAGCATGGCATTACGTTGGCGGAAAGAACCTAACAGATTCTTTACTTAGAAAACCAATTACTTTGGCCTACGGGGCAGATAGGCTATACATTTGGTTTAGATGAAGTAATCGTCAGTATTAAATTCTAACCTAACTATCAATGTAGGCCATATTTTTAAATCGATATATTTAGTTCCTGATTTTGGTCAATAATAATTCTTAGCAACAATTAGTTCGCAAGTTCGAGTATTTCAAAGATTAGCAACTGCCTTTTTAATGGAATGCTAAAAAAAAAGTAGGCTAGTGTGGTCGACACTTTACAGACAAAAAGTACCGTCAACACAAAAACAGGAATCATTTCCGTATTTGCTTGTTTTCTAAGGCATTTCTTAGAAATATTAATAAGTTTAGAAAAATATGAAATATTTAATTCGATAGCCTTTGCTGTGTTTTGCTTGTTTCGTTCTAGACAGGGTGATGTCTTCATAGAGCTGGTCTTTATATCTGACTTCTCGTTCTCGGCTCAAAAAGTAGGTTTCGAAAGACAATTCAGAACTTGTGTTTTCCAAAAAAAGATCATTATAGGATTTATAGGCTATTCAGCCTATACGCTATCTAGCCTACATGACTTAAACGTATCCTAAGGGAAAAACTAATGTCATAATAGTGCCATACTAATGCCAGACTAAAATATTTAGTTTAAAATATCCACGGTTGTCCACTGATGAAAACGTGGAACCTCTGCTTTAAAAATATTCCAGAAATTCTTAAAAATAAATATTTTTGAAGTTTTAATAGCTCAAACGATTGCTAAGGAGCTTATCTTTCTAATGAAATAATAAAAATATGTAGTTTTGCTGGAAGTTTTTCCGAGAAAAATGACAATTTATTTAGAAAAGTTGAAGAATTTTGGCTTTTTCTTGGTTTCTAAGACGTTTCTAAGAAAAATTTGCAAGTTTAAAAAAGTAAAAAATATACCATTCGATAGCCCGTAAAAAGAGGATTCAGAATATGTTTGATATATTTTATGCGGTCCTGCTAGGAAAATTGTTTTTCTGCAGTTGGTCTTTATAGGCCTAATATGCCTTTATAGGCGAAAAAGTTGGTCACGTACATCGGTGCGGAGAGGTGCGGTACGATTTTTGTTCTCAGCACGAAAAGTTGGTCTGGAAAAGTTCTTCAAACCTGTTTTTGACCGATGTCGCGGTCTGGGTCCCGGACTATAAGTAAATGGGTGCTAAATTGGGGGTCCTATTCTCATATGTTCTTGGTTGAACGTTTCGTTTAGAATCTTCTCGTCAGTTCTTACTACACTGTAAACAAAAAAAATCTTGCAGTATTTGCTACTCGTATTAATGTTGTCTTTATTGAGATAAGATTGTCCATAATTCGGATTAATTTTATCCCAATAGAGGCAATATTAATCCCAGTAGCAAATACTGCATCTTATTCGGAGAAAATTTTTACAGTGTCGGATCAATGTAGGATTTTTATTTTTGCATTTGCTTAGATACATTGAAGTTCACTTACAAACCCCTGAATTCGAAAGCTGTAGATGTTCCGCTCAACAGAACTGGTATAGCATGGCCTACTGATAAGGAGAAGAAATTCCGAAATCCTGAAGGAATCTTGGCTGAAGGTAAGTCCGTTTCTGATAGAAAAAAGTTTTCAGAACTTTCTGGAACCTGCAAATTTGCAGTTTAACCCTTACAGACCCCTTAGAGAGAATAGATAGGTAAAACATTTAATTTTACCCATTTCCGGTGTGGGTTGGATTCCGGACGAACTTCTTGCTCGGCGAGAAAAGAAGTTTCAAATATGAATTCAGTTTGCTTCCTTAACTCTAAATAGACTGCCATTTTAACTTAAAACAAATATTTATTTCACCACCTCCAAACCTTTAATATAGAACTGCGGGGACTTTCAACAAACTCGACTTTTACTTCGATGCAAAGCATGCTCGCTCCAAGTTTGAACAAAATACACAACCCCTTCGACAGTTATCATGCTAACAGACTGACGGACGGACGGACATGCTGTACGAAATCCTAGGTATCCATTCACTAACCTTTTGGGATCCCAGTAACGGACCGCTTTGCTCTTGTGTTAAACTCATTCACACATATCTTGTATTGAACCCAGTCCACTGCTTTCTGACCGAAGATTGAAATTTAAGTGTCTATTTCTGTGTGTTTATGTGTTTTATCTATTTCTTTTATTTACTCCGCTTTTTGGGACCCCAAAACACGCTCAGGAGAAGAATGCTCTCCGTGTCCATGTCTGTAAATGCATTCTCCATGGTGTGTTCAAGTATGGTTTCATTGTTCAGGTGTCCTTTAAAAGTAAAATTTGTATTTGAAGTTGATTAGATGTTCGATTTAGGGTTAAGAAATCATGCTGAATACGGCGGTGAAACCCATTTTTTCGCAGGTCAAGTAGTTAGCCCGGAATCCGGCGAAAACCGCAAAGTCTGTTAAAAGTAAAAGTTTTATTTGAACTTGAATAGATGTTCGATTTAGAGGTAGGAAGACATGCTGAACACGATGATGAGAACCATTTTATCGCCGGGCAAGTAGTTCGCCCGGAATTCGGGCAAAACCAGAAAGTTTGTTAAAAGTAAAGTTTTATTTGAAGTTGATTAGATGTTCGATTTAGGGGTAAGAAGACATGCTGAACACTTACGTGAAAAGTATTTTCTACCCGGACAACTTGTTCGCCCGGTATTGGGCCAAAACCGGAAAATTTGTTAAAGCAAAAGTTTTATTTGAAGTTGATTTTGATGACAGATTTATGGGTAAAAATAGACGGTAAATCTGTATATGACACTCTTTTTTTTTTACCGAGACATATAGTTTGTTTGGAATCGGGTTGAAACCGGATTTTTTTTAGAAGTTAAAGTTTTACTTGAAGTTGATTAGATGTTCTTTATAAAGATAAGGAGATACGCTGAATTCGTTTCTGAACTTTTTTTTTCCTGGACAAGTATGGTAGTTCGTTCGCAATTGTCTGGATCAAGAATTAGATTTTTGGAATACCATCGAAACCTTTGGTCTTGTTCAAAATGGCGGGTTATAAATAAATTACTTATTACTTACTTACTTACATACATAAATTTATACGATATTCTTCGTTAAACTGACGGTATTTGATGGTACCGCGGGGTTCTTCCCATGACCGGTTGGTCACCAGATCGTTCTCTAGGGTAGCGTTCCAGCGAATAATTGTTAGTTATGATTCTTGTTATTATTTTCGTTCCGGCGGCCGCCGTAATAAGTAAATTAGCCCTCTTATTAGATTCGTTCCGCGACTGTTACGATCGTTGTAGTATTACTATTGTTGTAGCGTAGTTCCAAGCGGTCCAGCCACAGCTTGGGCTCAACTCTTTCCAAGTTTATTCAGATACTGACTCACAAAACGAAACAAATACATGTCTCCTTGCAGACACCATGGTATCTAATACCACGGTCTAAAGTCGTTTTTGCAGTTAGTATATGATACCACGGTTAAAAGGCGTTTTTGCAGTTATCGTGGTATCTGGCAAGTTATCGTGGTTATTAATATTCAAACATCACGGTCCGTCTGTGCTAACTGATCGTGGTATCTGAAAGAGTCATCTCAGTATGGAATAATCTGCCGGAAAGCACTAGGATGGCCGAGAGTGTATATTCATTTAAAAATAAGATGAAAAGTTTATTGATGAGTAAAGATGGGTGAGGAGAGAGGGTTACCTTGGGTATGAATCGGTTCTGGATTGCCACGAGGTTTAATTGTCTTCTGTTTATATATAATATTGAAAAAAAAATTTATTTATGTAGTTGTTTATGTATAGTACTGCATTTATTTTTTCCCTTTTCTTTTTTGTTTAAAATATAACTAGGCTAAGTGATTAAATTATTTAGTCCTGCCACAAACAAATCTGTATAGATTTTCACGTGGTAGGTCTGTTATGATATCAAAATTTTCTTTTGTAAAATTCCATTATATATTGCATTATTTGTCTCTCTCTGTCTCTTGTCACTTTCATCAATTTTTGTCAAATTGGTGGGAAAGAAGTTTGACACGTAGTGATGTGACTGAATATCAAGTTTTGGGATGACTTCGGAAAGCGCAAGTGCAAGTGCAGAGCACCATTATATCAGATACCAAATTCCCATATACTGCTCCCAGACAGTTGTTGGATTGCCACATGTCACTAAAGTTTTGGAGATCTGCTTGAGCTCTTGCTCGCAGGGCCGTAAGCGTGGTAACTATGAATCACTGTGATGTGATTGGCCGGATTAGCCCATACACGATAATTCGGTGAAAATAGTTCCAGCCTTGATGCCAAAAAGCCACGATTCGTGACGTCATGCGTAGGAACTACGGTGAGTAGAATGGAACACGCTCATAGCGTCGTTAGACCCTTCGTCCTTGCGATTTTGTTTCGAAGCTTCATCTCAGTCACGTATTTCTGTTCATACTTCTTGGTTTAAATCTTTCAGTATACAAGAACTTTTCGAAGCCCATCTCCTGGTCAAAGAATATTTGGGAGCTTGACCTCGAAGATCCATTGAATAACGGCCTTCAGAACGAAGATCTGATTGTGTGGATGAGAACGGCTGCCCTCCCTCAGTTCAGGAAACTCTACCGCATTATCAGGCATGAGAAAGCGACACCCTTCGCGAAGGGACTGCCTGCCGGAAACTATACACTTATGGTCGACTATGGTACGTGCATTTTATGTGTCCTGGCGCAAAGCTGACCGTCATCCATGACAGGAATGGTTCAATGGATTTGTGACGTTCAACCTTATGTTGGGCTATTATACAACAACACTTAAAGTTTAGCTGAAAAGCAGACTTTTTCGGTATCATTCAACTGAGCCTCGTTTTTGTTGCAATCGCACTGCCGCATCGCTGCCGCAGCACTTCTTTGCTTTTGCACAACATGCGTTTTTGGATTCACTTTCTTCTTGGTTGAAGCGGCAGCGCTGCAGCACCTTGCAGGGAAGCACGGACTTGGTCGGTGAGCAAGTCCGTGGTTCTCGAGAAGTGCTGCGTCTTCCTCGGAAGCACTGAAGTGCAAAAACGGATGTAGAAAGAATCAGTCTAGAATCGGCCGAGAAGTGGACCTGCAACATGCGACAACAACGAGGATCTGAACACACTGCATTATTTGAATTGTGTTAAGGATTTTTATTTTATTTTCACTAATTACTCTAGTATGATGTTCAGAATGAGCGTGTTCCACCCTTCTAACAATAGTTACTATTAGTTACTATTCCCGTTCCACCCTCACGAAAAGTTACTACGCTGACCGTTCCAACCTTGTCGGAATAGTAACTAATAGTTACTATTTGCTTACCATGCTCAGGAGCGTAGTAACTACGCGTCTCTGTAACGTGATTGGTTGGATTCGCCCCTGGCGTGAGATCCTGCTGGAAAATAGAAAAATCGTTCCAGCCTTGGCGGCAAAAAAACAGAATTCGTGACGTCATGCGTAGTAACTACGGTAAGTAGGATGGAACACGCTCATATCCACGGCTGTCCTCACGACGGAAAATTTTACAATGACGCGGAAAACTTGAATATCATTACAAATGCAGCTTTCCAGTGGCCAGCGATCAGCTCGCGGAAGGTAGCTCACTGCTTATAGATTTCTTTCTCGTAAATCGTTTTCGACAAGCATACAGCACAGGTACAAGAGCGTAGAGGTACCACAATCCGACAGGAAATTCCACTATATGGAAGTTGATTTTCCGTGAATAGAGGAGCAACGAAGTAACGCATTTTCATCGGGTCATCCAGTCTCTTCAAGTGAATAAGGGATCGGTAACTAGATGGTCTTATCCCAGCCCTTTTCAGTTAAACTTTAAGTCGAGTGTGAGTCGAAAGTATGGGTTAATGGGTTAGGCAGCTGGAAATTAGGTGTCCACTCCTCTCTTCGAGTTTCGTAGTTTAATATGAATAACAAAATTATTGCAGAATAGTCAGCTGCAAAGCCTCACACATACTCGGTTAACCTCTTTGCGTCAACTGCTCTTTCCAAAACCAAAAAACACAAACTAAAAATCATTCCATTACATATATTTTGAACTAAAAAACTTGGATCACCTTCCCATTTCAATTCCATTTTTCATTTATCATTTTTTCCAGTGTCCTCCATACTTCCAAACAAATAAATACAAAATCTTTAATGATTTAACTATAAATTTCCGTTAACATTAGGCTAGTATTTTTTTTTTGTAGATTATGTAAGAAGCTGCACAGGACCGTTTCTGGCCATTCAGTCGCAGAAACTTTAATTATAATAAGCTTGGCTCCTTCAAGGCGGGCCACCTGTCACCTGTCGCCACGTGAGTCCGCCTCCAAGGGGGAAACCTGTCGCTTGTCACTACTTGACTCCTCCCAAAGGAAGGGCCAACTCTATCCATTGGCCAATCCCGGAGCTGGGAACTAACTGAGTTTTGGAACTCTTAACTAAATTACTACAAATGAAAACAACAACACAAAACCAGACATAACTCACCAAGAAAACTAGATATACATTGCAGGTTCCAATTATTTTTTAGACTACAGTATTTAATTTCCAATCTGCACTATAAACTCTAATCTAAGCTGATCAGAAACAAAACAGCTGCTTTATCTGTTATTTTTATAAAAAATAGACAAAATATATAAAGGCATAAATACTTTGATAACATGTAAAACGAGTATGCGCATCCTTGTGTTAGTAAGCCATTTCTCACTCGATTGTTAAACTTTGTCTTGAAAAACGTGGAAAAAGACTGGAAAAATATATATATTCATTGTTTGCATATTTCGCGGACTCGCCGACTTACTCTATTTATTTATTATTTATTTCCCGCAGAGCTGAGGAGTAAAAATAATGTATAAAACAGACTATGCCTAAACCATCTGGTCCATTTAATGACACATAAATATTATAAAAAATACACACGATTTCGACAACTAAGTTGCACTTATTTACGCACTATATTATTCACTTGTTTAAAAATGGGTACAGGTTGTGGGTTTGGAGGGCTACCGAAGCTTTTTTTTTTTTTAATAAAAGTTGGTCATCTTTTTCCTCAAAATTATAACTGGGTATTTTACTTTAAAATTGGAAACCAACTGCAGAAATTAGGATAATTCACCTGCTTAAGACCATGAACCAGTTCTACTTTAATGCCAAATTTGTAAATGCGCCTGATCTGACCATTGGTTGAATCTGCAAAATAGACTTCTTTTTAGAATGCCCCACGTAGCTTAAGGTGGGAGGAGGTTGTAGAAGCATTGTTTCACCTCTTTCGTTTTCAGCGTACCCTGTCAAGCCATTCGATGGTACAAAGCGATTCATCCTCTCGACGACTTCAGCGATTGGCGGCAAAAATCCATTTTTGGGGATTGCTTACATTGTGGTTGGAAGTATCTGCCTGGTCCTTGGGGTTGCTCTTCTGGTCGTGCATATCAAATACGGAAAGAAGTAAGTGAGGATGTATTTCGAGGGTAGGGGTAGAGAGGAGTAATAATAGTGTAATAAAGTAATAATGCACAAGGTGAAGAGAGTTAACGAAATAGCAAACAAAAAATAATGATTTATTTGTAACCCACTGCACACGAACTATGTGATGCAAATTTGGTCAATTCCTTCTACGAAGTGACAAACATAGGGCCATACTACCACCGGTCATGCCGAATCGAGTTGACACTAGGTCTAAAACAAAGAAAAACTGGTACCGCCTACCACACGAACAAATAGGTTTTCAAACACGTTCGTTCCATTACACGTCAGTGTTTAATAAGTGCTGAAGTTTCTGTTCTTATTTGTGTCCTCTTTTAATTTGTAAGCCCAAGCGCCATTTAGTTGAGTCTCTTCTTGACTACGATAGCTTGTGTAAAATAAATGATTCTGATTCTGTCTGATTCTGAAGATAGTGGAGTAAAAAAGAGAAATAAAGAGAAGTAGATGTGGATAGAAAAACACCAGTACAACAGAATAGACAAAAAATAAAAGTAAGTAACGTAAAAAAAAAATAAACTAAATAAAGGAATAAGACCATGTGGTTGTGGCGTTTGTTCGTTTTGGTGATCCGACAAGTTCATGTGCCAGATCCTCTAGATCCCCCTTCGGCCAAGTGCCATATAGCGATCGCAATTTATGTCCGTCCGTCGGTCTGTCGGTCGGTCCGGGTTTTGCTAGTTCGGGCACTTCCACATAAGCTAGGACGATGAAACTTGGCAGGCATATACCCCAAATGATTAAGTGGGAAATATTCACTTTCCTGATCTGAGCATCGTGGGGGAGTGGAGGGAATGGGAATCTGGAACTATTTATAACTCTTGAATGGGTGATTGGTTATGAATGAAACTTGGTATTTGGAAAGACCTCGTATCTCAGAGGATCCACATAAAATCCGGACCTGATCCGGTGACTTCTGGGGGAGTTGAGAAGGAAACCGGAAATCATGGGAACGCTTAGAGGGGCGGGATCAGGATGAAACTTGGTGGGAAGAGCAAGCACAAGTCTTAGATACATCATTAACGTAACCGGACCGGATTCGGGCACTATGGGGCGAATGGGGGGGGGGGGTCCGGATTTCTGATTATCCGTGAGTTTTGTCCTTCCTGATGTACTAGGACGATGCAACTAGGCTGGCATATCAGGGACTCAAACAAATTGACTTGACAATAGTCGTTAGCGTGATCCCATCGTCGTGGGGGAGTGGAGGAATGGGGAATCCGGAATCTTGTGGCATTTATAACTGTCGATCGGGCGATAGGATTTGTATGAAACTTCAAAGGTAGAAAGACGTGTCGTCTCAGATGCTCCATGTCAAGCCCAGACCGGATCCGATACTTGTGGGGGGGGGGGGGTGGAGGGGACACCGGAATATTCGTGAAACGCCTAGCGTCGAGGGATCTGGATGGAATTTGGTGGGAAGAACGAGCATAAGCCGTAAATAGATTCTTGACAGAACCACATCATATCGGGGCTTTTTAGGGGAAGTCGGAGGGGGTTTCCGGGAATTCCGGTGATCGCAAGCTAGGGTACTTCTAGATGTGCTAAGGACGATGAAACTAGGCAGGCATATTAGCGACCCGACTGAAGAGGCTTAACGACCTGACGCAATGCCCTAGGAAAATTTCTGTTCCTGGATCCGGCCATTTTGGGGGGAGTTAAGGGAAGGGGTATCCGGAAATTATTGACTTGCGTAGTTTGCGAACGGCTGGTCCGATTCGAGTGAAACTTTATGGGTGATAAGAACTAATGAGCTAGATATGCGAAACACGTCTCCGATTTACACGCGGCATTGGCTGGGCTAGCTGGAAGGGGGGGGGGGTACCGGAGTTTCCCGAAAAAAGCTCCGACCTGAGTGAACCTTTATAGCTGGTACGAGAATCTGCCTTAGACAATCTGTATATGTGGCTGAATCAGATTTGGCCCGGGTACGGAAGTTTGAGGGCGTGGCGTACCGGCAATGGTATGGCTCGGGTGAAATCAGATACCTTATTTCTATGTCCGATCCTAGGGGAGTTGAAGGGGGGATTTTGTGACATTCTCATCTACTTTCTTGTACCACCTACTCGTAACAAGTGCCATATGAGCTTGTAGCTATTGTTTTCCATTTTGAAACTACAATATTTTTGTTTCTAATCCCAACAAGGTAATGTCGCGAGGTAAGAATAATAATTTATTCTCACCTCCCCTATCATGGTGGCGTTGGGTTATGTCTGGGGCGTCGCCGGGCTTTTTTAGCCGGAAGTCTGGAACCTGCAGTAAATATTATCAGACTTCTGACGGTATAAGACTGATTTGTTTGCCCTTGGAACAGCCTTGCCGAAGATTCGCTTAATGCTGAATCGGTTAATAGTTTTAAGTGGATTATAGATCAGATTTTTGTATTATAGATATGGTTAAGAGTTATTCTGTTCTAACAGCCTTTCTGTTGCATTGTACTGGACCCAACTGAGGGCGAATTGCCTACCACTCCACGGTAGAATAAAAGTGTTTGATAGAAATAAGAAGAGTCCGGATGGGAAATATGCGTGTCCCCTTTGCGGTGGTGAAGATGAGGATATTGGCCATTTTCTAAGCCGGTGCCAAGAGCTTTCGGATCTCCGTAGGGAGATTTTCGGTGGGTATATCCCGACACTCCCTGGTATCCTGAAGTGTACATCCGCCCATGCGATTAGTAAGATTTGTAGGTTAGTATCTAGAGCGTTAGAATATAGAAAGTTTTCCGTAGATTAGTTGTGTGTTGATTAATAACCTGTACCTGTATATGGCCCTCGGGCTTTTTCAAATACAATTATTATTATTATTATGATTATCATTGTTTATGACGCTTTAGGCTAGGACTGACTGCACAAATTGTTAATTCGCGTGTGACTGGGCTAGGGGTGTTAGTTTAGTATAATAATAATTAATAATAATTTATTAAAGCCAACAAAGGGCCATACATCAGCATTCATTCTCGCGCTTAACTAACAAAATTGACCTTCAGTATTACGTACAATAAGATTACTCCTTTTTACCCTGCTACTATTAACCAAATTACCTCCAAACTAAACTTCCAGTATACACTTAAAATATTCACATACAGACCGAATTACCTGCCGATTCGTCGAGTCCATAATACCAGGAAATAGTATGGGTACCCCACCAAAAAAACTATCTCTAATTTCCTTCACCCCGCGACAATCCACAATATTGACAATATTGAATTTATTTTTTAGTGTCAACGAGATTATCAACGTGACGCCCAGATCTCCATACCAGTAGCTATTCACGGACCTAAACCTTCGGATTAGACTTTGTCCGACAGCATTCCGACGTTTCGTCCTGCAATCACTTTAGCCGTCAGAACTGTCTTGGTAAAATTGGTTTAGTACAGTAGAGGTATGTTAGTGTGAACAGTTACTTAAAGGTCAACAGCGCAGTTTTGTTCTGAGTGGTAGAATGAAGATCCAAGTGCAGGTGTTTTCAGAGCCCCTTAATTACCTACTTTGGCTGACTCATAGTTGACTTTAGCCACATCAAGTGTATGAAAATGGCAAAGTCAAAAGTCAGCAAACGTTCACATAAGCATACCTCTACTGTAACACACTAGGACCTAAAATACCTAGGTATCTATAAGAGTAACAGAAAGTCCAAGATTTAGAACGAATATATGTGTATTAGTTGCACTATTCTTTGCGAGTAGCACAGTAGTTTTTTAGTAGAAATGTGTACGTCAGATAAATTTGTATATAAGGTTGATCCTAGTCATGTTATGTTGCGTTGGGTTTATGTCTTTTCTTTAAGAGTTTTATCACCGTTTGTTCTATAAATTATCAGCATTGCAGAAATCAGAGTAATTAAAGCGATTGTGGGGGTTAACAAATAGCATTTCGGGATAGTTGCTCAGCTCGAGTGTAGTCTCTTTCCTTTACGGCTCTTGTAGTGGACTAAGGAGGTTGGAGGGTCCTAACTCCCTCCGCGGTTCTTGACCTATTTCTGGCTGGAAATGCGCCTTATACTGGGTTGAGCGCTCCAAGCGGACTAATTTCTCAAAAATCCTCCATTGCCTCATTATCCACAGTAGTGACAGAGATAGTAAAAATGTGGATCCACAAGGTAGTGAACAGAACATGGTAACTTTAGCTTTCTAGTTCAGTGATAGTGCAAAACCTGGTATGCAGATCGCAGATTTTCTACTCGTCAACCTGTGGCCGTTTTCGTCGTTCGGTTCGCCGCTCCAACCGGAAAAAAGTGTTCTCTTCATAACGCCGTTCATAGAACAGCCGAGAATAAGGCGTTTTCTGTGTCCGGTTGGACTGCCGTTTCATTCGTGGGAAGGTCAGTTTCAACATCTTGGTTCGGGAAGGCGTGAATTTTGAAAATTCGCGAAAAAATTTACTTTTGTACTGTTGTTGCGAATATTATGTTAGCTCGACTTTTAACGTTTTCGTGTCTAGTTCCATCTGTGAACCCGCGTTCATAGAACGTGTCGAAGAAAACGCTAATATAAAAAAATTGAAACGACGTTCTCCGTTCCAACGATGAGCGGCTATTTTACTATGTCTGTCACAAGTGTTGATAATGAGACGTTGGGGAAATTTCGGGAACTAGTCCTCTTGGAAGCGGTCAACTGAAATTGTGAGAAATTGCAGATGTGAATTAGAAGCTGAATGTTAGCGCGAAAAACCTGATTCCAGTCCCACACTGTTTCTTATCCGACATCCGCGTTGGATGTAGACTTAAGTAAAGGTATGCTTCTTTGGCGTTTGTAAGTAGTGGACTGAAAGACAAAGAGCGCGTTCCACCCTTCTAATAATAGTAACTATTAGTTACTATTTTTGTTCCAACCCCGTGAAAAGTTACTACGCTGATCGTTCCAACCTTCTCGAAATAGTAACTATTTGCTTACCATGCTTGGGGAGCGTAGTAACTAAGCATCTCTGTAACGTGATTGGTCGGATTCATCCGTGGCATGATATTTTGCTGGAAAATAGAAAAATCGTTGCAGCCTTGGCGGCAAAAAGCCAGAATTCGTGGCGTCGTGTGTAGTAATTACGGTAAGTAGGGTGGAACACGCTCAAAAGTACTCCTCAGCCGGGATTTCAACCCCTTTGGCTTTCTAGGCGAATGCTCCACCACTGAGCTACAGAGTGGCTTGTAAACATAGTTAGGAAACCACTGCATTATTCAAATAGGAGTGAACAGTGATCCAGCCTGAAGGCGGTTCATCTAAGCAAGTTCACGTTCTTTGGCGGTTATTCAGCTTAGGATGGTGTAGTTTTCATCCACTTATGATGAAAGTAGATACCAGAGACCCGAAGTAGCTCCTTAGGGTCTACTAAGACCATAGTTGCGTTTTTGCAGATACCATGGTATCTGATACCACGGTATAAATTCGTTTTTGCAGTTATCGGGGTATCTGATACCACGGTTAAAAGGCGTTTTTGCAGTTATCGTGGTATCTGGCCAGTTATCGTGGTATCTGGCCAGTTATCGTGGTATCAGATATTCAGATACTACGGTCCGACCGTGGTAACTGGTCGTGGTATCTGAAAAGTCATCTCACTTTCATCAAATTTTGTCAGATTGGTGAGAAAGAAGTTTAGCACTTAGTGATGTAATTGGATATCTGGTTTTCTTTTGGGATGACTTCGAAAAGCGCAATTTCGGCAATAGTCGTTTTTGCAGAGCACCGTGTATCAGATACCACGATAACTGCAAAAACGACTAATTGCAGATCCAGTTACCGTGGTAACAGATACCATGGTATCAGCAAATCGCAACTCATGTAAACGGGTGTTTGTGATTCAGACCCATACTAAAACCAAAAACTTCGCCATCCACGGTCATATAATGTCAAAAGGGACTACTTCTATCATTGTTTGTGAATGGTGGGCAGGGGGGTACCCGTTGTCGTCCTAAATTGTTTGGCTGGGGTTTCGTGAGTATAAGATGTGTTTTTTTTACCCTTCTTTAGTTGTCAGTTTCGCATCATTTAACGTCCACGACAGCTACTAAATAAATGTTATGGAAATGCTGATTTTCAGAATTATATGTTTTGTTAAATAATCTTTAGCAGTGATTACACCATTCGTAAAATTCCTTCCAGATTAGTTAGTCTTTGTACGCTAGATGCGCCAACATAAAGTAAACAACTAGACCTACGTTGCCTGGGCAACGTGAAGTGTTGCGGCAACTTTTGTCCGGCTTCGCCGACTAAAGTGTTGCGAGAGCAACACTTTGGTTTTCTTTCTTCGCTATCGGTTAAATGCTGAAATTGTCAACTTACCGAAGCTTATAAAACGGTATGTTCTAAGAAGAACACAATCAGTAAGCACATGATCAAAGGCTATTCCTCAGCGTTGGAAAAACAACAACAACAGAATATCGGAAGAAGGGACTAAATTAACTTTGCAGTCGGTTGAACTTTATCCTTTTCAATCGCAGAAATCGTGACCGATGAAAACTTGGAACAAAATCTTATATAGTCTAGTTGGTGTTATAAAGCTATCCGTAACTTTTCAGGATTAAAATACCATAGATGACACGAAACTACCTCATTGTTTTACATTATTCTTTGTACCCGTTGTGCAAACAGTTAATCCTAGGTTACAGGTACAAACCGATACAAACTTTCTTACCGTCAGATTTATAGAAATCGAATGCAGTGTGCACCAATTTGCAAAAATTTCTAGCCCCTCGTGAACCAATTCTTACTTACAAGTCCCTTTCCCGTGATAGACATCAAGCTTCACCGGAAACAAATAATGGGTACACCAGCTAGCAAAAGTTGCAAACCCCTCATCGCTGAAGATGATTATGAGCTAACAGTCGACTGTTGCTTACAAGTCCCCTAAATGTCTCACTACTGGTATCGCCTATTTTTGGTTTCAGTGTGTACCTTACTACTGAAGTTGTCAACCCCTTGAAACTGGTGTATCTCATGAAGGAATTTTTGTACCAAAAAATGGATGAAACGCACTTTGATCAGCTCATCAACGGCTATCGATTGCCGTCGAAACAAAAATTCTACTTGTCTTAGTTCAAAAGTTGATTTTATTGCCGTAGGCCAACTTTCTAACGTCACGACTTAGAAAGGAGCAAAGGATAAGCTCTAGTTTCTTTAGCAATGAGAGAACTTTTAAAGTTTAAGAGGCACATCTCATACCATTTCTCTACCGCAATCCGAAGTGCAAAAAAACGAATGATAAACTCAGCTGAAATCGCGAACAGACATGGGTAGAAACAACAGATGGCAGCACTTTCGCACCCGTGGGAAAGAGCCCCTTTTTTAATTCTCTATAAATTTTTCTGTTTATCACTTAAAGAAGATATGTTCGCTGTAGAGTCGGGTAATTGCTGGTCTACACTTTCGTGAAAACCGCACAGGTTTAGACCCTTACCATTTACCAGGAATAAAGAGAAATCGGCGGCATAGGAAAAAAACAAGACCAAAGGTGTCGATGGGATTACAGAAATCTTAAGATTTGATCCAGACAATTCGGTCTTGTCTTCGCCAGGCTAATCATCAGAGAAAACCGAGTTCAGATTTTCTATCTACCTATCTATACCTCTATAAGACATCTATTTTGACGATATTGACCGAAACTTCCTGCTTTACTACTGCCAAATTTGCGGTTTCGCCCGAATTCCGACCGAACTACTAGTCCAGCAAAACAAGAAAAATTCAGAAACGAAGCCGGCGTATCTCCTTATCCCTATAAAGAAATCTAATCAACTTTAAATAAAATTTTGACTTAAAAAATATGCGGGTACAACCGGATTCCGGACTAATTATATGTCCGGGTAAAAAATGATCATTATATACAGACTCAGCGTCTCTTCTTACCCCTAAATATATCATCTAATCAACTTCAGACAAAGTTTTTACTTCTAACATATTTTCCGGTTTTGGCCGGATTACAGGCGAACTAGTTGTCCGGCGAGAAAATGGTTTTCACCATCGGGTTCAGCATGTCTTCTTACCCATAAATCAAACATTTAATCAACTTCAAATGAAACTGTTACTTTTAACCAACTTTCCGGTTTTGGCCGGATTCCGGACGAACTGCTTGTCCGGCGACAAAATGATTTTCACCATCATGCTCGGCATGTCTTCTTACCCCTAAATCAAACATTTAATCAACTTCAAATGAAACTTTTACTTTTAACCAACTTTCCGGTTTTTGCCGGATTCCGGACGAACTACTCGTCCAGCGAGAAAATGGTTTTCACCATCGTGCTCAGCTTGTCTTCTTACCCTTAAATCAAACATTTAATCAACTTCAAATGAAACTTTTACTTTTAACAAACTTTCCGGTTTTTGCCGGATTCCGGACGAACTACTTGTCCGGCGAGAAAATGATTGTCACCATCGTGCTTCTTACCCCATAATCGACTATCACATTAGCTGTTTAAGAATATTTTGTTTGTCTCTTAAACTGAACCCCCTCCCCCACCCCCAAATATAGGTCTACAGAGCCCATCTACGAACTCGACCTTACCCTTGACCCAAACAATCCTCATACCAAGTTTCATCAAAATATGTCATTCCCTTCGAGAGTTATCGTGCTTACAGGCGGACGGACGGACAACTTTTGCGATGTCATAGGTATCCCTCCACTTACGTTTTGGGCTCCCAAAAAGAAAACAAGACCAAAGGTTTCGATGGGATCCCAAAAATTCAATATCTGATCCAGACAACTGGGTCTTGTCTTAGCCAGATCCAGTCTTCGCCAGACTCCTTGAACATTTTTACAATTAAAATTCAGAAACAGATTAAGGCCAAATAGCTAATCACCTGAGAAAACCAAGTTCAGATTTGGATTCAGCATGTGTGTTTACCCCTATAAGTCATATCTGTTTTGACGAAAACTTCCTGCCACTTCTGCCAATTTACCGGTTCCGGCCGAACTCCAGAACTACTTGTCCGGCGAAAAAAGAAAGCTCAAAGACGAAATCAGGGTATCTTCTTTCCCCAGTAATGAACATCTAATCAACTTCAAATAGAAATTTAGCTTATAACAAATTTTCCGATTCCAGCCGGATTCCGGTCGAACTATATGTCCGGGTAAAATACGATTGTCTACAGGGACTCAGCATCTCTTCTTACCCCTAAATCGCTTATCTAATCAACTAGAAATAAAACTTTCACTTCCAACAGTTTTCCGGTTTTGGCCGGATTCCGGACGAACTACATGTCCGGGTAGAAACTTGTTTTCACATAAGTATTCAGCATGTCTTCTTGCCCTAAATCGAACATCTAATCAACTCCAAATAAAACTTCTAATTTTGACAAACTTTCCGGTTTGGGCCGGATTCCGGTCGAAATACTTGTCCGTCGACAAAATAGTTTTCACCATCGTCTTCAGCATGTCTTCCTACCTCTAAATCGAACATTTAATCAACTTCAAATAAAACTTTTACTTTCAACAAACTTTCCGGTTTGGGCCGGATTCCGGGCGAAATACTTGTCCATCGAGAAAATAGTTTTCACCATCGTCTTCAGCATGTCTTCCTACCTCTAAATCGAACATTTAATCAACTTCAAATAAAACTTTTACTTTCAACAAACTTTCCGGTTTGGGCCGGATTCCGGGCGAAATACTTGTCCATCGAGAAAATAGTTTTCACCATCGTCTTCAGCATGTCTTTCTACCCCTAAATCGAACATCTAATCAATTTCAAATAAAACTTTTACTTTCAACAAACTTTCCGGTTTGGGCCGGATTCCGGGCGAAATACTTGTCCGTCCAGAAAATAATTTTCACCATCGTCTTCAGCATGTCTTCCTACCCCTAAATCGAACATCTAATCAACTTCAAATAAAACCTTTACTTTCAACAAACTTTCCGGTTTTGGCCGGATTCCGGGCGAACTACTTGTCCGATGACAAAATGGTTTTCACCATCGTGTTCAGCATGTTTTCTTACCCCATAATCGACTATCACATTAGCTGTTTCGAAATATTTTGTTTGTCCCTTAATTTGAATCCCCTCCCCTACCCCTAAATGTAGAGCTACAAAGCCCATCTACGAACTTGACCGGTCCGACGACCCAACGAACCCTCACACGAAGTTTCATCAAAATATCTCATTCCCTTCGAGAGTTATCGTGCTTACAGACGGACGGACGGACAGACGCACAACTTTTGCGATGTCATAGGTATCCCTCCACTTACGTTTTGGGATCCCAAAAAGAACGAGGACAAAAGTTAAGTGTTGCTCTCGCAATACAATGACACGTTACTTACTGTAGTACGTTCATCCAGGTTTGTTTGTCTATTTTCAATTCCTCTTAGGCCTAGCCAATGTTTGAAACTGTTTAAATTGTTTCTGCCTCTACATTTCTGCTTTATCAACTTTGTAATGTCAAACTTCATCCAATTCTGGCTTCCGACATTGCTGAGTGCTGGTTGACTTTCCGAGGGGCTCATGCGCGACTCGGTATGAAGCGGAAGCATAATCGCTTAATCACTCTTCAGAGAACTTATACCAAGAGTTCACGTGTGATTGTTAAGCATTGTCCTAATAGGTGTATTACCGCGTATAAGACTTATTACAGGTTCCTCTTTTCCTCGGAGCGCGCTGTAGTAAGGTGAATAAGAAGAATAGACTAGCGTTCTATTCTGGCTTATGCAGGGCCAATCAGATCGCTTGGTTGGTTCGCCAGCGGGCCGAGGAGAGACGCAGCGTCGTCAGGATCAAAGACAGTAAAAGTGGGAAAGACCGGAAACTCCCGTAAGCCCCATGAGTCACAACAATCAGCGCCGTTTAGCGGATGTTCTTTCGTTAAAAAATCGCTTTGTTGACAATTTCTTCCATCGCTTTCCGCAGAATCATCATCAAATCACGTTTTGTTTATGATGAGCATTCTGTCTCCGTTCGTATTTCCTCCTTAATTGGAATAAAAACAAGTAGGAAAATAATAAATCGCTTTTTATGGAAAAAAAATATTGAATTCACGATTTCGAATCAGTTAATGTTGACAGACATTGCCTACTCACGCCCTCTTGCTTTGATTATATTAATCAAGTCCAAACGCTAGGCAGCGTTCCGATCAATTTTCAGAGACCCGATTTTAGCGAAGTCACCGGTCTTTCCCACTATTATTGTCTTTGGTCAGGATTGCCAAGGGAAGCACAACAGTTCTACTTTGTTGGAAGCTAAAGAAACAACTTTTCTTAACAAAAACACGTTTTTGTTCTATTACGACGGCTTTTCGTTAGTTCGAGGACCAATGCTGTCCATCCGTTATTTTAATAGCTTTTTTACAGTATAATTTGCGTTATATTGTACTCGTGTACTTCAAGTAGTACCAAGAACCTTTTCGGATATTTTTAGAGCTCGAAAAATTGTATTACCTCGGCAACACCGGAAGCCGCATTGATAAGAACCTCTTGGGTTGTATTTGAACAGGCGTGTGTGTTAAGACGTAGACATCGCGTATAGCGCTATTCACCTTATTACACCAATTAGGACAATGCTTTAGAGAATAGACTAGCGTTCTATTCTGGCTTATGCAGGGCCAATCAGATCGCTTGGTTGGTTCCGCCAGCGGGCCGAGGAAGGAGCAGTGCCGTCAGAGTTGCCACGGGAAGCAGTAAAGTTCTACTTTGTTAGAAGCTGAAGAAAAAACTTTTCTTCAAAATAACATGTTTTGTTGTGTTGCGACTGCTTAATCCTACTTCGAAGAACAATGTTGCCCATCCGTAGATTTAACTGCTTTTTACAATATACTGGGCGTCAAATTGTACTGGTGTACTTCAAGTAGCACTAAGAACACTCAGAAACACTGTATGACCTTGGCAACACCTTTCGCTGCATTGATAAGAGCCTCTCGGGTTCGTATTTGAACGGGCGTGTGTATTAAGACGTAAACATCGCGTATAGCGTTATTCAGCTTATTACACCTATTAGGACAATGCTTTACTGTTTCTCTAGGGCATTTGGTTAGCAATACTCTTGACGACTATCTCTCCTTGCCGATGCAGAATCTCCGGGTATCTAGCGGAAGAAAGGCAGAAGTGGTGTCACAGCTGCTCAAAAGATCGCGGTGATTGATCGACACAAGATTTGAGTCGTTGAGTTTGAGTCCTTCCTGAGGATCACTGGCGTTTGGAATTAGTCATATAGAGTATTGTCCATTTGATTTTATGAGGGTCGTATTCTTCTTATTTCCGATGGGGAGATTTTCTGGAGTTGGATTTTAGAAATATGCTCCCTGTGGACCGAATTCTCAGACTAGCGGACGGACAAACCTTAGTCTATTGGGATGAGGTATCCCGTCTTAAACGTTTTGGATCCATAAATGAGTATTTCGCGTATTGGACTCCTATTTCGTGCGAAACTATAGCAGAGATGCGTCAGATAGGATCTCTTGGCACTAATGAAGCTCAGCTATACAAGTATTTGGTTGACGTGGAGTCCCATATCTGTATTTAAGTTGGAAAGCATTTTAGACAATGATATATGTGCTATACTAGTCTCATATCATCTTCCGTCATAATTCTAATTTGTGACACCTGTGACACTCAAAATGGACGATTTAAGGTGTTACGTTTTTGGAAAGACAAATTTCGAAAGGTCATGAACACAAATATTTTGTAAAAATTGCAGATGTAGTCAGATCTTTGTGCTGCAATTGTGGATCCTTGTGCCAAATAGGCTATTATCAAATTTTTACATTAGCGACAAGTCCCGCGACTGCCAACAGGCTTTGCTGCACCATAAAAGCTGTTGGGTACAAAACTACATTTTTTTTCTTCAAAAAAGGGATACACAGAAATGTGTGTATTCCCAAGGTTGACTCTATAAAATAAATTCAAAAATAAATCTCTACAAAATAAACGGTCACCGCTCGACAATAATATATACTAATGAAGATTAGAGACAGCTTGTCGGGACCCGGAGGACTTCCGAAGTCTGTTCTACTTTGCCATACAGTTCGGTCAGGGGTTTGTGCTGATACTGTTCGAGGAGGTGCTCAGCCAAGCGACCCTTTTGCACGCAGTGGAATCCGACCTGGAATATAAAGCGTGCTCAGTCCAGTGGGATGAGGGGGAGACATCCAAGAATAAATAATCACAAGAACCTAAACTTCCCTATCTCTGTAATACGACCAGCGGAGTCGAATATCCCGATGAAAAATTCTTTGACTGTGTAGTTGTATGGTAGTTATACGAAAAAGTTGCATGTATTGATATGTAGTAGTATGCAGGGGCGTCACGACTGGGGGGGGGAGGCGGGGACGCCCCCCCCCCCCCAATGCTGTCGGCCAGTCGGTAAAAAATAACCGAGTCGGCGCGAACCGCCGCGATTTTTGTCAAAACAGTTGATTTTTTTCATGAAAACGGTCTTTTTTTCTGAAAATTGGTCGAATTTTCGTGAAAATAGTCGGGTTTTCTGAAAATCAGTGAATTTTTTTAAAAATCAGTCGATTTTTTCCACAAATGTCATTTTGTTGTTGAAAACAGTCGTTTTTTCTGCAAAAAAAGTCGGTAAAAATGACTATAGCCAGTCGGTAAATGCCTCGTCCCACCCCCCAAACATTTTGGCTAGTGACGCCTCTGGTAGTATGGAATACTTTGATTAATAATATGTAGTAGTATGGAGTACTTTGATTTAACATGCCTCCGCCTGGGTTAATCTTAAGTAGCAGTATCCGGTAGCATCCAGTTTGCTATTAGTAGCATGCAGTGGCAACTGGCAACAGTTGCACTGAATCTGTTGAATGAAAACTCGATGGAAAAGGTTGATTGACTGAAGAGTCTGCGCAGCGGAAGGCTAAACGTTATTTTGAACAAGCTGAACAAAAAGGCGAACAAGTAATCTAGTTTCTTCGTTATCCATTCAAGGCTGAAGTTGCTAACCCCTCCAAACTTATTAAAATTGTCCCAAGAATAAACACATTCCTTAAGCTGAATAAACACATTCCTTAATTCTGATCAGTTCGACTACTCAAAATTTTGATCAGTTCGACTACTCAAAATTTTGATCAGTTCGACTACTCTAAATGTCTTAGAGCTATTTAGAGGCGAAAGCCTTTTCTATTGCTTTTATATTATTAATCGTCATAATCGATGGATATCGCTCAGGGTTGAAAAAAACAAACGAAGGAGGCCTCGGAGAAAGGCACTTAAAAATCAAACCTATAACCCAAACAGTCCAGACGAAATCTGTCGGTGCGCAGTTAACACTATTAATTAACTCACCCTCTTTTCAATCATGTTGACCTCCTTGCATCCGGGCTTGCATTGAGGAATTGCAATAGTGGAAAAGCACCTCAATCCTCCTCTGGTGATCATACGGTTGCGGAAAATGGAGCAGTCGCTTCCAGAGCTCTCAGAGCCAGTTCTAGGTTGGGAGACAGAGCTGAAAGCAAATGCATACGTGAGCAAAAAGTACTTTCGGAAGATTTAGCTTGTCCACTGCACAAGATGCTCAGGGACCCTTAGCTGCAAAGCCATCAACAGTGATGACTGAGGGTTTGAAATTTAGCAGCTTGGTCACAACAGTACGGAAACCTAATTCTTATGCCAGAAACCCCTTCCTAACTGTTTTTCCGTCTGAAACTGGTCATGTTCCAATCAAGGTTGCCACAGTGGTGAAATTGTTCATTCTACTAAAGATCTGAAAAAGTGTTCTTTTCTCGAGAAAATAAGAAAAAGGTGTTGCAGTAATTTAATCAACGTAGTGTGCAAAACTACTAAAATTAACGTGAGGAGAACGCTGTTTTTCTAAATAATATTGTTTATCCAAAGCAAAAAACAGTCGGAACAAAAGAAAACATGTTCTTCTGAAGTGCTACTTCTAGTCAAAGTAAAACTTTTGTGCTACCGGTGTACGAGGTAACTTAAATCGCTCTTCACGAGAGAATGGCGGGTGTTGCGCGGTGTTGCGCTTTTGGAGGAGATATCACTGTCTTCCACACCTAAGCATCCAGTGATGATCGACTGGACGACGGAGTCTCCTGACGGTATATGCAGGCCGACGCTGCTCAGAAAAAAGATGCGGGTATCCCACGGGGACTGCTGTAGCTTCCAGATCCTATCTCGGACGATGGCAACAGAAAGGCACATGCGTACCGAATTTCAAGCAAAAAATAGGTTGCCATGTTAAGAAATCCACTCGTTTCCACCCAAATGTTTCGATGGGATCCCGAAACTTAAAGATTTTTAAACTGATACTAACTATAATCGGGTCTGACAGATTTCCAGAATCCGTAAACTTGCAATGTAAACTTGCAGATCCCTTACTTAGAAGTAATACTTTTCACCGAATAGAATATTTGATAATTAGGTTCATTCGTAAACTTTCGCCAATGATTAGAACCAAACTGTCCATACGAGGCGCGAATCTTTCCCAAATGAGTAATGCTAAGCTAATAATCCAAGAGGTGGCTGACGAGGCACAGAATACCGATATGAAAGTTAACTTGGCAAAACAGCGGTTTTAACTATTTCTTTCATAAAATCAAAACCTGCTTGCAAAGAAGAAATACTGGAAAAAATTAAGGCATTGAAAATTAAGCTACTTGGTGTTACCATAACCACATATCTAAAATGGGATGCGCACTGTAGGACATGCTGAAACGCGCCACAATGCAGGAATACAAAACCTAAAACTTCTTTCAAAAATGAAAATGCCCCAGTGTCACCTACTACGAGTTTATACTTCTCTCATTAGACCCACCCTGGAATACGCAGCACCTGTGTGGCATTTTTCATTATAGCAGGAACAAAGAGAGAATACAGAAGCGGGCTCTTCTTATTATTCATAGTGGATGGAAGCTCCCATACTCCTTTTAAAACACTTAACCTAAAAACACTGCAGGAGCGCAGAAAGGAGCTAAGCGCTGACTTCCGTTCAGCCATGGTATCTCATCCTCTCCACTCCCAAGTCCTCTTTCCCCCCTATCAAAATGTTAGAAGTCAACCAGAACGAGTGGTAAGTTCTATGGTTCCCAAGCTCTGTCCTGTACCTGCAAAATATGCTAGATATGCAAAAACTTGTGTTCCCGAGTTCGTGAGGTATTTTAAGGAATCGTGTATTCTTTTAAGCGTACTGACATTAGATACCCATATTGTAATTTTTTCTGTTTGTTTGACAATAAGCAAATTTGGTTTATAACCACGATAGTCGATTTTTACAATAAACTTTCTATCTATCTTCTATCTTTCGAACAAAACATTTTCCGATTCATCGTATCCATCTCCCTTTTAACAGCCTTCCACCAAGTTTATCTGATGACTTATGTCCCTGCATTTTTAAGCTCTTCTTCTCCCCAACCATGGCAAAAAGAGTGGACCGACGAGAAAAATAAAACAGATACTGATTCAGCATGTGTCCTTACCCCCAAACCAAAGGTCTAATAAAAATTAAAACTCCGGTTCAACCAAATTTTGTCGGATCCGGGAATTGCTTGAGCAGCGAGAAAATAAACTTCAGATATGAGCTCAGCACGTATTTTTACTTGGACTCATTACGACTCCTTACCCCTATATCAAACCTCTAATCAACTTCAGATAAAACTTTAACTTTAACTACTTTTCCGGTTTCGACAGGATGCCGGGCGAACTGTCTGCCGGCGAGAAATTCAGCATGTCTCTTTACCCCAATATCGGACCTAATCAACTTCAGATGAAACCTTTTGTTTTATAAAAAATCCGGGTTTGGCTGGATTTCGGAAGAATTATTTGTCGGGCTTGTAAATGATCTACAGATATGGATTCAGCATGTCTGTTTACCCCACTATCGAACCTCTAATCCACATTAGATGTAACTCTGACTTTTGACAATTTTCTGGTTTTCGCCGGATTTCGGGCGAACACTACCTTATATCGGTCAGGAAAATAAATTTCAAATATGGATTCAGCGGGTCTCCTTACCCCTAAATCTACAATTTTATTCACTTTTAAAAATAGTTTTTTTTTGTGTCGCCCTTTTAATCTGGACCACCTCCTCCACCCCTAAATATTGGGCTACAAAGACCATCCACGAACTACCTGTACGTTTGGTCCAAAGAATCCCTATACCAAGTTTGAAAAAAATACCCCAACTTCGTGCTAAAAGACGGACGGACATTTTTTTTTTTTTTTTGCCGCGTAGTATCTTTTCCGTTCTTCCTGTCCAGTATGATTTCGCCAGGTGACTTATACGCTTCCACTTTCCCTCGGTGACGCCAACGCAAAGAGCTATAGGTATCCCTCCACTTCCGTTTTGGGATATCAAAATAAGATCTAAACGGGGAGACTGAATCTGTTTTCCCGCTGCCGCCAAAGCGTCCTTTTACAACTCACTTTGAGTGAAAAGTTATGAGTATGAAAACAAGCTGTTTACCCCTGGTCCATAATCTCAGCCAAATTGACGTACGGCTCTCCCTTCAGGCAGGCACCTTGCTCCTTCTTGAACTCCCTTACTGCCTCCTCGTGTCTTCTATCGCTGGAACATTTGCCCTTGGGCGTTTCCAGCATGTAAGCAACCGCCAGATGGCGCCCACTTGAGAGGGTGCACCCGCGCGGTCCTTCGAGGTCGGACACTTTCTCGCTGTTTCCGCTTCCGCACATACCACAGGTGGCGCCCCTCTGGAGACCGTTAGTCTGAAATGGTACGAGGTTACAAGAGAGTCATGCCTTCGCCTCGTTGCGTATCTGGCGACGCCGGGTCCAGCCGGCTCAGCTGTCCTACATCGACCTTCAAAGGCAGGCGTGCGGGTTTTCGGTCCCCATAAGTTGATACAAGGCAAGTCTGTTTTGTTTACCACAAAGTCGTTCTGCTCCCATCCAATTCGGTCACCCTTTCACTGAGGTGAAACAAACCAACAACTAATTGCTGTAAAACCACGTTTTCCCGCGTTACTAGCTAATTCGACGCTCGCTGAAGTGTCAGAATGTGAATTAGTTCTGACATGCACACAATGTCATGGACACATTTTTACCAAGTTTCTACCCTGCACCTGGGAATTTCTCCCCAATGATTCAGGTTTCACGGTTACTGCGACCACGTCCCGCTGATGCACTTATGGTTTCAAGAACAAGACCAAAGACTTCGATAGGATCCCAAAAATTTAATATTTGATCCAGACAATTGGGTCTTGCAGAGATCCAGTCTTCGCCAGACTCTTTCAGCACTTTACTAATAAAATTTAGAAACAGATTAAAGCAAATGGTAATCATCTGAGAAGACCAAGTTCAAATATGGATTCAGTCAGCATATGTGTTTACCGCTGTAGCCTGCGTCATCTCGACTTTGACGAAAGTTCCTGCCTTACTTCTGCCAAATTTCCGGTTTCGGCCGGATTCGGGGCGAACTACTAGTCTTTCAAAAAATTGAAGTTCAAAAACGGTCTCAGTGTATCTCCTTACCTCTCTGTCGAACCTCTCATCAACTTCAGATTAGAATTTCAACTTTTAACAAATTTTCCGATTTCACCCGGATTCGTGGCGAACTACGTGTCCAGGTAGAAAAGGATTGTTATACAGGAATTCAGCATGTTCTCTTACCCGTAAATAGAACACCTTATGAAATTCAAATAAAACTTTGACTTTAAAATTTTTTCCGGTTTACGCCGGATTCCGGGCGAACTACTTGTCCGGCGAGAAAATCGTTTTCATATTCGTGTTCGGCATGTCTCCTTACCTGTTAATCGAATATCTCATTAGCTTTTGAAAAATATTTTGATGACCCTTTAATTTGACCCCCCCCCCCCCCCTAAGTATACAGATATGGGGCCCTTGACCCAAAGAATGCTCACACCAAGTTTCATCAAACCTACCATTCCCTTCGAGAGTTATCGTGCTGACAGACGGACGGACAACTTTTGCGAAGTCATAGGTATCCCTCCACTTCCGTTTTGGGATCCCAAAAATGGCGTGCGTTTACATGAATTCAAACTGTGTGGCTGGGGCATTTAATGAAATACTAGTCGGTGATCATTCCAACACCGGTGATGAACTGCTGGAACGCCCTTCCTTCTCGAGCTCAAGAAATGAGCTTTTAAAGAATTATCTGAACAACCTCTAGGAAGGAATCAACGAATTGTGTTCGCGAGAACTCTGTAGAGACCCAAGTTTTCTTTGTTTCTGCATTTAGGCTATTTTCATAATCTGGCTTAAGAACAAATGCTTACCAATATAACAATCTTGTCGATGCTGATGGTGACCCTGCCGATACCCGGTACTCGGACTTCGAAGAATCCATCGCCAACTTCGCGGACGACGATGTTGGTCATACCCGATTCGTCGACTGACAGTACGACCTTGTCTTCAACCAATGGTTGCTCGTTACCGTTGATGACGACCTGCAAGGAAACCATGTACAATTGGCTCTCAGTAGGAAACTAAATAGTTGAAATTTGACAAAAATGAAACCAATAGAAAAAAGACCTGAAAGTCTGATGTTGTATTCACCCTATATAGTATTATTTTTTCTTTCAAATCAAATCAAATAGTTTATTCATTAAGAATCTTACTCACGGCTTGTGCCGACTAACTGATTCCAAAGTCAACATATAAATACACATCAATATATATAAACAAAAAAAGCAAGCGTAACTGCCGAGTCATCGGCTGTTTCGGTTTGCATCGAACCAACAGAAAAAAAATATAAAAATAATTACGTTACACTATAAACGGTCAAACATATGTGCTTAAGAACCAACATAAAGCGTTAGACAGTTTAACAAATACCGGAACAAAGCTGTTACTGTATCTTACGTGGGTGCATTGGACAGGTTGCAGTTTTGGAATTGGGTTCGCAACTAGTCCTGGAGGTCTTGGCCGTTCGATTTCAAAAACAGGGGGGAGCATTTACGGAGGATTGGGTGTTTAAGAGTTCTTAGACCAAATTTACCAATAGTTTTTCCCGACGCCTCGCAAATGTATTGAAAGTCTTTAAAAGGTTGATTTAAGGGACTTTAGGAGATTTAGATGCAACGAGTAGCGTTCTATATTGGATTATCTCGAGCGAGTCGGACTGGTCGCGAGTAAGCCCAAAATGCCAAACACGGCAACAGTACTCTAAAGTAGGACGGACAAAGGAAAAATAAATTTTAAAGAGATGTTCAGTTCGAACGCCAAAGCGAGAAAGTAGCTTAAGGGAACGGATGGCCATGTTCCCTCGTTTCAGCATCGAATCTGTTTGTTTTTTCCACTTTAGATCTGTCGTTAAGTAAACAACAAGAAATTAAATTTCATCAGCTAGTTGGATTTGGGATAGGGGTGGAAAAAACTGAGGTTGGCTTTTTAAAAAAAGAAAAAGTTAGGACCGATTTGTAGGACAACCGACATACAATCTGCTGCCGCTTCATCGCATATTTCATCAATTATAACTTTTGGGGAAACCAACCACTCCCAACCACTTTCAACGGACGACATCGCAAATATGCATAGTTCTCACAGGCGGACTGCCGTATCAATCACGTGATCGAAGCAGGTTGAACTCCCTTCCATCGTACAGTATCAGCTCGCGGAGTTTATAAAATACGACCGAAACAGTGACAGAGCGGAACGAATAAGCAAGGAACGAATCTGTGTTTCTTTACAGGGAGACTCAGCTGGAATGCTGCAAAAAAGTACCCGATGTTCAAGAAACAGACTTTCAACCAGCATTTATACTCAATAACACAATCAACTTCTTACCGACTTGCTGGCTGGGTTGACGACGACCTTGTCTCCCTTGTAGAGGACGGTGGCGATCTTCTTTCCGTTTTCTTCACGACCCAAGACGGCAATGTCGAGGCTTCCAGAGCAGTCGGCGGCAAGAACGTGGTCGCAGCGAGAGAGCTCAACTTCATACGGTGTGTTGTCAAAAGTATGGACGCGGTTACCCTCAATCGCGCAGATATCTAGGACGGAAAATTTTTACATCGTAAAATGTCTTACAGAAGGTCTGTTCTATGACGTGCGCAGACACGAAATACGAGCCGTGTGTCGTTAGCTCTTCAAAAGAAACTGGCAGATCCCACCATTGTTATCCGAACACGACCACGATACACGGTACGAGACGCTACGTGGGGCACTGGGACGCCACTTTTCAGAAGATTTTATGAGCGATTCCATCTATGCCTTTTCTGAAGAAGCCACCATTCTATTTGCTTCATATAATTACAACCATTAATACTGAACGTGTCCGAAAGCTTTTTGGTGCTGTAAATGCGGCATTAACTGCTGCATTTTCTTTTCTTTTTTGTCCGAAAGCTGTTACCTTTTTTTCTTCTCTGACACTTCTAGAATACCAAAATTTAAGTCAGGAAGAAGAAGAAGAAAAAATAATTAGCTGTATAGAGCCGACAAAATGGATCAGCTACTGATATTCAGCCTGCTCATCTTCTTATCTTTCTTTTCTTCGTTGGCTATGATCGCCAGTTGTCTTAGAATTCGGAATGTTTGCCGAATTGTCAGTTGTCTTTTTGAATTTGTTATGTTTACCGCCGAAAACACCGAGAGAATCGCCGTACTTCCCAGTTTCTTCTTGAAAATTCAGCGTAAAATTAAGCATTCTTGCTGAATTTTTCGATGAATTTCATGCTGAATTAATGCTGCATTAATTGAGCGAAAATTTAAGTCCGAAAGCGAAATGCTGCATAAAATGCTGAATTAATTCAGCATTTTCGTTCGTTTCGAAGCTTTCGGACACGTTCACTATAGCGATGGAAAAGAAGCATTTTCTTAGGGTAAACTTGGCGTCTTTTCAAATCAAATCAATTCAAACTTCTCAGTTTAGCCCGCCAAGGATCCAAGCTCTTAGAAAACATTACCGGATTTCAGAAATCACTGCAGCGCACAGGCAAGGTGGTGGCCGGCTCTTTTTCGCATCTAACCGAAACATGAAGCACGGTACATTTGTGCTAATAAGAGCTCATGACAAAACATTTTGCGTTACCCACAACAAATTTCCTACACCCTCGTAGGTACCACGCGAACTGAAAGCTGTAAGTCCTTCAATATGTACAAACATTGCGTCAGAGTCGTTTTCGGGATGATCGTGGTAACCATCACTTGATAGATTGCTTTCAGATAGTAGATATGGAGCGTGTTCCACCCTACTTACCGTAGTAAGTAGACGCATGACGTCACGAATTATGGCTTTTTGCCGTCAAGGCTGGAACGATTTTTCTATTTTCCGGCAGAATATCATGCCACGAGCGAATCCGACCAATCACGTTACAGAGATGCGTAGTTACCACGCTGACTACGCTTCCGAATATGGTAAGCAAATAGTTACTATTTAGAGAAGGTTGGAACGGTCAGCGTAGAAATTTTGTACGAGGTTGGAACGAAAATAGTAACTAATAGTTACTATTGTTAGAAGGGTGGAACACGCTTATCCAGGCTTTCTGTTTCTTCAAGAGGGGGATGAGTGAGGAAAGCAATCCTAATCCGAGCCCTAGTCCTTGAAGCGAAAACCCACTCCCTGTGTTTTAGGAATGAAAATGAAGTAAGCAGAATCCCGCTGTAACCAAGGCTTTGCATGAGTTGCATGTCCTTTAGCTTGTCAACTTACATCTCCACTCAATCCTCTTACTTACCGACGGTGTTGAGAATATTGGCAACGAGCGGAAGACGAACGTTGATTGGTAGGACCGTCCTGCTGATCATTCCCATGGGGATGTTGGTTAGGAAGATATTCGTATGGGGGGCGAAGATCTCAACGTTGGCAACCTTTTTGCTAGCCGGTTCGAGTTCGTAGACGAACTGTAACGAGAAATGTAACTAATACGTTTACGACTATTATCAAAAATATTAATGTTTCATCAAATTATAACAACGGAAAAGTTTCCAAATCGTAACTTTGTCTATGATTTGTGTGCTTGTATAGTTCCAGTGCTATTCTATTTGACTATTTGGAACTTCGATATTATTCCTGAGCCCATCCCTACTGCCAGCTTATGGATAACCTAATATGTGCTCATGACAGTGCTAAGAGAAGGAAATCCCGATTGCCGTAGAACGACATCGGAAAAGCTTCTAACTACTTTTACTATCTCCACGTATGCGGGTGGGGAGCCCCCCCCCAATGTTTTTAGCCACTCGCTAACAAAGTCGGTAAAAATATTCTATAAAGGACAAAGTTTCCTATGCATTCACACTTCTGGAATCTCTAGCTCTACTCCTACAGCAAGCGTCTGGTCAAGTAGTTGTAAAGATGGCTTAAAGTGACGACTGTGAAATAAAAACGCCAGATTTTGATCCACGTATGGGGTGGGGACGACCCCCCCCCCCAACCCCGAATGTTGTAAGCCACTCGCATACAAAGTCGGTAAAATATTCTATAAAGGACAAAGTTTCCTATGCATTCACACTTCTGGAATCTCTAGCTCAACTCCTACAGCAAGCGTCTGGTCAAGCAGTTGTAAAGATGGCTTAAAGTGACGACTGTGAAATAAAAACGTCAGATTCTCCAACACGTTCAAGAAAAACAGCCTGCAGTCGATTCTGCTCGGTTTGGCTCGACGAAGGGCTACTTACCTTGATCTTATGGTTAGGATTCTTGACGTTTCTGTTTTCGTGAAGGTGGTGGAATCCAGCGACCTTGATCAGATTCTCGATCTTGGTGGTAATGTTGGTTAGAATTTCGGACGGCTGGAAATAGACGAATTGATGAGCTTCTCTTCGAAACGGATAACATGGGACTGCTCATTTCCCCACTATCTGTGTCTCACAGCTCATTATGTGAGTTATAAGAATGTGTTTGTAACAGTTTCCCATCCCAGAAGTTCATGTCCAAGGATTAAGAGCGTGTTCCACCCTACTTACCGTAGTTACTACGCATGACGTCACGAATTCTGGCTTTCTGCCGTCAAGGCTGGAACGATTTTTCTATTTTCCAGCAGAATATAATGCCACGGGCGAATCCGACCAATCACGTTCCAAAGATGCGTAGTTACTACGCTTACCACGCTCCCGAGCATGGTGGGCAAATAGTAACTATTACTTACTATTTCGAGAAGGTTGGAACGGTCAGCGTAGTCACTTTTCGTGAGGATCGAACGGAAATAGTAAAAGTTTGAAGTTTGAAGTTCAGGGAATACGAATATAGAGTTTTGTAGGAAAGGAGAATGGGCCAGAACTATAAGTACAGAAGAGGCGTGTTAGTTTGAACGTCAACTAACTTCGAACGGCGTAAAGTTAGATTAAAGTCATATATGGTTATGTTTCTGAATAATTTGCTCTACCCAGCTATAGGTTATGACGTTCGAAGAGTTCTGCATTATCTCGTCGGCTGTTCAACTGTTTCCAACACAAATAAATGAAGGTTAAAAAAAGAAAAATGAAAGTATAAGGTTTGGAGAGTTTGCGGTCATTTTTCATGTCAAACCAAAGCTGAAACACTTGGCTCATATCTGAATCGAGTTCTTAATTTATTGTTTCCATTATACTTTTTTTTCCAGACGAAACACCAAACCAGGAAAGTCTAAAATATTGAGAAGTATTCGAAGTAAGGATACACTGTAAACAAAAATCTTGCAGTATTTGCTACTGGGATTAATCTTGTCTCTACTGATATAAGATCATTCCTAATATGCATTAATCTTATCCCGAGACAAGATTAATCCCAGTTAGCAAATATTGCAGTTAACTATAATTCTTACTCGGAGAAACTTTTTACAGTGTACTTCTACTGTCCGCTACTTTGTTCAATAGACACCTCTATCTGCTTACCGAAGATGGGTAGTCGAATTCAAGCTCATATCTGTTCAGGTCGGTGGCTTGGTTTCTAGCTTCCTCACATTCAGCAGAGGCGACCATCACATTTTCCTCCATCTCCAACCTCTTGCAGAGCTGCGCCTCTGGCGAGGACTTGGCAAACGCCACCTGCTCAGCAGTCTGGGTCATCTTTCCCTCAACAGTGAAGCCGCGTTTGGTCTCGCAGTTGACGCCATGACCGATGTTGAGGCTGAATCCGGTGGTGAGGTCGGAGCCAAGGTAGTACTCTCTCTTCAGAGAGGTTAGCTTGGGCCAGTTAATCTCAGCGTCAATGCAGATCTTATTGGATGTTCCTAGGGCCAAACATGTCACCGAGTTTTAGTCAGACGATAGGGGTTTACGCAATAGAGCAATCGCTGAAAGTGAACTTTTAAAAGTTCAGTGAAATGATTATTCACGTTAGTTTTTTTGTTCGAGATAGATTTTGTTTATTAGTTACATAGTGGTTTGTTACGATTGTGTTTATGATGCCGATGTTTAGTTGCTGTCGATTTATTTTTTTAAACTCGTCTTTTTGGCGGAATAAAAGCTTATTATTATTATTATTAATCATGTCTTATTTACTGGCCTTACGAAAATTGGCTTTTCCAAAAATGTTTTTGTACATTGTCAGGAGTTTCGTAATAGATAACACAAGGATGCGCAGTTTCAACAGACAAGACAACACTTGGGATGTAATCTGTTATGATTTCACCTGACTAACTTACCTGGCCAAACCCAGCAATTCAGCATTAGGACTTAGCCTAGTCGGGTGAATGCTATGCTATGTCACCTGAAAGGTTGAGGTGTATAAGGACTGTGGTTATAAATTAGTGAGTTGTTTCTTGAGAAACATTATGCGATAGATGTTTCGGTCATGGGGAGATTGATCGAGATATGCTTTTCTTTCTTTTTTTGTCAGAAAAGATTTTGTATAGTAGTTTCGTACACGTTATGCATTAATGTTATGCAAAACAAGTATCTCCGGGAAGAGGTGAAAGCCCGCAGAAAAAGCATCTGGTGACTTTCTTGTTTGTTGTAATGACATCGGAGAAGTCGCAGATGTCTTTTAGACGTTTTTCGTCTATCTCTGGTAAAGCTTGTAATCGCGTTGTGTTGTCTGTTGAACCTGCGCATCCTTGTGTTATAGAACGCACTGCAAACATACTCCCCAAGTAGGCTCCTATGCAGTTTTAACAACAAATCGTTCCAGTGAAGAACGGAGCTTTTAAATATCAATTAACGAAACATAAGAAAATATTCACCAGATATCCTTTACCAGATTTCCTTTACCAAAGTTTAACTGAATAGGGATGAGATCTAAGACACACCACTTATTCGCTTAAATATGACTGAAAACCCGGTAAAAATGCGTTACTCCGTTTGTCCGTCAAATCCCCACTGACAATCGATTTCGTCTAATTAACTTATTCTTTAAAACTTGTGGTACCTCTATGCGCCAATGTGGTAAGCCATTGTTGAAATTAAACTGAAAGTGATGGATTCCTTGCACGACATGTCTTAATATCCCTTTCCTACTTTCTACATGCGCGACTTTTCCGAGCGCATCGGGCTAAAGAGCCCTGGAAATATAGGCCTCTTTGAAATTCAAATTCTTCGCGTCTGGATGAATTTTGGGTTGTCGTGCACGCAACGCAAACTCTGAACGTTATTACTAGAGCCTAGGGTGAAAAAATACAGAACCCGAGTAAAAGTAGTTCATTATATTCAAGTTTCAGACGTAAAAATAAGCTGCCTTTTCAGTTGAAACTTAAGCTGAAAAATGATGGTCCAGGGAAAGAATATTCTGTACTCTGAATGTTATTACTAGAGCCTCCGGTGAAAAACTACCGAATCTTTTCGACGAGTCAAACTATTTCAGTGTATTCAAGTTTCAGATTGTAAAAATAAGCTGCCTTTTCAGTTGAAACTTAAGCTTAGAAATTATGGTCCAGGGACGAATATTCTATACTCGTAAACGTTATTACTAGAGCCACGGTTGAAAATATGCAGAATCCATCAGACGAGCGAAATATTTCAGTGTGTTCAAATTCCAGATGTAAAAATAAGCTGCCTTTTCATTTGGAATTTAAGATAAAAAATTATGTTCCAGGGAACGAATATTAGCAAATCTCCACAGATCTCGCAATAATTCCGAATCGTCTGATCAATCCCGTAGAGATTCCAAAAATGCTGCTTTAAGCACTCGTGTACTCGCGGCATATTAGTAATTCTTTCCCCAAAACTCACCGTATTACCTAACCTTCTATTTGTTAAAGGACTCCTCTTCCTTATTCTACCTTTTATACTATACCGAGCTCCCTTGTGGAATTATAAGTTTCTAAAATCCCTACCTTCCTTCATTGTTCTGTTTTGTCCCTACGAATTTTTAGCGCTTTTTCGGCCGTGCCGAGTTTAGCCCATCACACAATGCAAAGTTTGCCGGAATCTTCAACGTCCACTGACAACTCTTTCACAAGTAAGGATATGAGAATCTTCTGTTTTTGACCTCTTTTATTTGCTTGGTTTTCCCACTTTTTAACCACGGCGCGTTCAGTTTTCAAATGTTTAGCACCCGCGTCGGAGAGCAGGAAGACTGGATAGAGTCGACAAGCGCTAACAAAGAAAACCACTAAATTCAGGTGGAAAGTAATGGTATTTTCGAAAAAGTTTTTTCTGAGCCATTTCACAATGAAAAGATCATTTCTAGTAAGAGATGTGCTTTAACAAGACTAGACCTAGATCTCCTTTCACCACTAATCTATTAATCCTATTAGTTAACCTACACCAAGATAAGCCTGCACCGCAACTACTGTACCTTACAAAACAATCACTGGCAAAGAAACAATTAGTAAGATAACCTACCTGCTCCAGCCCGACGGGCGACATGGACGGACGCCTTCTGCACCAGTCCCAGACCTCCAACTCCGAGCGTAACTGAAGCCTCATATTTGCGGATTGAGGAGCCAATCAGCTCGAAGCTAGCGTCGGCAGTGACGGCCTGGCCACCGATGGTCGACTCGAAGACGGACATGAGATTTTCGGACTTCTCTTTATCGAGTCTGCCGAAGATGGTCTCAACGCGGTCTTTAGGTGAAGGGTGTACTTCCTTGACGCGGTTTGTACCACTGCGGATGATGGTGACGTCTTCGCTAACTGGCTGAGCGGCGGCAGCTGAAAATAGGTTATTATAGTTTCCTTGGAATGGAAAACCAAATCTACTAAAGGTTCAAGGTTCAAGGTTATCTTTATTTGCCAAAAAAAATCTGTTATTATCGCTTTCCGCTGCTGAGAGCAGAGCTCGAGCGCACACAGAAAAAATAAATAAAACCAAATTAACTTAAACATGAAGAATCATAACCAATAACATCCATCCGCTATATAATCATACAGCTAATCGAGAGCAACAATTAAAGAAAAATAAATATACAAATAATAATTAAAATTAAACAAGCATGGGAACATCGATAGACTTTATATAAATAAAAAAAGAAGAGACAACCGGAAAGTGAGAATAACTTACCTAGCTTCTGTAATTCTCGATCCGCATTCTTGTAAGCCGTGATTTTATAGCAGCTATTCCTACCGTTAAATCCATAATTAACTTCCACTCTCCCAGTGAAGAGGAATGAGATACCGAAGACAGAACCTGGACCTTTCGGTAACAACCCGAGGCATTCGTAATTTATGTTTGGATCTCGTTTCAGTCTGAGATGAATCAGAAAGACACAAAAGATTCATTGATAAAAATGTAAAAGCTACATGCTACATGGTTGGTGGCCATTTATTACTTGAATTTTTTTTAAATTCTTTCACTAAATACCGCAGTTATTACTAACATAATAGCATACGAAAAACAACTGTTTTATGAATCTGAACTTTTTGCCATGAAGGTTACTGTACTTTTCTCAACGTTGTCCGTCTTTAGCCATCAAACACCATTGCTCTACCCCTTGGCACAGGCATTGTGCTAAATAATGTCTCGTAGAGACAGTTCGTCGGAAAGAACAGATTTTCATTTTGACACCTAAATCGAGCTCCCGTGTCCCGTCAGATATCGACAAAACAGGGCTACTATAACTGATTCAAAGAAACGAGTTCAATGCCGTTTTTTCTCTTTTCTGCATATTAGTCCCAGTTTATTACTTTGTTAACTCATTTCCGCAAAAACAGTCTACAGATGCAAGGTGACTTTAGAACTTCAATGCTGCCTATATTAAAAAGGTCGCACCCGTTTTAGAATGTTTACGACGGAAGGTTGATGGTTTTTGTCATTAGCTCAGACGGTCTCAACGCCGTCAAAGGCTGAAACCTCCTGATGCAATTCAGCTGTTCAACGAAAGGACAGCTCTACGGCCAGTACTGATCTCAAAATATGACCTCCTCGCTTACATGTACACAAACTATAGTGACCAGCGAACCGAAAGTCTTTCTTCATTCAGCAATCCTCTTATCTCTCAAAATATTTAGAACTACGGGCACTCAAACATCCAAGCTTATGCATTCGGATGCTTCAAACTCTCGTTCATACTACTACATACATGCGTGAGACCGGATATAGAATTATCAAGATCAACACCGTTTGGATACGCCATGATTCCTCTGGATATACCCAGTTACATATTCCTGATCTTCCCCCAAATTGGACCCTAAGTAATTTTAATGCTTTTCGGAACAGATGCTCTTGGTGATAGGTTGCTTTTCCCAGGGCCTACTCAGGCCCATGTGTCTACAGCTTACACCCCTGGGGTTAAGCTTCACGAATGTACATACCTATATCAAGAGTGACCTTGATGGCCTTTGTCTCGGAAGCTGGGACGTCAAGGACCCACTTATTTTCCCTGTAGTGGACCTGCCTGGGGATGGCCATGACAACTCGGTTGAAGACATTTCCAGTCGCGAGACCGTGAGCCCAAAAGTTGGTAGTTGAAAGGAAGTCCATCTTCTTGCTATCGGCCTTGTGATCAACGTATACTTTAATGCCGAGAGGTTCGAGGTCGAGTCCGAGCACCTGCTCCTTAAGTGGGACCTGGACCTAGAAAATAATCATTTTAAAGAAAAAGGATATGGAAGCTATGCGATCCATTTACTTTCGTTTTTGTGAATTTCTTCTTTTTCTCCCTCCTTGGCATAGAAATTCTAAAATTATTAGTAAGTACTCGCCACCGATATTACGGAGAAATTGGCTGTTCTCCATAAACTGTCCGAAACGGCATACGCGCGTCTATCGCCCTCTCATGGGCTTAGTTCGTCTGTATGACTCTTGAGTAGATTTTGTTTGTATCTGTTGTCTTTCCCTAATTATGTTTTCCTACTTTCTTTTGTACTTCACAGTTTTCGTTTTGTAGTATTTGTTGGTTAAAAATAAAGTTTTATTATTATTATATCTAACTGTACGACAGTAACAAATTTTGGAACCTGGTAAAACACCAGATAGAAGGAGAACAAGAAAACGCAGTACTGCCGGCACACACATGGCTCGAATATCTGGAGTTGGGTAACGACCCAGGAAAGATTCTTAGGGATGAATTCACCATCTCGTTAAGGTCAGAAGCTCCATTCCCGTTGAAGAAATTGGATTACCGTACATGCTTACGGATGCAGTTTGCGAGAAGGAAGCTGAAGAAAATGAAAGGTGCTTCGGCACCCGGTGTGGACGGTATCCCAGCAGTAATATGGAAATGGGTAAGAGTACATTTGCTTTCATTGTTGGCATTATTGTTTTCATGTATTATTGGGATTCCAAAACGTAAGTGGAGGGATACCTATGACATCGCAAAAGTTGTCCGGCCGTCTGTAAGCACGACAACTCTGGAAGGGAATGGAATATTTTGATGAAACTTGGCGGGAGGATCCTTCGGGTCAAGGGAAAGGTCGAGTTCGTAGATGGGCTCTGTAGCTAGTGCTACAGAGCCGCCAGAGAGGGTGAGGGAGGGGTTTCAAATTAAGGGTCAAACAAAAATATTATTTAAAATCTTTTGAGATGGTTGATATAGGGGTAAGGAGACATGCTGAATCCGAATGTGAAAGTTATTTTACTCGCCCGATAAGTAGTTCACCCGGAATCCGACGAAAACCGACACAAAATTTGTCGACCAATTTTTGCCTATAACAATCCCTACCTCTTTATTCTCAAACCGGTATAGCTCTACGCGCGTGGATGACAACATTCATTTGTTTATTCTATGGACGTCGGAGAGATCTAGTGTAGTCGAAGGGGTTGATATGTAATGTTCAAACAAGGAAATATGTTGTTCAAGCGAGGATGTTGTTCAATGAGGATTCACTTGTAAAGTACAGGTCAAGTTCGTAGATGGGTCCTTTATTCCTATATTTAGAGGCAGAGGAGGGGTTTCGAATTTACGGTAAACACATGTATATTATATAAGCTAATAATATATTCACTGAGGGGGTAAGGAAAGTAGGTCCGCTGAATCCCTATCTGAACTTAGTTTTCTTGCTGGACAAATTGTTCATCACGAATTCGGCTTAAACTGGAAATTTGGTTGAAGCTCAAAGTTGTTTCTGAAATCGATTAGAGATTCCTTATCGGGGCAAAGAGACATACTGAATCCATTTTTGAACTTTATTTTAACAGTACAAATATTCAAGGAGTCTGACGAAGACTGAATGGCGAAGACAAGACCCAATTGTTTAAATCAAATGTTAGATTTTTGGGATCCCATCGAAACCTTTGGTCTTGTTGAGAAAGCAAGATGGCCTGAGCAGTGGAATGTTTCAATGCTGGTTCCAGTTCTCAAAAAGGAGATAGGAATAAGCACGAGAATTACAGGGGGATTAGCCTAGGTAATGTCCTAAGTAAAATTTTATGTAAGGTAGTAGATCTTAGGGCTTAAAAAACGGTTATTCAGGCAGGATTTAGGGAAGGATTCAGTATGAGGCTACGTTAGACCAGATTTTCGCGCTGCATGTTATAATTAGAAACTATACTAGAGAAAGAGGAATTTAAAGAAGCTGTATGTAGCTTTTATGGATTTGACGGGGGCTTTCGATAATGTAAACATAAAGTTATTAATGGAGACATTACTAAAATAATTGGTCTGCCAAAAGTGTTTGTATTGTTGATTGCGGAGATGTCCATACGAGGGTGGTGGTGAGGGTACTTAGTAAATTATCAAGAGGGATTAAGTCTGCATAGGTGATAACAGACTAACAGACGGACAAATGTATGTTGCCATTGGCGTCCTCTGTCCTTTGGGACCTCGAACACGCACTGTTCTTGAAGACTACATGACGACTGAGTAGGAGGAGGTGACCGTACTTTAATGTTCTTATATTCGAAGGTATTTATCCTATTTTAGTTACTGTGCTGTGGCATCGCGGCATGATGATATATATATGATATATTAGCAAAAAAAGCCCGAGGGCAATGGCAATACAATAAAAGAAAGACGTTATCTTTTCGCCAAATTCCAACTAAATAAACCTCTCTCGATCTGCGTCGTCGAAAGCTTAAGGAATCTTCCCAACTGGCTAACTCCCGTAAAGCATTCATCTTTCATCACTTTAACCATCAACTCCTCATCATACACTCCTTTTCCAAACATTACATTCACACATCAGGTGCACCACATTCTCATTCATATCCGCGCACATGGGGCAATGTAAGGACCAATCCGACTTACCCCCTTCCCACATACCTCCTTCTATCCACGAGTGGTAAACAATCAGCCGTCATACGTATCCCCCACGCTAACTCCTCCCTATTAAACCCTCCCTTAAAATAAATTCCTCCCCCCCCCCATGTCTCTTTAGCACCTCTGTAGACTTCAACAAACTAGGCTTACCAACAGCAGTCCCACAGCTGTATCCCCTGTTCCATCACTAACTGTTTAACAACACTTGTTACAGATCCTATTGCACGGCCCTGCCCCTCTCCATTATTCCGGAGCGAGCTAACGCCAAAGTGATCCAAACCCGATGACAAATTTGTAGCCTGCGTAGTAGTATGGTAGTAGTACGAAAACGTTGCATGTAATACTATGTAATAGCAAAGAACACTATCGTTTAATGTGCCTCAGACTGGTCCAATCTTATGTAGTAGTATCCAGTAACATCGTGTCTTACCATAGTAGCATCCGGTTTTGCTAATAGTAGCATATAGTAGTATGCAGTAACACGGTAGCCTTGAAGTAGAAGCATGTAGTAGCATCGTTAGTACTGCATGCTACTTTTTCGTACTACTTCATAGTACTATTTTGAGATAAATTTTTCATCGGGAAGTTTGTTTTATCTGGGACGCCGAAGAATCACTTGCCCGTAAAGATTCCAAATATGCTGCTTAGGCACTCGTACTCGCAGCAAAATAATAATTTTTGTTCCTCTTTTTAGTACTAGTGCCTCCTACACTATGTAGTGCCGTGCCGTGGCTCTTTTTAGTCGATCCCAACTCAGCAGATACTTGCGGTACCAATAATAATCTAATAGTGTGACATAGATAGACAGTTAGGAATGCGAGGGTAGGATACGCACCTTGGGATAGAGAAGTTGTCCCATTATGTTGATTAGAGGGTCGATACAGATATAAACGGATGTAGTGATTCAGGAAATGGTGGATGGCTTGTCCGGCTGGTATTGAACTATTTTAGAGGTTCCCTTCAGCCTGGGATCTTGACCTTCCGTTCTGATGACCGCCTGATATGCCAATTAGCGAAGTTTTTATACATCTCAGAATCAGAAAGTGACCAAATGAACTGGGCTAAGGGGTTGGAAATCTTGGAAGCAGAAGGGTGGAAGGGGGGGGGGGCAAATCCGTGAAACAAAAACTTGTTATTTTAGTATACACTATAGTTTTCCGAGACACTATGAAGAAACTTGGCACAGAGAACGCAGCGAAAAAGTTTGAGGAACACTCAAAGAAAAAGAAGAGTAGAAAGACCCTTACCTCAAGTGGACCTTCGTGAACAGTGACCAACTTCTTGTCGCTGACCTGGTCAAGTGGGGTGAGGTCGAAGGAGTCCTTGGTGGAGGTGAAGGGCTTGACGTGGTAGTGGAAGAAGGAGATTTTGCCGCGCATTGGTTCCACTTCGAGTGCAACTTTTCCTTGTTTGGTGTCAACCTAAATGAGAGAAATTCGTGAATGAACGACTATCATCCAGAGAAGGGCGTGCAAACTTTCTGATTACAATTCAAGGACTTTCGTCAACCTTTTCCGTATATCGGGAACCTGAATGAAATTTGAAATCCGGTATTCCAAAGAATTTTAATTTTCAAACCTGAAAACAACTATAAGAAAATGAGCGCTAAAATTCATGCTTTTATTGGCCAAAAACTACTATTTTTTTCCAGGAGACTTTCCTTCCGAAACCAAACCAATATTTGTACTCATTTTTACGGAAGCTAGTAACTTGTCATAAATAAATATTCCTTGAGCCCAATCGAGCCAATTACAGGTTTTTTCCTTCCCGGACGTTGACCCTGAAGATTCACAGCCTGACGAGGACCCTTGCCAAGAAGGACCGGAATATCGCTGCCAAAGCATCATAGCTGGCGTATCCATTGTTTGTTGTAAATGCACGAGATGACTCAATTATGGTTTTGTGTCCTTTCAAACTTCTTACTCCCTGAAATTTCAGGGATAGAAACAAACAAATAACTGACACAAAGCCCGAACACTACATTTCGCTCAGAAGGCCAACATGTGCGGTTAAAGGAACAGAAAACTTGACTACGCAACTTTCGGCCATCAAACCGACCTGGAGGGCTTAAATAAAGATACAGGGACTTATTGTCGAAAGGACCCCCTTTCTTTGTTATCTCGAACCCCCTCCTTAGTGTTCCCAAAGCTAGCTGGCAGGCCCTTGCCCCTTATGCACTGTAATTATACAGTTATGCACTGTAAAAGTTCGCCTTTGGCCGTGTTTCGGAATCGGGATAGTAGTCAAGAGGTCGTGCGTTCGATTCCTACTCCCGGCATACAAACCTTTTGCTTTTTTTTCTACTAACTCAAAAGTCGAATTCTTGGAAAAAAGTCGACTCATGCAGGGTAAATTCTTGATATGTCAGCTAGCTCCCCGAGTCAAGTTTTCTGTTCCTTTAATCGATTCATGGCTCCATTTTTTTGTCGTCAAATAACCCGACACTCGACTCTATACAAAAGTATTTTCTCTGGACACATCACATAATAGAAACTGTCATACCTTCACGCAGGCTGTGCCTGGCAGAGTAACAAACGAGTTCATATCAACACCACTGCTGACAACCTTGTTGACGAAGGGGACGTCGAAGGCGATGGTGGTGATGATCTTGAAGCCAGAGCTGTAAAAAAGCAAGGATTAACATGATGATTAACATTCCTTCAGCCCAAGCTGACAACGAAGCGGTGTCCAAAATGACATCACAACAAATAGTTTCACTTCCCGCCATCCAGGAAATCCAATAAACTGAATATTTAAATTTTCAATAGACTTATTTTAGACTCGTATACCAACGAAGAGCTATGATATCTGCAGTGCCCAACTCCCCTTTACCCAAATAAACAGTTAGGCATCTTACCTAGCGGCGATTTCAACCTCAACGTCCTTGGAGGTGACGTTGACATTGCCAACCAGGTTGTTCAAGATCTTCCAGTGGCTGCCAACCAAGGCGGGAATACCCATCTCCATAGGCACGGAGGCGTAGATGTCGCTGATGGAGGTCCACTTGCGGTAGTTGATGTCGTTACCCTTGCTCTTGCTCTTGGTAAGGGCTGCAAAAGGATCAAACCGTAAGCAATCTGAAGTTTTGAATTTAGTGATAAAATGTCGGATATTATAAGCAGGGGTTTAAGTGTGAGATTCTGGTGGCTAGGCTGTCCAATTTCGATGGGCGGGTGGCTGGATTGCCTCGGGGCGGAACTCAAATGAGCTGTCAGGTTTCGGCGGTATAGGATTGATAACCCGATGAAAAATTCTTTAACTGTGTAGTTGTATGTTAGTTGTACGAAAAAGTTGCATATAAATGTAGTAGTATGGAATACTTCGATTTAACACGCCTCCGATTGGGTTAATCTTAAGTACTAGTATCCGATGCATCCAATCTTGTTCTAGTAGCATCCAGTTTGCTAGTAGTAGCATGGAGTGGCAACAGTTACTACTGCATGCTACTTTTTCGTACAACTCGATAAGACTAATTCTCGAAAATATTTCATCAGGAAGGGGTTGATGTGGGTGGGCATCGCCGGTAGCATTGGACAGCCATTGCCTGAACCCATCATAAGTAGGCTAAAACATAACCCATCATACGCTCTTTTCGCATTTTGCAAATTTTAGCCTTTTTTACCGGCTGGGTACAGTGAATCAATTAATATATTTATTTCCGGACGTAATGCGTCAAGTACCCGACCTGCAATCCGGCAGCATCCGGCAGGTCACGGCAGTACCATAGTGTGCGGCACAGACGATAAAATTTCCCCAAACGACATCTGATGAACAGCCTGCAGGAGCGGGTGCCGAGTCTGATAACGGCGCGTTACAAAACTGATCACCGCTACTGTCTCCCAATAATCGAACTCGATTGCAAAAAACTTCTGCTCCCTAAAGTCTGCACTAATCGGGGAACTCGTTTGTGCCCTTTTTTACTTCGGTTTTCAATGCTGAATCGCAGTATGTGTTTGTTATTTATAATTTGTAAGAAACTGAATTTGGTTATGCTATGGTAGTTTCTAAATATACCGATCTCTCTCTCTACTAAAGGGATCAGATAATTAAGGTAGATGTATGCTTCTTTGAATGTAAGCTAACCCCGAACTTTTTTCAACCACCTGCTGTATCAGAAGTCAATAACCAGTCAGGCAAAGTAGCTCATTAAGGGTTCCTATTGACATATGAATGGGTGTTAATGCACTGTCAGAAGTTTCATAACAGATACCACAAGGATGCGCAGTTTCAACAGACAAAACTCTAACGGACAAAAGTTGGGATGTAATCTATTGTGGTTTTGAAAACTTTATGCATAACAAGCATTGCCGAAGAGCCGAAAAATGCATTTGCTGACTTTTTGTATGTCGTCATGAGATCGGGAAATTCAGCAGATACTTTTTTGGCGCTTTTTCAGCTCTTCCTGGCACGCGTAAAATTCAATGCACAACGTTTTCAAAATCACAACAGACTGAATCCCAAGTTTTGTCTGTTGAAACCGCGCGTCTTTGTGTTATCTGTTATGAAACTTCTGACAGTATGGTCTTTACCACTTATCCCAAAACGGCACAGTTCAAAGTTAACTAACGTTTAAAGAAGAACACCTATACTGTACGAATATATCGCCGAAACAATAACGATATATCGGTGCTGAGAACGCGGTCATGTAGGTTTTCAAAAAATGACACTCACCCTGCATCAGATGCTTCGGGGTGTCCTGGCTAATAGGCCACATGCGTTCCATCGCATTCATTGCTCCGAAGTAGAAATAGGCTTCTGGTGCTTCATCCTCGCCCCTGGTCTCAATGTCCAGGTAGTCGCGGAGGCTCTTCAGCTCAGGATGGACCTTCTCAGTTCCCTTGGTATAGAAGCGTGGGAGCCAATTCTGAACCAGCTTCCAGAACTGCTGTCCGAGGATGCCAGTCTATAAAGGATAGCAGACTGGTTACAACAAAGCTGGTGGATTTTTTTCTTTTTCTTCAAAATTTAACAGTTGTTCGGTCTTCCTCAAGAACCAGAAATAACTTTTCTTTATGTATAATTCATTTTTCTTTCTTTATATTACTCCACTCTTTCATTTGCTGTCTAGCGAGCCTCAATAAATTATAATTATTATTATGGCAGACTGGTTACAACAAAGCTAGTTGCTTTTTCTTCTTTTTCCAAATTTAACCGTTTTCCGGTCTTCCTCAAGAACCTAGCAGATGCAGATGAAGCTTAAGCAAACTGTCACATGTTAAATATTCTTTGAGCCCAAGCTGACCTTGAAACATTTATTCAAACAACGTTTACAACGGATACGTCAGCTATGATTCTTCATCAGCGATATGCCAAGAAGGGCCGAAATATCGCTGATGAAGAATCATAGCTGACGTATCCGTTGTAAACATTGTTTGAATAAATGTCACATGTTAAAAAATCCCCCCCCCCCCGCCGTACTTCTGTCTTCTCTATCCTAGTAAGAAAATTGTATCGTAAGTAGGCTAATTCTAATTCTTTTAATTCTTATTCTTTTAATTCCAAGTTATATTTTTACAAAAATAGTGGTGGATCGTCATACATGGTCAAATTGTCTTCCAGTTTTGGGGAGTATTTGGGATATTAAAAGGCCAGGGACAAGGGATAAGCGGATTAGTAAATTTTGTAAAGTTGAGGAAGGGGATCTGGACCACATTCTTTACAAGTGCCAGGAATTATCTGTCCCGCGTAAGAGGTTTTTGAATGGCATAATTATGTCAGTAAAGGAGCTACTCAGTAGCACAAACCCTAAAAGTATATGCAGGGTTGGTGCATTTATGGACCATTTAAATAAGTTAATTAAAAGTATGTCAGGCTAGTTGGAGATTGAAGGAGTTGTTTTTTATGTTGATTCAAAGTTCGCTCGTATAACGAATGTAAATGTACTGTTGTACGTTTTGTATTTTTTGTTCATGTGGCCCAAGGGCTTAATTAAACATTTATCTATCTATCTATCATAGTCATAAATAATCACATATATGTTACAATTTTAGAACAGAATCCGATAACAAACAGAGTTACGAGCATGTCAATTTAAATTGAGAATTCCGATCCGTTAAATACTTTACAAAATAGGTAACAAATGACTTGAGATGACGCTCCGTAGATTTTACGTTCGGTTTTGTCAGTTGTATCTTTGGTGCGTCTGTGCTACGGATTGGCTTAGCTTGCAGATTTGTAGTCACAGGGGGTAAAATGGAGCGGTGCACATCCGAGGCCAGAAATTTTTGCCAAATTTCAGTGGGAGTAAGTAGTATAGATAGTTTAGTATCGTAAGCTCAGTATCAGGATCAAGTTCAACTTAAGGTGGGACATCGCGCTCACGTACACACTAGAATATCATCTCGACGCTGTCATACATCGGAATGCCGGAAACCATTTATCTTCAGACTAGACCAGATCCGCATGTACTCAAAATCTGTCTATGTACACTGTCAGAAGTTTTATAACAGATAACACAAGGATGCGCGGTTTCAACAGATAATGCGTAACAGATAACGCTTCGGATGTTATCTGTTGTGTTTCAAAATGTTATACATAATAAGCGTTACCATCAGGAAGAACAAAAAAAACGCCAAAAAACTCCAACATCATGACGATAACAATAAAGTCATTAGATGCTTTTTTGGCTCTTTTGGCTTTTTTTTGACACCAGATAACATCTAAAGTGTTATCTTTTACGCATTGTCTGTTGAAACCGCGCATCCTAGTGTTATCTGAAACTTGTGACAGTGTAGTTCTTTAAATATCGTAAAGTAAGTATATAGTAAATAAATTCAATGAAAGTCAACAAATATCATATCCATGTGTTCACACAGGGATGTTGTGAGGGTAAAGAAATGAAACCGAATTTGAGGCCGAACCTGACCTTGAGCTCAACCTCACTGAGACGACACTGCCCTTGAAAACGGGCGTCGAAGTCAAATCAATTTAGTTTATTCTTGAAACGGCGGTAAGCCGACTGGCTGATTTTACGTCAACAATGTATACACTAACATTATAATATTTGAAACTGAATTATACATATAGAGCTAAATCACATATCACACTATGACCCATAACTGGCCCTTTGTCTGTCAGGTAACGTAACTTGTCAATAAAATTACAATGATCAGTATCGCTTAACCTTAGTGTCAAAATTCATAATATTTACAGTTAACAACTCAAGAGTTCTAGATAGATTAGAGCCACGTTTCCAGCCTCACCTCTGAGTCTATCTGCCTCAAAGATAGCGTACGAAAATTTCTACGATATAACGACTATTCGATCTCTTACCTTAATGGCGTTAAACTCAAAAGCTCCCTGCTTCTGGTTTACGCTGAGGAAAGCCTTCAAAGGCAAGGCGGAAGAGTTGCCAAAGAGGGTGGAGAACTGCGTGAAGTGCCCAGCGTTCTCGTTGACATCGTAGAAAGATCCGATGTAGTTGCTTGAGCCGGTAACACTCCAATCCACGGGCTTGGCAAGTGGCAGCACAGCGCTAGCCTTGATCATTCTGAAAACAGAAACCTTTAATTAATTTTGTCCTATTCAGAAAAATCGGTGTAAAATTTCTGCAAAGTTGAGGCTATCAATATTTAGCAGTATTTGCAGCTGGAATAATCACTGGCGGTCTCCTGTTGTTGCTCGAAGCTGCCTTCGGATTCACTGATGACCGCTTCCTAGTGCTGCAACGAATTTCGGAACACATCAGTGCCTGCAATGTCATATCTTTGCGCGTCCTTGTGTTAAACGTTATGATGGCATAACTGTTCCGATCCTTTAAAGTTTAACTGAAAAGCCAACTTATTTTTGTATCATCTATTTGAATACACTGAATTATGTGGATTCTGCTAAGGGATTTTTTTGATTTTCCACTATCTGCTTTAGTAGTGACGTTCATCTGCGGCCGACTCCACAACGCAAATTCTACTATGACGCGGAAAATTTGACTCTCAGTGCAAAATCGGCTTTTCAGTAGCCAGTGTTTAGGTTGCTGAAAGCAAATCACTGGCTGCATCACTGGAACAAAGAAGTAACGCATTTTCATCGGGTCTTCAAGCCTCTTTAAATGAATACGTGATGGGTCACCAGATTGTCCTACCTCGGCCCTTTTCGGTTAAAAATTAAATGTTATCGTTTTGCAAAACATATTATTTAAAAGGGTTATAACAGAAACTGCGAGTGTATTCCACCCTTCTAACAATAAGGCGTATTTTTTCGTACGATACATTCTAACCCCTCTAACAAAACCACGCTGATTTTCTCACTTGCCGTGTTTTGCTACCTTCGATGTGTATCACGCTGACGACGGTTGTCTGCGAGAAGTATTTCCATCATAAAAAACGGTTATGTAAATTGTTTCCCTGTCTTCGCATAAGTCAACGGGTCTCCAAAAAGGCTTAGAACAGCCAAAGCCGTGGGTTATTTGTTGAAAGCACAGCATAGTTTTAAAGTATTCAAGTATGTTAAAAGACTGACAGTTGAAGAGTATATAGTGCGAGGAAATATTTTTTCCGAAGAGAATATTTTTTTTAGAGCGGAGCAAAATAAAATAAAATAAATAAAACACATGAAAGACACATAAAAAATACACTAAATTCTCAATCTTCGGCCAAGAAGCAGTGGATAAGGTCGTGCGCTAAGTAAGTAGTAGTAAGTTCATTTATTCTTTAAAAACTTACCGTGACCTGGCGGTAGGGGTCTCTAGAGCCGAGAGGGAATGTAGGCTAGTGGCAATGTACTGGCGGACTTGATACGAGGGTTCGAACCAGGTTCCAACGGCGATGCGCTCCCAGACTGAAACCGGTGCGTCGGAAATGAAGATCATGTTGAGCGCTGCAATTCGTACCTGAATGAAGAAACTGGTATTAGCCAAGTATCGAGGCTTAAAGTTTAACTGAAAAGGACTGGGATAGGACAATTTAGAGACCCAACACTTATTCACTTAAATTGGCTTGAAAACCCGCTGAAAATGCGTTACTTTGTTGTTCCACTATTCACGAATAAACGATTTTCAAATAGTGGAATTTCCGTGTGATTTGTGGTACCTCTCTTCGCTTGTCTTTTTGTTCTATGCCCTACGAGAAAGATTTATAATTTTTTTTTTTTGTACAGGCAGTACGCAATCGTCACCAATATCACCACTGCCCATTGAAAAGCCGCGTTTGTGCTGAGATTAGAATTTCCCGCGTCATAGTAGAATTTACGCTGTGCGGACGGCCGTCGATATTCTGAACGTCATAACTAGAGCAAATAGTCGGAAATAAAAAATAACTCTTTGCAGAATCCAAATAATTCGGCGTATTCAATTAAATGACACAAAAATAAGTTTGCTTTTCAGTCAAACTTTAAAGCAGAACTAGGCCCTTGCTATTCCATTGATTTATTTCTGAAGAACAAGTTCCGTCACCAGCTTGCTCATCCTCCCATCTTCTTTTCCTACTCGCTTTTTCGTTTCACTCTTCAACTCAGCTAAATGGTTACAACAGATCATAAACCAATCTCAGAAGGTCGTACTCCAATCATAACATTTCCCAAATATTACAGCAAGCCTACAGAGAAACAAATTTTTTATCGGCAAATGCAATCCGTGATAGTAATACTAGCTTTTAGCTTTTATGCTATTATGTAGTTTCAACTGTTTTGAAACTTCTTCTCTTTTAATAATATTTATAAGTTATCCCATTTCATTTTTTAACTTAAAGGTTAACTTCCGACATCGAGGCTGATATCGCAAATAACACCGAGACAATCACTGAATAATATCTATCGAGCGCAGCGAGGTTGATGTTTGTAGACGGCCACCGAGGTTGTTCTTCCGATATCAACCGATATGGAGGTGTGTTAACTTTTATAACTATTTCGAACAGAATCATTAACAATTAACCATGCACAAAACCTCTGCGGGCTGACATGACTTCACATCACCCTCTCTGGAGGCTGATATTCCTTCATATCATCCTCTCCGAAGGCTGATACGACTTTATATCATCCTCTCGTGTCTACTGCTAACTTTCTGTCTGAAGGTTATCGTAAGGTAACTGACCGTGGGTCATAGGATGATATCCTATGATATCCGTGAGTCAATGTATGGGTCATACATTGCATACCTGTTCGAGAAAAGTTATTATTCTTTCTAAGCTGTCTCTAACTTTTTTCTTTCTCTTTTGACAATATTTTTATTTTGACAATATCTTTGACTAAATTTTTTCAATATTTATTATTACTCTTTTGACAAGAATAATATTTGATTAATTTTCTCGCTCAAACTCAATAAAAATATAAAAAACAATTTATGACAATTCCTGATTTAATTTCTATGCATGAATGCTCATAATAGACAGCGTTTTCTTGCCTACTTTCTCAGTAGGCAGGACCTGACTAAGTAAATAATACAAAGCAAGAGAAAAGGCTTTCGCCTCTAAATATGATACATATGATGATGACGGCTAATGCTGAATCTTACTAAATCAGTCACTTCAAAATTATCATAACTTCCATTGATTAATTTGAATGTTTCAATCAGCTCTCCTCTAAAAAACTGTATGCAATGGAGGGAAGGCGAGGTACTGTAAAGGCGAGGTACTGGATGGTACGACGTGATGTGATTATTTATGACTATGTCGACCATGTATGACGATCCACCGCTATTTTTGTTAAAGGTATTATGGAATTAAACGAATTAATTAATTAACCTTCCAGTCTAAAGCAGGATCTGCTACAAGAAGACACGACATGGAGCAGGCGGAATGAGTTCTAAACAGGGGCTTGGGTACTAAGAAAAGGCATGGCATAATAAGAGCGTGTTCCACCCTACTTACCGTAGCTATAAGGGATGACGTCATGATTTCTGGCTTTTCCGTCAAGGATCGAACGATATTTCTATTTTCCAGCGTTACAGAGATGCGTATAGTTACCACGCTTACTACGCTCCCGAGCATGGTAAGTAAATAGTTACTATTAGTTATTATTTCGAAAAGGTTGGAACGGTAATAACCAATAGTTACTATTGTTAGAAGGGTGGAACACGTTCTGAAAGATGGCATGTTCGGCAAGGAGGCGCTCACCGTTCGGGCCTGATCTTATTAGACTCTGAAGTCTCTAACAAGCCCACGTGAAAAGCATCAAAGGGACTCGACCACAGGACCTATGTTTTACTCGTACCAAAACGAGGAGCACGCCTCTTTTTCGGCTCAAGAAAGAGGGCACGGATTTTCGATCAGGTTCTCGCTCAAGTTCATAGAACGTCTTTGCCTTAAAATGATATCTTAACCGAAATGACTTGTGTGTGTTTGGTAGGGGGTGGGGTCTACTTACTTCAGGATCTTCATTGGTGTTGAAGAACACTGACGTGAGGAGGTGGAGTGCCTTGGGGTTCTCAGCGAGGGCTAGCTTTCTTAGAGCCCAGACCGCCTTGATTCTTGGGATGAGATCCGACTCGTATTCTTCAGTTTCTGACGAAGTCTTGCCGCCGTGTCTGTGAGACTTTCCTGAGCGTCTGTGCTTGCCTCCACGGTGGGCTGAAAAGAAAGGTGTCAAGGCCAAGTGTCACCTTCCAGATACTCGAAGCCATCCAGAATAGGGCTCTTAAGATTATGCTCGGCCTGGGTTATCTTTCTCACGAGTATGGCCTGGTCAAGGTTGACCTGCCAACACTTGCTGAAAAACGGCATCAGCTGACAATAAATGATTCATTCTAATTATTTCCTATACCTTGATTTTTAGGAGCAAATGTCTAGCATCACAGGCGCATCGTGCCATTTTACCTGATTTTGAGAACCCAGCAAGTAGCAGGCCCAACACGCGACAAAGATAGAGGGACGCTGCTTCCCAGAGACTAGTAAGACCACCCATAAACTCGAGTGATCGTTATCTGAAATCTTTTGTACCCTATTTCACCGAATATTTTAATTCCAGTTAATCTGAATGATATTTATAAGTTGTACGTACATATGAAATGTCTGTTTATGTAATTGCGTCGTGTGTTATTGCGTAAATGACGATCTAATGCTATCATGTTGAACATAATCTTTTAAGGAAATGAAGTAAATTATTATTATTATTATTAAATATCGCGCGCTTTCGCAGAGCCAAGCCAACTCTTCGAGGTTTTGATGAAAATGATGATATCTTGCTTGATAATTGATTGATATATGTTCCGTATTTCAATTTCCTACGTCAGCACGGCCCCTTTTCCTCATACCTCACTTGTTTCTACCCCTTCCCTCCCGTCGTCGGTCCGATATCCTGCTAATTCGTGTGCCCAGTTTTTACATAGTTTCATTCCATAATTTTTGTCTTGTCATATCTTTTTAAGTGTATTTATAGTTAATTTGTTTCGTTTTTCTGTATTTCGTAAATATTTTATTCCTCTTCTAGCGTTGAGCTATTTGGAAATAAATTTGATTGATTGATTATTCATTATATCAGTTTATTTTTATCACTCAACGGAGTAAAAGTGAAGTAAAGAGGGCGAAAAGTAATTTCGATGCCGTGGTAAATGCACAAGATCAAAACTGCAATACACTGTCGAGCCATACACTGTCAGAAGTTTCATAACTGATAACACAAGGATGCGCGGTTTCAACAGACAACCCTTGGGATGTAATCCGTTTCAATTTTGAGAACGTAATGCACTCAATGTTATGCATAACAAGGATTATTCAAACAGTGTTTACAACGGATACGTCAGCTATGATTCTTCATCAGCGATATTTCGGCCCTTCTTGGCAAGGGTCCTCGTCAAGCTGTCAATCCTCTGGTTCAACTTCGGGGAAGGAAACAAACCTGTAATAATCTAGAATATGTAATAATGTAGAAGTTGAACCAGAGGATTGACAGCCTGACGAGGCCCCTTGCCAAGAAGGGGCGCAATATCGCTGATGAAGAATCATAGCTGACGCATCCGAATAAATCTTTCAAAGTCAGCTTGGGCTCAAAGAATATTTATAACAAGGATTACCAGGAAGAGCAAAAAAACTGCCTAAAAAACATCTGCTGACTTTTCCAGCATCATGGCGACAAACAAAAAAGCCAGTAGATGCTTGTCCTTGCGTTATCTGTTATGAAACTTCTGAGAGTGTAACAAGCTATGTTTCTAAATGAGAAAATGGAAAATGGAAAATGAAATGAAATGAGAAAATGGAAAATGGATGGAATGAGAATCTGAGCGAAATGAAACAGTCACCACCACCCAAGGAATGTCCACAAGAAAACTGGTGTTCAAAACAAAGTTATATGACGCTACTCTTTCATGATGATGATGACGAATTTTATTACGCACTGAAACAACACAAGTAACCGGTGTAGTAAGAACAACACCAAAGGTTCCGATGGGATACCAAAAACTGAATATTTGATGCAGACTTCAAATGCAGACTTCAACTTCAAATGAAACTTTTGCTTTTAACAAATTTTCTGGTTTTGGCGTGATTCCGGCCGAAAAAGTTGTCCGGGTAGAAAATACAGGGCACTAGGGCACTCACCTTTTCCGCTTCCGGGCTTCTCAGATCTCCTCTCGCCGTGCTTGCTGACGCGGAAGGGCTCAGCGACTTCCAGCGGAACTCCATATTTCTTAAGAATGCCCTTGTTGATCTTCTCGCTTTCTGGGATACCAAACCTCCTGCGCTCAGACTCGGTCAATTCGAATTCCTCTTCTTCTTCCTCAATGTCGAAATAGCCGGAGTGACCTGAAAGCAGGCGGGTTAGTGGTGGACACCAGGTTCTATAATAATGTCCACCCAAGACGGATAAATTTAATTCAACTGAGTTTATAGGACCAAAAACCTACTTTTCTTACCACGGCGCACGTGGAGCCGCTACCTGATCCGCCGTTAGTTGATTTCCACGCCGTCATTGACGCTTGAAAGCCTCTCCTCTAATTTATGTTCTCCGACTGGTCTACGACAAGACGTAGGTATAAACGTCGCAAAAGTGTATATACTTGCAGATAGTTATGTTATGACGTTATGTTTTGACCTAAAAACAACCCATCGCCTTGTCCGTTATACGTTTTTGAGATTATACTGAATTGAGCTGAACTGAAACGACTCTATCATTGCGATTGTAAATGAGTCACTGAGTGAACCACTTTAAGGTAAGGTAAAGTAAGGTACAATTTTAATGGCAAATATAAATAAACCTGGTGTTTCTCAAAAGCACCAGACATGCCAGTGGCATAAAAAACGACGCTTCACTAATTCTGATGGGTTTGTAAAAATTATTAATACAATTCTAGCCTAACTCTATGAGAACTTCTGTTGTTGTGTGTATTTTTATCCTTTTTTAATGCATTTGTGTCCTTGGACAGTGCGTCATAAATTCTTCAGTCAAAATATGGATAGGCAATTAACTTGCGTCTGACAGGCTGCGGACGGCTTCAAGTTCCCCGGATATTTCGGAGGAGCAGGGTTTCGTCTCATTCTTCTTAGATAACCAAATTCCAATTATCTGAGGCTTCTATTAGTGTGTTTTGAGTTAGAATGTGCTAAAAATAATTTTTCATTTCATTAATTGCGTTTTTGCAGATACTATGGTATCTCCACGGTAACTGGATGTGCAATTCGTCGTTTTTGCAGTAACCGTGGTATCTGATACACGGTTGCTCTGCAAAAACGACAATTGCCAAAATTGCGCTTTTCGAAGTAATCCCAAAAGAAAAACTGATATTCAGTCACACCTCTAAGTGCCAAACTTCTTTCCCACCAATTTGACAAAAACTGACGAAAGTGAGATGAGTTTTTCAGATACCACGATCAGTTACCACGGTCGGACCGTGGTATCTGAATATCAGATACGACGATAACTGGCCAGATATCCCGATAACTCCAAAAACGACTTTAGACCGCGGTATCAGATACCATGGTATCTGCAAAAACGTATCTATTAATCCGCTCAGGGGTTAGTACACCGTAACCTAAACAAAAAGGTCAATAAACAATAGCTGAAGTGATTTTTACGGATTTCATAAAATCTATACAGAGATAAGGACTCAGGAATGGGGTTATGATATTGACAGTACAGAGTAAGGGAATTACCAGACTTTCCACCCCTGCGGCTGGATGTTTCCATGACGTCTTCCAATGGAACTCCGTACTTCTTGAGAATGCCCCTGTTAATCTTTTCGTGGCTTGGGATTCCATGTTTCCTTCTCTGTGCAGCGGTCAATTCAAATTCTTCTTCTTCTTCTTCCTCCTCATAGCGCGAGCCTGAAAAAGGATTCGAGGATAACCTGCGGAATTTCGCTAACGAATAAGAGAGATTCGAAGATCCCTGCTTACCTCATTTCGTCTGGCTAATTCATCCCAAGCTTTTCGCTACTGATCTAGTGCCAAAATGGGTGGGGGGGGGGGGGAGGGTTAAAGAAAGGAGAAGGAAACGTGCTGTTGAAGAACAAGAAGAATTTCTCGTCATTATGTTCTGTGTGATATCCAGTTCGCACCTTTTCAGCTAATATTTCTTTAGTTAGCTACTCCAGTTCCACATGAGGATATTTTTCAATGGTTAATCAATAATTCAAGATTTCAGAGCCGTACGTTCAACCCCATAACTGGGAATAAACAAATTATTATGCTCAAATAAAATAGAAAAAACGAGATTTTCGGGGTTTTTTCTTGATCAAGAAATTTTATTTATCCCTCGCACATCATCTTGGAGGGGTAACTAGCTGATCAAGAAAAAACCTCGAAAATCTCGTTTTTCCTATTTTATTTGAAACGAATGGTCAGCTTGGCTTCAAACCTTATAAATTATTATGCTCGCCCCAAATGAAAATCCTTTTCTACGGCTTCTTGTCAATCAGATCCCTAACCTCTTACACGACTCGCTCCTTATCTATAGCCATCGATATTCAATATTTTTTCTAAGCCTAGTGCCATATTTGACGGTGCAAAACGGATAAGTCAGCTACATTTTTTTCGAGCTATATTTCGGCCCTTCTTGGCAAGGGTCCTCTTCAGGCTTAAGCCGCTCAAGCTGGAAAAACATCATCTACTAGTGTTATACTCTTTAGATTCTCCCACTGACGAGAAAGGGTTTGAGTGGAAGAGCACGAAAAGTCATTCTAACCCAAATTAAAGTAGGTATACAAAGACATATGCGCCAGGGAAATAGGGTTACTGCCTTGATAGTAGTGGGAAAGGGTATTACCAGACTTTCCACCTCTGCGGCTGGAGGTTTCCATAACATCTTCCAAAGGTACACCGTATTTCTTGAGAATGCCTTTGTTAATCTTTTCGTGGCTTGGGATTCCATGTTTCCTTCTCTGTGCAGCGGTCAATTCAAACTCTTCTTCTTCTTCCTCCTCAAAGCGTGAGCCTAGAAACAGATTCGAGTACGTAAATTTGGATAATGAATGAAATATGAGAATCCCTGCTTTCACCTTGTATGACCAAAGATCGGAAGGGTCTGTAGCTCAAGCGAGGACACTAATTAATGGCGGTATGCCACGCAAGACTCTGCGCCCCCCAGAGATGGGCGAATCCAAATCCGGATTCGGATTCGAATCCAGGATTTGTCCTTTTGTCCGGATTCGAATCTCGTTCTTATTAGGCTGGATTATTAGGCTGGATCGTAGAGGTTTGTAAATATGTGGCTAAAGGATTCAGTCTCAGGAATGAAAGTTTAGCTTAGATTACGTAGAATAGTATTCTAGAGGTGCAATTGTTTATTTGTATAGTGAAAAGTGTATAAAATCTTGTATGGCCTTTTGGCTCAATAAACAAGCGATATATATATTCGGACTCGGATTCAAAATCTTGAATCTTACAAATCCAATCCAATTCCTATATTTTTCCAACTTCTATGCACTGCGCATAAGGTGTGCTTCATGAGCCCCAAATTCGTCGAGAGGAAACCCATAACATAACAAGCACACATGAACACCTAGAAATATGGTTTACATCGTCTAATTAACTGTCTCATTTGCCTTAGGCATCCGTGCGTTTTTGCGGTTTACACGGTTTGTTTTTTTGAAGGTCGGATTCCAATCCTTACCATCAAATGGTGGGTTCGGATTCAGATTCGGATTCGTACCTAGCCCTGGATTCGGATTTGGATTCGAATCCTTTCATGATCAGATTCGCTAATCTCTGGCGCCCCGCCCTCTACACTGAAAATCACCTTATGATCTACTGACACAGTAAGAAGTTTTCAACGCAACAGCAATGATAAACTGGTCTTGGTGTGATGTTGCTTCTTTAGCGGAGCTTCTTGTTTGCTCCTTTTTCCTACATAAAATCTAAAAAGAAAATTCGAACACTTGTGACGAAAGCTGAATCGCAAACTGGCTATAGGATTTCGAAACTTCAGATTCATCATAAGCCCCAAACATGCAGTTACGAACACAATTTAGCCACGTTCACATGAACTCCGGGTTGAAACGAGTAGAATCCTCCCCAAAGGTGTCTTGGTAGGCTTTGCGCTTCAACGCATTCTAACGACCACATGGTATTTTTAAAGCAATAAAGTAACCTCCGCTAATGATTTACTACCGTTTTTCAAAATGCGAAGGGTATTTTTCGTTTGTGTGAGAATACTGAAGATATTACGGTATGTTTTTGTTTTTATTTTAAAGGACCGTCATGTCTATAACGCAATGCAACCTACTTCCGTAATTGCATTCATTTATTCTTACGCCCGGAGACCCACATTTCATATCTTATATTCTAAGCCCGCAACGACACATCACTAATCTTCGCACTTGCCATGACTCACTATTTTCCCTGTGCATTATGCTCCCCACGAGTGTTTACGTATCATTCTATTGATGCGTAAAACCGGTTATCTGAAATTTGCCGGGTTTTCGCTAGAAGTTCATGGGCCTTAGAAAAGGCTTAAAACAGCCGAAGACGTTGATAATTTGTTAGAAGCAGAGCCTAGTTTTACAGTACTGGAATAGTTTTGAACATTGGAACTTAAAACAGTGCGTAGTGCGAGGTGTGCTTTAAGAATTTTCTGTATATGGCTTACCAGTTTTCATGTACTGATATATATAGGCTATACATATAAATTTCCAAACGGCGACTGCACCACGTGATGAAAAGGCAAGGGCAAATCATCAAGAAGGAGGCTGTATTTGATAACAATGACAACTTACCTGACTTACCACGACGGCCAGAGGTCTCCATTACGTCTTCAAGGGGGACGCCGTACTTCTTGAGGATTCCCTTGTTGATTTTTTCGTGACTTGGGATTCCGTGTTTTCGTCTTTGGGCGGGGGTAAGCTCGATTTCTTCTTCTTCTTCCTCTTCAAGGTAAGACTTCATGCCTAAAAGCGGGTTGGTAAGCAATGGAGCAATCAGATGCAACGGTTGATGGGGAGAAGTTTTGAATCGTGCTAGTCTCTTCATACACCCATAATTTACGGAGTAAAGTTGGGAGGGCTTGAGAATCGAACAACTCTTTAGTTGATGGTTGTTTGAAAGGTTGAACTTCGTTAAATACTTTCTAACAGTGCTGGAATCTTGTAGAAAAACAAGTGTCTTTTAAATCCGACGTGTTCAGGGCTTAAATGTTACCCGAAAAGGCTGGGATAGGACAATCTAGTCACCCATTTCTTATTCACCTAAATTGACTAGAAGACTTGCTGAAAATGCGTTACTTCGTTGTTCCGCTCTTCACGGATAATCGATTTTCAAATAGTGGAATCTCCGTGGGATTTGTGGTACCTGTATGCGCTTGTATTTTTGTTGAATGCCTTACAAGAAAGATTTATGATTTTTTTTGTTTCAAGCACTAAGCAATCTTCAAAAATCTCACCACTACCCACAGAAAAGCCACGTTGAGATTAAAATTTCCAGCGTCATAGTAGAACTTACGCTGTGGAGACGGCCGCTGATATTCTATACGTCATAACTATATAGAGCCGATAGTGGAAAATAAAAAAATCACTTTGCAGAACCCTAATAGTTCAGTGTATTCCATTAAATGGCACAACAATAAGTTAGCTTTTCAGTTAAACTTTAAGGGTTAATCAAGAAAAAAGTAACCCACATTTTAGCAACACAGAAGCTACGACTGTGATTCTTTATCGGATCTTGGCACAACGTTGCCAAGAACTGGAATTTGGTCCTGCTTTTCCAAAAATCAAGGCAAAAATCATCCACATTATTTGATATGGACCCCCAGACGGGATACGCCAATTAAAGCTAAGCAAAATAAAATGAAGTAATACACAATCTCCTCTGAGTGACCCCAAATGTGTGGTAGGTCTCAGAGCTGCTACCAGGTGAACCAACCACTACGCGCCCTCTCTCTGAAAACTGTATCCTGATAAATATTCTTTTTTTGCCCAAGCTGACTTTGAAACATTTATTCAAACAATGTTTACAACGGATACGTCAGCTATGATTGTTCATCAGCGATATTTAGGCCCTTCTTGGCAAGAGTCCTCGTCAGGCTGTCAATCCTATGGTTCAACTTCGGGGAAGGAAACAAACCTGCCTGACGAGGACCCTTGCCAAGAAGGGCCGAAATATCGCTGATGAAGAATCATAGCTGACGTATCCGTTGTAAACATTGTTTGAATAACTGTATCCCTGGATGGTGAACTCTCGAAAGATGAAGGGCACTTGGTGACTTCGACCACCTTTGGCCGGTGTTAAGGTCTCCCTTCACCAAAAAGTTGATTTGGGGCAAACTGAACGATCTGCCGTGTCATGGACAACCAAGATGCGACATTCAGAAACAGACTACTCACTCGGCACCCGGCGTCCTTTCCAATCCGTCTTTGGTCGGATGAAAATCTTAATTTTAAATCTTATCTAATTTTATACGGCGAAATTTTACTTACCACCTCTGCGGCCGGAGATCTCAAGGACATCTTCCATGGGAACGCCATACTTCTTAAGGATCCCTTTGTGGATCTTTTCGTGGCTTGGGATACTGTATTTTCGTCGCATAGCTGGACTCATCTCGTATTCTTCTTCTTCTTCTCCGAAGTACTGACTCCTTCCTAAAACACAAGATCTGAGTCATTTCTCTGAGTTGTTTAAAAAGGCTAGTCTTGCTAATCAACGACCCAATCCCAACCAAGCAGTTATAGCTTGTCCTGCTGTAATAGCTGACCATAAGCCCCACTGACAGATTTCTTCCCCAAATCATCCTAATGCAAGTTCTCTCCGATTTGTGATTTTTTTTTGTCCTTTCAACAAGTACTTAGTGAAAGACAGGCATGAAACCAGAGGCGTCACTAGTCAAAATGTTTGGGGGGGGGGGACGAGGCATTTACCGACTGGTTGGTAATTTTTACCGACTTTTTTTGCAGAAAAACGACTGTTTTCAACAACAAGAATGACATTTTTGAAAAAAATCGACTGATTTTCAGAAAAATCCACTGATTTTCAGAAAAACTGACTGTCTTCGCGCCGACTCGGTTGTTTTTTACCGAGTGGCCGACAGCATTGGGGGGAGGGGGCGGACCCCCCCCCCCCCCCCCCCCCACAGTCGTGACGCCCCTGCATGAAACAAGTGCCAACTGAACGTGGAATCACTCTCAGTACCGTGAATACAGAATCGCCGGGCGAGAAACGACAAAGCGCAACAGCCCTGTCCTAATGCACCATTCCTTTTTATTCCGCCCTTGTTTTAGCGAGATTATAGCCCTGTTTCATAATAATAAAACCTGTCGCTAATATTCAATTGCCAAGTGCCCACGATAGCCTAAATATCATCCTGAAGTAGTTTAGTAGCAGGGTGAAAAAAAAAATGGTTTTATGGAAAATCAAGAAGGAATAGCAGAACCCATAGATAGATAGATAGATACTTTAATTTTAGCCGTTAGGCCATACACAAAATCATACATTTTTAAACACTTCGAGAGAGCGGTTATATAAACTCACATGTAAAACGATTTAAACTCCCACTACCAATAACTATTTACATCTCTTTAACGCTTCTTTGACAAAACCTGTAACTGCCGTTATCGCTGACCGTGAAGATGACTTTAGGATACCAGGAAAGAGCAACCCATCTTCACCAAAAAATCTTACTCTCAAATCCGAGAGCCCCTTGCATCTTGACAGGAAGTGAGACAGATTTTCCTCTTCCAAACCACATAAGGAGCAAGTATAACATGACTTCGGGTTTCGGAGATTTCTTTCAAATAATTTAACCCTACTCTTAAAACAAAGATACTGCAGCGGAGAAATAAACTAGACCTACGTTGCCTGGGCATCGTGAAGTGTTGCGGCAACCTTTGTCCGGCTTCGCCGACTAACATGATCAAAAGCTATTGTTCAGCGTTGTAAAAACAACAACAAAAGAATATCGGAAGAAGGGACTAAATTGACTTTGCAGTCAGTTGAACTTTATCCTTTTTAATCATTAGACATCGTGACGGATGAAAGCTTGGAACAATATCTTACATAATCTAGTTGGTTTTACAAAGCTATCCGTAACTTTTCAGGATTAAAATACCATAGATGACACTATTAATTATTAAGGGATTCTAGCTTCCATAAGAAACGTGCTTATTCAGAGCGAGAAATTAAAGAAAAAGCAAAAGGCGAGGCTATGTATCACAACCTTCGATATACGCAAAGCATTTGATAAGCTAAAACGAGTCATCCTTTTTATAGTAATGGAAACATATGGCATAGATCCGAAATTTATAAAATGGATCGAAAAATTGTATGAGAAAGTACTACAAGTGATTGTCATTGGGAGTCAAGTAGCCGAAGAATTCGAAGCAGAACTTGGAGTTAGACAAGGTTGTCCCCTCAGTCTACTTTTATTTGAACTATATTTTGACCCTTTGCTGAGATACTTGGAATCGGAGATAAGAGGAATAAAATTAGAGGACGTAACGCTGAAACTGAAAGCTTTCGTTGACGATCTAAATACCTTTACAAGCAGTGACGAAGATCATAAAAAAGCAGTCAGCTGCATTGACAAATATTGTGGGATATTTCGCCTTGAGCTGAACAGGAACAAATGTGAAACCTTGTGCCTCGGAGAAGAGAATGGAATGGAAATTAACAACATAAAGCGGGTAGATGAAATAAAAATCTTGGGGATCAGATTCCAGAAAACGTGGGCTCGGACCGAGAAAGTAAACTGGGATCTCACTACTGGAAACTTCAGAAATGCACTGAGTTATGGATACGGAAGGGGCATGACGATTTTCCAGAAGGCCCAATACGTGAACATATACGCATGTCCTATATTGTGGTATTTCGCAAGCATCTCAATTCCAAAGAAAAAGGACGTCAAGAAGATTAAGAGTGCAATTTATCGCTTTGTATGGCACGGGATCGAGCCACCCCGAAGCAAAATCACGGACATGTTCTTAAAAAAGGAAGATGGAGGGCTCCAGATAATAGAGATTGGATCAAAATCTAAAGAAATTTGCGTGAAAACACTGGCTGAAACCATTATCAGCGACCAAGAATCGGAACTGAAGACCTGGTTTACTGGTTATAACGAAAAAAAGTGTTTCCCCAAAAAGTTGGAAAACCTTTTTAAAGAAGCCCGTGACCTGACTGAAAATAAAATAATTGACTTCGAAAAAGGAACCATTGATAGGAAGGAAATGAAAGAGTACTATTTCAAAAAGGCAAACCTACCTAATTTAAAGATGGTACAAGATGGGGAAAAGACGGAAAATGAAGTAAAAGAAATTTTCAGCATTTTGCATGGTCTTATGCTTGCTCCGAAAGTTAAACAACATTTGTACCAACAATTAAATAATCTACTACCAACACGAGAACGAAAAAAAAAAAAAAAAGGGATTACCTCATTGTTTTACATTATCGCTTGTACCCGTTCTTGCTGTACCCCGCTTCTACCTGTCTTAGTTTAAAAGTTGACTTTTCTGTCGTAGGCCAACTTTCTAGCGTCACCACTAAGAAAGGAGCAAGCTCTAGTTTCTTCAGCAATGAGAGAACTCTTAAGTTTAAGAGCCACGTCTGATATCATTTCTCTACGCAAACCAAGTGCAAAAAAACGAATGATAAACTCAGCTGAAATAGCGAACAGACACGGATAAAAACAATAGATGGCAGCACTTTCGGACCCCTGGGAAAAAGCCACTTTTTTGTTTCTGTAGATTTTTCTATTTATCACTCAAAGAAGATATGTTGGCTGTGGGGCCGGGTAACTGCCGCATATATTTAACACTTATAAATTTTAGTCCATCTTCAATTTGAAACTGGTGCCTGGCTGCTTGCGTGCTAGAACGGAGCTTTCCACTCGAAAGCAGATACATGGTTTGATGAAACAAAAGGTTCGCTAGACAACTTCAGATAGTCCTCTCTGACATGGGCTATATAACTCCACTTCACTTCGCACACCGTAGGCTTTGGCTCAAGGACAAGCAAAAACCATCCTTATTGGCCCCACGCAAGAGTTCTACGGAGCTTTCCAAAGCAGAATGTCATATTCATCAATCCGGCCTAAGGTCCACACTTTCCGTAAAAAATCGCACAGGTTAGACCCTTACCAGTTACCAGGAATAAAATGAAATCGGAGGGCTAGGAAAAAAACAAAACAAACAAAAAACGAGGACAAAATCAAAGTGTTGCTCTCCCAACACAATTCGGGGACTTTCTTATGTGGACCTAGCCTACCGGGGTACAATATAAGATACCAGTACGATCATATAAATGTGTTGATTAAAGGACCTCTCTTACCTATAATAGTAACGCAACCTACTGTAACAAAACCACGCTTTCCATCCTTTTTCCATCAGAAAAAAACGGTTATGTAAATTGTTTCCCTGTTTTCGCTACAAGTCAACGGGTCTCGGAAATGGCTTAAAGCAACCAAAGCCGTGGGTTACTTGTTGAAAGCACAACCTAGTTTTAAAGTATTCAAATATTTTAAAATAATTTAAGTTGAAGAGTTAATAGTGGCAGGGGTCCTTTAAGCGTGGCGTGGTGCGGAGGACAACCGATGAATGGGGGGCGTATAGGAGTGACGAGAGTCTTGTGATTGTCTAAATTTCGAACAGTCTAACCGAAGAAATAGTTTCAGTGACCTACCTTTTCCGCTTGTCTCCTTCTCAAAACGGCTTCTAAGGCTACGTTTTGTCTTCTTCCCCTTGATGAGCTCATCGAAATATTTCTTAGTCCAGGAACCCTTCTTGCCCTGGGTCATCTCTTCCAGTTCCTCAAGCTCTTCCTCTTCCAGCTCAAAAGCATGCTTGGCAGCCGTCTATAATCAAGAATATAAGCTGGAATAAGTAACTTATATAATAATATATTTATGAGTTGATACTCACGCCTGTACTCAAGAGCGTTTTGTTCGTTTTTATTTTCTTTCTTACTCAAGAGTTGTAGACAGGGAAGGTTTTGAGATTTTGTCTCATATTGGCAGTGACCCACACGAAAGAGTATTGGTTTGTCTGAAAAAGTTGCTGAAAGTTGAATTAGGAAATGCGGTTGGGATCCGTGGTTTAAAATAATCTATGGCACATGAAACGACTATCTTAATCTATGGCACATGAAACGACTATCTTTTCACAGAATTCTTTGTTAACTCAAACAAACACTTCCGTTCAACAATTCTTAGCCAATTTTCAGGTTTCACGCAAAAAAAAAACTTTTTACGTGGCCGTCAGAGCAGCGCGCTAATCAAATAGTTCCACTCATACTGAAATATTTTAGACTACTGGTTGCGTTTTTTATCTTATTCTCCTCACGATTCTCCTCTAAATTATCCTATTTCGCGTTTTATGACTGTTGAGGTGAAGCCGCAATTCCCCTTTTTTAGATTTTTTGTTAGAACCGAGAACGGGGAAAGCTTCGCGATTCTGCAAAGTTGAGGCGTTGCTTCGGTAGCCAATTCTCGATTCTCCTTCTCCGTTCTCCTTCCTGATTGGTCGACAAAGGGCGGATGATCGACGGAGGTTTTGACGGGTGGCTAAATTAGTGTTTTTGTCAAAAGCGAGAATGGAGAACCGAGGCAAAAACGGTAATTTGTACGAGAATCGAGAATTCAGATAAAAGACAACAACTGTGATAATTAGGCTATCCAACACAACCCTCAGACAAAAACTGAATAAAAAATCTGCAATGCAACAACAGCTGGGGGAGGGGGGCGGGGGGGGAGGGGGGCGGGGGGGGGGGGGGGGGGTCACTAGTCTTACTGTAAGTGTCGGTACAGAGAAGGGGCTGGAATGAAATATGATAAGCAGTAAAGAAAGATAGCCTGAAAACAGGAAAAGTCTTACCTTATAAACGCTGTATTCGGAGGGGAGTCCATGTTTCGTGTGCCATTCACGAATGGAATGTTCGAGGTTCTCCTCGCCTTCGATGACGCTAGCGATAACTGGGATGACAGCCTCGTGTCCCAAGTTTCCAAGTGCGGTCAAGTAGGTCAACTTTTCGAAGTTGGCTGAAAAATAAACAAAGCTAAAGCCTTGCGGCAATCTTCTGACCAAACGGATCAAACAAGAAGAAGTACTAACGGATAGGACATTAACAAGACTAGTAAATGCAGTTGTCGAACAGACATCAGGCTAACTTTAGAGCGAGAGTGGACACAGCCACAAATGTTTGAGAGGTTTCACCAGATTCTTCAGCATTCTTGAAATGACCTCCGATTTAACAAACCCGTTCACAGAGGCATAACAGTCTCCAAAACGCTAGATATTCAGCTACGGGGGTAAAAGAAACGGTGCTCTAATTTGTACGAAGATTGTTATGAAGAAGTTATAGCGGCAAATCAAAGCGCGCAAATCCTGACAAACTTCGCGCTTGAACAAGTGAACGAATTAATTATTGCACTGATGAGTCGCTTAGTAAAACAGTCAAACACAGTTCAAGGCGTCTTCTCTCGTCTTCAATAGCGAGGATCCAAGAGAGATCATGAGATTGGACTGAAGGATTAATCTTCGATCTTCGAAATAATATTTTTTACTATTGTGAAGTATATAGTTTTTAGAAAATTCTGATTTCAATAAATCGCCTAGTGCGCAAACAGGATAAGCAAAGATTGAAGTCTCGCGAAGTGCCGCACTTGTCAATGCAGAGGAATTATCACTGGACAAGGACAAAGCCACGCCAAATTTCACCGCATGCGAGTCAAACTGTTGTTTTCTACTGAGAATTAGGAATGCACAAACTCACTGTGCACTTTGTGCATTCGACCCTTGGAACAAACGAAGCTATCCTGCGACTGAAACAAATTTCTTGCACAAACGAAGGGACGTGGAAGCGAAACCTTCTTTCTAAAGGTCCCGCACATTTTTTTGGAGTGAAAAAAAAAACTTACTCTCCGCTGTTTCAATCTGCTTGGCAAAATAGGGAATCAGCTTTTTGACAATTAAGGGTTCGTTTGGTGAGCAGAAATCTCCCATAGCGGCAGTGGGGTACAAGCGACGGCTCATAGTCTTGTTGACGCATGCATTATAGAGGATGTTGCTAACGGCGAGAGCGATGGTGTTTTCGAAAATTGGATCCTCCTCGGCGAGCTTGGACTCGAGCAGGTCCTGAAAAACATGTTTCCCTGTGAAAAAGACTAGTTTCGCATTCCTGACCTAAGATACTTTTAGATAAGGACAATACAGAATAAAAGACTGATATAAGAAATTATATTTATTCAAATAATGTGTACAACGGATACGGCAGCTGCGATTCTTCATAGCTGAGGTATCCGTCGTATCCATTTTTTGAATATATGTTTCAAAGTCAGCATGGGCTCAAATATTTAATTATATTTAACCCCTGCATTTCATCTTAGAGGCATAACAAAAGCTCAAAAACCTCGTTTTTTATTTCTATTACAAGACCGGGATGTTTGAAAGAAAACCTCGAGAATTTCGGAGGGTGGGGGGGGGGGGGTAGACTTTATTATACGCGAAGCGAATCGAGTCCACAAAGGCGATGTAAATCTCATTAGGAGCAAGTGTCCATAGTTTTTATTACTCATTATATACTCGGGATTTCCAGGGCCGTTGTACTACCGTAATTTTTCGACCGTTACCTCACACCAAAATGCCTTCCTCGTTCCCAACAGCCGATCCGAAAATCAGGCAATCGTGGGTTTAATCGAATACAATTAAACACGTATCCTAGCAGAGTTTTAGTTGAACATTGACGAAGGTGATGTCATTAGGGGACAAATAGGAACTAAGCCACATACTGCAGTTTTGTTTCCTTCCCCGACGTTGACCCTGAAGAAGCCTGACGAAGATCCTTGCCAAGAAGGGCCGAAATATAATATAATAATATATTCAAACAATGTTTACAACGGATATACGTCAGCTACGATTACGATTAATATTATTACAGGTTTATTTCCTTCCCCGACGTTGACCCAGAAGATTGACAGCATGACGAGGACCCTTGCCAAGAAGGGCCGAAATATCGCTGATGAAGAATCGTAGCTGACGTATATCCGTTGTAAACATTGTTTGAATATATGTTTCACAGTCAGCTTGCTCAAAGAGTATTTAATATAATAATATTAATACATTCTTTATTTCCATAACAGCACAACATAATATGGCTAGCAGAGGACCGTCATGACGTAACACATGTCAAAGGACGTACAATATATACAGTATATGGTAATAATGAATAAGCCTACATAGTATAATACATATCATAACAAGAATTAAAATGGTAAAAAATATAAGGAAGCATCAAGAGTTAAAATGAGAAATAAAATAAGGTACGAATGATGATAAATATCGGTCAGACGAATTTACTAGGGGCGGGGGCTGCTTACTAGGCTGCTAAAGCATCGTAACTGACGTCCCAGTTTTATGCATTATTTGAATATAAGCCACATGGTGGCTCTGCAATGGTGTATGAGAAAATACCACTGCACACTGACAAAGTAAAAAGTAGGTGAGTAGATGATATGAGATAAGAGATGAGTAGCGAACTTAAGAAGTACTTACGGCGAGTTCGGTAAGGATTCCGACGGTGGGGGTCTTGATGGTGGCTGTGAGGAAGGAGAAAGATTGGCGGGCCTTCTCGCCGGTCAGTTTTCCGTTGAGGACTTGTTCCTTCAGGATAAGGATAGCGGGGTTGGTACCCGCGTTGGTGAGGATCGACATGGCGACTTGGCTAGAAAAAAAATAATGCCATCAGGATTTTTTTCGGGATTCAACAACTTTACTAAAAAAAAATCATACCGGCTTGACGACCGGTTACACACAAAGCAGATACGTGCTTGAAAAACGCAACCAGTACACATTTACTATCATATTCTAATCAAACCTTCACTAAAATAAACTAAAAATTTATTAATTAATTTGTCCTCTCTCGTCTTCCAAACCCTCCACTCACCAACTATCCTCAAGGAGATGTTTCTTTAACCGATTTTTAAACTGCGGTACACTTTCCGCTTCTCGAATTGAGTCTGGAAAAGTATTCCAGACCACCGTACCCGAACGCCTTGCCACATGGCTAGAACGAACCGTACTTCTTGGCTCACTTACCAGGTCTCCAGCATGCCTCGTAGCATGTCCGTGATAAAATGAGTTAAAATGTGCAAATACATAGTTATACTTTTTGAAGAGAAAAGATGAAGACCAGCTATCCGGGTGTGCTTGCCCTCTATGTAGTAATGGAGTTGATAATCTGGTCCATGTTCTGTGCCGGTGTCCAGAGGCTTTCTGGGTTAAGAAGGGAATTATTGGGAGGTGAGGTTATGTTAATTCCTGACATCTTAAAGAGCACGACGCCAAGCGTTATATGTAAAATTTGCAGATTTGTTGATGGTGTGGTGAAATTTCACGAGAGCGATGGCGAAGTTTAGTTCATGTAAAGTTATTTTGTTTTGTTGTTTTATATGTATTTTCTTGTGGAGAAAGAATGGCTTTGAATACAATTATTATTATAACAATTTGTTTATCTTATTGGTATGACTGCAAGGTTCACAAAAAAGATTCAGACTGAAGATTGCCGATATCAAAAATGGGGAGAATAATTAGCCACTATGCCACTAAGTAAATTACTATTACTTTTTGATTGTAATGCAGTTTTTTGTTGTTTGTTCTTATTTACTCTTAGGGGAAAATAGGGAATATAAACAACAATAATATTAATACGAATAACAGCTGCCACGCCTTTGTAGGAATTCTAAAGAGCTCTCACTTCTTCCTCAAACTTAAGAAAGAAAAATGTACTTCTTTACTCGAATCAAGTACTCAAAGAAAATATGCTGAAAAATTATTTTGGGAAATAGGTTAGTTACATTTTGTATAGTTTTTAGAGAATTACGATAGAAGATATTTCAGTTCTGCGCAGATTAGCGAGCAACCGTCAAAATACACCAAATAAAAAAGAAGTCGTGCTATTCTTCACGTTGATACAATATTAAGAAAAGCCAACAGTGCGATGCGTACCCTTATCTTAATGCGTCGATTCGGTTTTTCAGTGTCGCAACTAAAGCTGGCGTACCTGACATATATCCGACCAATTGTAGAGTATGCTTGCCCTGTTTGGGGGCCTCAAGTCAATAACACAGGATACTTAAGTGATCAACTTGAGTCAATACAGAAAAGAGCCGCTAAAGTGATATTGTGTGAAGCATTTACTGAGACCGTCGGTTCAGTTTGATATGCAAATTTGGTCAATTCCTTCTACGAAGTGACAAACATAGGGCTATACTACCACCGGTCATGCCGAATCGAGTTGACACTAGGTCCAAAAACAAAGAAAAACTGGTACCGCCTACCACACGAACAAATAGGTTTTCAAACACGTTCGTTCCGTATTACACGTCAGTGTTTAATAAGTGCTGAAGTTTCTGTTCTTATTTGTGTCCTCTTTTAATTTGTAAGCCCAAGCGCCATTTAGTTGAGTCTCTTCTTGACTACGATAGCTTGTGTAAAATAAATGATTCTGATAAGATTCGTTCACGAATCACGAACGATAGTAAATTGGGTTTAGTAACGGATTCGGAAGTATGTCAGCCGATCTTCTGGGGATCGACTAGAAAGAGGCAACGACAACTAAAAGGCTTCAGAATGAGGGGAAGGAACAGAGTTCTAACGTGCCCTCATTTAGGCTCTGGACTTACTTGTCTACTTCTACTACTTGCTAATCTCTTTTTATTACTCGTGACTCCTGCACCCCGTGCCTCTTTTTAGTCGACCCCGATCTTCAGCTGTACTTACTTTTCAGTGGTGTCCTGGTTCATGGCGATTTCTCTGCTCAGAATACTCTTTAACTCTTTGTAGGGTAGAGCAGTGGCAGCAAGACGGAGCATGTCCATCTTACCACTAACTCCGAACTTCTCAGGAGCCATCAAGAACTCATTTGTCTCAAGGTCCCTAACGACCTCAGAAATGAGACGGCGGATCTCCTGCTCCACGACCTTTAGGGGAGCATGGCCACGTTGGACCATTGGGTCTTTCAAGCCGGGTTGGGGGATTGGACCTACGAAGAACAAGATGCTGTGAAACAAAACAATAACTCAGTGTTCATTTCGGTAAAACCGCAAGGCTTGTTATTATTTCGTGACCACTGATTCCACGTGATGAAAGCAGAGGTATAATGGCAGAATGTACGAAGATAATTTTGCTCGACTCCTCCTCTATTTACAGTGACACAATTAAAGTAAACAATTAATCAATATCTTTAGAAGAAACGCTGCCAACTACAGGTAAAAACTGCTGGAATGCGGAACGAACTGGAAAAAGATAATCATCCCGCAGTTTTATAGCCGTGAAAACGCGGGCATCATTTGGGTAAAAACAAAGTTTAAAAAAAGACCTCGATCCGGTTATTAAAACTCACCACGAATTTTCATTACTTTGGCGGAGACACCAGGAGTCTCTGTAAAAGCGCATGACTCGACATCAGAATCTATTCATCAACAAGAGAAACTGATAAAGCTAAAGCTTCTCTTACTGATTAATGTCTACACTCAATTATCAAGTGCAGAACACTTTTCTGATTTGATTTTTTTTTTAGAGATATCACCTAAAATTTCATGCCAAAACTTCCGTGTGGGGCTCAGTATTATAAATTTCTCATAAACTCCTCCTCCTCTCTAAATACTGTAAAAGTCCTACCCGGAAACTATAATAGTTGCGTTTTTGGAGATGCCATGGTATCTGTTACCAGGGTAACTGAATCTGCAATTAGTCGTTTGTGCAGTTACCGTGGTATCTGATACAGGGTTGCTCTGCAAAAACGACTAGTGCCGCAAATACACTCTCCGAAGTCTTCCCAAAAGAAAAACTGATAACCAGTTACATCACTTAGTGCTAAACGTCTTTCTCACCAATTTGACAAAATTCGATGAAAGTGAGACGACTTTTCAGGTCCCACGATCAGTTACCACGCATCATATACCATGGTATCTGCAAAAACGCAAGTAATGCAACGTACCTCCGCTAAGCTGCTCCATCGTGTGAGCGTATACGAGAGAATGCATAGTCTTTCCCTTGGGTTCTTGGAGGGTTCTGGTCTTCTCGATGCTGGCGAGCTCGAGCTTAATGAAGTTCATGGCCTCAATCGGCTCGGTATCAGAGCCGAAGGGCTTGATGATTTCTGTATCGGCAGTCACCTGGCGCTGGACAACCAACGTTTTTTCTTTGGTAGAACAGACAATGGTGCGAGAGGTGACAGAGCGCTAAAAAAGAGACATTTTGGGTATGAATGAATGAATAAATGAATTTATTACGTCCAGCCTAGTAATAAGGCATTTGCACAGCACGTACAGAAAAAAAAGGCTAACGAACGCTTAACAATAAATACAGAGGGTGCACAAAATCTACAGCGACAGCAAAAGATAAATAAACGCAAAATAAGAAATATAGAACGAAACACGAAAAGAACAATCAATTTACTGCATTAGCTGGCGCATTGGGCAATGGGCAGGAAGGCGGTTGAATGGTGGCAGGAGATTTTCACTTATTTCTTTTAGCTTGACAGTTGGGTCCAAGACAAACAAATTATGTATGGGCGCCCAGAGGGCAAAACTGAATCAGACAAAAATATTTGTTCAAAAGAATTCCAACCGACGAGCTGAAGTCTAGCCCTTCTTTCGCTCCCGAGCGAAATTAAGCTACTCTCAAGCGCTTAAAGGACCCCTTGTACTATTTACTCTTCAACTTACAGTATTTTAAAATATTTGAATACTCTAAAACTAGGCTGTGCTTTCAACAAATAACCCGCGGTTTTGGCTGTTTTAACCCTTTTCCCCGAGACCCGTTGACTTGTAGTTAAAACAGTGAAACAATTTACATAACCGGTATTTCTGGTGGAAAAACTTCTCGCAGACAACCCTCAACAGCGTGATACACATCGAAGGTAGCAAAACACGGCAATGAGAAAATCAGCGTGGTTTTGTTAGAGGTTAGAATGCACCGTACGAAACTGGGGTCTCCGGGTTTAGAATATTTGGAGTAATTATGGAAGTAGGTTGCGTCAGTATTGTAGGTAAGACAGGTCCTTTAAGAAAAGGGCAAAACTGAATTAGACACGAATATTTGTTCAGAACTTACGAAATTCTAGCCGTGCTTCTTTCGCCCGAGCGAAATTCAGCTACTGTCAGGCCCTTAAAATTGTTCAAATCAGTGTAATAAGCTGCCCGATTTTCCATTTCTTGCCTAGCTACAACAACACAAGCGGGCGGCGATCCGATTAGAGCTGCATCCGAGAAAACACGATTTCTATTTTTAATGATTCTTACCTGTCCACGACTCCATCAATGCGATTCTAAATTACTTTCTCTTTGTGAAAAATATGTTTAGTTTTGTAATTATTTTATATCTCGTTGTCCTTCTTCATTACATAGCACTTAGGCAGTGCGTCATAAAGTCTTCATTCGCAGTATAAGTTGATATGTATAGCTCTTCTGAAGCTTCCACTACACAAATTTGAATAATTATTTTATTTATTTAAATAAATAAAATAAATAATTCTTTATGCCCTTAGTAAAAGATTACGCTCTATCTCAGTTGTTAACTATCAACTCAGCTACCCTCGATGGCTTCAAAAAAAGGATTCCAGTGATCCGATGTGACAACAACATCTACCAACCAATCAATGCCGGCTACACTGGAGTGCCAGTGAGCCGATGTTACAACAACGATCTGACAATCAAGCCGCCAACCGGCGAGAGAATCTACAGGAGGATCACACCACCTTATCTCGCTGGAAGTGCGATTTAAGGTAATTTAGTGAAACTTACAGTAAGGCTACACATTCCCTTCCGGGGAGTTGCCGCCAGACAGACACGTGGGGTTTATGCAAGTTATTAATTCTACCATAGCTTTAAAGTTTAACTGAACAGGCAACTTATTTTTACATCTTAGATTCAAATACATTGAATTATTACGACACCCAATTGGAGATTTTCATTCTGTCCACAGTAGTCTTCGGTAGGGACGTTGGGAATGTGGACGCTTTCCCATGGTGAATCCGTCCACAATTCGCCCGCGAAAATCAGTACACTATTACTACACAAGACACCTCACTAGCAGACACGACGTTCTGCCATATCTAGTTTGTTTTTGGCACTGCAGACTGCAGACACTTCTTTGTTTATTTGATACACAATTTATTTACTCGTTTGCTGCTGGTGTTGTTGCCAAATGTTCCAGGCACCATAGAGCTATCACAAAAACGGGAAGAGCGGCAAGCACAATGGGATAATCGATTATTTGGAAATATCAGAAAAACAAACTAACGCCTTTTCATGGGGTTTTCAAGATTATTTAAGCGAACAAGTGATGGGTAACTAGATTGTCGTATCCTAGCCCTTTTCGGTTAAACTTTAAGCTCTAAGAAAGGGCAATGGTCTTTTCAGCAACTCAAAAGCCCATCGGCCCTTGAAAGACTCCATAGAGTGGAAAGGTCGGATATAAGTGAAATTCTTCCCTTGCAGTGTGTTCTACTTTAAAGGGGAATGGTTATCCATCCAGGGCTACCATGCACATTTCATAACATTGAACAACGACTTTTTCTTACATTGCGGTCAAAAGGTTATCTTCTAATAACACAAAGGTTGCAAAACGCAATTTGCAAATAAATCATTTCCGGAACACATGTTTCTTTAGGGAAACAGAGAACTTGCAAATCCATCTGCAGATAAATTCATCTGATTAGGCATTTCGTTTCTAGCGTATATTACGACAAATGTTGTTTATGTTTATTTTTCATACAAAAAAAGCGCGAAGATCGCGCTTGCCGCGAGAGACAAACACTAAAACCAAAGATAATTCAAGGACAATATGATTCCCCTCCCCCCCCCCCCACAACCATGAGTCTTTGCCGCTATACAAATTACATCTTGACTGATTGTTAGTAAAACGACCAAGCCACGCTGGAAAGTCAAACAATAATAACATACACTGAGTAGGGACGTCCCGGGGGGGTTGCGGGGGCAGAAGGCCTGTGTTAAAAAAAATCCGGGCAAATTCACCTGAACTTGATGATTTTTAGGGAATCTACCGGATTATTGCTCAGGGAACCTACCGGAATTTTGCTTAATGAATCTATCGAAACCTTGCTCAAGGAATGTACCTGAACTTAACTCAGGGAATCTAGTGCAACTTGTCTCAGGGAATTTACTGGAGGTTGTGTAACAATCCAAAGTTCATGGAAATCTCCAGTCTAGGAGGTTCTACAGACGGCTATGCTAATGAACACAGACGGAATTGTTGAGGGCTTTTTAGGGACACGCACCTGGAGCACGTTCTGTCAGTCGTTGGTTCGATTACTTGCCATTATGACACCAGTGTTCGTGTCAGGTCGTGTTGCTTGTGTCTTACTTTATATCTTAAGGTCAGATCTATATTTTGGTAAATCTATGGTTTGATTCTTTACTTGGTATCACTTCCTTTACTTTCGACATATACTATTAATCTGAGATCTTTTGAGAAACTTATACACGGCGTTCTGCATCGTTACGGAACAGGGTATCTCGGTACGGTAATATACCTGAAAACTAGGGAACTCGGTTCCCTGGCCGCTATGGGGCGCTCCAGTTGGATCAGGGGATCTAACGAAATTTTCCCCACGGAATCTAGCGGAATTTGACTCAGGGAATCTACCGGATAAGTATAGACTCACAGCTTAGCGGGATGACCCCGACACACAACTTACTAGAGAGATTCGTGCAGACAGACAACACAGCGCACCGGAATGTTCACGGGGTAATCCCGGTAATCTCCTAAATTTCTGCAGCTTTCAAAAATTAGGTTACTTACTGAAATTTACATAATTTCCAACTATAAGTACTGTTCTAGGAATACTACAATGGTACCGTCAACTCCAGTTCCGACAGCTTTCTCAACTCCTTTCCGGTAATAAGCTGAGAAGAGTTAAAAAATGAGCCTTGTTCTGACATGATCTCGAAAGTCGCCAGGAGAGCCTCAAAACAAACAAAAAAGTCTGAAGATATATTCGAAGATTTTCACGAACCGAAAGATGTCTTGCCACTTGGAAAGCTTTAAAGCTGTCTAAGACAATTTCTGTTACCTCAGCAAAGGTGGAAATAGTTTTTAGCAAGACAAAGTTGTTTAAGACTACGTGTTCAACAATGGCTGACAATCGTCTTGAAAGTCTGTTACTTATCACATGTGAAACCGATCTAGTTGAAGAATGTGAAAGTGGATGTGTTGTGGATGAATGCAAGACACTTAAAACGCTACGAATAAATGGGTGGGTAGGGTGTGTTGAAGGTCGAAGACTTTAGTTTAAGGAACAATCTTAAACTTTAACGAATACGGCTGAGATCTAACAGCCTAGTAACATATCACTTAGTAAAACATTCCTGAAAACTCGATAAAAATGCGTTAGTTCGTTTGTCCGTTATCCATGGATAATCGATTTCATAGAATGAACATATTTTTTCGGATTTGTGGTAGCTCTATGTGCTTGTCTCCCTACGCTAAAAATATTTACCAACTAGAAATGAAAGCCATTGCTGAAAAATAAATAAAATATCAGATTCATTGCAAGACATATTATTTGAGTATATGTTTCAAAGTCAGCTTGGGCTCAAAGAATATTTAGCATTTCAATGTAATGGATTATACATTCCCAGAACTTCTTAGAGTAAAACTCCGGTACCGGTTGGTTCGGGCTTAAACTGGTTAAATTTTGGGGATATCTGCGGCTGTCGCTCTTTGGGCTCTTACCCTTTCCCTTGGGTACGACGGGGCTAGGAGTTCACGGAGTAGGGGTTGGGTTAGTAGACCTTCAAAAACCTAGAATTTTTAGCGACTTTACGGCCGAGCCGAGTTTTCCCGTCAAGCAGCGTGAACTTCACCAAAAGTTTCATGGTCGGCCGACAACTCTTTCATAAATAAAGACATGAGAAGCTGTAGAGTTTTGTTTTTCTTTTGTATAAGACTATAGGTAGGCCAACAAGTGTATCTTATGAAAAAATAAATGATAAATAGATGATTTAATGCGTAATATCTTTAACTACATCAAAATAGCTCTGGATATGCCAATTCAAATAAAGACGCTTCAAGCACTATCAATCAACTCGGTAGGTCAACATTACTTATCTGATAACATTAAATGTTAATGTTTCGGACTTTTAATTTTGTTTGTCTTTTTGACTTTTTAACCACGGCGCGCATTTTTCAAATACTCTACGTCGAACTTCCGAACTTTCGAGAGCGGAAAGTCTGAACAGAATCAACAAGCGCCAAGGTGAAAATCGCTAATTTTACGGGCAAGTATTGGTATCTTCGAAAAATTATGTTTTTTAACCACTCTATGATGAACTGGTAATTTTTAGTAAGAGCTGTGCCTTCAAAACAATGACTGAGAGTGGTTTTCTGTCCGCCTTTTCCAACTCTGCGTCGCCACAGGAGAAAGTGGGACCTTTTCCCTGAAACTGGAGGAATTTCCCCTCCGCGACCAAAGAAGAAGGTCCGACTTACCGTTTTCGATGCCCCACACGTGTTGGTTCCGGGGACGCACCTCCAACCAAATGGAGAGACGTTAGCGAGAACGGGATTCTTGATGCACTTGTCGTAGTTGGCGGTCTTGACGATTTCATAGAAGTTTCCACCCGAGCAGTAGGTCGGTGACGGGACGAGCAGGGGCTCGGACTTGATGCGTTCTTCTGGGAGCTCGGAGATTTCGTACCATAATTCACATTCACCGGTGACGCAACTCTGGAACAAAATATCATTCAGATCGGATTCAGATTATACTCCCAAAGAGATACTCCCCTTGAGAACTCGCTCAAATTTCCTTTTCACAGTTTACTGAATCACGAGGACCGGAAGCAAATCACTCCGAGCTAAAAGAACAAACCGAGAAAGCCAGAGCGACGGGGAGGCGGTTACACTGTCGAATGGAGGAATTGGAGTAGAACAAGAATCTAAATTTAGATAGCTTGAGCGGCTTGAGTCTGAAGAGGAGCCTTGCCAAGAAGGGCCGAAATATAGCTCTAGTAAAATGTAGCTGACTTGTCCATTTTGCACCGTCAAATATATTTCAGAGGTTCATTTCCTGGATGGAAAAGGAAAATTCTGTTTGTGACACCGGCCGCTCTAACGTCCCATCTACATTCTTTTTTTTTTTCCAGTCAGTAATCCGAACCTGAGGGTATGACTTAATGATGACGAACAAATGCTAACCTTCTAAGGTTCAATACCCTACAGACAGGACAAAGAAAATTGTTTGCCCCTTCAGTGTTGTAAGGTAAGGTACGGTACATTTATTCACAAACATAAATAAACCTCATGTTGCTTAAAAGCGTAAGACATGCCAGTGGCATAAGAAAACGACGCTTCACTAATTTTGATTTGTTTGTAAAAGTTATTACTAAAATCCTAGCCTAAGGCGTTATAAAGAAAAAACAAACAAACAACTAACACACATCAGCACTAGAATTTTAGGACAAGATAATTACTATTACCTATGCCGTAGTCGCCAGGATGGTCATTACAACAGTGTATCCACGGCTTGTGAGATAAGGGGTATACCCACTAACTATGAATTATATGTCCTAGGGTGAACTTTAAACCGGTGTCCGGTCTACTACTACGACAGCTTAGATCGCGTGGTCTCTCTCCTCATATATACTTTGCTTTCCCCTTCATACAAATTCACACGAACTCGCTCTGCCAGTTTCCACAACTAACCTTGGTTTGACCCTTTGGATTAATTAACAAATAAGGCTTTCTCCATGCTGCTGTTTTCCATCAAATCAGAACCACAAAACCCTTCTGTGGATCCTCTCTTTGTACCAGCCCGATCAAAATAACACGAAGGAATAGTGCCAAGACCTATGCTTTGGGACGGGCCATATTCGTTGCGCCGCCCACTACGCTTGCGGCATTTAAAGCGAGACAAACTTGCGGGCTTAGAAATTTTAGTAAAGCAAAGGTGCGGTCTGCACACAAAGGAAACAATGCAGGCTGTATCTTTTTTTTGCTATGATCATTTATCGGAGCCAGCGCTGGTAAACGGCTGAATGAGTTTAAGTAGGGAAGTTCTCTATCGCTAGTGGTGCTAGTGCTGCTGCTATTCAAGTGTGTGTCACTTCTTTCAAGTTTCAGCGCTACTCCTTAGTGTTATTTTGCTCTGCTACCGACTGAAGAGCAACGGGAGCTGGGGGCGGGAGGGCTCCAATATGCTGGTTGTTTAATCCCGGTTCAAATCAGTCTCTCTAGGATCCAGTATGTTTCGAAAATCTTACATACTAATCTCTCTTTCCCTATTCCTTCATACCCCAAACCCTCTTAGAAAACGCCTTACCTCCATTACTGGGTAGATATTCTTCTCCCCAGACCTCAATCTTTCAATTGCTGCCTTGCCACCTTTGGCGCCAGAAAGCTGAAGCTGAAGCTTCACCGCCAGAGCCTTCTTCATGTTGATGGCCCATAGCGGCTCATTGCTGGAGACAGTCAGGGACTCGAACTCGTCCCCTTTGAATGTTATCATAGCCGGTCTTTCGAGGACCTCACGGTCGAAGATTTCGACGACCTCACCGAGGTTCTTCCATAGCTTGGGGTCCTTGCGGACGGACTTGTCGACGGCTTGGTTGAATTTCCGGGCGGTGGTGTCTTTCAGCTAAAACAAAAACAAAAACATTAAGAAACTGTGATTATAGTTTCTTTCATAGTTGCGGTTTTGTTCGGCCTTTTTTAACATTCTCGCGTTTTCGCAAGTTGCCGTTACTGCTAAGGACTTTTCACTTTTCTCGGATGAAAACGCTATTTTGACAAATGCCATTTTATTTGTATTTTACTTGCACTTCAAACTTTTCATCTTTAAAATCCGAGACAATCTCAAAGTACTGATTTTCACTTTGAATCAAATTCCTCTTTTATTGGATTTTGGGATAAACTGGCTAAATTAGCGAGGCAAAAAGCCAAAAGGAGAGCGTAACTTGGTCACCTACCAATTTTGCCTTTTTGAAAAAAGCCGAGGGAAAAGGCGAAAGTCGGCGTTTGCCTTTATGACAAAAACGGGAAATTGTCAAACAGTGCTTAGGACCATTTTACGAAAACAAAAAAAAGTAAAAAGCCGTCGAAAAGGCGAGTGAAAAGTCGAACAAAAACGCAACTAATATCAAGGTTTGCTAGGTGATAAGACCATTCTCCAGTTTCGAACTCGGTATCCAGTTGAATAATTTCCTTCTAAGAAACAAGACCAAAGGATTCGATGGGATCCCAAAAATTCAATATTTGATCCAGACAATTGGGTCTTGTCTTCTCCAGATCCAGTCTTCGCCAGACTCCTTGAACATTTTTACTATCAAAATTCAAAAACAGATTAATCATCTGAGAAAAACAAGTTCAGGTATTGAATCAGCACGTGTGTTTACCCCTATAAGCCATCTCTGTTTTGACGAAAACTTCCTGCCACTTCTGCCAATTTCCCGGTTTCGACCGAATTCCGGAACTACTTTTCCGTCGAAAAAAGAAAGCTCAAAAACGAACTCAGCGTATCTTCTTTCCCCAATATTAAACATCTAATCAACTTCAAATAAAAATTCAACTTATAACAAATTTTCCGGCTCCAGCCGGATTCCCGTTGAACTATATGTCCGGGTAAAAAATGACTGTGATACACGGATTCACCATCTCTTTACCCTTAAATCGAATATCTAATCAATTACAAATAAAACTCTAACTTTTAACAATTTTCGGTTTTGGCCGGATTCCGGGCGAACTACTTGTCTGGGTAGAAAATTGTTTTCACATAAGTGTTCAGCATGTCTTCTTACCCCTAAATCGAACATCTAATCAACTCCAAATAAAACTTTTACTTTTAACAAACTTTCCGGTTTTGGCCGGATTCCGGGCGAACTACTTATTCGGCGAGAAAATGGTTTTCACCATTGTGTTCAGCATGGCTTCCTACCCCTAAATCGAACATCTAATCAACTTCAAATAAGACTTGCCGGTGTTGGCCGGATTCTGGGCTAACTACTTGTCCGGCGATAAAACGGTTTTTACCATCGTGTTTAGCTTATATCGAACATCTAATCAACTTCAAATAAAACTTTTACTTTTAACAAACTTTCCGGTTTTCGCCGGTTTCCGGGCGAACTACTTTTTCGATGACAAAATGGTTTTAACCATCGTGTTCAACATGTCTTCTTACCTCATAATCGACTACCACATATCTGTTTAAAAATATTTAATTTGTCCCTTAATTTAAAACCCCTCCCCCACCCCTAAATGTAGGGCAAAATAGCTCATCTACGAACTTGACCTTACTCTTGACCCAAGAATCCTCACACCAAGTTTCATCAAAATATCTCATTCCTTTCGAGAGTTACAGTGCGCACAGACGGACGGACGGACAGACGGACAACTTTTGCGATGTCATAGGTATCCCTCCGCTTACGTTTTGGGATCCCAAAAACATATATAATCGCCGCAATTCTGAACATTCCTGTTGCTGTTCCAGACCTGCCTACATCTCTCTCATATTTGTGACAAAGACAGCCATGCGGACCGATAAAAGACTCGTTTGTAGACTATTTTAGTCAGCATTGCTAGAAAAGATCCCGCATAGCAAAGTTCTGGCAAATTTGCATGAATGAATGAATGAATTTATTACATGCAGCCTTGTAATAAGGCATTTGCACAGTACATGCAAAAAAAAAGGTAAATGAGCGCTTGACAAGAAATACATAGGGTACACAAAATCTACAACAACAGCAAAAGATAAACGAACGCTAAACAAGAAACACATAACGAAACACGAAAAGAACAATGAATTTACGGCATTAGCAGGCGCATTGGGCAATGAGCAGGAAGGCGATTAGATGGTGGCAGAAGATGTCCACTTATTTCTTTTAGCTTGACAGTTGGGTCCAAGACAAAAAAATTCTCCATGATTCAGTGATTGCGCATGCGACGAGGAAGGTACAGAAGAAAACGGAGATATTTGAAAAAACATGACCGCATTCGACTGGTGTCTTTTTTCCTGAGAATCGGGAACAAACCAAATGCATGAATGAGATTGTCTTCTTATTTTCCCCTCTACTCTAATTACCTTCCCTTTTTTTTGTATGAACTCAAACACAGTATAGTTAATTTCAAACGGTTAAAGAAAACTTTTATAACTTACAGCAAATTTGACGGCGGTTTCAGATTCTGGCTCTACAACAAAACGACCTGAAAGGTGAATACCGGCAAACTGTTGGTCCACTTCAGGGATACCGGTAGCAATCCAGCCATCGTAGATGTAGCTGTATGACAAGTTGGGTGTCCATACTGACGCGCTAGCACAGGCCCCTGAAAGAATGTAATATACAAAAATATGAGCAGTAAACAATTAAAAAACAATCGTGTCAGAAAGACACAAGAGTAGGATAAATATGCCGCTTTTCCCCGCTCTCAACATGTAGTTTGCTTAGCATTAAAAAATCACAGAAAGACATAAGAGTAAATAAGCCACTGTTCTTCCTGCTGAACAGTCTAAGCTTAAATCATAAAATGGTCCATTCAAACTGTATGTTTGTGTTTTATTTACTTTCTTCATTTACTCCGCTTTCTGAAAAGGCGGGTTATAAATAAATTACTTATTACTTACTCGTTCAAGAGCAAAACAAGAAAGAAAAATTCCCCCCTTCATTGAACATATGATGAACGGTCTCAGCATAAATCGTCAGCCCGGCACGGACGTGGCAAACTCAATCGAGCTCTAAGTATATCTTACCACCCGAACAGTCTCCCCTTATATTTCGTACTTTAGTTGAAAAATTTCTGAGCAAAATATTTATCTTCAGATTGACGGGTTTGGCACGAAATGACTCCCTATATAGCAACCATCTCCTTAATGCTACGCGTCCAGAAACACGAATACGCGTTTGCTAAGCGAATTTGCGATCGGAAAATATCCGCGTCGTCAGGCCACAAAATCCGCGCTGCGCCGATTTAACTCCGAGTCTCCACAGCCGTTACCTGCATCGTGCTGTAGAGAGCGTGTGGCCAAAAAAAATATATGAACAAGAAGTTTGGTGGTAACTGCCAATGATGCTTGTTCGATTACGAGTTCAGAGCATCCTACGGAGGAACTAGGTTTCGGCAGAGGCGTTACTAGCCAAAATGTTTGGGGGGGGGGGGGAGGGACAAGGCATTTACCTACTGGCTCGTAATTTTTACCGACTGTTTTTGCAGAAAAAACTACTGTTTTCAAGAAAAAAAATAGAGTGATTAGCAGAAAAGCGACTGTTTTGACGAACAATCAACTGATTTTCAGAAAAAACGACTATTTTCATGAACAAAACCAACTATTTTAACGAAAACTCGCGGCGCTTCGCGACGACTCTGTTATTTTTTACCGACTGGGTGACAACATTGGGGGGGGGGAGGCGTCCCCCACCCCAATTCGTGACGCCCCTGGCTTTGGGAATGTAAGGACTCTGTTAGAAAAAAAAAAAAAGTTCGGGTGTATGAGACTCGCTTTAAAGTCAGTCAGTATGATAAATGCTAATACACAAAAATATAATCATACCTAAGAGCAGCAATGCTGCTAAACACTTCGTCCCCATGTTCCGGTCAGTAAGAAACACAGTCAAAAACTGGACAGCATCTTACCAGAGATCCATGTCTTTTATACCAGGAGAGGCTCTTGCGTCAACATCAGCAGTTCTTCATGTTAAAGGTGAAGGTGAATATGGTGTGTCTGCACTTCCGGATCTATCTGACACAACCTATATGTGGCATAATTATCGGAGTACTAGGCTAGAAGATAGCTTAACTTGCATTAGCGCACACGATAACTCGGCCAAAACCACCTGATGGAACGGCAGGGTAAATTATGCATCCACTGCTCATATTTTTCAATACTGGCCATTTAGGTCACAGAAATGCTCCCCTATTTGTTGGTTATTTGGAAGGCTCACTTGGCAAATGATTTGAACCAGAAACTGGTACGCAGGGGCAGGGGCAGTGGCAGTTTGAAGTATGGTGGGTGGGAGAGAATCATAGTCTCAGTCGCATGTTTTGAGCTTTCCTCAATGACAGTAGAAATGGGCGAATCCCAATCCGGATTCGGATCCAGGATTCGTCCTTTTGGCCGGATTCGAATATTCTGCTTGTCAACCTGGATTCGGATTCGGAGTCCAAACCCTCAATCTTTAATCCGCTCAAATTTCTAGCCTACATCCTTTCAATTTCCTTTTTCCCAATTTTTACACAGTGGGCTTAGGCAATCCAACTTTGGGGTCTCCCCTACCAACCATCCTTAGTAATCTATCACGTTATGATTACCGAGATATCAGTGTTTCTGTCACCTCTGATTTTCAAACTATAACCTATGTACATGATTTGATTTTTTTTAAGGCCGGATTCAATTCCGGATTCGAATCCTCAGCATTAAGTGTTGGATTCGGAATCGTGCCTAGCCCTATATTCGGATTCGAATCCTTTCATGATAGGATTCGCCAATCTCCGAATGACAGTCGTATGTTTTTTGCTTGTCAGAATGGCAAAAAGGCTGACACAAATCGGTAATTTCGACCTCAAATGACCTCTTTCCAGTTGTTTCGTTAGGAACAGATTTTCTTGGGATATGCTACGAGACAGTCGTAAGCTTTGAGCTTGTCAGAATGAAAGACGTAAGGCTGTTAGCAAATGACCTCTTTCTAGTCGTAGCCTATCGACTAGAACCTCGCTGGAACCTCACTCCGTTCGAGACTTATCATAGACAAAAACAGACGGATAGATCTATGATAGCTCTTACTTTCGTTTTAAATCTCAAAAAGACGCTCTGATCATAAGCGTTTCACAAATTTCGGCTGCGGCGTCTTTCGCTGTGACCTATTCGCCGGCCGGCTTCGCGAAGTCTAATTTCGTCTGCCTGGTCATATTTTTATATATGATCAGGCCTGATATATATTTATTTTATTTTGTGTATTTTACTCATGCTCTGTTGTTATACAAAAAGGGGTCACAAATAAATAAATAAATAAAATTTCCTGCTAAGACTACCATGGACAAACACAGATGTATAATCTCTCAAACATTACAAAATGCTTGGTTCTGATTGTTTTCAGTTCTCCAGCAGCTAGTCATCCGTCCTGTTATGTAACTAGCCCGTTCATCCTTCATCTGAACTATCAAGCTCATCACACGGTCCCCCTATTGTCTTCCAGAATTCTGACACAACACTTTCAGCAAACAGTTTTCTTGATTGAGGGTCTAATTTTTCCGCCGTGGTTTTCATTGCAGCAAACTTGGCAAATAGTTCTTCAAAAGGAACTGGCTCTGGATCATCAGGAGTACTGACCTCTGAGGTCTTCTCTAGGTTACTCCATAAGTGTGTTTCCAAGATTTCAACAATTCGATCGACCCCGTGCTTTTCAGGGAATTCTTCGTTTTCGTCTTCTTGGGATGTTAAATCGACAAGTTCAACATCAACTGAAATACACATTTGCATGACTTTTTCAAACAGGGCATCATTGAGTGAGGTACACGCAAGTACCTTCAAAGCACACTTGCTTTCTGTCAAGACTTCTGTGACAGTAGCTATATGTGTCTCATTAAGTAATTCTGACACGAAAATAAGAGCTTCCTCATCTCCATGGTCAAAGCTCGTACATGAATTTTCACCGAACACTGACTGTACCAAATCCACTTTACAAGAGTAATACTTTGTCTTGATATTTATACAGACTTCCTTCATATTAGGACCACTGTTATCAGCTGAACTAAAATGTGGTATTTCGTATTTGCTAGCAAGCTCTCTGAAGAAGCTATGAACATTTTCCTTCATATACTGAGCGCCCGAAACTATAACTTTTGGTACTTGAACACTAGCTGACATGTTCAGTCCTGAATAACGCTGTTTTTTACACTCTAATTTTGCAAGGTTCAGGATGAGTAAAAAGACAATCTTTCCCCAAAGCAATCCCCAACACTTTGGGACGGCACTGCAGCCCTAGAAAAAAAAACTAAATTTATGAGCAATCAGCCCATAAAATGGGATGACAGACCGTTGAATGACAGACGATTTGAGATAAGGAGCGTGTTCCATCCTACTTACCGTAGTTACTACGCATGACGTCAAAAATTCTGGTTTTTTGCCGTCAAGGCTGGAACGACTTTTCTATTTTCCCGCAGAATATCACGCCGCGGGCGAATCCGACCAATCACCATCCGTAGTTACTACGCTTACTACGTTCCCGAGCGTGGTAAGCAAATAGTTACTATTTCGAGAAGGTTGGAATGGTCAGCGTAGTAACTTTTGGTGAGGTTGGAACGGAAATAGTAACTAATAGTTACTATTGGCACAAGGGTGGAACACGCTCAAGGTTTACAGGTTTTTGGGTACCATACTCTAAGCAAATGGATTTGTTTCTACTGAACTATGGTGAAGACGAGTGGATATGTTGCATATGAACACATAAACTATCAACAGTTAAGAAATTTGCGATTTTTACATGACCTTCCAGGATTTAGTGTGAAATAAACTAGTACTGCACAGGGGCGTTACGAAGGGGGGGGGGGGGGGGGGAGGGGGCGAAGACAAAACGTCAAAACGAAACGGGCATCACAGCAAAACCGCGATGCCCGTTTTATAAATCTTTTGTCCCCACATTTCCAAACTGGAGGATTTAACATGTTAAATTGGTTCCCGTTCTTTATCGAATTTGGTAATTCATCCAATTTTTGTTCAGTCCGCATCGATTTCACCGCATTCGGTCAGTCCCTTCGTAAATTCGGCGATTTAGCGTGTTTATTTGGTCTCATTCGTCACCGAATTCGGTAATCCACGGGCTTTTCTCAAGTCAGTATCTGTTCTATCGCATTCGGGCAGTCCATTTCATAATTCGATAATTAATTAGGTTCATTTGGTTCTGATTCGTTACCAAATTCGGCAACTCACCCGATGTTTGTTTAGTCCGTATCTATTACCGAACTTGCCACATTCGGTTCTTTTAGGTGGTTCTAACAAGAGTTTTATTGATTGAAAGTCCAGTGCATGACATTTTTGTTGTTTTCTTGAGCAAGACTAAGAAGAGGATCACCTACTCACTGCATACTCAGGTTAAAATGATCGTTGGGAATTTAAGGCAGTCTAGTACCCAAAGCCCTTTTTTGGTACCCATGCTAAAACAATGGGGTATGCTGGTAGAAGTGACTGTGGTACTCATACACAGGCTAAATATACCCCTTATTACCAGAAGGGTACCAGTATGCAGTAGTTCCTATGTCAAAATGAGATCCTTCTGCGTTTAGTTGCCAAAGTACTATATACTAGCATTGGCGAAACTAGCCCATTTTCGTGGGGGGGGGGGGGAAGCCCAGATTTTTCCGACAAGATTTAACGATTTACCGAAAAAAAGCGCACGGCAACGGCGCAGGTTCCCCGTGAAGGATCTTACAACCGTTGTAATAATAAGTTGTAACATATCAATTGAGACAGTTTTCTAATGAAATTAATGAATTCGCCATTAACTTCCTGGCACCAATGGTTATCACATAGAACCAGGAACATACTATACAGATGTCATATAGGATAAGAAATATATCTTCTCCACACTCTGACACTGTATTGTTGAGTAGGTACCTCTGTGGTAAGAATCCTATTCAGATACCTAGCTTAGCCTACCCATTTATTTTATATAACATTTAAGGTAAAACATTGAAATTCAAACACATAGAAATCTGAATATGTTCGTCGAACAGTTCAAATCAGACACCGTATTTTATTTTTCACAAAATATCCACAGCACTTGCAAAAAAATCTGAATAGCCTAAAGTTGCGAAAACACCAAACTCAACCGCCACTAGCTTTTGGCAATGCTGTAACCTTTCGAAGAGAGAATATTCTAATCAAATGTTGGCCAAATTTTACTTCTTGTTGTTTAGAAATGGTTCTGTACAGCAATTGATTGCCGGGGAAAGGCCAATGTTTCTATTAAAGAGGGCTAACATATCAAAGTAAATGACATTAGTAAATGTCTCATTGTTTCCAAAATATCTAACAATGACTCCTGTCTCAATACTTGTCATCAAACAAAGTATTTTACCATCATTTTACCATTATTGGTGAAAGTCTGGTAGCTGTCCGGATGGTTATTCCTTTTTGAATATGATGATGATAATTTTATTTATGATCCGTCAAATAAACACAAGGCACAAAGATGGAGTAAATAATAAGGAAAAAAGAGAAAAAGAAAGGAAAACAAGAAAGTGAATAACGTACAGAATACACACTGTAACTTTTACCATACAACTAAATCAAAAGATAGAATGTCGACCTGATTTGTTTTTTGTCTGATTTGATGAAAAGTCTCCAAAAAGGTGCAGTATACAGGATGTGAGGTAGGGGGAATGAATTGGAGATAGCCGCGAGGATGGCACGTTGAAAACGTAGCTTATTCAATAACACAGATCCGTATGCACCTGCAATTCTTTTACGTATATGCTTTAAAAGTAGTGCAGGGTTTCTTTGATGGATTTTCCAACAGGTGACCCAAGGTAAATTAGCGAATACAGTGGCTTCACATGAACACTTCCCAGTCGTACTGTCACATCTGGGTTAGATTTCCAGTTGAAAAGTACAACCTGGGATTTATGGGTTCAATTCCTGCACTGTTAAACAACTCAGGTGAAACAATGGACCCCTGTCTTACTCCCTTTTTGACCGGCACTGTCAGATTTACATCCGGAGAACCAGGAACTTGGAAGGCGACAACTAAATTTGTATACAGGTCTCTGTAAACTTGGATTATCAACAAATAAACACCACGCCTTAAAAGCTTCTTTCAATATATATTCGTGAACAAGAGAATGGAAAGCTCTATTGTGACTAGCAAGCACCAGAGCTTCTTTTGGGGAATCAGCCTCAACAGAACATAGTGCACTAAGGGTATGGGTGCATCCAGGTCGTTTTTGGAACCCAAATTGACATGGTGGAACATAACACTTCGAGCTAATCTCGCCAAGCGTGACTCTGTCTAGTACACTAGCCCCTTTTCAGGCATGGTGCTCAAATGTCTAGCACCATGCCTGGGTACTAGACGTTCAAGCACTGTACCTTGGATTTCATGCATGGTGCATGGATTTCAGTATACAGTGCAAGGATGAAAAACACAGTTTCTGTCATCACAACTGAGCACCAGCTCGGACAGGGCTGAAATTACTACCATGAATTATAGAAATCAAAGACAATCCTTATCAAATTTCTCATAACAAAAACAACATTGCTCGTCTGATGACAGACATGAAAACCTCATTTCCTTTCCTACATAGTCAAAGGTTTTGCATGTAAAGTGTCCTGTGCCTCAGCTTTTTCTACCTAGCAGCCAACCCGAAATATTGGCTCTTGGGGCACTCTACATGGAAAATAGATAGGGTGCTGTTAGGTTTTGTATCTCCATCATCAGTCGAGACCTTTTGTTTTTGTTGTGAAAAATTTGATAAGGATTGTCTTTGATTTCTCTAATTCATGGTAGCAATTTCCGCCGTGTCCGAGCTGGTACTCAGTTGTGATGACAAGAACTGTGTTTTTCATGCATGCACTGTATACTGAAATCCATGCACCATGCATGAAACCCAAGGTACAGTGCTTGAACGTCTAGCACCCAGGCATGGTGCTAGACATTTGAGCACCATGCCTGAAAAGGGGCTAGTGTTCTAGACTGGCGTGACTAGCTCGAAGAGTTTACATAAAACATTTGACACGGTTATTGGTGGTATGATCTCCATGAACCCGCTCCTTTTTTCAAAATTAGGTAAAGCTTTCCTATGGCAAAACCACTGGGTGTCACTCCCTGGTCACTCCTGATGCAATTATCATCTGATACATCAGGCAAATGTAGTCGACACGTAAATCACTAGCAAACTTCATATGAAAACAGAGCGGTGTCTCTTCCAAGCCAGAGAGCTTTTATTTACGTACAGTAGCAAAAAATAAACTCCAGGACAGGTGAAGAAAACATCCAACATTCTGCTCTTTCATCAAACCCAATTCACGAAGCTGTAATGGCAATGCTGTCCTTGCAAACATCAAAGAAGAAAAATAACATGAATATCTGTCTGAATTTCAATGCTTTACCTATTTTGCTTACCTTTATTATTAAACCTATATTAACCCCCCCCCCCCCCACCTTACCTACTACTGAGTGAGTATTAAACAGGCAATCATCAAATTCAAAATAGTAACCAGAGGATAACCTGTACACAAACCTTTTTATTAAAAAAAAACGCAGTTAAATAACTGGATCAAGGAATAAAAATATACCAGGGTTTAGGATCCCACCAAAATGTGTTGCTTTAGTTTGATCCTGTCAAAAGCTGCGTTCGTTGCACTCTGGGCTGTCACTGGTGTTTAGTCACCAGTGTCCGGTTCTTCCCTTAAAACGCGTTCTTTTGGTTCACCGGCGAGTTGATGAAAACCGGCTAACTCCTCGCTGAAGCCGAGCTCACGAGCAGGTTCTGGTTAGTCCCCACTGGTGAGATAAAACCGGACACTGGTTAGTTCAAAAACGGGTTAATTGACTGGTGAGAAGTCACCGGTGGATGCAAAAACGGCTTATAAGAAAAACCGGAGACCACCGGTGAGAACTCCCGAGACAAAGAACGCAGCTAAAATTATCACATGGTAAACTGGATTTGAGTTTGCCGGCAACTCGAATGTGAAACATCTTGAAACACGATTAAATCCCTAATTCAAAAGACAAATTTTGACGCTATTTTAATAGAAAAATAATAAACAGCACAAGGACCCTTTTTTCCGTTTTTCGTTTATCTGCAATCTTATTGCATGAAAATATCATTTTTTTTGTACCTAAATTTTTTTGTTTTTAATTTTTTTGTACCTAAACAGTCAAACTGCTTCCTTCGTTCAGCGCCTTCGAAACTTAGAATTCAAAGTTGTTAGGATCGCGACCGCGCCGTTTTCAAAGTACATCTAATGTGGGTGATTCATTCTGTGAAGTGAAATACTAGAAGACTATGTTCGAACCTGGGGCAAAAGTATTTGCTAAAGTTAAAGGATTCCCTCACTGGCCTGCAAGGGTGAATATCAACATTCCATCAGCCCTAGCTGACTGCGAATCATATTTCATAGTGCAAAATGGATATGTCATTGTCAGCTGAATTTTCTTAGAGCTATTCTGCCGTGATTTTTTTAGAGCTATTTGGCCCTTCTTTTCTGTTTTTTTCCTGCAAGTTTGTTTTTCCAACTTGAGCGGCTTTGAGGCCAAAGAGGATTGTTACCAAGAAGGGCTGAAACATAGCTCTAATAAAGTTCAGCTGAGGGCAAGGCCCTTATTAAGCAAGGCCAAGGGTGAATATTCTTCAAGATTTTTCTCACAAGGGTCTGGAGCTCTTTGCCAGGGCCACTGTACAGTTGGGGTATCCAACCTCAAACCTGGCTTAAAAAGGTTGAAATTATATTTCAGTGCAGTCCTAATAAGGTCTAGAATGTCCACCTGAGTGACCTAGGACCTGTTTTGTACTAGACTGAAATGTCATGGTAAGGTTTTCAGGCCAATCTCGACGTCATATAAATTCGTAGTTGGATATCCTTCCTGTACCCAACCTCGAATTTATATAACCTCGAACTTTGCCTGAAAATACTGGAAGCAAACTTCCCTACAGTCCTAAATTTACCATAGGTCTGCATTCAGGGTGTCTTTCTTAACAGTTAGGACCTTGTTGGGACTGCACTATCTTTCCTCTTACAGTAACCTTCTTAGGCCAAGTTTGAGGTTGGATACCCCTCCTGTAGTCTAACTTGTTTAAGAACACAAGAATATCTCTACAGCAACAGCCTGGTCCTGGACCACACAGCCACTGCACATCCAGGTTTATTCAAACAATGTTTACAACGGATACGTCAGCTATGATTTTTCATCAGCGATATTTCGGCCCTTCTTGGCAAGGGTCCTCGTCAGGCTGTCAATCTTCTTGTTCAACTTCGGGGAAGGAAACAAACCTGTAATCCAGGGTTTTGAAGAATACTTCTTAGAAGTAGCCTTCTAGTGAAGTGGAAAATAGATCCCTAGTCAGTGTAGTCGCGTGTACCCTGGGTGTATCTAGTGTTGGTGGAGTCAAAATTACGGGTGCTGAGATGATAATAGTTACATTGTTAATCTGAATTGTCAGTTCTCTATTCTCTTACAAAGTACAAGTTTTTGCTCTTCTTGCTTCTCCATTCTTACTTTTGACAAAAGACACTAATTTAGCATCTGTTCAAACCTGCTTAGATGGGTTGAACTTGGGTTGAACATCTGCCCTTTGTTGATTAATCAGGAAGGAGAATGGAGGACTAGAATCTAGAATTGACTATCGAAGCAACTTAGTAATTCTGCAGAATTGCAAAGCATTTCCCATTCGCGACTCTGACAAACCTGCAAAAAAAAAAGGAGAATGGCTTCATCTCAGTAGTCATAAAATGCAAAATAGTGGAATTGAGAAGAGATTTCGAGGAAAATTGAGATAAAAATGCATCTAATGATTTGGAAGTGCTCCATCGACCTTGAATGAACCATGCTCCTTGCAAACCAGCAGTAGGTTAAGCAATAGTTTGTCACTTCACCACCTCACTCTGCTTACTGCATATACCTGATTTTGTGTGGGCACATACCTTGCCATGCTGTATGTTACAGGAGTTTTTACTTTTTACTGGACCACATCAAAGCCTTCCTGTAAGTTAAGAACCTGCTAAGAACCTTTTTGGAGTATACTGTGGTTATAAGTTCGGTGAGCCTTGTGATAAATAAAAGCTCTTTCTCTTGTCATTACAGCTTCGGAAACTCGAAAAAACAATTAATGAATTGAATAATAAAAGATTCATAGCAATTAGCACTGCTAGCACTACTAGAGACTGAAGTAGATAGGGATCCCTTTTCTAGCTTTTAGCTATTCGGATTAAACTTGATTGATTGATTGAAAAAAAAAAAAGTACCCTCTGCATCATTTAGTTTAGGCTACTTCCTGTGTGAAATTTGAAGTTAAAGCTTTAAAGGATACCTGAACAATGAAACCATGCTTGAACACACTATGGAGAATGCATTTACAGACATGGCCACAGAGAGCATTCTTCTCCTGAGAGCGACGTTTTCAAAATAGGGATGTTCGTTTCTGGAGGTTTGCACATGCGGACTCCAAGACAAAAAGTGCAATTCATTCAAATCTTGTACAGCGCTGGCCTGATTATTGGAATTTCTTCTAGATATAGGTTTGGGCTTAACTGGTTAAAACATATTCCAGAAGAAGGGTTGATTGGAGACATTTGTTCATTTCTAAAGTAGTTCGGTACCGAAATAAGGACAGATTCAAAATGGAGCAAAAATCATAGCTTGGAAACACTATTTCGTATATGGATTGGGTTTTCTGCAGGCAATGTTAACGGAAGTCATACAGATAGGGATGATACTTGGTACTCTTCATTCAGTTGTCCTTTAAACATCAGAACGTGGAAGGGAAATGGTCTAAATGGAAGGCTTGGTATAGGCTAAACCCTTGTCAAGTGAACCTCTTCTTTTTTCTATCTTATGCCATTTTGTCTTGTTGACGTATTTTATTTGATAATTTAGAACTAGTACAGCTGATTTAAACATTAGCCTCACTCCGATTTTCTTTTTGTTGAAGGTTCTTGGTTACAGTGAGGATGCCAAAAAGTTTACTCTCTTCTATTATGGAACGCATGAAACGTAAGTATACCGCTGTATACATTTCAAGAGTTCTTACTGAATTCAGCATCGGTAGGCTTGCTACTATTAGACTGTCAGAAGTTTTGTAACATTGAACACACTTAAATGGTCATGACGAAAATATTCTGTAACACTCGAAGACAACATCCCAATTTTGCTTGTTTGATTTGCACACCCTATTGTTCAATGCTATCAAACTTCGGAGAGTACTTTATTGAAACTGTTTCCGGCTTGTGTATGCACTACTGTATTTTTGACAGGCAAGGCAGCATATTATTGAGTCAGGGGTTTATGTCAGCAGAAACCTTGGCTAGAACGGGAGAATCAAACCTCTAGATCTTACTACGTATATAACAAGGCCGGGCGGTACAGCAAAACTGAAGTTCAAACTCAAAAGCCTGAATAATTGTAGTTATGTGGCCGAAGTTTTGTCACCAAAATATTATTCTCTCCCCCCCCCCCCCCCGCCACCTTTGGCGAATTCCCTCGGTGTTCGAGAGGAACAGACCCAGTCTAGTACACTAGCCCCTTTTCAGGCACGGTGCTCAAACGTCTAGCACCATGCCCGGGTGCTAGACGTTCAAGCACTGTACCTTGGATTTCATGTATGGTGCATGAATTTTAGTATACAGTGCATACATCAAAAACACAGTTTCTGTCATAACAACTGAGCACCAGCTCGGACAGGGCTGAAATTACTACCATGAATTCGAGAAATCAAAGACAATCCTTTATATATTTTTTTCAACAAAAACAAAATGGCTCGGCTGATGACAGATGTGAAAAACCTCATTTCCTTTTCTACATAGTCAAGGGTTTTGCATGCAAAGTGTCCTCTGCCTCAGCTTTTTCTACCTAGCAGCGAACCAGAATATTGGCTCTTGAAGAATAGATAGGGAAAATACATGGAAAATAGATAGGGTGCTGTTAGGTTTTTCATCTCCATCATCACTAGAGCCCTTTTGTTTTTGTTGTGAAAAATATATAAAGGATTGTCTTTGATTTCTTTAATTCATAGTAGTAATTTCAGCCCTGTCCGAGCCGGTGCTCAGTTGTGATGACAGAAACTGTGTTTTTTCTGTATGCACTGTATACTAAAATCCATGCACCATACATCAAATCCAGGGTACAGTGCTTGAACGTCTAGCACCCAGGCATGGTGCTAGACGTTTGAGTACCGTGCCTGAAATGGGGCTAGTGTACTAGACTGAACAGACCAGTCTTCAAAAATAAGAAGGAAGGTTTCGATGGCGCCCCAAAGCGGCCAAATGGAAATATTTAATGGACTTATATCCAGACAATAGGGCCTTGTGGATTTCTGGTCTTCGCCTGGTCGCGTAATATTTATTCCTTCCCGACCCCTTAACCAGATCCGTTAGTTTCTTTTATCTTCTGTCCAGCTCGTTCTACGGCCGGAATATCAGTGCTATTTGAAAACTCGCTTCAGATTCTGATTCAACATGCTTTTCAAAATACATCTCCACTTTCATTTTATCTTCGGATGTTGTTCCTTCCGAAACTAGTTTACATCAGATCCGTGTCGTACCAAAGCCTATATCTGGCAGGAAAATGAAGCAGATAAATACATAGTCGTCTTATTGCCACTGTACCGAAACGAACAACTGGTCAAACATATTATTAGAAGCGACTGATTCCGATGAGTCCGAGACTTCCGATTAAGACATAAGGCGAGGTTCAGTTTCCGGTTTTCATCGGGTTCCGTCCTTAAATTAGTATCGACCAAGCAGGAAGACAAACTAGATCGATCGATTCAGTAGTTCGGCTTACTCGTTTTTGATACTAAACGAGTTTATCAAGCAATCGTAGGTAGCCCACTTAAACGATTACTTTATAAAAAGCAGTATGGAAGTGGAATCGGTAGTGTATTCAAAAACATTGTTAATTCCCAGTTATTTCAAACGTCAGCAAAACAAATAAAAGATGGGGCTATGTCAATGTATAATTATATTATTAAACCGAGATTTGAGTTGTTGAAAAACAGAGTAATAGAATATGGGAAAGATCTGATCGATGTAAACAAGAAGGAACTCATTGATGTAATTGGAAACAAAAAATCGATGAAGGATCTTATAGGTACAAATAAAAGGATTTTAAACCAAAGAAGTCAGGACTTGATCAAAACATTAATGACTGGAAATGGATTAAAGATTCTGAAATAAGTTTTATTTAGTAATTTCTTTCTTATATAAATGACAGTAAATAAAGTTATCAGTCCGCAATGGAACACTTTTGATGAACCGCTTGTGGATGATACAGTGGTTAAAAATGAATTTAAAGAAGTTCAAGAAACAGATGTGAATGGCTGGATTCCGGCCGGAAAACAAAGTGAAGATACCGTTGCAGCGTGTTTCCTATCCCTATTTCCACAATAACCGATACAAGTTATATCACACATCATCACACTGAGATAGTACAAGATATAGTAAATCAGTAAGTTAGTGAAAAAAAATATAAGCTATATCAATCCCCTCGAGAGTTATGCCAAAAGACGGGCAGACGTACATACTTTACGCAGTCAGATGTATCCTGACACTAACGTTTTGGGATAAAAAAAAAATTATATCATGAACTTGAAATTTTCAGTGGCTTTCTCAAGCCTGAAGACGTCTGCGACTACAACGAAAACAAGGAGAAGTATGGCACTAAGAAGAGACGAGATGTTTTGCAAGCTGTAGAAGAAATGGAAAACAATCCGGACATCTGCTACGAGGAAAACATTCCTGCACCTGCACAGCCGCCTCCAAAGCAAAAATCTGAGACACCGGCAAGAAAAGCGACCAAGATGGTAACAGTTGAGAGTCCGGGTGGAGATGTTTGCGAGATTCACTATGATCATGATAGACCAGACAGTTTTCCGGTGAGTTTCTCGTTTGTGGAACATTGAGGAAATGGTCTTATAACAGTTCAGTGCTCCACGTGGATTAGTTTTTGTTTGTTCACCCTCGCCGCATTATCAGCATCTTATAGTATATTGTCGCCGCTTTATCAGCATCTATCACTTAAATATAGTACATTGAACTCATAAGAAGACGATTTAAAAAATCGAATTTTTCTCAAAACGTTTAAAAAACAGTTTTTTCTAAAAAAATACGTTCCAGATGTACATGAACCTGACAACCCCAAAATTTAGGGGTAGCGCGAAACTTGGGAAAAAATGAAAAGAATTTCTGAAGGAATATGATCAAACACACATCTTAGCCGAATTTTAGTTAAACGTTGATAATGGTTATGTTTGGGAACTAAAAGGAACGAAACCGTATTGTGACTCTGAAATGAATTTGGAGAACTACATTGGCACCTTTCCAGGTCCACACCTACTTTTGAAGCAAATAATCACGTAACACGACCGAACTTCCAGCAAAAGTGTCATGTTCTGCAGCTTAAATAATGATGCAGTTTAGCCAGCTTGTGGTTTGCATTTCCCCTTATCAAAGATTCTCGGAGTGCATAAGTGAGTAGGTATTAGTCGAGCCTGGAGAATTGTGCATAATCTCACCGATTGAAAAGCAGGGTAGTCGGAAAGTGCTCAAATACTTGCTCGGAGCGGTTGCTATGACAATGACAACGATTCTAGGTAGAAGTAGGTGACTTCTTCATTTATTAGTACGGTAGACAAAATTTTCGTTAAGAAATCATGCACCTTATTAAGACACTTTCAGACTTTCAGAAACTATTCCGCTAGGAAACGTTGAACTCGAATATGGTGAATTCATCAAGGACAAAGCACTTTATTGTCGCCAGTCAGATTTCCGAGCAGCGATTATTTTTTTGAAGGTCTCATACATTAGGAGCGTGTTCCACCCTACTTACCGTAGTTACTACGCATGACGTCACGGATCCTAGCTTTGTGCCGTCAAGGCTGGAACGATTTTTCTATTTTCCAGCAGGATCTCACGCCAGAGGCGAATCCGACCAATCACGTTACAGATATGCGTAGTAACTACGCTTACTACGCTCCCGAGCATGGTAAGCAAATAGTAACTATTAGTTACTATTCCGACGAGGTTGGAACGGTCAGCGTAGTAACTTTTTGAGAGGATGGAACGGTATAGTAACTAATAGTAACTATTGTTAGAAGGGTGGAACACGCTCTAGGAGTATCCTAGGATATAGATCGTATACAACTAAAGTTTGTTGAGAAATATGAAGATGTGTCTTTGTGTGAATTATTATGAGGTCATTTCTGAATATCTACTCGTTTATTCCAGTCAGAAGAAGCAGAGAAAAAGTGGGAGGCTGCCACCCAAGACAACCTGAAGCGTTTGCGGGAGGACTTCCAGACCGGTAAATTTCAAATTGCCGAGTGGGCGCTGCCACCAAGCCATCGGGTTCAAAACGAGGACATAGAAGACAAGAAAGTGACGAAACTCAAGTAAGCTCAGCCAATGAGAAACCAGGGGTGTATGCGTTCTTGACTGTCTAGCTGTGTTTTTGATCGCCTGTGTAAGTTCCCCTGTGATTTCGCCGTTGCAGCTAAAGTTCGTTTTTTACACTCATGAGCGTGTTCCACCCTACTTGCCGTAGTTACTACGCATGACGTCACGAATTCTGGCTTTTTGCCGTCAAGGCTGGAACGATTTTTCTATTTTCCAGCAGAATATCATGCCACGGGCGAATCCGACCAATCACGTTACAGAGATGCGTAGTTACCACGCTTACTACGCTCCCAAGCATGTTAAGCAAGTAGTTACTGTCAGTTACTATTTCGAGAAGGTTGGAACGGTCAGCGTAGTAACTTTTCACGAGGTTGGAACGAAAATAGTAACTAATAGTAATTATTGTTAGAATAATAAGCTCGCCTGACGCCTAACGCCTTCGCGGTTTCGAGACGGAGGTGAATAACAAGAGCTATGAGCTCATATGGCACTTGTTACGAGTAGGCGGTACAGCAAAGTAGGTGAGAAAAATACACCAAAATACAAAATACACCCGCCATCCAAAAATGCGGTTCGGAAATAGAAATATGATATTTAGTTTCACTCGATTTTTGAGCAGTTCCGGCACCTTTTCGGATTATCTGTATCAAATGCGCATGACTGTTCAAACTTTGAAGTTTCAGCCCAACAAATCCCGAAATAAATCCTCTCGTTTGGTCCCTAGACGTGCTAAAAGATTTCCGGTATTCCCTCCATCTCCTCCTACCGTGGCCGAATCTGGTTCGGACTAAAAAATGGATCATCTAAAACCTTTTATACCATCTATCAGGGACCCATACATTTCCTGTAATGTTTCCTTACAGGGGGCCAGTCAATAAGAAGATTTCTGATGCCCTCTTGACCGAGCGTCGGATAGTTCAAGAAATACCCAGGGGGATAAAAATACCATACTATCCAGATAGAAAAAATTTGTCGCAGCTATTCTGCTGAACTTTAGGGAATAATGTCCTAGCTTAGGTACCTGGTGGCATGCTGAATAGTCCTGAGTGAAGATGGCTCAGACAAAAAGGTATTATTTGTATATAATCATTTGTGTGCATGAATGAAGAGTTGTGTTGTGTCAAAGCAAAGATGCAGCCATTGGACAATGTGTGATAAGTTGTCTTCTGGTATTTCGGCATGTAGCCGATACGAATTTTTGATTTTTTATGTGCAAAAAGAACCTGATGTGCCAACGAAAATACCGACGCCTGATAAAACCATCGAGCATTTGATTTTATCTATGTTTTGCTCGACTAGACTGTACAGAACTTGATTTCTTATGTGTAAAATTAACGCCTTGGACCGATGAGACTTGAACTTCCTTTCTTCCTTTTTGAACTTTCTTCCTTCTTTCTTGCCTATAAAAAAAAACCTGATGGGCTGACGAGTCGACCGACAAAAACCTAAACAAAATATTTCTTCTGGATTACCAGAGTTTGATTTATTCATTGTTTTCACCGACAAATGTTTGCAGGAATTCCTTTCTTGCGCATAAAAAGAACCTGATGTGCCGACAAGTCGACCATCGCCCGACAAAACGTTCAAAAATTATTTCTTCGGGATTACTGAGGCACGACAAAAGCATGCAGAATTTGGTTTATTCATTTGATTGACAGATGTTGGCAGGATTTTCTTTCTTGCGCATAAAAAGAACCCGATGTGCCGACGAGTCGACCATCGCCCGACGAAACATTACCAAATTATTTCTTTGGGATTACTGAGGCACGACAAAAGCATGCAGAATTTTGTTTATCCATATGATCGACAAATGTTTGCAGGATTTTCTTTCTTGCGCAAAAAAAGAACCCGATGTGCCGAGAGTCGACCATCGCCCGACAAAACATTAAAAATTTATTTCTTCGGGATTATCGAGGCACAACAAAAGCATGCAGAATTCGATTTCTTCAGTGTTTTGCCCTACAAATGTTTGCAGGGTTTCCTTTCTTGCGTATAAAAAGAACCCGATGTGCCAACGAGCCGACCAACGCCCGACAAAACCATTAACAAATTATTTCTTCGGGATTACTGAGGCACGACAAAAGCATGCAGAATTCGATTTCTTGCAGAATAAAAAGAACCTGATGTGCCAACGAGTCGACCAACGCGCGACAAAAACATTGAACAATTATTTCTTCTGGATTACTGAGCAGCAACAAAAGCATGCATAATTCGATTTCTTCAGTGTTTTGCCCGAAAAATGTTTACAGGATTTCATTTCTTGTGTATAAAAAGAACCCGATTTGCCGACCGCTTCTGTTTTCTTTGAAACATGTGGGAACAAATTTTTTCTATCTGAGCAAGAAAGCCGATTCGACCCAAGCGGAATTTTTGGAAACTAGCTGAGGGTCGGGCAACATAGCAACATACAAGCATAGGAAATGACTGGCCCCCTGTAAGGAAACATTACAGGAAATTTATGGGTCCCTGCATTTATTAAGTTTCACTCGAATGTGAGCATTTTTTGTAACCCGGTTCGGACCCTAAATATGTCATCTAGGGTATATGCTCGCTCTACATTCCAAGTTTCATTTAAACTGATGCACTCGTTTGACCCCTATGCGAGCCTCAAAGTTTCCGGCAATCTGCCTCCAACTCCCCCCACTGTGGCCGAAGAGGACTTGGAAACATAAACGTCGTATCTCTTAATCCCCTCTTCCCGTCCATCAAGTTTTACTGAAATCGGAGCATAGCCTATCTGCAAATTTCCGGTACCCCCCCCCCCCCACCTTGGCCGAATCCGTCCCGGACGCCAAATAACAAATCTAGGCCGCATAAACTCGGCACTGTCGAACTTACCGTACCGTCATTACCGTAAATTACCTTAAATTGCACTTGCAAGCAATAAGGATGTTGAATCCCGATGAGTCGCTTGCGGTTGATGATGGTGTACATTTATTTCCTGGTCACAACTTTTCTGGGGCACTCCAGTACACTTTCCACGGTTGCGCACACCAGTCGTCGTCGAGTCGCTTTTTGAACCCCTCAGGTGTTTCGCTAGTTGCAGTTGAATCAGACAGGCCGTTCCACAAAGGAACAGCACGATTGCTGAAGAAGTGCTGGCGAACACGAGAGGAGCAGGATCTTCGGAACAGCTTCCGGGAGTGGCACCTATTCCGTGAATTGCTGTCAGGAGCGAAGAGGGAAGGGAGACAATTAGAGTTGAGTAGTTTGAAGACAAGTAGCCTGTCTCCCCTCTTCCACCGGTAAGTTAGTGTTGGGAGTTTTAGTTTCTGCCGCCGTTATTCATAAGGCAGTGTTTTGAGGCCTCGAATGGATTTTTTGGCTCGCCTCTGGACGCCTTCGATGAGCTTCTTGTCATGTTTGTAGAAGGGCGAGGCAAGGGCGTAACCGCTCTCCGATTTGGGTCTGACCAAGGCTTTGTAAAGCTTCATCATAACGGCTGGTTTGCGAGATGTAATTGAGCGTTTGATCATCCCTAGAGTCCGATTGGCGCTTGCCACCACCTTTTTGGTGTGGGAATGGAACTTCAGTTGATCATCCGTTTGGTCTATCCGTTTGGTTTTTGTGCATGTCAAAATCCCCCCCCCCCCAATCCCCCCAACCGTGGTCGCATGTAGTTCAAACGCATGTTTTACATGTCTAAGTCATCGATTCTTATTACCCATTAAGTTTCACTCGAATCGGACCACTCGTTTGCAATTTACAGAAGTCAATCTCCATATTTCCCTTCCCTCGCTCCCCAAAAATGGTATGATCTAGGAACGGAAGTTTCCGGGGGTATGTTGTGTCAGGTTTTAAAGTCAATTAAGTCGGGTCATTAATATGCATGTAAAGGTTCGTTGGCTTAGTAGGCTACATCTGGAACTATTCTAACTCGCGACTACCGGAATTCCCGAAACCATCTGGCTCCGTCAATTTCGTATTCTGGCCTAATACTTGTTCCCTCCATTAAGTTCCGTCCCAATTCCTCTGCTTTAAGTGTTTCTTGAGTTTTCTGGTCCCCCCCCATCCCCCCACAAGTATCGGACCCGACCCGGACTTGACACAGAACATCTGAGGCGATAGCTTTTTCGGCCTGACAAGTTTCATTCAAATCCGATCACCCGTTCAAAAGTTATGCATGCCACTAGATTCCGAACTCCCCATCCATCCACTCCCTCCCCCCGATGGTCGGATCGGGGAAACGACTATTATCCAGTCAAACTGTTCGGATCCGTGACATACCTTCCAAGTTGCATCGTCCTGGCACATCAGGAAGTATGCCGAACTCGCGGGATCACTAAAAATTCGCCCTTCCCCCAACTCCCCCACAGTGCGCGGATCCGGTCCGGTTATGTCGTATCTAGGACTTGTGCTTTTTCTTCCCACCATGTTTCATCCCGATCCCTCCGCTCTAAGCGTTTCTCAAGATTTCCGGTTCCCTCCTCCAACTCCCCTCAGTGTCATCGGATCCCGTCCGGATTTAAAGTGGGACCTCTAAGACACGAGGTCATTCTAAATATCAACTTTCATGAAGATCAGATCACCCATTCGCAAGTTAAGAATACCTAAAGTTTTCGACTTCCCCTTCCCTCCCCTCCCCCACCCCTCGAGATGGTCGGATCGAGGAAGTGACTATTTTCTATTTAATCTGGTTGGGTCCCTGATATGCCTGCCAATTTTCGTCGTCCTAGCACATCAGGAAGCACCGAACTCGCGTGACTAGAAATCCGGATCCCCCCCCCAACTCCTCCAAAATGAGCGGATCCGTTCCGGTTATTCCAGTCACATATCTAGGACTTGTGCTTGTTCTTTCCACCAAGTTTCATCCGGATCTCTCCACTCTAAGCGTTTTCCGAGATTTCCGGATTCCCCCTCCAGCTCCCCCCATTGTCACCGGATCCGGCCTGGATTTAAAATGGAACGGCTTAGACACGAGGTCCTTCCGTATATCAAGTTTCAGTAAGATCCGATCACCCGTTCGTAAGCTAAAATTATCTCATTTTTCCTATTTTTTTCCGGATTCCCCCTCCCTCCACTCCCCTCCGGATGGTCGGATCGTGGAAGCGACTATTTCTAATTTAATCTGGTCCGGTCCCTGGTGTGCCTTCCAAGTTTTATCGTCCTAGCTTATCTGGAAGTGGCTGAACTAGCAAAACGAGGACCGACAGACCGACTGACTGACAGAAATTACAATCGCTCTATGGCACTTGGCCGAAGGGCAAGTGCCATAAAAACGGAAAATAAGCATCCCGACAGATCATTCATAAAATCGCCTAAATAGGTCAGTTAAGGGGTAGTTCGATTTGACAGTGAAAAGGCCATTCTTGTAGTCATAACATACAAGTTGTAATTATCCATTTCCAAACACACTTTCCAGGACTTTCAAATTGTTGGGGTTAATTTAGTCGTGACAGGTGAACTCGGACCGGGAACTGCATCTGCGGCACAGTTTGCCGCTCCACTCGCAGGTGTTGTAGAACCGAGATCTTACACGGTCTCCGTTTCAGCAAAAACGACAATTGAAGCAAACTGCGAACTAGGAAGTTGGTCGAAAATGAGAAATAAGAAGAACTGAGATCGGGAACGGCAATCAACAAGAGCTACGAGCTCATATGGCACTTGTTACGAGTAGGTGGTGTGAGAAGCGAGAAAGTGAATCTGAGCATTTTTCCGGGAATTCCGATACCCCTCCCGCAACCTACGGAAATCAGTAATTTCCGGATTCCCCCTCCCTCTACTCCCCGAAAAATGGTCGGACCCAGGACCGGAAGTCTTCCTAAGGCTTCCTGTGTCGGGTCCTTAAGTTTATTTGGTCGGGTCACTAATATGGCAGCCTAGTTGTAACGTCCTTCGCACATCTGGAAGTATCCTATCTCGCGAATCGCGATCACCGGAATTCCGGGAAATCCACTCCAACTCCCCCCAAAAAGCCCCGACATGATCTGGTTCCGTCAAGAACGTATCTAATACTTATGCTTGTTCTTCCCACCAAATTCCATCCGATCCCTCGACACTATGCGTTTCATACAAATTCCGGTGGCCCCTTCCAATTCCCCCCCCCTTCCCAATTATCGGATCTGGCCTGGGCTTGACATGGAACATCTGAGACAATAGTCCTTTGCACTTGCAAGTTTCATTCAAATCCGATCGACCGTTCAAAAGTTATAAATGCCACTAGATTCCTGATTCCCCCCCCCCCCCCCCCCCCGCCACGATGTTCTAATCGTGCGTGCAAACGACTATTCTCAAGTCGGTCTATTCGGATCTCTCATATTCCTGCCGAGTTTCATGATCTTATTACATCATCAAGTACCGAACTCGCTGGATCACCAGAATCCCCCCCCCAACTCCCCCCACAGTGCCCGAATCTGGTACGGTTATGATAATTTTCTGTCTAGGACTTGTACTTGTTCTTCCCACCAAGTTTCATCCGATCGCTCCACTCCAAGCGTTTCCTAAGATTACCGGCTCCCCCCTCCAGCTCCCCCCAAACTCACCGGATCCGGTTCGGATTTGAAGTGGGTCGTCTGAGACACGAGGCTTTCCAAGTATCAAGTTTCATTAAGATCCAATCACTCGTTCAAAACTTATGAATACCTTAAGATTTCGGTTCCCCCTCCCTCCACTCCCCCCACGATGCTCGGACCGGGGAAGTGACTATTTCCAACTTAATCATTAGGAGTCCCCGATATGCCTGCCAAGTTTCATCGTCCTAGCTTATGTGGAAGTACCAAAACTAGCAAAACCCGGACAGACCGACGGACGGACAGAAATTGCGATCGCTATATGGCACTTGGCCTAAGGGCAAGTGCCATAAAAACGCAACTTCTAACATGTAACATGTCTATAAAATATATGTTATGGCGGTCGGGGGTCTGTGTTTAGATCTTTAAAGGACTCATTGCAATACATAGTGTTTCTGCTCTGATGTTTTCAAATAGTTGACCACTTTACAACTAAGCTATGCTTACAGAAAATTACACACGGATTCGGCTGTTTAGCGTGTTTCCTTGGATGACAATCTTGGCAAAATCTGCATAACCGGTCTCCGTAGGAATAAGCTCCTCAGAAACGGTGATCGGGCGCATTGCACGTCACGTAAAGAGAACAGACGTGACAAGCATGATAATCAGTGTATTGTTAATAGAATACACTGAAGTGAAGGGCCTCGGGAATCAGAATGAATGGAAATACTAATGAAGCAGAATTTTACAATTTACACTTACAGTTTACAGTTTACAATTCAGTTTACTTATCCGTAAATCTGTAGCTAAGTGCCGGACGGTAGCTCAGTGCGTGACAACTTATTTTTCGTAAATCATAGGTACAAGCGCATAGAGGTACCGCAAATCCGTCAGGGAAATTCCACTATATTAAAATCGGTGATTCGTGAATAGATGAGGAACGAAAATCACACATACTTTGTGAATGTATTGAAATAGAAAATAACCAAGCTCTCAACATTTACATTTTGTTCCCGTGAGTGTGACAATTGAAGCAAACCGGTTTTCTTACCGTTTGGCTATGTGTATGCGACTGTCACAGGAGGACGGAACAGAAGGTCTCGGACAAGTCGATTGGGATACAGGCAGAAATTAGTCAAATGGCGTTCGGAACATAAGCACAATTGAGTATAACCAAGGTATAACTATGAAGCAACTCGCACAGAAATGTTTATGTTATAGTGATTTGAATTTCAGTCCTGATATAAGTGTAATTGTAAATGTTCACTTACAGTGATTCGAATTGTATATAAGTTTATTATTTATGACAAAATTATGACAAAGGTGTTGATGTTATTATGTTTATGACGAAAAATCCAGTGTTCGCCGTGCCCGTGAAGGAATTTTGAAATTAAATTGAAATTGAAATGTATTGATGCTGATTGACCCGTGTCAAAACCTAGGCATGCTAATCCTAATCCAACCTTCAGGTTATGCTGGATACAAACCTAATCTTATCTTGTGGGTCAAGGTCATTACCAGCACAAATTTCAGGCATGAAACATTTTTGTACTGTATAGCAACACGGCTCTGAGCAAGTAGGCATGGAAGGACACATTCATAATATTCGTAAGGCTGAACTTGTTGATTTTAAAACTCTCAGATTCAGGCTCAAATTGTTTAATTACAAAGAGCGCGGCAGATATGGCAAATTCAGAATGCACAGGATGGAAAATCTCCTTTAAAGTTTGATGAAAAGGGCAGAGATGGGACAGTCTTGTTACCCCTTTGTATTTAAAAGAGCTCTAAAAAGATTTATGTTATCTAGCAATTATATTTCTTCTATCTGATTTAATCGATTCATTTTTGTTTGTGCTCGGAGGAAGATCAGACCCATGTCGCAAACCTTTTTTATTTTTCATTTTTTCTTTAGTCATATGTCTGTTGTAAATTCTCGTGTTGTCCTTAAATTTTAGTGTTGATGTGTGATAGTTGTTCGTTTGTTTTTTCTTTACAATGGTTTAGGCTAGAATTGTATTAATAATGTTTACAAACCCATCAGAATTAGTGAAGCGTCGTTTTTTATGCCACTGGCATGTCTGATGCTTTTAAGAAACACCAGGTTTATTTATATTTGCCATTAAAATTGTACCTTACCTTTTACCTTTTTACCCCTCACTTATTCACTTAAGGACCGTTCAAGCTTACGTTTAAGGAGCAGAATTTCTGAATAATACGTGCTATCCGCGAATATGTGTGGTAAACTTTCATCCCGCCGAGGCTTGCTGTGGTAAAAATTAATAGGAACGGGTTCTATTATGTGTGTTAAAAATTATACATGACCAATCACAGAAATGCATTTCCATCACGTGACTACTGAAGAAGAAAGAGAGAAATGTTTAAGGACAGATATTTGTAATATGAATGGAGCTGAATGAGCTCCTTGAATGAGAGTCAGTCGTATTAAAATATATTACTAATTAATAAGAGCAATTCTGGTAGGCTCAAAAATATATTGTCCAAATCCAACAGACACGTAGCAACAAATATTATACAGGATTGTTATAAAACCGGTAGAGGCTTATCTAAAATTCCGCATGAAAGTCATCAGAGGTTATGTTCTCTTGGGCAAACTCTTGGGATTCATTGTCAGGCTTAAGGCTCTGTTTTGAAACTCAGCGCATACACGTTCCAAACGTTGGCGAGCGCCGTACAACTTGATTTTCAAGTTGAACGGCTGCAGAGGATAACGCTTACAAGGCGAAGAATTTTTATTCGTGTTACAACATAAGCGTGAACGGTCCTTTAAAGAGGCTTGATGACCCGATGAAAATGCGTTACTTCGTTGCTCCGCTATTCACGAATAATCAGTTTTCAAATAGTGGAATCTCCCTGTCAGATCTGTGGTACTTACTACCTGTGTGTGTAGTATTGCTTGGCGAAAAAGATTTGTAATTCTTTTGTTCAGGCACTTAGCAGTCTTCACCAAGCTTATCATCGCCCACTGAAAAGCCGCGTTTGTGTTCAGATTCAAATATTCCGTGTCATAGTAGAATTTGGGACAGCCGTAGATATTCTGAACCTCACTACTAGAGCAGATAGTGGAAAATCAAAAAATCTCTTGGCAGAATCTAAATAGCTCAGTGTATTCAACTAAATGATACAGAAATAAGTTTATTTTCAGTTAAACTTTAAGTAATTGTGACATATATGACACACAGGTCATTGTCTGTACAGGTCATTGTTTATAATTATTCACTGATGATTCATCATGCGCCGAACTGCAGCCAGGTGACGATCAAAGGGTTTCGACTCTAACAATCGGATGGAAATGAATGTACGAGCAGTTTGGTCAGGGTTTAAAGGTGTTTTCATCGATGGAAAAGGTTGCTCGTGTCACGAAATACAGAGAAGCTTTTTTTTTTTTTAGCAGTAACGGCGTATTTTGTGACCCTGTTGACCATCTTCAATGTCGCGCTTTAATTTAAGCTGCAATTGAACAATACATTCGGAGTAGAGAACACAAATATAGTGTGGAGCAAAGGTAGTGTGTTGTCCACAGATAAGCTGTCTATTCCCCCGTCCCCTCCTGTTGTCCGTGGGTCGGTCTGAGAGGAACACTGGCAATCAGTGTTTGCCGTATCCTGCCAATTCGTCAACCCAATTTTTACACAGTTTCATTTCAGCATTTAGAATTTATTTCAGGTCATATCTTGTAAAGTGTATTAGTTAATTTGTTTTCGCTTTTGTATATTTTGTAAATATTTTATTCACCTCTTCTAGCCTTAAGCTATTTCGAATTAAATTTGATTGATTGCTTGAAAAAATATGTTAATTCATATTTATATTACATTCAGTAATATCTGTCTATATGTGTGTCGGTTTCATAAGGCTTGCCCGCTGTCAATGCGTAGATTGACTGACGTCTTGTTCTTGTACTTTAAGCCGCCTTCAGATTGACCCCTAGAGCCTTTCACACTGTCTGCGTCATGGTTGCGTCAATGCGTTAAGCATCAGATTTTTCAGAGAAAAATGGAAGTTTTGAAGAGAAACTGGAGAATAACCTACTAATGATGAAGAAAAACCTACACTGTCAGAAGTTTCATAACAGATAACATGAGGATGCGCGGTTTCAACAGATAATGTGTAACAGATAACACTCCTGATGTTATCTGTTGTGTCTCAAAATGTTATGCATAAAAAGTGTTACCATCAGGAAGAACCGAAAAACCGCCAAAAAGTCTTTAAGAATAAAGTCAATAGATGCTTTTTTGGCTCTTCCTAACAAAGCTTGTTATGTATAACATTTTATACATAACGTTTCCAGACGCAAGATAAGTGTATCTGTTACAAGTGTATCTGTTACGCATTATCTGTTGAAATCGCGCATCCTCGTGTTATCTGTTATGAAACTTCTGACAGTGTACTAATGATGATTAAAAACTTACTAATTGATGAAATAAATGAAAATTTGGCAGAAGAAACTGAAAAAGGAAAACGCAAATACGCATCCAGCGTAACATGTTCTCGCGCAGGTGTGAAAGGTACGCTACGCAACCTTTAAGCAACGCAAGATAAACGCATACGCGACGCATCGGAACGACGCGTCAATGTGAAAGCGGCTTTAGTGGGATCGAATAAAAAGAGGTACGGCATGGTACAGGAGGCACGAGTAATAAAAAGTAGAAGTAGGGAAGTAAGTGAGAGTTCGTAACCCCGGAGCCTAACAGAAGGCACGTCAGAGCATTGTTCCTGCCCTCACTCTGAAGCCTAAAAGGGCCCTTTTAGTTTTCGTGCCTCTTTTTAGTACTTGCCCTCCTTCACTATGCCGTACCTCGTTTTAGTCGATCCCGGCTTTAGTGACTCTGTTTTCAGGTGGCTGAAACGGGAGGTGGAGCTCCTGGACCTACACGTTAAGGTTAAGGATTCCTTATCCGTCAAACAACCTAACTGCCAGACGGCTATTGAGTGCTTGGAAGCTTTACACAAACTTGACGTTGCTCCTCTGATGCTTAAGAAACACCCGTACGTACTCGACACAGTAAGCAAGGTATGGAATAGAATATAATATAGTACCCAAAAAAGCCCATGGGCCGTGGTAACAAAAGTTTTATAAATAAATAAACTAACCTATATAACTAACAAACACTCTTATTCTAAAAATCTCGTTCTATGCTCCATTGCAAGCTTCGAGTAACATCCAAGTTTTTTAACAGTGAGGAAACATTCATCCTTCACCTCTTCATTTATTCATTCTTCATTTATAGACAGAGTTATCAGCAAAATACAAAAAAATAATCCCCACCGAAAAAATACATAAAATTTAAACAAGTGCTCGAGCAAGAGCTTTAATGCTTGCGCAACAATGTATTAACTCGATTTGTGGTATAGATTTTAGTATTATATGTTTAGTGCGTGTATTTATTTTCTTTTAGTTTTTTTTCTTTTTCTTTATGTACTGCGCTTTTTTCCTTCCTATTGTAAGCCTTTTCCTTTTCCTTTTTGTAAGCGGGCAAAAATAAATATATATCATACTCTCTCACGACCTACAAAATTAGGTGCTGAAATATTCACACGGTATTCGAAGGGAAGGAAACGGTGCGGGCATCTCACCTGACTCTGGTTTGGTTTCAAGTATGGGAAGTAAGTGTTTTGGTGAGCTCCGAAGGCTGGGTAGATTTCTGAAGATAGCTATGACCCACCGTGAACTATTTTTATAGAAGTTGATTTTTGGTTTGTTTTCGGAGTGTACGATATTTTTTTTTTTTTTTTTATTGTGTTATGTTTCCCGCCGTGGCCCTTGGGCTTTATTGGGAATAAATTCATTCATTCATTCAGCCAGAAGCTTGGCGTGCCCTCAAGCCTTTGCTCGAGAATGCGATTAAAGAGTTCGCTCATTGCTTCTTTGAACGTCGCATAAATCTGGACGGTGCCGAACGTCGCATAAATTTGGACGGTGCCGAAGACTATGATGAAATCCAAACCCAGCAAATATTTATGCATGTGCACCATGTTGAGTACAAACAGTAATTTAATTAAGTAAAATCACCACTCATAGTTTTTTTTTTATCTTTGTCTCATACTTGCTTTTGGACACTCAAGCGGCAAAATTAATTTTAAATTAAAATTAGTAACTAATTTTAAGTTAAAAAAAAATTAAAGCAGGTTTTCAAACTTCCGATACAGTTCTAGATATCCCACAGAAGAAACAGAGACAACCAACTAGATAGTCCTTCTTGACTTTCCGATATTTATTTCCCATCAAATGAAAACAGATGGAGTATAAGTAGAAAAGAAAACGAAAAACACACTACGAGAGAATACACTAACAGAAAAAAACAAAGAACAAAATGGATATCTAAATATAAAAGACAGAACTATTGCCTCAAAATAGTTGCCCAAGGATGAGCAACAATACCAGAGTTGTATCTGGCGATCTGAGCAATGACCGCTTCATCAGCTTCATCATCATAATCCCATACCGACTTGTCACAAAGCGGTTGCTAGTCCATGGTGGAAGCCGTAGGAGGTACTTCACATATTTGTAATATGTAGACCGCAACTTTTACTTATCTTCCTTTTTGAATATCCTCCAAAAAGGACTTAGGTAGTGGGGTAGTGCCATTGCATTGTATAGCTGGGCCAGAATCCGCCGATCAAACTGTCGCTTGTAAGCTACAACACGGCTATACGCGAAAGAAATCCGTTTCCTTCTTGACTTTCCGAGATAGTCATTCTTGACACAAGTTCATTTTCCAGCTTGAGCCTGAACAGGACCCTTGCCAAGAAGGGCCGAAATATAGCTCTAATAAAAATTAGCTGACTTACCTGTTTTGTACCGTCAAATATAAAGAAGTTACTCTTACAGTTTAAATCTCAGCGTCGTTTTATGACAAAAACATACCAGTAAAATATATTAAGAAACAAATAGAGGATTAATAATTATACTTTCCATTTCCCGGCCCACCTGGATCGGAACCTTCCGACCTGTATTATAGACCGATTCTGGCGGTCTGGAAAGCTCCGCGAGCTTATGCGCCGGCTGTGTTTTGACTTCGGCTAAAACTCGCTTCGCTTTCCAGAGCTCTTCTCGCGCTCCGCTACTTTCCACCGGCACTTGGAAAGCGAATCCACTTCGCGAGTGTAAAGTGATTTCGGCAAGTCATCGAGAAGTTATAAAGGTGTAACTGAGGCATGACGACTTTCCGTTTATTCTTGCACTCGGCGGATTCTCGCTTTGCTTTTCGGAAAGCGAATCCAAGAGATCGCCAGAATCGCCCTTATGCTAACCTATAAATGGGATGTTAAGTGGAGGGGGGGGGGGGGCAGATAACGCAAGACGCAGATTGATTAATGGTGAAAAAAAAATCCCACAACCACCTCGCTGTGTCAGTCACCGCATCTGGTCTCTTCTGCTGGCTTTGCTAGTGTTAGATTTTTGCTGACGGCGGAAAAAAAATGTGCGCCGTTTTGGTCGATCTTCGTCGCATAGAAACAAGTGGAAATGTTTGTTTCCAGTTCCTTAGAATGGCAGTCATGCATAAGAAGTAAGCCCCTGCCCGTTTCAATCTAGGAGAAGAGGAGTAGGAATTATTAAAATAAAAAGCTATAGATCAAACAAAAAGAAAAAAATATGTTAAAATTGGTAGTAAAATCTTATTCTGATGTACAAAAAAATGATAAGCTATAACCTTTGGGGAAAAAATTAAAGTCATGATATCTAGTTTATCCTCGCGTCTACTCCTACGCTTTCACTAGAATTGCCGCGCGGGAATCTTCTCTTTCTGCAGAGCTCTCTGATCGCCTGGAAAATGTCGAAAAGAGAGCCATGAGAATCATTCTGGGTGATCATAATATTACATGCGAAGAGGCTCTCATTAAACTTAAAGCACAACTCTTACTAGAAATGATCTTCTCCCTATGTAATGAGCCAGAAAAAGAGCTTTCCGAAAATACCATTACTTTCTAAGTAGAATTAGGGATTTTTCTTGTTAGCGCTTGTCGACTGTATCCAGCCTTCCTTCTATCCGACGCGGCAGCTGGGCGCAAAACATTTGAAACAGAACACACCGTGGTACAAAACTGGGAAAACTAAGCAAATAAAATAATTAAAAAACAGAAGATTTTGATATCCTTATGTGTGAAAGAATTGTAAGCGGAAGCTAAAGATTCCGGCAAACTTTGCGCTGTTTAACGAGCAAAACTCGGCAATGCCGAAAAGGCGCTTAAGATTCGCAGGCACTAAATGAAACCATTGAGAAAAGTCGGGATTTTAGCAACTTCTAATTCCATAAGGGAGCCAGGTATGTTATAAAAGGCAGAATAAGCAGGAGGGGTCCTTTAACATTCCTAAATACCTGTACGTAGAAATACTCTTTCAAACAAACTTGGAGCTAAGATACCGTGCTGTCCCCAGATTGCCCATCTATTCCCCCCTCCCCTCCCGTCTTTCGTGCGTCGGTCCGAGAGGAATACTGGCTATCAGTTTTCCCCATATCACGCTAATTCTTCTACCCAATTTTTACGTAGTTTCATCCCATCATTTATTTCTGTAATTTCTTGTAAGTGTATTAGTTAAGTTGTTTCTTGTGTGTCTGTGTATTTTGTAAATTTGTATTCCTTTTCTAGCTTTTAGCTTTTCGGAATAAACTTGATTGGTTGATTGATTGATTGAATAACTTTCCACACACAAGTAATTGTTAATTATCTTGTCCTAAAATTCTAGTGTTGATGTGCGTTTGTTTTTGTTTTAATTATTAATGCTTTAGGCTAGGGTTTTATTATTTTTTGTTACAAATCAACTAGTCAATGAATCAAGCGTCATTTCTTACTAACGTGTCTGTGGCGCTTATGCCATTTTTGCCGTTTCCAGAAATTTGCTTTATCTAGCCTCACCTCAACTATTCATCCTGGCCACACTTGAAAACAAGACCAAAGGTGTCGATGGGATCCCAAAAATCTTATATTTGATTCAGACAACAGGGTCTTGTCTTCGCCAAATCCAGTCTTCGCCAGGCTAATCATCAAAGAAAACCAAGTTCAGATATACCTCTATAAGCCATATCTATTTCGATGATACTGACCGAGACTTCCTGCTTTACTTCTGCCAAGTTTCCGGTTTCGCCCGAATTCCGATCAAACTACTAGTCCAGCAAAAAAAGAAAATTCAGAAACAAATCCAGTGTCGAATCCCTGTAAAGAACATCTAATCAACTTTGAATAAAAGTTTGACTTAAAAAAAAAAAATCCGGTTACAACCGGATTCCTGTCTGGGTAAAACATTATTGTCGTATACAGACTCAGCCTTTCTTCTATTCTTGCTATTTTGCAAATTTTTGCTTTTTAACGGATTCTGTGCGAACTAGTTGTCCGGCGAGAAAATGGTTTTCAGCATGTCTTCTTACCCCAAAATCGACCATTTAATCAACTTCAAATAAAAATTTTACTTTTAACCAACTTTCCGGTTTTTGCCGGATTCCGGACGAACTATTTGCCCGGCGAGAAAATGGTTTTCATTATCGTGCTCAGCATGCCTTCTTACACCATAATCGACCATCACATTAGCTGTTTAAATTTTTTTATTTGTCCCTTAATTTGAACCCCCTCCCCCACCCCTAAATTTAGAGCTAAAGAGCCCATCTACGAATTTGACCTTACCCTTGATCGAATGAATCCTCACACCGAGTTTCATCAACATAGCTCATTCCCTTCGAGAGTTACAGCGCGCACAGACGGACAGATGGACGGACAGACCGACAACTTTTGCGATGTCATAGGTATCCCTCCACTTACGTTTTGGGATCCCAAAAAGAAGTTAAAAAAATCTGATCACCATCATCACATTTTCTTCCCATTTTCGACGTAAAACCGTCTTACTGCCAGGTGTGACTATAGTAGGGCTCGGGCATTATTATTTCTGACGTACCTTCTTCCACACTTCGTAAATAAACATAAGTCTGAGAGGACCTCAGACTACGCTGTTTCTTATTAAAACTGACCCTCTCTGTGTATTGAGATGCCAGCAGACAAACATCGAAAAAACTGCATATAGGCTACATCACAATTACTCGCAATTGGCTAACCCCTTTGCTCACCACCTTGACGCGGTTCGGCGACGCCGCTTCTCTTAATTTCCTTCAATGGGCATAATTGATCATCATTGAATAATTAGCAGTGTTATACCTTATATTCTTAAAGTAAATCCTTGCGATTATTTTCGGTGTCTCCTTTCCTTTTTATTTCTGTTCTTGCTTCATATTGGTTGCTATGCGGGTTAGTGTTGGTGACCCAAATGAAAGAGTTCTATTGTATCAAGCAGAAGCTGGGAATTGGATTCGGAATAGCGATACTAGGTGACGCTGCGTTGATTGTTCCGGGCGAAGTTTTCAGACGACCCGCTTATAGCTTTCAAGAAATGTTAGCTTAATCAACCAGATCCAAGCAAGGCAAGTACTATGTACTAAACCAACACTCAACCAGAGAGCTTCAGGGGATCTTGTCTCAGGTTATATACTTGTGCTATGTAGTATGTGTAGTGCACAAAAAAAATGGACACCTCAAACGGGCCTCAAAATATGCCGTTTGCTGATACCTGTAGACTTTCTTTCCACTTTCTCTGAGTATTTTTAACCATTTCCCGATGACATTCCGGATCTTATGTTCATTTTTACAGACACTTCATCGTTTGTGACCGTTTTTCAATGAATACGGTATTTTCACAAGACCAATCACAATGAATGCGGACTACAGCCTCTCCCCTGCTTATAGGCGTATTCTTGGCGTTTCCCGAGGACTCCTCGGGGAATAAAAGGGAATGGCGAGATTGGAGGGAGTCACTCCACGCGGACTCCGCCTAGGAAAACAACGAGTACACGGGGAATGCTTCTAAAACGGACTTTGTTCGAAAAAGAAATATGCAGTTGACGAAATTGGTCTGGATCCACTTTATTTTTGGTTTTGCTTATTCTGATTCTTTTTAATTAATTTTACATTGCACCAACACCAGCAAAAATTGATTCCCTCCGAATCTGAAAGGGAGTCCTTTTTTATGATGGTGATGATAATCGGAGCATTCCGCGTCCGTTGGGGCACGCGAGAGTACGGGGAGTGAGTCCCCGGGACAAACAAAAACGCGGGGACTACTCAAGTGGAGTCCTCGGGAAACGGCGAGAATACGCCTTATGAGGAACGTCGGAAAGATCTTGCACTACAACATTGACTCTATTCCCTTTTGCCTTCGTGAATCGTATATTTCGTTGCAGCTTAAGAGATATGTTGGACCTAAGTCAGTTGAGACGAACAAAGAAGAAATACTGAAGCAAGCAGAAGTTATCCGACACAAAGCTGAACAGCTTTTTAATAAGTTTTGCGTAAGTCTTTGCTTGTTTGACAGAATAGATGTTGGGATCCCAAAAGCGTCAGATACCTATGACTCCGTAAAGTTTGTCCGTCTGTCTGTCTGTCTGTTAGCACAATAACTGTCAAAGGGGTTGAGATATTTTGTTCAAACTTGGTATTAAGATTCTGTGGGTCAAAATATTGATCAAATTCGAAGATGGGCTCTGTATCTCTATTTTAGGGGTGTTGTTCCGAATTAAGGGGCGAAAAATAGTGTTTTTTAAAAGCTAACGAGATAGTTCATTTAGGGATAAGGAGACATGCTGATTCCGATCACAAATATTTTTTCGAAGTACAATTAGTTCCCCGGAATCCGGCCAAAACTGGGAGAATTTGTTAAAAGTAAAGTTCTATCTGAAGTTGATTATAGGTTTGATTTAGAGGTAAGGTAAGGAAACATGCAGAATTAATTTTTGAATTTTATTTTCTTGCTAGACAAGTAGTTTTCGTCCGGAATCCGGCCGAAACAGGAAATTTAGCAGGGAGTTCTAAAACCCAATGAGATGTTGAATCCAGATCTGAAACAGTCTCCAAACTGCATCTGTTTTGGAATAGATGAAGAGACGAATTTACATTTTGCCCAAGATTGCCCATTATGGACACTACAACTACTAGAAGCATTCCACTCTTTGAGTGTAGACGTGTATGTTGTTTTGAGAAAGGCTTGGCTGAAGGAACTTGCCAAGTTCCTGCGATTGACGAGAAGACTGAACAGCTTTTAAACTTGGAAGAACGCGATAACAAGTGTTATATTCAGTTTCGTAGAGTGATGGCTTGCCATCAGTTGCCTATTTTGGAGGATTGAGACAGTTTTTCTCCTACCTCACAGTGTACATAAGTAATGCCCGGGCCCCACTACGGACACACCTGTTCGTAATTCGGTTTTTAGACGTTTTTAAGACAGGTTTTTAATACATTTTAGGACGCTCCTCTCTCATTGGTTGTTCATAACACATCAAAAATGGGAGATGGATTTATCCATCCCAGATTGTATGAACGGGTTAAAGGAGGAAGGTCTAAAAACCGCTAAAAACTGGTCTTAAAAACGGGTCGAGACCGATTTACTAACAGGTGTGTCCGTAGTGGACCCCGGGCATAAGTGTCAGAGGCAATGTCTGCACCATTACTGGAAGATCGTGAGAAAAAAGCGGTCAGAGAAAGCCAAAAACGATGTGATCGGAAATCGATATTTCGAGGACGGATCCGGGCTAATAATAATAATAATAATAACGCTTGTTTATTGAGCCAAAAGGCCATACAAGATTTAATACACGTTACACCTCACAAATAAACTATTACACCTCTAGAAATACTATGCTACGTAAACGAAGCTAAACTTTCATTCCTGAGACTAAATCCTTTAGTCACATATTTACAAACATCTACATACATTTGGGGTTCGTAGATTTCAGGATACGGGGAAGCGATACGAACCCACCCCCAGCAAATGTTACTCTCAAATGCGAAAGCTCTTGACGCTCTAAGAGGAAGTGGTTCAAATCCTCCTCCTGCAACTTGCAAAGAGGGCACCGCCAAAACTCCAGGATCCATTTTCGAGTTACCTACCTTTCAAGACCCAGGGTAGGGAAATTTGTGTCCCAGCCCCCGACTATACACACATCCTACATATGCATATTGACATGTATGTCTTGTGTGTGTTTTATCCTCTTTCATGCCAGAGAGCTAACATCATTTCTTCTTTTAGTCCTTATTCGTCGTGCCAGAGGGGAAGACATTCAACGAAATATTTGTTGACCAAATTGTAGAATACCAGCGAGCCGTCTTCACACTATCCGAGGAGGAAAGATTAATCCTAACGAGGGATCCCCGTCGTGAGTATACCCTACCCTGTCTCTTTGTAGGGGCTCTAACTCCCAGATGGGTGTACTCTAAGGCCTGAGCAAAGGGTTACTTTTGAAAATTACCTTCGCCTTCAACTTTTAATGTTCGATGGCAGACCGGTATCCCATTCTCACTCCATCGCGACGTAGAGCGCATGCTTGTGTCTGATCTCCGATTTTTGGACAATTTCCTTTCTCCACTAACCCGAAACGAAATGTTTCGGGTCTTGCCATCCTCGATCTGCTAGTTCGGACGAAGAAAAGTGTTATTTTTGTTTTTCTTGCAACGTCTAGGATCTTTTGTTTGTACTTAGTCTGGGTCGTAAAGTGGCTGGTTTTGTTGGTGTTGATTACTAATTGGATTTTACAATGGTTGATCTGTTAGTGTCAGACATTTAGTAAATATGGAGAAGTAATTCATCAGCATTTTCTGGGCACAATGAAGCGCGGAGTTGCATTTAAAGAACTTGAGCGATCGCGCTACTGCATTGCGGGCATAATCGTGTAGCCATGGTACTTTAACTGCTCATGATTTCTCACTTTTGAATAACCCCTTCTGTACAAATGTTCCTTCAGCCTAAGCTGGCTATGAATCATAATTGACTGCGGTAAACGGGTACACCAGCTGATTTTATTCGAGCGACAGTTGTGAACATCACATGCTCGCTTTTCTAGCTTTGAGCCTGAAGAGGACTTTGAGCCGAAGAGGTAAATGACCAGTAATTACAATAAAATGAAGTTTTTCTGAAGTGCAAGTTACGGGAAATCAGAAATTATAGTCGTAGCTGGTTCATATCGAAGACTTGGGTTCACAGATGTATACGTCCGCTATAATAATAATTATAATAATTATTTGTAATCCTCTTCACAAAAATAATGTGAAGATAGTGGAGTAAAGACAAGAAAGAAACAAATAAGCAACTGAAAGAAGAACTAATACAATAAAATAAACACAAAAATCAACAGAATAAACGGATGAGCCCGTGAAATGGAGTAAGACGTTTATATGCTTGTCCAGATAAATTATTATGAAGCTTATGAAGCATCGGGAGCTTTGTATTTTTGGATTATTCTCCGATTTCGATACGATATAGGCAAATAAAGCAGGTATTTACAGTATTTGTAGTCCATGTTTGCGGCCGCGTAGCTACTGTGCTCTTTCCCTGGTCTTGGTGCATGGTTCTATCTGGTATAGGATAGATCTAGGATAATTCTGGTTCCTGTCGACTCTGCCCACGCTTACGTTCTGCTTGGCTGAACTGCTGCTTAATCCGAATTACTTTCATGGCTGTTTCATGGCGAACAGCGGACTGAGCAGGGTTACAACTGTACATGTCAGTTATGTTTGCACCACTTCGCTCTTTCACTAGCATATAAGCGTGCATATGTTAAAATCTGGTTCTATGCACATTCATACATTATTTATTTGTTTAGAGACGTTCCCCAGATATAAACTAATTCCTCGCGTGTGATCTTCGTTTCAGTTCTTCGACATGTTCTAATATATTTTTTTTTTCTTTAGTTACCACCACTGTTCGGACACTTCCTCTTTTAAAGTAATTTTGTTTTTATCTTATTTTGTATGATTTGCGAATAAAATCCTTTTCACCTCATCACCCGATAACCTCACATCCGGCGGGTCACACTTTCGCTGACTTCTGGATTGCAGTTCTAACGTTTTATAAAGAGAAACAAATTAGACAACTTCAGTCAGATCTGAGGGTAAGCTCAGCTGTGACGGATCGAAGGATTGGAAGATGGCGAAGTGGAGCATATTAGGGCTTTTAACCCTTGGTAAGTCCATGTTTCTTTTACTTGTTTCTACCCATTTTTTCGGACATAGGTTGCTTGCGTTCCAGTATTATTAGTTACGATCGTTGCTATTCTTGTTATTATTTCCGTACCAGGGACTGCCGTAATAATTACATTAGCTCCTCCCTGTTATTATTTTCGTTCCACGACTGTTAAAAAAGGAGTAAAGACGAGGGAGAGCTTAAAGGACCTGTCTTACCTATAGTACTAGAGCAACCTACTTCCATAATCACTGTATGTATTTCTAACCCCGGAGACCCCAATTTCGTACGGTACATTCTAACAAAACCACGCTGATTTTCTCACTTGTCGTGTTTTGCTACCTTCGACGTGTATCACGCTGTCGACGGTTGTCTGCGAGAAGTTTTTCCATCAGAAAAACCGGTTGTGTAAATTGTTTCCCTGTTTTCGCTATAAGTCAGTGTGTCTCTGAAAAGGCTTTAAAACAGCCAAAACCGTGGGTTATTTATGAAAGCACAACTCAGTTTTAAAGTATTCAAATATCATAAAATACTGTAAGTTGAAGAGTAAATAGTGCGAGGGGTCCTTTAACGAATAGTAGCAGAGATTGGGGTGATATCCATACCTACTGATAACTGCTCGCTACCAGGATTGCGCAGCAGACAGTACAGCAGAGGCCACTAGTGAGTGCTCTGGCGGATTAAACCGCAGTTTTTAGAAGCTAAAAAAAGGCGCAAGGCTCTACGAAATTCTCTGAAAAGTATCAACATTGAACTTGTCGCTTCCAAAGTAGCCAGAAGTGCTTTTTAGAAAGCATCATTAGTGAGCTGACAACGACGTGTGACAGAAGTTGGTTCTCCTTCCGTATTTTCATGCTCATGATTACAGTTAAAGTCACAATCCTTTAAAGCACAACTCTTACTCGAAAAGATTTTTCCATCATGTAATAGCTCAGAAATATAGTTTTTCAAAAACACATTGCTTTCAACGTGAAATTAGCTATTTTCTTCTTAGCGCTTGTTGACTCTATCGAGCCTTCCTGCTCTCTGGGGCGGCGGCTGGACGCAAAATATTTGAAAGCTGAGTCAGAAAGTGGGGAAAAAAAGAGAAACAAATGAAGTCCAAAATGGAAGATAGGCTTGATGATCTAACATGTTTTCGAAAAAGAGAACAACACTTTGAAGCTTCTCATGTCCTTATGTGTCGAAGACTAGCTCGCGGACCTTGATGCTTTCGGCGAATTTTGCATTGCGTTAGTGTGAAAAGTCGGCTTGGCGTAAAAAGCGCTAAAAAGTCGTAGGTACAAAATGAAACAATTGCGAAAGGCGGGGATTTCAGAAGCTTACAATTCAGTTAGAGACCTAGGGATATTAAAAAGGGCAGAATAAGCAAGAGGGGTCCTTTAACATTTTTTTTATGTCCCCTTCAAATTCAAGTTTGTTCTTGTTGTGGTTATTTCTAGTTATCGCAGCTTAATTTTGTATCGTAGTGTTGTGTAATTCTCTTTTCTTTTTCTTTTGTTTCTTTACCAACTCCTCCGACCATTTACATTGTATTTGTAGGGAGGGTTTCAATAAAAATTATTATTATATTTTACTTCACAGTCTAAACTGTCAATTACTCTCCCTTTTTCCCCTACTCCATTCATGTGCATATTATTTGGTCTCATATGTAATGCCTGTAACACATTTGGAATCTTGAGTGTCCAACACCCGGACTTCCAGACGTTTTTGGCCTGGCTATCTTCCAGATCCTTCTCGACGAAAACGGATGTCTGGAATCCGGAAGGAAAATCTGGAAGGTGACGCCTGAGTCTAATTGAATCAAATCTCTACTGCGGAGATTTCAAGTCTCCGCTTGAAGCTTCTTTCATGTGCGGAATTTTTTAACGTAAGGTAAAACTTAACCATATGGCGATATGTGATTGTGAATTATTCTGTTTTAGGGGAAATTCTGAATTTCCCGCCAAAGTCGAGTGTTGTTTGTCAGATTCGAGCCTTGTTGGTCGCGGAAACTCACATGTGGGCCGCATAAACGACCGCGGAAACACTGTTCGAGCCATAAACGCATTGTGGGATCGCGGAAAAGCGCTTTCAACCGGTGACACGTGATTGTGAATCTTTCTGGTTTATGGGTGAACTTCTCGAGACCGCACGTCCTACAGCTCGTTCAGAAGATGCGTCAGTAGTTGCCTACTTGTTAAAGTGCAGATGAATTTAATTTTGAACATTTATTTTCCTTTTCGAAACAAATCTTCCATAGGCTATACAGATAACTTTGGTCAATTATAATTTTTAAATTTTATTGGAATTAGCCAACCGTGTTTAGATTTAATTATTTATAAATTAATTTATTTATATATTAATTTGTAGAATTTCAAGTTATATTCTCTTTCAGCTTGCTTGGCTAACGCTACCGTTTTCTACCCGGGCAAGAGCTACACCTACGAGTACAACGCTTGGCTGAAGGCTGCCATCCCTGAGTTGAACGAGCAATATGCTGGAGTACATCTGAAAGGCAAGCTCATCATTGAAGTGGAAAGTGACCAGACTCTTGTACTTGCTGTAAGTGAAAGCTTTTTTCTCCTCTTCTGCTACAAAAAAACGACCTGGAATTGTTTCTGCTGTATTCCACTCATCGTACCTGTGACAGGATATGTCGCAGTAGATGCAGTTTGTTTTGAAACATTCCGAGATACTGATTACCTTGCTCAATTTTGAAATTACATATTTGCTGTCATTATTCAAACACGCTCTGTCTACCTATCTATCTATCTATTATAAGAAGATCTGAGAAAGAAAATCTCAAACCTGTGATCTTAAGTGATCTCAAGATCTCAGTTTTGTTCTTATTTGTGTCCTCTTTTAATTTGTAAGCCCAAGCGCCATTTAGTTGAGTTCTCTTCTTGACTATGGTAGCTTGTGTAAATAAATGATTCTGTGACGCTTAAAATTTAACTGAAAAGCCGACTTATTTGTGTATGATCTTATTGAATACATTGAATTTTTTGGATTTTGCTAAGGGATTCTTCTATTTCTCCACTATCTTCTAGTAGTGACGTTCAGAGTATCTACGGCCGTCTCCACAATGCAAATTCTACTGTGACGTGGAAAATTTAAATCTCAATACAAACGCAGCTTTTCAGTGGCCAGTGATCAGCTTGCGGAAAGCAAATAACTGCGAGAACACTTAATTTTCGTAAACCGTTTTCGTCAAGTATACAACACAGGTACAAGCGCATAGAACTACCCCAAGTCTGACAGGGAAATGAAAATTGATTCGTCAATAGCGGAGCAAGGAAGTTACGCATTTTCATCGGGTCTTCAAGCCTCTTTATGTGAATAAGTTATGGGTCACTAAATTGTCTTATCCTCGGCCCTTTCAGTTAAACTTTAAGTACGGAAATTGCTTTCCGGTTCAGCTTCATTTAATATTATAAATAAAAATGCGACACTATTAACTATTTATGGCACTGCCATAAGGCCTAACATATTACGTTCGTCTGTTGCTCGATAAATAATAAAGGGCTTAAGAATAGTTGACATGTTTTTTTGAAACTTGGTGTGAAGATCCATCTGGTAAAAGTGCAAGTCAAGTTCGTAGATGGGTCCTGTATAGCCCTATATTCAGGAGTGGAAGTTTCAAATTAGGGGGCGATAATTTTTTTGTTAGGCTCAATAGACAATCGGTTTAGGGGTAAGGAGGCATACCGAACCCATATCTAAACTTTGTTTTCTTGCTGGACAAGTATTTAGTTCGCCCGAATTCCGGGCAAAACAGGGAAATTTTGCAGCAGTAGATTTTTTTTTCAGATGTCGATGAGAGATTCAGCGTAGGGAAGGAGACATACTGGGTCCATTTGTGAATCCATACTGTTCTAGTTTTTTCAGCGGATCGATTTTTTAGCCCTAATCCGCGAAAAATAGCACTTTTACTCTTCGTACATTTCTAATAAATCTCTCTGGCCCATGATCAGTTTTTAGCGAAATCATTGAGATACAAATAATCAGGGACCGTCAGGAAAATCTACAGAGTAGCCAAAGTCGACAAATAAAAGTGTAATTCGTGAGGTCGTTTTTTTCGTTTTAAATACAATGAAAAGAAGAAAATAGTTTGTGTTTAGGCTTTTCCAATAAATTATTATTATTATTATTATCATGACGTTTATTTATACTGAAGCTCTTGTGAACCAGGTGCTGAGGCTGTTTTGCTGGATACAGAAGTCTAAGGTCCAAGCTTGGCGGATATTGCATCCTTTTTATATTCTGCTTTTCTTTATAGCTTCAAGACCTTGAAGCCCGCAAGTTCAACGAGGAGGTCGGCACCAACATTCTCGAGAACCATGAACAATGGAAGAACCTTGGTGAACCCGTCACCATCGTTGGTTCCCAGTGTCTCGAGAAGCCCATCACGGTCAACTTCCGTGGTATGGTGTTCGAGTCCCTCACCGTTGGGTCTAATGACCCACTGTGGTGTGTCAATTTCAAGAAAGGTCTTGCTTCCAAAGTCCAGCTGATCCTTAGGGGATCGAAGGGGTCCAAGGGAAGCATGGCTGCTATGGAAAACCTTAAGGCTGGAGAGATGGTGGCCTACTCACTCTCTGAGGTAAATCTTATTTGTTTTAGCTCCTAGGGCGAACCTTGCAGCTTCGGTTTCCCATCCCCTTATCTGTGTTTGTAAAATATCCAGTGGTTCAAGCTTGGTCGAGTACAGGGCGATTACCAACGTAATTTCGGCAAGAACAGTTTTCCATCAGAATTATTAAAGGACACCTGAATGAAGAGTACCAAGTATCATCCCTATCTGTATGACTTCCGTTAACATTGCCTGTAGAAAACCCAATCCAAATACGAAATAGTGTTTCCAAGCTATGATTTTTGCTCCATTTTGCATCTGTCCTTATTTCAGTACCGACCAATTTTAGAAATGAACAAATGTCTTCAATTACCTTTCTTCTGGAATATTTTTTTAACCAGTTAAGCCCAAACGTATATCTAGAAGAAATTCAGTACGATCCGGCCAGCGCTGTACAAGATTTGAGTGAATTGCGCTTTTTGTCTTGGAGCCTGCATGTGCAAACCTCCAGAAACGAACATCCCTGTTTTGAAAACGTCACGCTCAGGAGAAGAATGCTCTCCGTGGCCAAGTCTGTAAATGCATTCTCCATGGTGTGTTCATGTATGGTTTCATTGTTCAGGTGTCCTTTAACAACAGAAATGCCAATACTGTACCTTCCATAATTCCTCATTGTTTGGAGTGGTTGAAAGGGCTGATATTGACGATACGAACCTCCACGAAACACGTCTGATAGTCAGCTTTACCCCAACAAATAGATTTACTTCTTCTTGGCATTAGTTGCGTTTTTGCAGATACCATAGTATCTGATGCCACATTGTAAAGTCGTTTTCACAGTTACGTTCAAAAGGCATTTTTGCACTTATCGTGGTATCTGGCCAATCACCATGGTAACTGATATTCAGATACCACGGTCGGACCGTGGTGACTGATCGTGGTATCTGAAAAAATCATATCGCTTTCATTATCGCAAATTGGTGGGAAAGAAGTTCTGTCACTTCATTTCTTTTTGGATGATTTCTGAAAGCTCAGATCCGGCAGTTCTCATTTTTACAGAGCACCGTAGTATCAGATACCATAGTAATTGCAAAAACGACTAATTGCAGATCCGGTTATACCGTGGTAACAGGTACCATGGTGTTTGCGGAAACGCAACTATTATCACACTTATTTTTAAAGGAATGCGTCAGTGGCGAATGCGAAACCTGGTATGAAATCACCGAGCTTCCCGAGGAGCGCATTAAATCCGAGCCCAACCTGATCCCATCACCTGAGCTTTGCAAAGGAAGCAACTTCTTCCAAATCGTCAAGACTCGCGACTTTGACAAGTGCAAGCGTCCGACAATCCTGGCCCGAATCTCACCGATTGGATGGCGCTGCGCTGTCGACTCAGCTGTCTGCGGTGGAGCCAAGAGCGTAAGTTGGATTTCTGTATCAGAGGAAAGGGAGGAGGATGGAAGCGTGAGGTGATCTGACTTGGGTCTCGCGCTGTCGCGAGGCTAATTAGGATAATGCAGTGGGGGTCACGGGTTTTACTTAAAACGAATTGTAAGGTTTTGAGGTGCCGTTGCAGAAAAAATAAGCCCGGATCCGTTTCCCAGTCGAAACCGGAGACTTCGCGGAAAAAAATTAATCCCAATGACCCGGTGAGTTATTCCTAGCCTCGTTTTTGTTGCAATAGCACTGCCGCATCGCTGCTGCAGCACTTCTTTGCTTTTGCATAATATGCGTTTTTGGATTCACTTTCTTCTTGGTTGAAGCGGCAGCCCTGCAGCATCTTGCAGGGAAGCACGGACTTGGTCGGGGAGCAAGTCCGTGATTCTCGAGAACCGCTGCCGTCTTCCTCAGAAGTCAGAAGCGCTGCAGTGCAAAAACGGATGTAGAAAGAATCAGTCCGGAATCCGCCGAGAAGTGGACCTGCAACATGCAACAAAAACGAGGCTCCTGTAACCTTGAAGGGATTGTCATTGCCGGTTTTCCGATCTACTTTTCCGGCTAGACAGCGTGAATGAAATTGTGCTTATCGTCCTTTTGGTTTTTATGGCACTTGAGCTTACTCAAGTGCCATATAGCGATTGTTATTTCTGTCCGTCAGTCGGTCTGTCGGTCCCGGTTTTGCTAGTTCGGGCACTTCCAGATAAGCTAGGACGATGAAACTTGGCAAGCATATCAGGAACTGGACCAGATTAAATTAGAAATTGTCGCTTCCTCGATCCGACCATCTGGAGGGGAGTGGAGGGAGGGGGAATCCGGAAAAAATAGGAAAAATGAGATATTTTTAGCTTACGAACGGGTGATCGGATCTTAATGAAACTTAATACATGGAAGGACTTCGTGTCTCAGACCCTCCGTTTTAAATCCAGACCGGATCCGGTGACACTGGGGGGAGTTAGAGGGGGAAACCGGAAATCTTGGAAAACACTTAGAATGGAGGGATCCGAATGAAACTTGGTGGAAAGTACAAGCAAAAGTCCTAGATACGTGACTGATATAACCGGAACGGATCCGCTCACTTTGGGGGAGTTGGGGGGGGGGAGAAGTCCGAATTTGTAGTGATCCCGCGAGTTCCGTGCTTCCTGATGTGCTGGGACGATGGAAATTGACAGGCATGTCTGGGACCCGACCAGCTTAAATAGGAAATCATCAATCCCCCGATTCGACCATCTGGGGGGGGGAGTGGAGGGAGGGTGAAGCCAAAATTTGAGGTATTTTTAGCTTGCGAACGGGTAATCGGATCTTGATCAAAATTGATATTTAGGATGACCTCGTGTCTCAGACATCTCACTTTAAATCCGGGCCGGATCCGATGACACTGGGGGGAGTTGGAGGAGGGAACCGGAAATTTTGAGAAACGCTTAAAGTGGAGGGATCGGGATGAAACTTGGTGGGAAAAACAAGCACAGGTCCTAGAAACGTCATTGACACAACCGGACCGGATCAGGGCACTGTGGGGGAGTTGGGATGGGGGTCCGGATTTCTAGCGATCCCGCGAGTTCGGCATACTTCCTGGTGTCCTAGGGCGATGAAACTTGGCAGGTATGTCAAGGATCCGAAAAGATTGACTTGAGAACAGCCGTTTCCCCGACCCGACCATCGTGGGGGGAGTGGGTGGATGGGGAGTCCGGAATCTAGTGGCGTGCATAACTTTTGAACGGGTGATAGGATCTTGATGAAAATTGATATTTAGGATGACCTTGTGTCTCAGAGACCTCACTTTAAATCCGGGCCGGATCCGATGACACTGGGGGGAGTTGGAGGAGGTAACCGGAAATTTTGAGAAACGCTTAAAGTGGAGGGATCGGGATGAAACTTGGTGGGAAAAACAAGCACAGGTCCTAGACACGTCATTGACATAACCGGACCGGATCCGATGACACTGGGAGGAGTTGGGGGAGGGAACCGGAAATTTTGAGAAACGCTTAAAGTGGAGGGATCGGGATGAAACTTGGTGGGAAAAACAAGCACAGGTCCTCGACACGTCATTGACATAACCGGACCGGATCAGGGCACTGTGGGGGAGTTGGGGTGGGGGTCCGGATTTCTAGCGATCCCGCGAGTTCGGCATACTTCCTGATGTCCTAGGGCGATGAAACTTGGCAGGTATGTCAGGGATCCGAACAGATTGACTTGAGAACAGCCGTTTCCCCGACCCGACCATCGTGGGGGGAGTGGGTGGATGGGGAGTCCGGAATCTAGTGGCGTGCATAACTTTTGAACGGGTGATCGGATTTGAATGAAACTTGTCTGGTGAGCTATCGCCTCGGACGTTCAGTGTCACGTCCGAGTCGGGTCCGATACCTGTGGGGATGGGGGGGGGGTGGAAAACTCAAGAAACTCTAAAAGTAGAGGGATTGGGACGAAACTTAATGGACGGAACAAGCATTAGGCCTAGATGAAATTGACGGAGCCAGATGGTTTCGGGGCTCTGTGGGGGGAGTTGGAGGGGGTTTCCTGGAATTCCGGTAGTCGTGAGTTAGAATAGTTCCAGATGTAAAACGACAACGAAACTTTGCAGGCATATTAGCGACCCGAATTATCTTGACTTAAAAACCTGACACAACATACCCCCGGAAACTTCCGTTCCTAGATCCGAGCATTTTTGGGGGAGCAAGAGAAGAGAAATATGGACTTCTATAATTGTGAACGAGTGGTCTGATTCGAGTGAAACTTCATGGGTGATACGAATCGATGGCCTCGACATGTAAAACATGCGTTCGAACCATATGCGACCACGATTAGGGGAATTGGGGGTGGGGGGACTTTTGACATGCACAAGAACCAAACGGATGGACCGAATGAGATGCAATTCGACAGTGCCGAGTTTATGCGGCCTAGATTTGTTATTTGGCGTCTGGGCCGGATTCGGCCAAGGTAGGGGGGGGGGGGGTACTGGAAACTTGCAGATAGGCTATGCTCCAATCTCAGTCAAACTTGATGAGGGAATTAAGAGATTGGGCCCGAACCGGCTCCGACAACGTTGGTGGGAAGGGGGGGGGGGGGGGGGGGGGGGGGGGGGGGGTACCGGAACTTTCCAAAAATGCTCAGATTCGAGTGAAACTTGGTAGATGGTATAAACGAAGATGCTTTAGGTGGTCGATTTTTTTTTATTCCGAACCAGATTCGGCCACGGTAGGTGGAAATAGAGTGAGTACCGGAAATCGTGTAGCACGTCTAGGGATCAAACAAATGGATTTATTGGGATGAAAGTTTGAACAGTCATGTGCATTTGCAATCGAGACGATGCCGGAACTGCTCAAAAATGAGTGAAACTAAATATCCTATTTCTATTTCCGAACCGCCTTTTTGGATGGCGGGTGTATTTTGTGACGTGTTCATCTACTTTCTTGTACAGCCTACTCGTACAAGTGCCATATGAGCTCGTAGCTCTTGTTGCTTTTGCCTATTCATTCTTGTTAAGATGGTTACCATTGAATCGAAAGTACGATCGTATAAGTGACTCACCGTCAGCCTGGGGTGAAATAGGATTCAACAGCAACGAGACATTAGTGTTAGTGGGGCTTCTACGCTATTGAATGAATGAATATTTTTATTTCCCATTAAGAATTGATGGAATATAAGAAAAAAGGATTGCCCTTATTACCAAACATTCAGAATACCCCTAACAAGTTACTCAGATAACCGTCAGTAGCGAAAATAATAACATGTTGCAAAAATAGGGTCATTGGCCTCTGGACGCCTAAAACGCTTTTCATCATTTTTTTTTCAGAGTACAGGTTGTTCAGGGAATTTTTGAAGGCATTTATGGAGTCAGTAAAAACTACTTCAAATGGAAGGGCGTTCCAACAGTCCAGAGCTCCGTTTTTGAAAGACCATCTTCCAATGTCTTTGGCAAATCTCCAGCCATAATGTGTTTGCTTTTTCTAGCGTCTTTCAACCCAGCGCATCATCGCATGCGAGGGCCGTCAGGGAGAGTTGGTCATCCAACGCCACGTTGTTGCCGACATCCGCAATGTCCAGCCCTATGGTACCATCACCGAGCCAATGAAAGCCAAGACTTTCGTCATGTTGGAACTTAGGGGAGAGACATCGGGGAAATCTATCACCACAAGAGGACAGGCAACCGGTGGCCAAAGGGTTGACTCGTTGCTGTATGTTCACACACCGAGCCAGCAACATGGAGGTTAGTATAGTCGCAAATGCGCAAGTCACAGATCTGGCTATGTACTTCCTTTTTACGGGAGTATTGATCAGAGAGTGGGCCCCTGTTTCACTTTTCTCGTCAAGATCATTAACCTGAGAACTGGGAGTGACTTTTTATTTAAAGTTTAACTGAAAGGGCTGAGATACGACAGTCTATTTATCCATCATCTAATCCACTTAAATAAGCTTGAAGGCCTGATGAAAATGCGTTACTTCCTTACTTCGTTGTTTCCGAACAGTTGATGCTATCGAATGAACTTATTCTTACTGACTCGCTGAATGCTTGAAATATTTTGCAACTTTCAGTCGTGGAATTCGAGGGGGAGGGCGTTCCACAGACGTGATCTTGCGCGTGATCATCTCTCAGATAGTAAGATTCACTTTGTTGGCCATTGAAATCCAAGCTTTTGCTGACATTCAAATTTGCCGCGGCCGGATGAATTTTGACCTGTCTTCCAAGCAGCAACTTGGGGTCTGCCACGTCTCTCTAAAACCTGAGATGAAAAAATTAAAAATAAATTGTCAAAATAATCTTGTTCTTCGAATCCAGGATTAAATAACAGAGGAAACATATTTCAATTAAACTTTAAGCTCTCCCCGGAACCAAGAGTTTCATAATAGCTAACGCTTTGGACGTTATCTTTTATGGTTCTGCAAACGTTATGCCAAAAAATGTTATGCGTAACAAGCATTGCCAGGATGAGCGAATCTACGTCTGCTGAATTTTCCGATATAATATCAGCAGATATCTTTCAGTGGTGTTTCGGCTCTTATTATATGTATAACTTTATGTTGCATAAAGTTTGATTAACATATCAACTAACATTATAATTGTTATAACTTCGCATCCTTATGTTATCTTTTATGCAACTCCTGACTGAGTAGGAGCCTAAAACGATATTCTTCTTATGATTTAGTCATAGTATAGTCTTAAGGGGTTTCCTGTTGGCTTTCTCCACAAACCAAGAGCACTCCTCTGTACTGTATGACTTAGCAGCTACTGCTGTAAGACTACTGCTGTCAACGACCTGAAGACTCTGAGAAGGTTCATGAAGGTAGATTTGTCTCAGAAAAAATTTCACTACTATAATATAGTTCCTTTATTTTAGTTTCCTTATTTTCGTCTAAATGCGTTATTTTCTTGTGTTACCATCTTTTCGCATGGTATTAGGCTTTTTGTGCGGATAAACTATTATTTTTTATTACGAATTTTAGGATTGTTCGTTCACACACTAAAGCTAATCCTTTCCTGTTTTTAAGCAAAGATGTTCTTGCTGAATGTGCTCACTTGTTTTCCAGGTCCAGTCCCTAAACCGGGTCTTACTGACTCCTTGAGACTAGGCGGAAAACGAATGGACCCATCTGTTCTCACCAAGGAGATCCGTCGACTTATTACTGAAGTTGTTAGAGATATGGAATCCAAGGAATTCTACACCAACCCGTCCACCCTCGGTGTCTCCGACAAATTGGGCATGATTCGACGCGCTGCAGCCTTCTTGAACTATGAAGAGCTTCGCTCTGTATTTAGCAAGGAGCTTAACATGGATGAGGACAGCACCCAATTGTAAGTTTCCATTTTCTGGTATAATAGAAGAAAATAGAAAGTAATTACCGAAAAAAGCCCGTGGGCCATGGCAACAAAAATGTGTCTTAGAAATTCGCTAGCTTACAGAACTAACACGCTGCTCCTATTCTGAAAATCTCGTTCTGTACTTCATCGCAAGCCTCAAGTAGCATCCAATTTTTTTCACAGTAACGAAACATTCATCCTTCATCATCATTACCATTCATTCTTCATTATACACTCTCTTACCAAGTACCTTCTTTCTCCATTCCTTCAGTTCCACACCATCACACAAATGAACTACGCTTTTGTCCTTATTACCACGCATAGGACATTATTTTCACACATCTAACGCACTACCATATACCTCAGATAGTATCTTACGCTTGTGAACGTGTTTATGCTCTAAGTAAAAGATCGGTTGTTGCCACGAATGATTGGAGGAGGATGGTTCGTTATACACCTCCACCGTTAAATGGCATTGAACATATTACACATTTAAGTGCATGAATATTCAAAACTGGGTACACCTATGTGGAAGACCCGTTGAAAAATTTATCTCAAAATAGTACTATGAAGTAGCACGAAAAAGCAGCATGCAGTACTAACGATGCTACTGCATGCTTCTACTTCAAGGCTACCGTGTTACTGCATACTACTATATTAGCAAGACTGGATCCTACTATGGCAAGACACGGTGCTACTGGATACTACTACATAAGATTAGACCAGTCTGAGGCACATTAAATGATAGTATTCTTTGCTATTACATAGTATTACATGTGACTTTTTCGTACTACTACGCAGGCTACAAATTTTTCATCGTGGAGGAGGGCCTTGTTTTAAACAAAAATTTGCATGTGGCGCCACCGCTGGAAAACTTATCCGATAATAGTATAAAATGCTTTTACTATTCATGTCTTTCTTTTCAGCCAAGTGGCTAAGGACTGTTTGGTTGCATGCGGTACCAATCCAGCCATCATGCTCATCAAGGAGATGATCGTCAAGAAGAAGGTGACCGGAGAGAGAGCCAGACAAGCTTTGGCCGTCCTGCCCATCACCATTAAGACCCCGACCCGCGAGATCTTGAGCGAACTCTTTGTAAGTAAATAGTGCGTGGCACTGGGTCTCTACTGAGGTACAGGGGGCTAACTCTGTGCCTCAAACGCTCATACAATCAATCAAGTTTATTTTCCAAATAGCTTAAAGCTAGAAGAGAAAGAAAGTAGTTACCAGTACTTTTATCCCGTATGGTTCGAAGAAGAGTTGAAGGCCGATACTACTTCACGAATTTTTTTCTCGGCAGCTAGCCCCAACACCGGTCCGCTAAGAGTCGATTGCTTTCGTAGCCATTTGAATTTGTTTTTCGCGCAGCTCGTTGTTGCATGGCAAACTTTTGCGCAGTGATGTAATTGTCGTCCAAACCAATCAGATAATCTGTATGGTCGAGATCATTCGGGAAAGTTCATGTACCGATGCGTACTTTGATATGGAGGATGGGAAACGCAAGGAACCTCCTTTAGTGTTGACCTGCGTGCTGTTTGAGAAAGGCTTGCCTGAATGAACTGTCCAGGTTCCTGAACTGACGGGAAAACTTGACAGCTTTTAAATCTTCAAGAACGCGATAGTAAGTGATACAATGAGTGGTGTATAGCGGTCTATAGAATCAGTTGTGTATAGAGTGATCGTTTGGCATCAGTTGTAGTTTGGGGGATTGAGACATGGGCCATTCGTGGCCTGAGTTTCAACCGTACGACAGCATAGTTCAAAAATAAAATAAAATAAGAAACCGTTTTTTTTTTACCCCGGACGTAAAGATTTCGAATGAAAATGCGGCAGTTTTATGCTGACGCCGAGACAGTAGCTCTTTCTGTCCTTAGTAAAGCTGTAAGCACATTGCAATCAAAACTGGCTTCAAGGTATTCATATTATTATATACACATAATCATGAAGTATCAAAGTATTTTTAGTAGTTACTTATACTTGGTATAAATTCGAAACCTCCCTTTAGTCGTACCCGCTGGTTGGTCTAAGGATGGATATTTTTTTCCAAGAAATTCTTCTTATTTCCTTCCTATTTCCTTTGGTTAGTTTACTCAATTTTGGGGGGTTTAAGTAGGCTATCTAATAGGAATATTATTTCGTTCATTCCGAAGCCTACACGTTTTTTTTTATATTCTATACCCACCCTGTGATTTTTATTTCTGTTTTTAGGTAATATAAAAATAAGTTAAATTACGACTACGGGTTATTCAAAAAAAAAAAAAAATACCCACCGTGTTTTATTTGTAAGTGCTCGTTTCTTGCCTGAAATTTAGTCCACAGAATTCTTCGTAATCCTTTGTTTTATTTTAGGACCTTTTGGACTCGAAGGTAGTTAGCGACGATGAGCAGATGGAGGTCACTCTCGCCCTCTCTCTTGCCACCATTGCCCACCAGGCATGCGTTAACCAGACAGTAAGCAGAAGCATGTATCCCGTCGCCGTCATGGGACCTTTCTGCTCCCCTTCCGAGCCTCTGATTGTCAGGAAGTTGATCCCCTATTTGAGCAGCCGTATTCGCAAAGCTGAATGTAAGCACTGTTTCTCTAGAGCGTAATACTTTTTTTTGCTTATTTTGCTCACCAGTTTTCTCGCCTAAGGTACAAATAACAACCTACTTCACAAATGCCTGATACTGGCTGGGCTGGGGATCCAGCGACTGCAGAAACTTTGCCCTTTGGATGTTAAAACCATCCGTGGGTTTTCCTTTACCCGGAAGGGAGACGGGGAGCGAGTGTGTAATAAGAAGGGCGGAGCCTTGTTTCAGCGGATAGGCTTTACGCAGGGAAGAACTTCTACTTTCGGGATTCGAACTCGAAATCGGTTAAAAAACGCAGCCTCGAATCAACTGGTTAAAGATATGGACATTCTCGTTGAACAGTCCGCAGCGAAAGTCGAAACAGGTATCGGCATAGCTGAATGTTGATAGCGTTTATACGAGCAAATTTTCACTTCCTGAACTGACAGAAGTTTGATAGCAGATAACGCAGGTTTATACATTATTTTGGAACATTATGAGACTGTCTGTCATGACTCATTTAGTGTTGTGTTTCGCGAAAAGATAAGAAAAGGGTCATAAGATATATATTATCATAACATTTAACATAAGGATGCGCTAATGTTGTCTCTTATCAAACTTCTGACAATGTGTTACTTTTCTTGTGCCCCATCATCGCTATTGCCCCAGTACATATTTTTGCTCAAGTTTTTCCCTGTGTTCATGCAGGGCTCGGATTAGTCTGCACCAGCCACTTTTGGTATATTCTCGCCGTTCCCCGAGTACTCCTTTTGAAGAGTCCTTGCATTTTTTTTTGTCCTGGGACTCATACGCCGTGTTCTTGCGAGTCTCCACGGGCGGAGAACGTCGCGATTATCATCACCATCATAAAAAAAATAACTCTCTTTCAGATTCGGTATAGGGAGTCGATTTGGGAGTTGCTAGGTTCTTGTTTTTTTTTTTAAGAACAGATAGAGATGGGTATTAAGAATTTCCAAAATCAACATCGAGTTTGATTATGGTCTAAAACTGATTTTGAGAAAAAGTCATCTTTTCATTTTGGTTTCAATTTTCGTTTAAGGAATAACAATGTAAGATTAAGTAAGATCGAAATTAAAGTGGATCCCGACTAATTCCGTCATCCGAATATTTTTTTTTTTTAACAAAATCCAATTTGGAAGCACTCCCCATGTTCTCGTTGTTTCCCGTCCGTGGAGTCCACGTGGAGTGACTCCCTCTATTCCTCGCCGTTCCCTTTGATTCCCCGAGGAGTCTTGGGCAATGGTGAGAATACGCCTTTTGTCTCGTGACCTCTGATCTTCGCTGGCCGGATTGTGAGGCGTGGAAGAGAGTTGCATAAGTTCACCAAGTCTTTCTGTAAACCCATCAAGAGGTTTAAGCTTAAGATAAAAACAACTGTAAGAAAAAATTTTAGAGTCTGGACTTGGAAGATTTTTTAATTGAAATTTGATTTTATTTAGACCTTCAACATCGTGAAAAAAAAGAAAGAGCTGCGCTCCTGTTGGCGGGTGCATGTGTGCAAAGGTGGATTTAGTAGTAAAATATTAAGAATTTGAATTAAGCTCTTAAGAATGTACACACCGCCCGTCACTCGCCTATGTGAGGAGATAAGTCGTTACAAAGTAGGTTTACTGGAAAGATTGCACACGTGCACCTGCCAACAGTAATAAAATTTATTCAACTATATTAACTCTTTATCTTAGGAATTCAAGGTAGAAACATGAAACACAAACAATATAAGAATTAAAAGTTATAATCTGAGAAGTGAGGCGAGCAGAAGGATTTCTATCATGAATTGAATCTCAAGTTTCAGAAGGTGAGCAACATACAGAGCAGTAGTAAAGCAAAATCAAACCAAGATGATATGGGTTTTCTAAAGGTGTAGGTTTGTGTTCTCGCTCGGACTAAGAAATAAAACAGATTCGACGGTAATGTTTTTCTTCTTTTTTGTCTACTATAGCAAACGGAGAGAAAATCGCATTCATCACTGCCTTGAGCAACCTTGGCCACGAGAGCATCATCCCAATCCTTATCCCGATCATTGAAGGATCCGAAACTGGAACTTCAGGTTACAGTGCCAAAGACCGAACTAAGGTAAACTCAAAGTCTGATTATGTAAACAAAGTTAAAGGCTTCTGTAGATTTCACCTTGGGGCTTGGTTTCCATGTCAACCACATTTTGTCTGCTACGGTGACTCTCCATAATAATGATATATTGCAAAACAGTAAGCAAAGGTCTTTTGAAACATTCAGGGTCGGACGTTTGGGAAAGAAACATTTCGTCAATTTCTTTCTTGAATCGGCTCAGTGATCGAGAGTTTGCTGTTTCTTCCGGCAGTTGAATCTAATGGGGCGGCGCGCGGTTTTTTAAACTCCACCGACCAGAATTTTGCGGCAATGACCGCGTAAGTTGTTAAAGTTGAAGTTTAGGATGTCGTCAGCTTCGACGTTTTCGTGCATACCGTGGCATAGCTTATATGTCTCAATGAAGTCCCCGCCTGTAATGGGTTACCTCACCGTGGTTTAGCTGCAGCAAAACCGTTAACTATCCTCGGAGTTATGATAAGAAACTCAGGCAACTATCCGAAAAGGACGTAGAGTCGAGCCGAACCCACGCCATTCGAAAAATTAGTATGATTACGACGCGGTATGTAAAGCCGCGGTCACAAGCGTGCCCAGCCAAGCACAGATGCCTATGCGTACATGCCCAGGCTTAGCCAGTCACCGAGTTCTAGAGCCTAGAACTCCATGCCTGGCCCGAATCTGTGCCTATGCATGGGCGTGAACGATGATGCTAGGTACGTGCATAGGCCTCTGTACTTGGCTCAGCATGCTTGTGAACAGGGCTTGATGCTCTGTGTAATATAAATTAGCAAGATAAATGCATCCTCATGGAGAGCTTTTTGTCATAAGTTCGATAACACTTGACAGAAGATACGCATCCTTGTGTTATGTGTTATTATTTCCTAAATAAACACTCAAACTGTTTTAGTTTTATGTTCCATAGCCAGATCAAAAACCACCTGCATATTCGAGATATATTTGTGTCAACTCTGAAATCAAAACTTTGAAGAGAAACCGCCTGGATTGAAGAAATCCTTAGCGCTCTTGCAGTGTGATGCTGGTAAAAAGTATTTCTTATAACAGTACTCTTTCATAGATGTTCGAAGATGCCAAATCGCCCGAACTCGTCACACTCGCAGCATTTTCAAGAGCCGTGGCCTCGAGGAGGAAGAAGAAGAACTAGGACTATCCAAGCGAAACAAGAAGAAGAACTATGGCGTTCCTGAATGGGAGTCCATGGGCATGGGTATGTATCAGAGTTTTCACTATTGTAATAAGTTTGTTCCTGCTAGTTTCTAAAGTCAGGAGTATTCAGCATTTCCCTGTAACAGCTTTTCACCTGAGGAATTCCTTATGCTTTTGGGATCCCAAAAGGGGATACTTCATGAAGCTTTTCCGTCCATCCGTCTGATAGCACGACAACTCTCGAAGGGGCTGGGATATTTAGTTCAAGCTTGGGGGGGGGAGGGGTGTTTTTCGTCGAAAGTACAATCGAAGTTCATAGATGGATTTCCTGGCTGTATATTTAGGGGTCGGGGTTTCAGGTTGAGGGATGAAGAAAATACCTGTCCTGGAAAATGTGACAGTCGAATTGCGGTAAGAAAACATGCTGAATCCAGATCTGAACTTAATTTTCTCACTGCAGGAGACCGAAAATCTGCCAGACCCGATTGTTTCTTCTGTCTTGTTGAACAAATGTTTTACGAGGGAAACCTATAGGAAATCTCCAGCTCAAATCCTATTTTTTAATCTAAATATTGTTAATCCTCAGGCGGTTGACAATAACGCCCTTAGATGGTTAAATAAAACCTGACTTAAGAATTGCATAGCCTTCTTTTTTGTTGGCTTACATAATATTCCTTAGTTTATTCAGTCATGAATCATCATCATGAATTCATCGTCTGAAAGTGTGATCTTGTCTCACTGTAGTGGATGATTTATCTCCCTTTCTTCTTCTTCGACGCAGTCGTCGCGAACGAGAACGGGCGTCAGGGCATGCGCAGAGGAAAAGTCCTGGAATTCGTGGCTATTATTGCCACACATTATTGGGCGATAGGAAAATCTCATTATTGATGTTAACTGAGAAAACTTTAACTTATGCGTAACTACAAGAGATCTTATAATAATAATAGTAACTATTTCAGCCTATAGTAATAGATTTATTGCCCATCATACTGTACCAAAGTACAAAAAGATGGAGTAATTACATATAGAAGAAGAAAAAGAAAAAAGAAAGAAAGGAAAAAAGAACATTAATGGCTGCAACAATAAGGGAGAGAATGCAAGAAGAGAGAACGTTTATGCGCCTCAGCCAAAAGATCTGTGACGTGACGTGTGACGTGTTACAAGGCAATCTTACCCGGATTTGCGAAGTGATGGATTCAACGATATTCTGTTCCACTCCACTGCTCTTTGATCGGCTACTCAAGTTTCCCTTACACGTATCGCCACACTATACTTATCATAGTGTTATCCTGATTAATCATTATTGTTGTAGGTCAGAGACAGTTTGGTGGCTTCGAGTCCGGTATGGAAGAAGAAGAACTTGAGCTTTCTTCACAGGAGCGCCGCCGCTTTGGCATCCCTGATTACGTCACCAACCTCAACAAGGGCCTTTTGCACAAATACGGAGTACCTGAACACGAAATTGCCCAGATGCAGAGGAAGAACACCGGCTACCGTGGTAAGATTAAGCTTCATTTTTTTTCGTCTTAGATTCTTTATAGCAACGAGCATATAGTCCTGGGCCTCTTTGCATGTGTTTCTATAGGTTTGTGGGGAGGATGCAATGTAAGATAGATAGGAAAGACGAATTTCTGGTTTGGATTAGATTAGACTGTAGATGGGGTGGGAGGATTAAAAAAGGTTAAACAAATCACATCGCCCTCCAAAAGGTGACACATGTTTGTGTAACAAGACCCTTTTGAAATCAACATACATACACCTAAATGATAACAGAAAAGGGAAAATAGAAATGTAAAATTTTGTATTTGCAAATCAGCTAGTACGCGTCGCCACCGCCCTTATTAATACTTCAAGGGTCCATCTGGAGATAAGTAAAAGCTTTGTTTACGTATACTAATGAAGGGCTCTACTGGACTCAAGACCGCTAAGCATTGAAGTGCTGAACCGTTTTCACGCACTGTAAAAGAGCAAGAGTGGAATTGACGAAATAATTGTAATACGGAATAATGTTGTTTTCCGTTAATAGGGAGTAATGTTGGAACTTTTCGGAAAGAAAATGTTCAGTAGTGTGCACAATACTCTTCCCGGTCCACTGTAATAGTTTCACTCCTATTTTCGCCAATATTAATTGACTACTTTAAGAGGAGTCTTGCATTAGAACGGTTCAAATGACTACACGGATATAATAATAATAATATAACTGCAGTAAAAAAGGCTTTCGCCTCTGTTAATTTCTCGAGACACTGTGTACACTAAATTCAATTTCAGCCAGGTATCCACGCCTGCTTTAAACTGATTGATATTTTCGGCATTTACGATATTTTCGGGGAGATTATTCCATGGATAATCTCAGGGATATGCCCCTGATAGCTACTGCCTTTTTTCTTACCCGTTTATGGACAAGTTTAAAGGATCCCTCGCACTATTTACTCTTCAACCTACAGTATTTTAAAATATTTGAGTACTTTAAAATTAGGTTGCGCTTTCAACAAACAACCCACGTTTTTGGCTGTTTTATGCCTTTTCCGAGACCCGTTGACTTGTAGCGAAAACAGGGAAACAACTTACATAACCGATTTTTCTGATGGAAAAACTTCTCGCAGAAAACCATCGACAGCGTGATACACATCGAAGGTAGCAGAATACGGAAAGTGAGAAAATCATCGTGGTTTTGTTAGAGGTGTAAGAATGTCCCGTGCGAAATTGGGGTCTCCGGGTTTAGATATAAATGCAGTGATTATGGAAGTATGTTGCATTAGTATTATAGGTAAGACAGGTCCTTTAAAGATTAAGATGTTCGTCGTCGGCAGTCCAGTGAGAAGCCATGCGGGAAAAACCTCCAGCCAATTAACTCACTGTGTGGCACTTTTCAAGCGACGATACAACAACCTCGAACATTTGATGCAGCTGGTGTTACATTCGCCCTAGTCTGGCTAATATTTATCCTGTTTTAGGCATGAACCCTTCTGGTTATGGTATGGGCGGTGCATATGAGGAAGAAGAAGAGTATGAGCTCTCGCCGTCACAATTTACCATGTACAACATTCCCCAGTCAGAAGCTAAAATCAACAAGGGAGTTCTACGCAAGTATGGAGTTCCGGAACATCAGATGTCTACGTTCAAGAAACGAAGCAGCAAGTCCTCATTCGGTATGGCTCTTTTGTATTACCCTCCCCCCCCCCCTCCGACTTTGGCCGCACAAGGAACCAATTGGTTAAAGTTTTTTTTACTTTCAGAAATAAATAGTTATAGTTAGCACAACCATATTTGTCCTGCTTCGACATCTGGACCTCAGTAGCTGATATGGGTTCAATTCATTTGTTACTATAGACATTGTTCTTCTTGACCCATCAGGCTATGATAACCAGAGGCGACTTTAATTAGTTGTAAATAGAAACAATAGATGGCGTGCGAAACGGGGCAGTCAAATATAGATAACACTGAAAAAACCGTCATATTTTTGTGAAGCTTGTTATATAGCCTGGATATAGTGCTCGTGGACAGCGTTTCTTAGAATTCATAACGAATGGTTTAGACACGTACCCGAAAAATCTGATTGATTGTTTTTAAGAACACACAAGGCTACTGGGAATCAAGGGAGGTCGTATATACGTAGAAATAAAGTGCAAATATTCAGTTAAACGTCTAACAACGTTTCGTCAACAAAATGTTGGGACCAGGCTGAAATGAACTTCTAGGAAAACGGGAGTTTCTCAAGAGAAAAGGCATCATGACGCCAGTAGAGAACCGTAAATGCAGATCTGACTTAATAGACTGATCCATATTACACAAGACAGACAGATACTGCCCTGACCAAACGTTAGTGCAAAACATTGACCTCCTTCCCGCACTCCAACATCCCTGTAGTGTGGATTGTATTTACTCTTAAGAGGGTGGATTATAATCATGTAGAAAGTTTTTGGAAATAAGAAAGTATGGAACGATCGATGACACGACATGCGTTATCTGTTATCAAACTTCTGACAGTGTAATGAACCAGTAAGATAGGTAGGACTGAACTCCGCTCCCACTTTGATGATTTAAACAAAACAGAGCGATTGTAAAGAGTTAACACTTGCGCCAAGACTTTAAGAAGGGACACACACTCGAATAGCAGCTGTAGATAGATAGATAGAAAGTTTATTTTAAAAATCGACTATCGTGGTTATAAACCAAATTTGCGATTATTGTCAAACAGACAGAAAAAACTACAATATATGTGTAAAATGTCAGTACGCTTAAAAATTCAAACTTCGTTAATATTTCACGAACTCTGGAACAACACTTTTTGCATATCTAGCGTATTTTGTAGGTACGGGACAGAGCTTGGGAACCTTAGAACTTACCACTCTTTCTGGTCGACTTCTAACATTTTGATAGGGGGGAGGGAGGACTTGGGAGTGGAGAGGGTGAGATACCATGCCTGAACCGAAGTCAGTGCTTAGCTCCTTTCTGCGCTCCTGCAGTGTTTTTAGGTTAAAATGTTTTAAAAGGTATGAGTAGGGAAGCTTCGGTCCACTATGAATAATAAGAAGAGCCCGCTTCTGTATCCTTTCTAGTTTATCTCTTTGTTCCTGCGATAATGAAAAATGCCAAACGGGTGCTGCGTATTCCAGGGTGGGTCTGATGAAAGAAGTATAAACTCGAAGTAGGTGACACTGGGGTATTTTCATTTTTGAAAGGAGTTTTAACTTTTGTATTCCTGCATTGGCTCGTTTCAGCATGTCCTGACAGTGGGCTTCCCATTTTAGATCTGGGGTAATGTTAACACCCAGTAGCTTAATTTTCTCTGCCTTCATTTTTTTCGGTATTTCTTCTTTGAAGGCAGGATTTGATTTTATGAAAGAAATAGTTAAAACCGCTGTTTTCGCCAAGTTAGCTTTCATATCGCTATTCTGTGCCTCGTCTGCCACCTCTTGGATTATTAGCTTAGCATTACTCATTTGGGAACGATGACAGATTTCAACAATGCTAAACGAACCTCCCAGGAAGTTTGGGAGCTCTATCTTATTTCGGTTTTGTCATTGTCAAATTTTGCACATACAAGGTCCAGATATAGTATATCTATTCAAATATTTTCATCTGTGTGTCTGCTGTTTCAGGCGCTGGGCGTTCCGGTCTGGGCGGCTATGAGGAGGAAGAGATTCAGCTGACATCCGCAGAGAAAAGACGATTCGGCATCCCAGAAACGGAGAAGATCAACCCGGGTATTCTTAGGAGATACGGAGTTAGCGAAGACGAGATTTTGAGCTTCGAAAGGAAGAACAGACAGGGTAAGTGTATCAATGTAAGGTTTGAGTCCCGCAAAATGCGTCTCACCTGCTATGTCCTGTGGTGGGGACGTCTTCCTGAAACTTAAAGGCAGGCTCTTACTGCTCAGATTTTATAGGATCCTGTTCTGTTTTCTCTGTGTTTTTTTTAGACAGAAAAAGAAAATCGGGGCCGATTTGCTATCATGAATTCATGATGCTTTTCACGGAAAAAGAAAGGGTAAAACGAAAGATCTAGAACAATAAAATATTCCAGATTTATTTCTTCCAGAAACGAATTCCGGGAAATGAGCCAGTTTCCCCGAGATCAAAGCAATCCCAGAATCATTTTCCGTTGATTTTTACGCCGAGTCTTTTGCATCCTTTTTCGTGCTCTGGAAATCGTTTCAGCTTCCCGGGAAAGTGTTTTTAAAAATGTGTCGGGGAAAAAAAGGATCAGATTTGATGGAAAAGAATATCAGTAGATTCCTAATCCAAAATAGCTGCACTGTCAGAAGTTTCATAACAGATAACAAAAGAATGCGCAATTTCAACTGATAATTAGCTGATGTTACCTGTTATATGTTTCAGCCGTCACACATGAAAAGTTACGCTTGAAAAGCATTGCCAGGAAAAGTCGAAAAAGTATCGGCTCACTTTTCCGATACCTTGACGACAAACAAAAAAGTCAGCAGAAGTTTTTCGGCGGTGTTTCAGGTCTTTTTGTCTGCATAAGGTTTTAATGCGTATTGAAAACCATAGCAGCTAAAATCCTAAGTTTTCGAAACTGCGCATCCTTCTGTTATCTGTTATGAAACTTCCGAATGTGTGGTGCAATCTCTTGATCTTATTTCTGTAATCTTTGCTTTCCTTTCGGATTTAGGCGAGACGAAAATTGTAATGGAAGAGCAATCCCTGGAATATCTGCGCTCTAACTGTGGATAACCGTCCGCTCCACCAGACATAGACTGTTACTCGGTTTTACTCCCGGTATGAGTGGTTTTCGTAACATCTGCTAGAACCGCAACACATCGGGTAGAGCGGATCTTACCACATCGGTTATTTTTCTGCGATGCCCTTTAAGAAATACTCTTGTCCAAAAACCTCCTGTCCCCGGCCTCTATTTAATACTGTATTCTTACAGGTGGCACACGCTCCCAATTTGAGGAAGAAGAAGAATATGATCTTTCCGAATCGGAGAGGCAGAAGTGGAACATCCCCTCCCACGAGACCACCTTGAACAAAGGACTACTCCACAAGTATGGCGTTCCTGAGCATGAAATTAGAAGAATGAAGTCTAAGGGATCCAAGCAAGGTATGCTGTGCTCTCTCTGTGTGATTGAAGGTAGAGGTAGACTGCGAGAAGTTATTCAGAATCCCCCCTCACCTTTCACTTAAAGCGTCCACCACCTTAACTTTGGCTATCCAAGTCAACAGTGTTGATTGTCTTATCTCAAGAATGGTTTAGCTCCGGTGTCCCTGACGCCCGTTTCCGTGAAAACTGTATCTCGGTCTTCACTATACGGGGATAAGTACCCCGTTCGGTCCGAGCTGTCTGCTATGAGCATATTCCACCCTTCTAACAATAGTGACGATTATTACTGTTTCCGTTCAACCTCAGGAAAAGTTACTACGCTCACCTGACGCGGACCGTTCCAACCTTCTCAAAATAGTAACTAATAGTAACTACTTGCTTACCACGCTCGGGAGCGTAGTTAGCGTGGTAATTACGGTCTCTGTCACGTGATTGGTGCGATCAGCCTGTGGCACGGTATTTCGCCGAAAATAGAAAAATTAGCTTTAGCCTGACGCCTAGAAGCCAGAATCCGTAACGTCATGCGTAGTAACTATGGTAAGTAGGGTGGAACTCGCTCTTTATGATGTATGGTGGCACTAAACGTGACTAAGGTTGCGTTCCGGAACTTAACGATCGTTAACGTTAACAATTGCTCACTTTTTGCGTTCCACGTTTCTGATTTCGAAATTTAAGCTCCGCCCACCTACAATTTCCGTTCCAGAGCTTAACGATTGTTAACTATTTTGTAACGATGGTCGGTGAGCATCGTTACAAAATAGTTAACAATTGTAGAACTGGAAAAGTTAACGATCGTTAAAGCTGCAGTTAGCTCCTCCTCGAAGTAAAGTTAACGATTGTTAACAATTGTTAAGTTTGCGGAACGCAACCTAAAATTTACATTGACGTAGTGAAATTTCGGCCGTATTTTGCAAGGGTCCTTGTCCAACTGTGGCTAGAAGAAACGAACCTGCAATAAAATAAATGAAGTTTCTGTCGGACTATAGTATCCTAGGGGGGGGGGGAGCTATTTCTTGGGGATTGCTGGAGTTGAAAGCTGGCGCTGACACGGCTGTTCTTATCGCTTTCGGTTGGATCATGGACATAGGATAGGTTTTTCCCCGTTTTGATTAGCTTCTGATTTTGTTTTGAATAAGAGCCTGGGGTTAAAATTTCTAATGTTTGAAATCTATAGGGAAGATATTCAGTTATAAATATTCCTTCAGCCCAAGCTGACTGCGAATCATGTTTGATAGTGACCCTTGCCAAGAAAGGCCGAAATATAGCTCTGATAAAATTCAGTTGACGTATCCCTGCATTTTGCACTATCAAAAATAAAGATATTCAGATTAGGCGACGTGCGCGCCCTCACTTGACAGAGTCAAAACTGGGACATGCTTTTAACCTAAACTATGAAGAAAATCTTGATATGGTTCTTTGGATCTAAGTATAGTATGGTTTTAAAGAGCTTGGAAATTTGACCGAGGTGGAGGGCGTGGAGCTTGTCCCAGGATCTGTTCAAAATATGCAGCTACGAAAGGGAGAAATCAAATGCTTTGCTTTCTTTCAAGGCTCAAAGTTCTCGCAGTACGAAGAAGATGAAGAAATTGAGCTCCACCCCTCCGTTCGTCAGCGTTACGGAATCCCAATGCACGAGAAAATCAACAAAGGAATCCTCAAGAAGTACGAAGTACCTGAACACGAAGTGACCGGATCATCCAAACGCCAATGGTCGACGAAGTTTGAGGAAGAAGAAGAACTCGAACTCTCTCCGGCAATCCGCCAGAAGTATGGTGTCCCAATGCATGAAAACATTAACAAGGGTATCCTGAAGAAGTACGGAGTCCCTGAGCACCAGGCAACCAGCAAGCGTGGGTCCGGCTCCAGACAGTTTGAAGAAGAAGAAGAACTCGAACTCTCTCCGTCAATCCGACAGAAGTATGGTGTCCCGATGCACGAAAATATCAACAAGGGTATCCTGAAGAAGTACGGAGTCCCCGAACATGAGGCATTTAGCAAGCGTGGATTGGGTTCCAGGTATTCACAGTTGGAAGAAGAAGAAGAACTCGAACTCTCTCCTTCTGCTCGCCAGAGATACGGTATCCCAATGCACGAGAACATCAATAAGGGTATTCTGAAGAAGTATGGGGTGCCTGAGCACGAGGCATTCGGCAAGCGTGGATCCAGCCAAAGACGTTCACAATGGGAAGAGGAAGAAGAGCTTGAACTTTCTCCGTCAATCCGCCAGAAGTATGGTGTCCCAATGCATGAAAACATCAACAAGGGTATTTTGAAGAAGTATGGAGTCCCTGAGCACGAGGCATCTAGCAAGTATGGATCTGGCGCCAGTCGTTCACAGTGGGAAGAAGAAGAAGAGTTTGAGATCTCCCCAGAAGTTCGTCGTCGTTATGGCATTCCGATGCACGAGCAGATCAACAAGAGCATTCTGAAGAAATATAACGTACCCGAACATGAGACGAGGAGTTCAAAGCGTCGTGGTAGCTTTGGTGGTTATGCATTCGAAGAGGAAGAAGAATATGAGCTTTCTCCTGAAGTCCGCAGGCGCTATGGAGTACCCTCGCACGAGAACATCAGCAAGGATGTCTTGAAGAAGTACGGCATTCCACATCACGAAGCTTCTCGAATGCAAGGCAAGAAGAGTGGCGGTAAGTTGGCCTTGATTGTTTGATGGGCGAATTCAGAGTTCCTTTCATTTTTTCCAAGTGACATAAAAGACTTAAGTTGATCGGCCCCTCAAAGGCCTTTCGCTACCTTTCTTCAGAGTGCGCTTCTTTCTATAGCCCACCATAATTCCGCGGGTTTTGGTTAGTCTAGCCAGTGTTGTGATACTGTGCCAATCACTAGTTACTCTTCGAATGCTGGGCAACCTATCTGTTACACCACACCGAACTTCATTTTAAAGGACACCTGAATGAAGAGTACCAAGTATCATCCCTATCTGTATGACGTCTGTTAACATTGCCTGCAGAAAACCCAATCCAAAAACGAAATACCGTTTCCAAGCTATGATTTTTGCTCCATTTTGCATCTGTCCTTATTTCAGTACCAAGCAATTTTAGAAATGAACAAATGTCTCCAGTCAACCCTTCTTCTGGAATATTTTTTAACCAGATAAGCCCAAACGTATATCTAGAAGAAATTCCAATACGATCCGGCCAGCGCTGTACAAGATTTGAATGAATTGCGCTTTTCGTCTTGGAGTTTGCATGTGCAAACCTCCGGAAACAATCATCCCTATTTTGAAAACCTCACGCTCAGGAGAAGAATGCTCTCCGTGGCCATGTCTGTAAATGCATTTTCCATGGTGTGTTCAAGTATGGTTTCATTGTTCAGGTGTCCTTTAAATGTTTGTTTTCGAAATTACAGTCAAATAATAAATATTTTAAATAAGTTTTGCGGAGCGTAACCGGCCTTCGTCATAGGCTATTTCAAATAATAGGTGTACCAACGTTTGGCATAGTGTATCCAAAAATCAGGGATGTGTAGTACTGAGCCCACTCAGGGGTTCAGCGCCAGTTCGTGTTGCATGCTGCAGGTCCACTTCTCGGCCGATTCCGGACTGATTCTTTCTACATCCGTTTTGCACTGCAGCGCTTCCGAGGAAGACGGCAGCGCTTCTCGAGAATCACGGACTTGCTCACCTACTAAGTCCGTGCTTCCCTGCAAGATGCTGCAGCGCTGCCGCTTCAACCAAGAAGAAAGTGAATCCAAAAACGCATATTATGCAAAAGCAAAGAAGTGCTGCAGCAGCGATGCGGGAGCGCTATTGCAACAAAAACGAGGCTCTGGTGTTTACTAGGATAGATGTCGTTTTCGCCAGAATTCATTGAAGACCATTTTGTTTTGTTCCCCAACAGACCAAGTCAGTTTTTGTCGGTCCTAAGTAAAGCTTGTGTTTCGTGCCTCCACGTCATCTAGCAACACAGAGGAATCGTATAAAAGGCATTAAATACGCCTCAAACGGCGTTCGTAAAGTTCGTCAAAGTACGTTTGTTCCGTAAACTGTCTGTTTTCGTAAAGCTTAAAGGAGAAAAGATCCAAATCAAACTTTCGAAATAAATAAAAAAAAATGGAATTAAGAAACTGAAAACACATTGATGCTACGGTAGATATATGATGATAAGGTCGAATCATCTGAAGAGTTTTTTTTTTATAATAATTTACCACTCAAAACGTCCCTAGGCGGACATTCTGTGATCGTTCTGATGTCATGATTCTAGAAAAGTGGATGGAATAATATTATTTTTTTATTTTTTTTCTGAAACCCAAGTGCACTTTCCTTTTGGTTCGGGCGATTTCTCAATTTATTTGAATTTGGGTGCTTTATAATAATTTTACCCCTGGGTTATAATATATGATAATATGTAATAACTTATTTTTAACCCACGTTAACAGTGTGAAGCTGTAGTGGAGTAAAAAAGATAAAGAAAGAGAATTAGAGACTTGGAGAAAGTCTTTTATATGAAAAGTTTAGACGTAAGCTGCAAGGGCTTGAACATAATTTTTTATCTTTCCTCCATGAGTTTTAAATTATTTTATTAATTTTTGTTTTAAACTTTGAAATTTTTAGTTAAAATCCTATTGCTTTTAAAGTTTTTGTTTTAAAAGTTTGTGTCATTGTTTGCGGTGTTTAATCTGCTTTCGCCATTTTCATGTGTGTTTTTTTTAGTCGTTCATGGATTAGAGTTTTTATGGCACTTGCCCTTCGGCCAAGTGCCATATAGCGATCGCAATTTCTGTCCGTCCGTCGGTCTGTCGGTCTGTCGGTCTGTCCAGGTTTTGCTAGTTCGGGCACTTCCACATAAGCTAGGACGATAAAACTTGGCAGGCATATCAGGGACCCCAAATGATTAAGTTGGAAATAGTCACTTCCCCGATCCGAGCACCGTGGGGGGAGTGGAGGGAGGGGGAATCCGGAATCTTGAGGTATTTTTAACTTTTGAACGAGTGATCGGATCTCGATGAAACTTGATATTTGGAACGACCTCATGCCTCAGACGACCCACTTAAAATCCGAACCGGATCCGGTGACTTTTGGGGGGAGCTGGAGGGGGCAACCGGAAATCTTGGGAAACGCTATGAGTGGAGGGATCGAGATGAAACTTGGTGGGAAGACACCTAGCAAACACTAGATACATCATTGACATAACCGAGCCGATTCGGGCACTGTGGGGGGGAGTGGAGGGAGGGGGAATCCGGAATCTTGAGGTATTTATAACTTTTGAACGGGTGATCGGATCTCGTTGGAACTTGATATTTGGAAACACCTCATGCCTCAGACGACCTACTTAAAATCCGGACCGGATCCGGTGACTTTTGGGGGGAGCTGGAGGGGGCAACCGGAAATCTTGGGAAACGCTATGAGTGGAGGGATCGAGATGAAACTTGGTGGGAAGACACTTAGCAATAACTAAATACATCATTGACATGACCGAGCCGATTCGGGCACTGTCGGGGGAGTGGAGGGAGGGGGAATCCGGAATCTTGAGGTATTTCTAACTTTTGAACGGGTGACCGGATCTCGATGAAACTTGATATTTGGAACGACCTCATGCCTCAGACGACCCACTTAACATCCGGACCGGATCCGGTGACTTTTGGGGGGAGCTGGAGGGGGCAACCGGAAATCTTGGGAAACGTTATGAGTGGAGGGATCGAGATGAAACTTGGTGTGCAGACACCTAGCAAACACTAGATACATCATTAACATAACCGAGCGAATTCGGGCACTGTGGGGGGAGTGGAGGGAGGGGGAATCCGGAATCTTGAGGTATTTATAACTTTTAAACGGGTGACCGGATCTCGATGAAACTTGATATTTGGAAAGACCTCATGCCTCAGACGACCCACTTAACATCCGGCCCGGATCCGGTGACTTTTGGGGGGAGCTGAAGGGGGCAACCGGAAATCTTGGGAAACGCTATGAGTGGAGGGATCGAGATGAAACTTGGTGGGAAGACACCTAGCAAACACTAGATACATCATTGACATGACCGAGCCGATTCGGGCACTGTCGGGGGAGTGGAGGGAGGGGGAATCCGGAATCTTGAGGTATTTATAACTTTTAAACGGGTGACCGGATCTCGATGAAACTTGATATTTAGAAAGACCTCATGCCTCAGACGACCCACTTAAAATCCGGACCGGATCCGGTGACTTTTTGGGGGAGCGGGAGGGGAGAACCGGAAATATTTTAAAACGCTATGAGTGGAGGGAACGAGATGAAACTTGGTGGGAAGACACCTAGCAAACACTAGATATATCATTGACATAACCGAGCCGTGCTTACTCGTAACAAGTGCCATATGAGCTCGTAGCTCTTGTTTATATAGTGTTGGTTTGTTTTTGCGTATTTATATAATCATTTACTTTTATATCATCAACTTTGGTGGAACAGTAAATCAAAATAATAATAAGAATATGCTTGAGCAGATACTTGCCACGATGCTGCTGGAGTCTCGCCGTTAACTTCGCTTTGTATCTGGATAATTTTCTGACTTGAATTCTCTGATTCGAATTCGTTAATTCTAATTTTCCGACATTGTAATAGTTCATTTGCTTATTTTGTTGAAAGATTGAGTGGTCCTTTTTTGCTGTTGATAAGTTGAAACATAGTGAATTTATTCCAACAATGTTTTCAACGGGTACGTCAGCTACGATTCTTCATCAGCGATATTTCGGCCCTTCTTGGCAAGGGTCCTCGTCAGGCTGTCAGTCCTCTTGTTCAACTTCGGGAGGAAACAAACCGAAGTTGAACAAGAGGATTGACAGCCTGACGAGGACCCTTGCCAAGAAGGGCCGAAATATCGCTGATGAAGAATCGCAGCTGACGTATCCGTTGAAAACACTGTTGGAATAAATGTTTCAAAGTCAGCTTGGGCTCAAAGAATATTTAACATAGTGAATTTCAGGAGAGATAAGCCTCGTTTTCAAATTTTAGAATCCGACTGGTACCAAGAAAAACAGCACGGTGCTAAAGCCAAGAAACACTTCGGCCGCAGGAGTAAGAAGACTGGATCAGGAAAATCCGAATACGGAAACACCCAGTACGAAGAGGAAACAGAGGAAAATGAGATCGCTGTTCGCGCTAAGGCCGTTTTCGCTCTCCAGAAGCTAGCACACGCCCACAACCCGAAGGCTATGCACGTTTTGAAGACTGTCTACTTCAACGTTAATGAAGATCCCGAGGTATGTCTTTTCTTTCGTGGTTCTAGGAAACGAAAGGCAAGGACAAGTCTTTCGAGTAGAGTTTCTTCGCCCAATTTTAGGGTTTACTGGCCCACCACTCCCAGATTCGTGTCAAGTCAACGAACCGAAGCTGTTGGGAGTACAAATAACGTCGGATTTGAGGTTGCCAACGCGTTTATAAGCTCTTGTCACGTCATGGCGTTCCTTCTCCGCCTTTGTTACGCGTTTACCTAAACGTCCGAACCTAGAATATGGATATCTGGTTTTGCTTGAGAGGATACAGCATAGAGCGTTTCTTGTAACATCTAAAGCTCTCTTACATTCTGCTCCTAAAGCAATTTTAAACACCCTTTCATGCCCCCGACTTCCACTTTGTATTAAGTTCGGTACATCTGGAATCCAGAACCCATTTCACCGCGATATCCCCACCTGATACTGATACCCTCCTGAATGCTGAGCTGAGCCTATGCATCGTTTACAGTCGGTGGTAGCTTTGCGAACAAGGTATAATATGCTCAAGGTTTTGTCCCCTTGTTTTTTCTTTTATTGAACGTTCATATTTTATTTCGTTTATATTTTATTAGTATTTTGTTACTTGTCTTATATTGATCATATTTGTAATAAGACACCGGTATAAATGCTACGTCCATTTAGATTTTTGTTATGACATAAAAACAATCTATCAGCTTGTTAGTTATGTGTTTTTGATTAAACTGAATTCGATTAGAAAAGAAATGAATTGAATACCCAGTTGTAAAATAAAACGAAATAACTGTGCAAAGTTTTGACATTGACAAACGTTGATTGACATGCTCCTGCTCCTCCTAAAGCTACTCCGCCCTCTGATTTGTTTATGGGAGACTTATACTTTATACTGTTTTATTTCATTTATATTTTATTAGTTGTCGTGTATTGATCATGTAGATTTTTGTTATGACGTAAAAACAACCTATCGGCTTGTCCGTTAGGCCCTTTTAGATTAAACTGAATTGAATTTAAAAAGCAATGAACTGGATGCTCAGTTGTAAAATAAAACGAATAACTGTGCAAAGTGTTGACATTGACAAACGTTGATTGACATGCTCCTGCTCCTCCTGAAGCTACTCTGTAAAAAAAATTCTTGCAGTACTTGCTACTGGGATTAATATTGTCTCTACTCAGATAAGAATATTTCTAATTCGGATTAATGTTATCCCAGTAGAGAAAAGATTAATCCCAGTATAGTAAATACTGCAGTTAACTTTAATCCTTTCTCGGAGAAACTTATTACAGTGTAATTCCTCCCGCTGATTTGCTTATGGGAGACTGATACTCCTCAGAGGGGGAGTCTTTCTGGGTTATTTTAGAATGCACATTGCTGATTGTGTTGAATACGAGGAACGGTCGTGGGGTTTGTTGGCAAGGTCCCTCTCCAGATGACAAACGAATATACTGTGTGATTTGAAGTCAGCAATTTGGTTGCGATCTGGATAGGGCGCTTGCTGTTTGATGTCCATTATGGTTTAGTTTATTGCCAGATGATAATGCTCTTAGCCTTTACCTAGTTGTGGCTCAGTACTGTACAGAACTCATGCTACGGATTTCTCCATCCCCATGTGTGTCCATTTACGACATGTGTACTATAAGGGGGTTTCTTCTGAAGTTATAAGCCGTTATTCTTGATCTAATAGGTAGCGTTCTTGAGGCTTCTGATCGAATACACACTGTTTCCAGAGAGTTAACGGGACACAGCTCTATATTGGTAGAATTATAACGTAACACTGAGTACAAAATGTAAAACGATGTATGTATGTATGTATTGTACATGGAAAGCCCAACGGGCCATGGTGATACCCCCATCCGGGAACCCTGATTTTCTAGCTATAACCCTCAATTGTAAAGGCTCTAAGAAAACATAAATGGCTGGACTAGAGACAGATTAATGTGACTGGGCAGTTTGAGTCCAGCGTGAGAACCGTCTGTTTCAATCCTGCATCTTTTCCCCAGATACTTACTATAGTACAGTCGAGGGTGTTTCTAAATCCGATTGTTTCTCTGCTAATTTCGCTTCCTTAGATTTTTTCTGAGAATTTCACACATAATAAAAATCCATATTATGCGTTTGCTCATCCTGCTAGTTGACTGAGATCCGTTTTCTGCTCTAATGGAATTGTTTCATTACAGGTTCGTATGGCAGCTTTGAACATGATCATTCACGGAAATCCCAACGCTGAGGTCTGGCAGCGCATCGCCGTCGGAACCTGGTTCGAACCCTCCAAACAGGTTCACTCCTTCGTCCTTACTAGTCTCATGAGCATCCAGAATATGGAAGATCCAGTCGTCCGCAATATGTGAGTATTATTTTGCCATGAATTTGGTTTTTGATTCTGCGTTTCGTGAAATCAGAGGGAGAGAGATCGGTATATTAAGAAAATAACGTAGCGTAGCTAGCTAAATTCAGTTTCTTACATATGAATAACAAGCATATAAATAATATATACACTGTGATTCATTTCTATAATACTTCAATCGTTTTCTTGTCAAAATTTGTCTTATGTTCCGTCCTTCCTTCAACCACCGTTCAGTGCAAACCTCGATGGGCCATATATTTACTAATTCATTCATTCATTCATCCATATGGCTGTTGTAATTTGCCCCTTTTTGGAAAAGACTTTATCCTTGAGATGGTTGCTGGACTGTCCTTGGTGAATGACTTAATTTGATTCTGATTTAATCGCTGTTTCTCCTATTGTACGACTTTTTGTAGAATTCAAACTTTGAATTCCGTAAAGACGCGTTCACAAGCATAGGTTCAAGGTTCAAGGTTTTATTATTTACAACAAAACAAAATAACTAAATATCAAGAAGTTACCCGGCAGAGAGGGACTCAACAAATGCTCGGGCAACATACAAAGAAGAGAAGAAAATTCAACCAATAACAGATTAAGAGCGCGCCTATATCATAACAGTGTGAACAACAAGAAGAAAGAAAAACATGAAAAACAATAAGAGATTATAAAGCAACTTACCACGTCATACCTAACCAAGTTACAGATGCCTAGACACATGCACAAGCTTAGCCAGGCACCGAGTTCTAGAGCCTGGAACTCCGTGCCCAGACCAAAATCTGTGCTGAGGCATGGATGTGAACGGTGACGCTAGATAGATAGATATGTTTAGTGATCCAGCTCGTAGCGCCGACATGGCACTAAATACGTCGACCATTACATTTAAATAGTCGCTTGCCTATAGGCATCTGTACTTGGCTAGGCATGCTTGTGAACGGGGCTTAACACTAGACACACGTGTTCACAGGCGTAGGAAACGGTGGTCAGGGAAGAGAAATCCGGTCCTTCAGACTAGGGTAGCCTTTGTACATGAAATACGTTGACTTGAATTGCAGTCGACGGTCAGACATCCCCACCCTCGTCAAGCAGTCTCGTTATCGGTTTGGTAAAATTTATCGCGGTCACCTTTTCGAAGGCTTTTGATGATGATGATGATGATGATTTTATTAACGCACTTAAGGAGAGGAAATAGTGCAGTATATAGACAAAAAAAAGGAAAAAATACACTGAGCTTTCAATAATGTAGTAAATGCACAAGATCAAAAAATAAACATTTAAAAGAAGAAAAAAAGGGACTAATCGGGTCTAAAAAATCTTCTTCCTAGATGGAGTGCGGAGAAATGGTCAAGGGCAGAAACGTGAAGGTCCTGGGCAATTGAAGATAACTTTGCACAAGGGTCAGAGGGCAAAAAAGTTGCAGTTATATTTTGTGTGCTGGTAGTAGTCTTTCTCTTGCCGGCTACCGCCTCTTGGGGGGGGGGGGGAAGAGCAAGTCGACCGCCAGTCATGGATGTAAGATGCGGGTGATTGTATGCAATTGACTCAAGCAGTTATTCTGTTTATCGCACTTGAACTCATTCTTTCCCTTAAAGTAGTTCCCCCTAGTTCTGGTTAGGAATTAGAGCAAAAGATGGACATGGAAATGAATAAATAGATTTATTTAAAAAAAAAAGTCTTCAACGCCAGAAGGATAACCTGCAAGGGACTAAATAACCTCAGAACAGCAACGATAACAAATTACTTGAAATTGGAAAAAAAGAAGAGCTTGACTTACCCGGCCTGGGACTACACGCCAGTGATCCTCAGGAAGAAAGAGAAAACGTCACACTAACGACTCAAACTCATCAACTCAAATCATGTGTCAACCAATCACGGCGATCGGTGGGGACAGCTGTGGTCCTTTGGCAAGGAGAGTTAGTCATCAAGAGTATTTTAAAAACCGATTAAAAACCGCCTTCTACGGGTCTTTGAGTCAGGAAAAGCTAAGGAATATTTGTGCTGCTGAAAAGTCAGGGAATTTTCAAACGAAGAGATTTTCTTCTTGTCACGGAAATTAGTTTTTACTAATTCAGAAAACCGCTTGAAATTGGAAGGTCTGAGAATTTCCCATCAAGTTAATGCTAATTAGGGAATTTATCAGTGGTTTTCTGTCTTTGGGTAGGCGAGGGGTATTTGGGTATTTTGGGTATTTGGCGAGCCAAATAAGTAAATGAAGACGAAAGGTTCAAACTTTGATAACAGGGCGCAGCCAGCACATGTCCGATGAATGAAAAATTGTATATTGTATTTGTTGTGTCTTATTTAAATCTTTTATTTTATTTTATGTACTCCGCTTTTCAAATGGCGGGTCAGAAATAAATTACTTATTAGTTAAAAGTTCTACTGAACCTGATTGATTGATGTATAGTGTTTAATCGTGTTATAGTTTATTTACTTTATATATTTTATACTCGTCGTATACGGCGGATACAAATAAATGAAATGAAATGAAAATGAAATGAAGTCAGATAATTTCGTTACAATATCGGACCCTGACTAACTTTCGCGTATCTTTATTTTAGGGCTCTCAAGGCCAAGGCCGTGTTGCCACTCGCCAAGCCTATCGGCCTCGGATTCCTCCGGTCTGCAAATATCCTGTTAGATGCTCACGACTACTCCAACTCCGAGGGATTCATCTTCCATGCTTCGACCTTCTTCGGAAAGACTTCTTTCCTACCCACAAATCTGTATATGAAGTTGAACGTGAATAATGGACCGTTCCGCATCCCACAACTCTTGGAGGTAACTTTTTTCTTGCGTTGATTGCTGGCTTGTGCAGTAGAAGTATGTTACATCAGACGTCGCCTTAATTTGAACGTTGCCGAAAAGTATGATGAAATTCAAACAGTAATGTGTGCTAACAAGAATTTAAGTAAAATTAAAGCCGCACGTTGTAAACTTTTTTTTTAACTTTTTGCTGTACTTTGCTCACTTGCTCTTGCACCCTCTAATGGCAAAGAAAGACTAAAGTGGAAAGACTACAGTGGAAAGACTAAAGGGTGTACAGACTAAAGTTTACGTCGTCCAAAAATTTAACAGTTTGAGAGTGCAAAACGGATATGTCAGCTGAATTTATTAGACCTATAATTCGGTCTTTCTTGGCAAGGGTCCTTTTTCAGAACCAAGCAGCTCAAACTGGAAAATGAACTTGTGAACAAACAAACTAAGATTCTAGCTTAGAAAGAATACTTAAAGAAATATTTAATTGAAAGAATTTTTAACCATTTGATTTCACCAGATTCTCGACCAGGTCAGGTTGACATTTCTTCCGAAGTCACATCCTTTTTTGTGACGTTCTCACTTGGATCTTAGTAAGAACTTTAAAATCATCCTGTTTTGAGTTTAGCATTTCTGGGTTTCATATGGAATCGGCCATGAACTCGATCAATGGGAAATAGAAAGTGTTCTTTCCCTGTCTATAATTCTTTACCTCTAGTTAAGAATAACTATGAATAATGCGTAATGTCTACTAATGAATAATCCGTGATGATTAAATGGTATGTGACAAGCCGGCTCACCACAGTCTGGTCTTCTAAAAGAGAGCAGTCTCTACGAAGGTCCCAATATTCCAACCAGTAGCGGTCAAACACAGCCGTTACCAAAATAGTTTTAGATAGTAGTATAGTATTGACGAATTTGTGCATGACGGCACTCACCATTTTTGGTTTTCTTACCGTGAAAGTGTGAGAGAATGCGTTACGGTTCTTCTTCTCATATTACCGGATACGAATCTCATCTCCGTGACGTGCAGGACAGAGCTGTATTGATTCTCATCATTACTGCCACTGCCTTTTCTGCGCCTAACCACTAACATCCTTCCCCTTAGCTGATAACATATCACTAACACCCTTAAACTCGAGTGATAACATAAATTGTTAATATAGATGGCACTTTACACAAGGGACTTGTACCGCGTACCATAAACAATTGCCAAACATGGAGGGGGACGGAGGGTGGGGTATTTTTCCGGACCGGTTTCAAACCAGGGTGTCAGTCCAGATCTGATTTTATGGGGAATAATCATACTCAAATCCACAGGCCTCCATTACCGGCCGCAACTACGAAGCATTGGTTGACGAATTCATAAACAAGATGGTAGGAAAGACTCGCAGCACTGGTCAGAACGCCGAGCTCCATAAAATCAAGCAGATGCTCAACATTGCCCCACGTGGAAATGCTAAGCCCGAAGCGTTTGTTCATGCCAAGCTTCTCGATGGCATCCAGCGATTCTGGGAAGTTGATGAAGATATCTTCTCTGACTTCTACACTGGTTAGTTTTTTTTTGCGATTTGCCAGCTAGTGTGATAGTTGTGAAGGTCGACATGGACGAGGTCCTCTCTCTGCCCTCCAAGATCTCATGAACGAGATTGTCCGAAAATCTATCTAAATTTTGAAGTGGTAAGGGGATTGAGACGAAACTTGGTTTCTTTAAAATCTCGAAGGTGATAATAACTGTGACGTAATAGCCTCAATAAAACAAGACGAAATCAGTTTTTGCATTGCCGCATTTGCTATTGATAACGTGCGAAGGTAGGAAACGTCTTCCTCCGTCTTCTCAACGTCTTCCTTGATATCATGGCCGGGCAGGCCGTTCAAGTAGGAATTTGTCCAAGTCCCTTTTTCTTATCGAAAACATAATTTCGTTTCTTCTTTCTTTTTTTTTGGGGGGGGGGGAGGGCGCTTTGATGGCGGAAGATCGTTGCTTAAGGCATTTTTCTTGTCAGTTTGTTATGTCTTTATTCTCTCGTCCTTATTTTATTTGTTTGGTTTGTTGACTATGACTATATGAATAAAGAGTAAGCCCCGCCGGTTGCCAGGCCTTATGGTGGGGCCATAAAGAATTGATGGTGTTTATTACATTGTTTATGAGTTAAAAAAGCTTTATCATTGGATTACAGCATCTCAAATAGTTGTTAGGGTGAGGTTGCCGCACTGACAGCTAATCCACCAGTTGCTCATAAACCGGAAGGTTGCTATCCGACTCTTTATCCCCAAAAGCTTGTCGTCAGAATATAATAGGGGTAGGAACAAGCGAAATCCGCTCAGTTGCTCTGCGTGGTTCTCCCTGGTAGAAGCTTACAGTTAACAAGACTTGAATGAAAGCTGTGATTTCAGTTGTTTAGATATCACTCATTAACAGCGTTTAGTTATCAGTAGATTACTCTTTAAATCTATGCAAGCATTCATTTTGGTTTAAAAATTAATCAAAAAATATTCGTCGTTAGGTTCCGTCGCATCTTGTTTGAAAGATTTCCTTCAGAGCACACTGTAAGCAGTGAAAAGATGCGGAGTGGTTAGATTCTACATCTTAGGTTATCGGACAATTTAGAGCACAACCGAATGCCTAATCTATTCCATTCGTTAATTTCTCAGTAATCATCTCTATCACCACTGGCTATGGATAATAATAGTATTGACCTCTTTTTTCGTGCATTCGGTCTATAACTCAACCCAGTCGTTTCTCCGAGTAAAAATTAAAGTTTCTCCGAGTAAAATTAAAGTCAACGGCAGTATTTGCTACTGGGATTAATCTTATATCTGCTGCGATATGATTAATCCGTTAGAGATACGAGTATCATTTTAGAGACAAGATTAATACCAGTAGGAAATACTGCAAGATTTTTTTTACACTGTACTTTCCTTTAAAAAATACAACGCGGGAGCCGATAAAATACTTCAAGACTAAAGAGAAATTTCGTTCATTTTTTTGTTTCAGAATTCGCCGAATACTTCAAGAGCCGTGGCAAGGACATCAACTATAGAAAATGGATCCCACTCCGCGATGTTTACATCAGCGCCCCTAGCGAAGTCGGCATTCCCTTCTTGGTCAACATTCACTTCAAGGGACTCACCTCTATCAATGGAAACGTCAATGCTAGCGCCGCTGGTCTCGAGGTCGATATCAACCCAACGTAAGTTTTCCCAGCATCGCCTAAAGCCCCCACTCTTCCAATCTTTAACAACAACAACAAAAATTCCGAAAGTTAGATGCAGATGTTGCCGGTTAGGAATGTTACCCCCCTCAATAAATAGCATGTTCAGTTCAATTCAATTCATTTATTTGTATCCGCCAAAGCTTTCGAGTAGAAAAAAATATAATAAAATTCACACAATCGGTCTACAGACTAATAACTAGACCATATACTTTCATAAAAACTCTACGTCATTTAAAAAACAATTAGCCTACACTATCCTAAATGAAGTCTACCTAACACTTTAACCAAAATACAATCAACGCAACGCATCGGACAAAGTGTGCTTTATGGAATAAATTTTTGAAAAAAATGTTTCCCGTTTCTTTTTCAAAATATCAATGGGTTTTTTTAAACCATAATTATCCATCATAAAAGAACTGGATTGGTATTTCGAAAACCGGCATAAAAATTTCCCAAAATTAAAAAAAGTAGTTTTAATACGCGATAAATTTGTCAACGTTAAAAAGGGTAAAAAAAAAAGATGCAAGCAAAGTCTGTGTGTTTCTTCTCCACTTGTAAAACCATGCCTTTCTTCTAAACAAAACCCCCACGGTGTTAGCTACTCTCCGGGCTGCTTCAATGCAATCGTCGAGGCGGATTTCTAGTCAGTGTCGACGGGCGAATGAAATTGTACAGTTTGGAGTGTTTTGTTAATAAGAATTCTGGGACGAGTCGAGCAGTAAAGATGATTCGTACCGTAAATAAGTATTTTCTTCGGAGTCCTAATTCAAACACACTGCTTTCATTTTTTTGTGATCTTGAGACATTTAAGTTGCCGTTTGGCACGAGATTATCGAAAAAAATAACAGAAAAATGAATCAGCGTTGACTCAGTGAGCGCAGATTCTAGCGTATGTTATAGATCTTCATAGATCTCTCCTACCGGATTACGAGGCCCCAAACCAAACTCGACCTCAAACAAGGCTTCGCGCTGCAACCCGTAATTCTACCAGACTTGTTCGCCCCGATATACACTCTACTGACCGGTATCTTTCGTCATTTGTACCAGATTTCGTAAATTATTTTAATTCTGAACCGTGATATATTCGTTATTAATTGTATATACATAGAAATATTTTAAGGCAATTATTGAAAAGTGATTATAAAGTTTTAGCCGTGTTAAGAATTGTGTGACGATCCGACGCTAGCGAGTAATTATATGAGCTATTCAGGAAATAAACGTTGTTATTATTATTATCATTATAGTTTACGCCATCTTGATGTTATTAGATTCAATTTTATGTTTAGTCCAAGTCCTCAAAATTGTGGTTCAAGTGTTCTATAACATCTGAAAATTAAATTGAACGGGCCTACCGTCTTAGTCTATGATATACTTTTATTCAAATTGCACTGCATTGCGTAAGCTAAAAATGTAGTAGGGGCTCGCCTTTCTTACTGTAATAGTTATAAACCTCGTCGCCAGACAGTCTAGCCCTAGACCGGGAGTGTGGGGGGACGGGAACTCAGAAAGCTGAGCTGGACCCTAGTCCAAGCTTCGTTTTCCTAGTTGTCATGGTATCCTAGTTCCAAGCTCTACAAAATTTGATCATTAACAGAAACGCATGTATAGTTCTGCAGTTTTTGCTCAAAGGACCTAAAATCAGTGTAAAAACAAAGAGCACATATGCTGTTTCACTGTAATCAGGAAATCATATTTTAACATCCTGCCTTCATGGTAGGCTCTTAAATTAGCGTAATTTATTTATTTGTGACCCGCTTTTTGCGTGACAGCAGAGTATGAATAAAATACACAAAGTAAAATATACATATTAAAACACTTAAACAAAACAACGTAAATAAACATGACAACATTCTTTTTTAGTAATATTACTTTAACTTCAGGGTCGCCTTCAAGTTCGTCAGCCAAATCGGTTTCGACGTGCCTTTCGTCGACAAGTACGTCGCCGCCGGTGTGGACACACACATCCACCTAGCCCTCCCTACCAGCCTAGCTGTCAAGCTTGACACCACCAGAGGCCAGGCGTCTGTTGAATGGGAACCCACCAAGGGCCGCGTATCGATGGTCCACTACCACGTCAGGCCTTTCACTGCCACTAAGGACTCCCTTGACTTTACTCCCATCACCCAAGTACCGGAGCTCCAGGAGATCACAGTTCATCCGAGCCCCAAGGAGGTACGCAGCATAAATGATATATTGCGGAGGATGTCATAATTATTAACATTGAAAGCCTAGGGACCATAGGAAAAATGGCAAACAAAAACAAACGTAAATAAATAAAAAGAAATGTTAGCTAGAATCTTCATGTCTTTATTTTAAAGACCCCTGCTGTAAATGCCTGCGGTCGAAATTACACTTTACTATCAAGACTAGCTTATGCAAAACCAATCGGATCGGTATTGTTTGAAAGATTAACCGTATGGTACTAATGCTATCCGCTTTCTCTGGTCTGCCTTTGTGGTTGCGCTAACTTGCCCACCTAGGGTGATGCGACAGCCGAATTCGGTGCGAACTGTCAGATTCCTCCTAACCTAAAAAGATGCAAAGACTGTCGAGAGAACGAGAAGCTGATAAAAAAAAGAAGGAGGAAATGAAGTTTATAGAGTTAAGAATTAAATACTAAAATGAGAATCCATTCAAACAGGTACAGCTTTTAAACACCAGGTAGCTAGACTTAAGCCTTTTACTAAACAAAAAATACAAGAAAAGCTTCATTTTTCCGAAGTCAAGGCGAGATCCTGTGTAGAAAGTGCTTCTTTGACCGGCTTATTTCGTAGATCACAATCCCACTGTCCAGCCACTTCGCTGTTGGCACCGAGTCTGACTTCATGGGCCTAAACGTCGTCCTGACGCACAAGTCCGACACCCGTCACGTTACCAAAGTGCCAGACCTCGTTAACATCTTGAGTGACATCAAGGAAGGAAAATCCGTGAACTGGCTTCTTCCAGAAAGCCTTCGCATGCAGGAAACCAAGGTCATCTTTGATACAGCAGCCTCTGAAACGAAGGGTCTCCGAGTCCTGTTGGATATCTGTGAGTAAAACTTTATGATCTGTCGCAAACTCCTCCACTTCCCAAGTTAACTATCGACTGCACTGAGGTCGATTTCGACCTGATTCGTGGTCGATTTGGATCTCGCTTTTGGTTTGAATTCTCAGGCGGCCGCGGTATTTTGTCGTACGGGACAGGATGCTAATGAGATAAACTGAAAATGTATTCGGGTGTTTTTAAAAAGATTGTTGGCATATTTGGTATGTGAAGTGGTCTGGGTGTAGCCTACTATGCTTTTTCATATGCAGAATTTTGGGTAGTTGTCACTACCTCCTGGAGTGCTGCAATCAAGCGCGCAATATTGTCGGACTGTGTGTTCACTTACCTTTATCGAGTCAAGCTGTTGTTCCAGTCGGCAACCCAGTTGCCCCTGAGAGAATTGTACCAAAGTCCACACTTGCCACAGCTATTTCATCATCTTGTGATGTCCTCCAACTTCTAGCTTTATATGCCCGCTTTAACGAGCTTGTATCCCTGCCTGTCCCCACTGATCATTTATATTGTTATTAAATGTTTTTTGTTTAATTAAAGAACATCCTACAACAAACAGTTACTAAAAGCAACTTTCTTCGTTGGTTGTTGACCATCTGTAAGTTACATGTACTTTTATCTTAGCTACCGCGTCCACCACCAACGTTGCCAGCAACACTGTCATCCGCTCTGGAAGTGAGCGACCCCTTGAGTCCGCCAAGGGACGTACTGTGGCTAACATTATGGGAAAACTCAATCAGAACCAGGAACAGAGACTGGTTTCCTGGTTTGAAAAGTACTCTGGCGGTGTTGCCACATTCGTTGACGTCACCGCTGAACTCATCGGTAGCCAGAACCGTAAGGTTGAGGCATCTTTTGGGGTTGGCAGTAGCTTCATGGGTCATATGCAGAAGGTCCAGATCGAAGTCGGAAAGTAAGTGCAGTCAGCTGAGTTTGAATTTTTTTCTGACAGGAGTGTCACATAGGCTAAACAGACTTTGCAGAGAAACAAACTCCTTGCTTGTCCAATAATTTTACAATAATAAAAATGGAACAATCCGGTGCCCTCGAAACTAATAATAATAAATCAGCTACCAAATAGTGTATTTGAGCCTGTTCCACCCTTCTAACAATAGTTACTATTAGTTACTATTTCCGTTCCATCCTCACGAAAAGTTACTACGCTGACCGTTCCAACCTTCTGGAAATAGTAACTAATAGTTACTATTTGCTTACCATGCTCGGGAGCGTAACAATTACGCATCCCTGTAACGTGATTGGCCGGATTCGCCTGTGGCATGGTATCCTGCTGGAAAATAGAAAAATCGTTCCAGCCTTGACGGGAAAAAGACAGAATTCGTGACGTCATGCGTAGTAACTACAGTAAGTAGGATGGAACATGCTCTTTGTCAGCATTTCTTTTATGGTATGACGATGGTCCGATTAGAGGCGTTTTACCGCGACTTTGCCCCACACAGTTTGTGTTTGTCAAGGAGCGCTTGTCAAGGAGACAGAGGTATATCCAAGTAAGGATTATTTAAGCGTGTTCCACCCTTCTAACAACAGTAACTGTTGATTACTATTTTCGTTCCAACCTTGTGAAAAGTAACTACGCTGGCCGTTCCGACCTTCTCGAAATACTAACTAATAGTAGTTACTATTTGCTTAACACGCTCGGGAGCGTAGTAAGCGTGGTAACTACGATCACTGTCACGTGACTGGTCCGATTAGCCCGTAGTACGATATTTGGCCGAAAAATGAGGAAATCGCTCCAGCCTTGACGCCAAGAAGCCAGAATCCATGAAGTCATGGGTATAGTAACTACGGTAAGTACAGTGGAACGCGCTCTTTACGTCCACGCAAGTTGAGACTCGCGGAAACGCCCTTTTTGTTTCAAAAGCTTTAAAATAAAACAAATCCAGATAAATAAAAACAATTGGTCACGGTACAAGTCCTTGTGTAAAGTGCCATCTATGTATTATTATAATCGTATCTGGGTAATCGAAATTCGAATTAATTAATCAGAAACGACTGGCAAATGTGCAATGTAATGTTGGCTAATAGATACATATGCAGTCCAGCTAAATTTGGCATTTTTAATAGTTTTGGCAAAGTTCCGTGACAATATGTTATTCTTTCGAAGGGCTCAGGCTGCAAACAAATTCTGCTTTGACACCGAAGTCGAATGGCCCAAACTGACATCACTTAAGCGCGAGTATTACCTGGGCGCTGATATTGCCACAAGTCTCAACATCAAGGCTGGATACGGAAAGACCTGCCAGAACCAAAACAAGGTCATCCTCGATGTCGATGGAAAGTTGACCAGAAGCCCACAGATGGCAGCAGAGGTGAGCGTCTTCTGTTGCGTACAGATTTGTTTTTTGTTTATATAGTTTTTCCTGCTATAACAACACAGTTTGCATCATGATTTGTTTTATTTTCAAAACTATCATTCAGTGATGCAGGTATATGTTAGCTTCAGTTTAGTGTGATTTTTGTATTGTAAACAGTTATTTTGACCCTAGAAATGTCTAAGTATAGTAATAATAATAAACTCATGCACGAAAATTGAAAATGTCAACGAATGCCTCCATTAGTCAGACCGAAGGCTGACACGCCTAGTGTTTAGTAATTAAGGCTAGTATCTAGGCTATTTTTAAATCATTCTGTATTTTGTCCTTGTTTTTATTTTTTTTTTATTTTTGTAACTCCGTCTAGAACAGGCGTAAATTAATAATTATAAGAAAAGACATACATTACACTAGCTTATAAACCGTTATTTTTAGATCAAGTCAATGCCCGAGACTAGGGAATGCATGAAAGAAGAGAACGTCGCGGAGATGATGCTCGGATCCAGGGCCTGCGAAAAGGCTCGCAGAATTGCCACTGACCTCGACCGCTATGAGTTCGACATTGATGTTAGCAATGTAAGTCCATCGCTTCATTAATTTCCCAGTTTGATTACGACTATCAGAGCGTAAATCAACTCGAATACATCGCGCCTCGTAATAGGCTGCACGGCCATTCTTAAAGGACCCTTTGCACTATTTACTATTCAACTTACTTTATTTTAAAATATGTGGACATCCACAGATTTGGCTGTTTCAAGCCTTTTCCGATACACTTTGACTTTGACGAAAACAGGGAAACAATTTACATGACCGATTTTTGGGATCCCAAAACGTAAGAGGAGGGATACCTATGACATCGCAAAAGTTGTCAGTCTGTCAGCACGATAACTCTCGAAGGGAATGAGATATTTTGTAAAGATTCTTTGGGTCAAGTGTAAGGTCAAGTTCGTAGATGGGCTCTGTAGCCCTACATTTAGGGGTGGGGGAGGGGGTTCAAATTAAGGGACAAACAAAATTTTAACAGCTAATGTGATAGTCGATTATGGGGTAAGAAGACACGCTGAACACGAATATGCGAAACATTTTCTCGTCCGGCAAGTAGTTCGCCCGGAATCCGGCAAAAATCGGAAAGTTGGTTAAAAGTAAAAGTTTCATTTGAAGTTAAATATTAGATTTAGGGGTAAGAAGACATGCTGAACACGATGATGAAAACCATTTTCTCGTCGGACAATTCGTTCGTCCGGAATCCGGCAAAACCGGAAAGCTGGTTAAAATTAAAAGTTTTATTTGAAGTTGATTAGATGACAGATTTAAGAGTAAGAAGGCATGTTGAATACTTACATGAAAATTATTTTCCACCCGGACAAATAGTTCGCCCGGAATCTGGTCAAAACAGGAAAAAGCAAAAGTTTTAATTGAAGTTGATTAGATGACAGATTGAGGGTTAAGAAGAGATGCTGAGTCTGTATATGACGATCACTTTTCACCCGGACATATAATTCGTCCGTAATCCGGTTGAAACCGGAAATTTGTTGCAAGTTAAAGTTTGATTTGAAGTTGATTTGTCCTTGTTGATTTGTCCTTGATAGGGATAAGGAGATACGCTGAATTCATTTCTGAGTTTTCTTTTTTTGCTGGACGAGTAGTTCGCCCAGAATTCGGAAATTTGGCAGAAGTAAAGCAGGAAGTTTCGGTCAGTATCGTCAAAACAGATATGGCTGATAGAAAATAACAGAACTTGGTTTTCTCAGGTAATTAGCCTGGCGAAGACAAGACCCAGTTGTCTGGATCAAATACTAGATTTTCGGGATCCCATCGAAACCTTACGTCTTGTTCTGATGGACAAACTTGTCGCAGACAACCGTCGACAGCGTGATACACATCGAACGTAGCAAAACACAGCAAGGGAGAAAATCAGCTTGGTATTGTTAGAGGGGTTAGAATGTACCGTACGGAATTGGGGTCGCCGGGTTTAGAAATATATGGAGTGATTATAGAATAGGTTGCGTTAGTATTATAGGTAAGACTGAAAACAAGCCATTCTAAAATATTAGTTGGGTGGTTACCATTCCACAAGTGGTCTCTCTGGAGAGAACAGCAAGAAGTTTTGTTCTTTGAATTGTTTGGTTGCACTTTGATATCTTACGTTGTCGTTTGGATTGTCTGTGATGTACCTACTCGCCTACGAGTATACGAGGGATGATACGCAGTAATAATAATACAAGTAAAGTGGTTCGTGCAAGCTTTGTCGACCTTGATCCAGTCTAGATTTTCGACTTAAAAATTTGTAAATAATATTAAGTGGGTCAACCAACAAGTCTCCCAATTTCGGAATTTTATCAAGAATCCGGCTCCGTCGTCAAAGGGGCCTTGGGACTCATCGCTCAGTTTACACAAATTTGTGGACTATAAGAATATTTTGTTTTCATAATAAGTTCGTCAACGAACACGCTTCCGACGTTTTGGACTCAGAAATTTGTCAGTAACGACCGACGATCCACAAACCTTGCGATTTGGTACATAGTAGTCACAAGCAGTCACGCTGTTTCAGGTGGAGTGCGTTTTTTGCTCCAACATTATATTTGTAGGTTCCTGAAATCCTCGCTAACATCAGCTACAAAGTTGAAGACCTCCTGATTCACTTGGGCGGTCGCTACATGTCGCACAACCGTGTGGATGTTAGCAACACCAAGAAACAGATCAAGGTGGTCCTAGAGGTCACTGCAGAGGAAGAGTCTCCTGAAATCAGCCTGAAGATCTTCAAGCCAAACTCAAACTTGTTCTTCCAAAACGTCCGCATGGGACCAGTCTCCAAGGCTCTTCTTCCAGTAAACGTCCGCCTGCCATTCCTTGCCAACGTTATGAACACTGTCCGTAAGTGTTTAAAGGACCCCACGCAGTATTGACTCTTCAGCTTACAGTATTTTAAATTTTTGAGCACTTAAAAACTATGCTATGCTTTCAAGAAATAGCCCACAGTTTTGGCTGTTTTAAGCCTTTTCCAAAACCCGTTGACTTGTAGCAAAAACAAGGAAACAATTTACATAACCGTTTTTTGGAATCCCAAAACGTAAGTGGCGGGATACCTATGACGTCGCAAAAGTTGTCCGTCTGTCTGTCTGTGCGCACTATAACTCTCAAAGGGAATGAGATATTTTGATGAAACTTGGTATGAGGATTCTTTGGGTCAAGAATAAGGTCGAATTCGTAGATGGGCTCTGTAGCCCTGCATTTAGGGGTGGGGGAGGGGGTTTAAATTAAGGGACAAATGAAATATTTTTAAATAGTTAATATGATAGTCGATTATGGGGTAAGAAGACATGCTGAACACGATGACGAAAACCATTTTGTCATCGGACAAGTAGTTCGCCCGGAAGTTTGTTAAAAGTAAAAGTTTTATTCAAAGTTGATTAGATGTTCCGATTTAGGAGTAGGAAGACATGCTGAACACGATGGTGAAAACCATTTTTGCGCCGGTCAAGTATTTCGCCCGGAGTTCCGCCAAAACCGGAAAGTTTGTTTAAAGTAAAAGTTTTATTTGAAGTTGATTAGGTGTTCGATTTAGGGGTAGGAAGACATGCTGAACACTTATGTGAAAAGTATTTTCTACCCGGACAGCTTGTTCTCCCGGAGTGAGGCCAAAAGCGGAAAATTTGTTAAAAGCAAAAGTTTTATTTGAAGTTGATTAGATGTTCTTTATACGGATATGGAAATACGCTAAATTTGTTTCTGAACTTTTTTTTTTTTTTTTTGACAAGTATGGTAGTTCGTTCGGAATTCGGCCGAAACCGGTAAAAACACCTGCTGAACACGATGGTGAAAAAATCCGAAATTTGACCAAAACCGGAAAGTCTGTTAAAAGTAAAAGTTTTATTTGAAATTGGTTTTCTTAGATGAACACTAATCTGGCCTTACTCTATTTCTAAACTTCAAATGAAAAAATGTCCGAAAAGTCCGGCGAATACTTGATCTGGCGAAAACAAATCCTAATTGTCTGCGTCAGATATTCAGTTTTTGGGATCCCATCGGAACCTTTGTCTTGTTCTGATGGAAAAACTTCTCGCAGACAACCGTTGACAGCAAGATACACATCGAGGGTAGCAAAATACGGCAAGTGAGAAAATAAGCGTGGTTTTGTTAGAGGGTTTTGCACCGTACGAAATGGGGTACCTGATTTAAAAATATATGGACTGATTACGGAAGTAAGTTGCGATAGTATTATAGGTAAGACAGGTTCTTTAAGAGTTCCTTTGTCCAGTAAGGGGTAGATACATCATCTTTCGAATGTTACTAAACCACGATGGCAACAACAAATTCATACCTTGCAGATGAATTCAAGAGACTGGATGCACACACATCTTCTTTACTCACGTTACTGCCCGATCCTTTTAAACCCTTTTCTGTTCCGTAAACGGACGCCATCTGCTGTAGCGTCCAAGTTTCTGTTAGCGTTTTCTTTTTCAAGTGTTTTAAGCGAATTCACCAAAGTATGACGAAAGCGGAAATCTTTCTTGAATTAAAACGTCATTATTTTCTTATGCGACTGTCGTTTTCTTATGCCACCGGCATGTCTGACGCTTTTAAGCAACATGAGGTTTTATTTTATATTTTTCAATAAAAAGTTATACTTACCTACCTACACTGTAAAAAAAAATCTTGCAGTATTTGCTACTGGAATTAATCTTGTCTTAAAAAAGATAACCTTATCTCTGATTCGGATTAATTTTATCTGAGTAGAGGTAAGATTAATCCAAGTACCAAATACTGCCGTTAATTTAAACCCTTACTCAGAGAAACTTTTAAAGTGTATTATTGAAGCGCGATGCTCATAAGACCATTAGTCCACAGGAGACCCACCACACTTTGAACACCCGTAAAACACTCTACTCTTTATTCCTCTCTTAGAAAACGTGCATTAATAGGCACGAGAATCCTTTTCCCTTTCTTGATTGTTCTGAAAGAAAAAATAGTAAGTTACTTAGCTGCTAGAGCGTCCGTATTTCTCAAAGAATTCTCCTTCGACTTTAACTAGTAATCCTAGCTACGCTTTCAGGCACATGCGCGGTTGAGAGCGACAAGGTTTCCACCTTCGACAATGTCATCTTCGAAGCACCTCTCTCCGGCTGCGACCATGTGATCGCCAAGGACTGCTCTGGCCGTCGCAAGGTGGCAGTCCTGGGCAGGGAAGAATCCGGCAACAAGATCGCCACCATTCTCACCGAGAACGACAAGATCACCATCAACCCCGCCACCAGCACTGTTTTGATCAACGGCAAAGAGCACGTTGTCACTGAGGATAAGTGGGTCATTGTCAAGGACGAGACTGGTTATCCCGTTGTTTCCCTAAGGAAGACGCGAGATGGCTTTATTGAAACCCTGGGACAGAAGTATGGCATCAAGGTGTCCGTCAGCCCGAACAAGATTCTCATCTGGGTGAGTCTGAATTCATGTAGCATATTTTTTAAAGTTTAACTGAAAATAGCTTATTTTTTACGTCTGACATTACGTAAAATATTTTGGATCAAGGTAAATCAGTAAAAATTAGCAAAGGAAAAAGAAAAGAAATAAAAATAGAAGTTGCACTCGAAAATGAAGATTCAAACAAAACTGAAAAATTGAAAACTCAGTAAATAATCCACAACTCATAAAACAATTGTGCTTCGTTTTTTCGTATGGGTTATCTGGGGAGATCCTTACCTCGTGGGAACGGGGCCGGGGGCAGTTCATATTTAGGAAAGGTCTGAAGCTGAATGAGGTGCTGTAGGCCTACCAGTAAGATACTTTTTCGGTAAGATCAAATTAGACGGCGACGACGCGCCGAATATCGAGGGCAGCTTAGAGCAAAATAACTAAAGTGTAATGCGCAAACTTTAAAAAAGTGACACACAGTCAAATCACAGCGACACCAGCTCCGCTAGCAGACACGAACATCCCTACTGAAACTGGACCAGTCGTTAACAAGCGCTGGCTCTGATCCAGAGCAAAATAACTCTATTCCCACTGCACACACGAAGAGTTTGCTGAAGCTTCTCTCGCGAAGCGAGCTGGGCGGCGCTGCGACGGAGGCCCATCGGAAGGGTAGGTCTTCGCATTACTCTCTAGGATTATTTTGCTCTGATCGAGGGCGTTGAGACAGCTAAAACTCGCGAAAAAGCAGCGCCCATATCACCGGCGGCGATTCGCTTGTGTTTCGGCGCCTCCGTACCTTTTTCGGCACGCCGCTGAGCCTTTTACCCCTCGCCGCCCAGACCCACAGAGCACCATCCACCTTTTTCTTTCAACTGCGCGCTATCCAGCGGAAACCGAGGAAACGTACGAAGACGGAACGAGAACCCGACAGGACCATGCTAGTGGAAGCCCATGAACAACTATGAGCAGCTCGTATTGAACACTCTATAGGAGTAGCTAAATTTCGCATCTTACAGGGTGCTGGTTGGATGCGCGGCACATTGTGCGGCATCTGCGGCAACCGCGAGGGAGAAACCGTCTCCGACCTTGAAGGACCTCGTGGCACCACCCTGTCCTCTGGCAAGCACCTCGTTGCTGCTTATATGCTCGACACCCCACGTAACTGCGATCCTAGGGGTTATGAGAGTGTCCAGAAGGAGGCGATCAGAGAGGAGGAGCAGAGCTTGAAGAACATTCCATATAGTGGACTCGCAAGGGCCATCAAGACCGAAGGTGTTCACACTGGGTAGGTTCAAAATTTTTACTTTAATGTATGACATCAATATATATATATAGGCCTATATATACTTATATTACTATATACCGAATAATACTTAGTGGAACATTTGTACCGACAAAAAAAAATGTGGCGTTCATTTGTTGCTTGTTTGCAGATACCATGGTATCTGGTACCACGGTAACTGGATCTGCAATTAGTCGTTTTTGCGGTTACCGTGGTATCTGATACCACGGTTGCTCTACAACAACAACAATTACTAAAATTGCGCTTTTCGAAGTCATCCTTAAACAAAAACTGATATCCAGTTACATAACTAAGTTCCAAAGTTCTTTCTCACCAATTTGACAAAATCCTAGTCTCTATTGTTGGTAATGATGAAAAGAGATTACTTTTTCAGATACCACGATTAGTTACCACCGTCGGGCCGTGGTATCTGAATATCAGATACCACTGTAACTGCGAAAACGAGTTTAGACCGTGGTATCAACTACCATAGTATCTGCAGAACACAACTATTGTACAAATATTCCTACAGACCAAGCTGACTGCGAACCATACTTGATAGTGCACTATTGCGCTGTATCGGGTCAGATTATCGTGCCATGGGAGAGAGGAAAGCTTTGCGTTAAAACTGATTCTCACTTCCGATGACGGTGAACCTTGGATTTACAAAAAAGTCATTTGAGAGATTCTGTTTTCCCACTAAACTATAGGCTACTTAGAACCTTAATAATAAGACTTGTCCTCACATTCTTCTTCTTCCGTTGAAAATACCACTAATTTTCTGAAAGAAATTTGGTCGGGACAAACCCTTCCCGATAGAAAATCTGGGTTCTATATAGGAATGAGAATCTTAACGGTGAGATCGTATTTGTATGTCTGCACTTACACTGGACGAATATTAATACGACCAGCTGTCGTATTAATAAGCCACTAATCTATCAATAAACACTTTTGTCAATAGCAGAAGCCTTCAGTTCTGCTTTAAGGTACATCAGCTGTTTGTTACTCTATTTTTGTCTTTACAGAAGTCCTCTCGGCGCCTCCGTCTCCCAGATGGGCAGCACTACAGGCTGCACTACCTTCAAGAACAAGATGCTCTCACGTGGAGGACTCAAGTGCTTCACCAAGATCACCCTGCCGGACTGCAGGCCAGGCTGCAAGCCCGTTAACACCATCGAGAAGCGGGTAAGTCCTCCAAAGTTTGCGGCCTTTTTGTTTGGCTGATCCGGGCAGCTAAGATTCAAAAGATAAATAAGCTAGCGCCCTAATCGGGAACGCGGTATAACTTCTCCTACTTAAAGGACCCCAAAAGATAAACACGAAAATTCGATGTCGCTCCTAGCGATTCTTTGTTTAGTTAGATTCTTATTATACAAATTTTCAAGAGGCGTAACAGCCTTTTGTTAACAGCCCTACTGTGTCTTTATGTGTTTAATTTATTTTCTTTCATTTACTCCGCTTTTACAAAAGGGCGGGTTATAAATAAATGACTTACGTATTTATTGAATACGTTTATGCTGTATAGAGCAGCAGCTTGGAGTGTAGTGTAACACAGTTTTTTACTCTGCCCAGGTTTAGAGCGAATCCTTTTTATGATGCAGCTATTAGTCGGTTTCTTTGATTTTTCTTGCGGACTTCTCGTCACTGTACAGGTACGCTATATCGATCATACTCCGAGAGAAGAGTGAAACGGGTGATCGGATAGGCTCACATGGCCTACACGACATTAGGCAACAAGCCTTCTTGTTCTATTTAACGGTGCAAAACGGATAAGTCAGCTACATTTTATTAGAGCTATATTTTGCCCTTCTTGTCAAGGGTCCTCTTCAGGCTCAATTTGAAAAGTGAACTTGGAAAATATGTAGCTGATTATCCGTTTTGCACCGTCAAATATGATTCACAGTCAACTTGGGCTGAACGAATATCTTCTTGTTCTCATTGGCCTTGGCCTTATGTTAGTCCTTATGGTGGGGAAGCAAAGAGTTAACGGTGGTTATCATTTTTTATGAATAAAACTGAAACCGTACGGTTCAAACTACTGTTCAACGATAAGGACGGCGAAGCAGAAATAGTAGATAGGTTTTCAACGAAACAAAGGGATGGTAAACCTTGGCACAGAGGTTTCTTGAGGTAAAGCTTGTCGGATTGAATCAGGAGATTCCGCTGCTGGATTTTCAGAAGCAGGACATTGCGCTCGATGACAAACACATTTCAAGCAATAGCTGCGTTCTTTGTCACGGGAGTTCTCACCGGTGGTCTCCGGTTTTTCTTTAACTCGTTTTTGCATCCACCGGTGACTACTCACCAGTCTTACAACCCGTTTTTGAACTAATGGGACTCCGGTTTTACCTCACCGGTGCGGACTAACCAAAACCTGCTCGGGAGCCCGGCTTCAGCGAGGAGTTAGCAAGTTTTCATCAACTCATTGGTGAACCAAAAAACGCGTTATAAAGAGAAGAACCGGACACTAGTGACAAAACACCAGAGACAGCCCGGAGTGCAACGAACGTAGCTAATGATTTAAACTGGCTGAGCAGAAAGCCTCAGCCAACCAGACGCGAAAGTGGAACGAAAAACAGTTGCTCACACCCTTTTGCTTTAGGTTGGTCTCCATTGCGTCCAGAAGGGCCGCTTCGCCGACAAGCTTGCCCAAGAGCTCCAGACACGTGCACTGACTGAACTCAGAAACGAGGAGGAACACGTGACTGAGAAGATCAACGTGCCCACCGGTTGTATTGAGGCTTAGTCTCACAAGTTAGTCACTCAGGTTGTAGTCACTACGTAGTTGTAGAGTAGAAGCCATGTATTATACACCACGCTTACTTTGCACCATTATTGCACCTTCTTAGTCAGTCTAAATTCGCACTTCGCACCTAGTCACGATTTATTTTGATTTGGATGTAGATTATTTGATGAATAAATGACAATATTTATTTCTATATTCTTCGCCTGGGTCTGACCCACCTTCATACTCTGAGGGGAAGTCGCACAGTGCGCGGTGACCAAATGCGAATGGTGTATCTTGGAAAAACATTTCCGAAATTTAAGTTACACTATCCGCTCGAAATTCCGGCGATGGGACCTACAAAATATGGAACACTCGATCGCCTGCCGCCAATCTTCACCGCACATACTATAGTAAAGAGAGGGGCGTGTTCCACCCTTCTAACAATAGTAACTATTAGTTACGATTTTCGTTCCAAATCGTGAAAAGTTACTACGCTGACCGTTCCAACCTCTTCGAAATAAACTAATAGTAACTTTACTTATCGGGAGTGTAGTAAGCATGGTAACTATATACGATCTCTGCGACGGGATTGGCCCAATTAGCCCGTGGCACGATATTTTGCCAAAGATAGAAAAATTCGTTCCAGCGACGCCAAGAAGCCAAAATCCGTGAGGTCATGCGTAGTAACTACGGTAAGTAGGGTGGTACACGCCCAAAATAGTTACGCGATTCCGAGACTTCTAACGAATAGCGGGAAAATCAAAACTGAAGATTACGGACAGACACAGAATGTTTATTACAGCAGTCGTGTCTCGCGCAAACCGCAGATGTTGTTTTGCTCCTACGTACAATGCAGTCTATACCATACCAGATCTCCTTGATTTGCGGGTAAGGCTTTGCTGAACTCCAGTATTTATGCCAGGACTAACACGGAATTCCTTTACGCCAAAAGCTGGAGCAGGGTTGGATAAACCCTTGGTTTATCAGAGGCATCACGTATGGGGGGGGGGGGGAAGGGGCCAATTTTGTCGGCCACTTGGTAAAAATAACCGAGTCGGCGCAAGCGGCGCGGTTTGGCGTAAGAACAGTTGATTTTTTCCTGAAAATCAGTCGATTTTTCATCAAAACAGTAGTTTTTTCTCTGAAAATCGGTAATTTTTTCTTCAAAACTATCATTTTTCCTGCAGAAACAGTCGGTAAAAATGAACAGCAATTCGATGAATACCTTGAACCCTCCCCCCCCCCCCCCCCCCAACATTTTGCCCAGTAACGCCTCTGAATGTGCCAGATGTCGTTGTAAAGGATGCCCTAACATCTAGCCTTTACGCAGTAGATGCGTTTTATTTCATTTTCACTTTTAATGTCGCAAACAAAACGCAATTTACAGTTATTTATAATTATCTGTGACACGAACAAAAAGATAGTCACCAGATAGGACCTTCAGACAAACAACGAGAGACAACCCTCAGACAGACAACGAGACAATGGTCATGCCTTGTCACAAATAAAACGGCATTTGCGGGTCAAGACCTTGGCAAGACTCAAATTGTCTCAAATCGAACGCGGCTTTAGTGTTAAGCATGGCATATAATAGACTCACATATACCATAACGTTCTCATTACGTATCTGAAAACCAAGGGTCTGTGAGAAACGGGCCCGTCCTGGTCGGAGCTCCGCAGGAAACCACATACGACTTCACATGTCATATAATTTACACGTCATACGCTTTGTCATTCTGTCGATGAATGACGAGCCCCCTTTACCGTCTCTTAAAGCCAGCTTTTAAAATCTCTTCAGTGATCGGCCTCAATCGTCTTCTGCAAATCGTCAAAAACTGCATAAAAGTCGGTCATTATCGGGTCATCATCGTCTAGCGGCTCAAAGTACCCACTTTCCTCTCTCTTCGAGGTCAAATAGTTATCCTTGTCAACTGAAAACATCCCTTTAAAATCGTGCTCGTGAGATGAGTAGCCAGTCTTAAGTTGTCCCAGAATTTGTTCGAAGTTGAGACGTTTGTCCACGTCCCTCCGCCAACATCCTTCCATGATGTCCGTTATGAACAGGGGGCAGTCGAGCGGTGGAATAAGGTGAATCCCTTGAAGGATTGTTTTAACGGCCTGGAATTGAAAAGTGAATCCTTAATTAAATGCCGAAATTAAATTCACTTCTGAACGGCAGCATACCTTGAAGCACAAAGGACAATAACAAACTGGTTTTGTTTCTGTTTCATTTATTCGTTCATTATTCACTAAAAATAATAAAAACGAACAAAACAAGAGCTGGAAGCTCATATAGCACTTGCAAGGCTAGTTCAGAAGATGAAATTTAGAATTTGCCTTTTCGTGAGTTTGTTTTGATGATGTAAGCAGAACCCTTGAGATAAGAATGATCATGGACTTGAAAATCACGAGAATGTATCGTCTAGTAAAAAGTATTTTATTTTAGAACTTGGCTGTAATGATGGGCGCTTTAAAGGCGCTAGAAATTCATTTGTAAGCAAAACCCTTGAGGCAAACGATAACGGGCCCTTGGGGATCATTAAAATCAGGGTTCGTGCGCTTGCTCATCCACGATTTCCCCTGACTTTTCCCATGTTAGCTTTTTTGGGATCCCAAAACGTAAGTGGAGGGATACCTATGACATCGCAAAAGTTGTCCGTCCGTCCGTCTGTCCGTCCGTCTGTAAGCACGATAACTCTCGAAGGGAATGAGATATTTTGATGAAACTTGGTGTGAGGATTCGTTGGGTCGTCGGACCAGTCAGGTTCGTAGATGGGCTTTGTAGCTCTACATTTAGGGGTGGGGGAGGGGATTCAAATTAAGGGGCAAACAAAATATTTTGAAACAGCTAATTTGAGAGTCGATTATGGGGTAAGAAGACATGCTGAACACGATGGTGAAAACTATTTTGTCATCGGACAAGTAGTTCAACCGGAATCCGGCCAAAACCGGAAAGTTTGTTGAAAGTAAAAGTTTTATTTGAAGTTGATTAGATGTTCGATTTAGGGGTAGGAAGACATGCTGAAGACGATGGTGAAAACTATTTTCTCGACGGACAAGTATTTCGCCCGGAATCCGGCCCAAACCGAAAAGTTTGTTGAAAGTAAAAGTTTTATTTGAAATTGATTAAATGTTCGATTTAGGGGCAGGAAGATGATGCTGAAAACTATTTTCTCGACGGACAAGTATTTCGACCGGAATCCGGCCCAAACCGGAAAGTTTGTCAAAATTATAAGTTTTATTTGGAGTTGATTAGATGTTCGATTTAGGGCAAGAAGACATGCTGAACACTTCGATTTTTTTTCAACTTTAACGCTTAAAAAAATATCCAAGAATGTATTGGATCTTAACAAGAAACACACCATTCGTTCTATCTTTTTGCACTCTATCCAATGATATCTTATTTATTATAAAAAGTTTAAGTTTAAGATTTAGATTCTTAACGCGGCGCCCGACCTAATTTGGGTCAGGAAACTCATCGCTGCACTTTTTAAGGTTTTAACCAACTTTTGGACTTAGCCAAATTTCATTCGAACTGGGATCTGGCCGTCCAAATTATTTTCCAACGGGGTCCCCAGCGTCTTTTCGAAGGCGAAGGCCCCCCGTCGAGAAAATGGTTTTCACCATTGTGTTCAGCGTGTCTTCCTACCCCTAAATCGAACATCTAATCAACTTAAAACAAAACTTTTACTTTTAACAAACTTTCCGGTTTGGGCCGGATTCCTGGCGAACTACTTGTCCGTCGAAAAAATGGTTTTCACCATCGTCTTCAGCATGTCTTCTTACCGCTAAATCAAACATCTAATCAACTTAAAATAAAACTTTTACTTTTATAACAAACTTTCCGGTTTGGGCCGGATTCCGGGCGAACTACATGTTCGATGAACAAATTTTCACCATCGTGTTCAGCATGTTTTCTTACCCCATAATCGACTATCACATTAGCTGTTTCAAAATATTTTGTTTTCCCCTTAATTTGAAACCCCTCCCCCACCCCTAAATGTAGGGCTACAAAGCCCATCTACGAACTTGACTGGTCCGACGACCCAACGAATCCTCACACCAAGTTTCATCAAAATATCTCATTCCCTTCGAGAGTTATCGTGCTTACAGACGGACGGACAGACGGACAACTTTTCGATGTCATAGGTATCCCTCCACTTACGTTTTGGGATCCCAAAAACTTGACGCTTAAGTATAGACTGAACTTTTCCATTAATTTCCCTGACCTTCTGCAACTTTTTACGATTTTCCCTGACTTTTCCCTGATTTCCCTGACCAAAAGAATTCCATGACTTTTCCCTGATTTCCAGAGCCGCACGAACCCTGTAAAATATATCGTGTGGTCAAACGTTTTTTTTTTTATTTCCGTTTAAGATGCGCACTTTATGGGAGCTAGAACTTCATTCGTAAGCAAAACCCTTGAGGCAAAATGATAATGGGCTCGTAGGGATCATGAAAATGTATATTTTGCTTTCAAGTATTTTTCTTACTTTGCGGTCAAGATTGGTACTTCAAGGAATAGTCGGATTTGGGAAGTGTCTACTTCTGAGCCAATCTTGTCGAATCTCTAATATTCCAGCCAAGTTTCATCGTCCTAGCACATCTGGAAGTACTTTGATTCACTATCACCGGAATTCTGTACCCCCCGCCCCCCAACTCCCCCCACAGTGCCCGGAGCCAATCAAAAGTTCCAACCCGATCTATCCAGTCGAAGCGGGTCAGGTATTTCCCCCCCCCCCCCAATAGTTATCGAATCCGGTCCGGACGTGAAAAAGACCACCAGAGACATGTTACGCCTCAATCTTCCGGACCCTCCACTCCCCCGTCATCATCCTAGCACATCTGGAAGCATCTAACTCGGAAAAGTGTGACAGACGGAATTGCGATCGGTACATGGCACTTGAGCCAGAGGCTGCAAGTGCCATACAAATAGGAACTATGAACCCTATAAAGCTCCATGTTCCGTTACATAGAGGTGAATAAAATGACCAAATCCGCTTTATCCTCAGTCAGTCATCAGTTCATCTTTTAGTGTAAGTCCAGGTTCACATCGATCTCCCAATCACTAAATTTCACCAAATGAACGAAAAAGAAAATACTCGGTTCCAGCTTCCCGGGATGTCGCCTTGTCTTCCCTATAAATCATGAACTAAGAGAAATTGAAAGGTTCACGTCCTCTTTCTCTGCTCTCAAATCTCCAGTCAGCTTCCCAGAGGCAACTTGACGCAAATATGCGCCACAAAGCCATGCCAAGAACCTGACAATTTACAATTTAGTACAACAAAGCTACGTGGCCACGAATTCAAACTGTAAGGTAGACGCTACTTCGAGCGTGTTCCACCCTACTTACTGTAGTTACTGCGCTGACGTCAGGAATTCTAGCTTTTTACCGTCAAGGCTGGAACGATTTTTCTATTTTACAGCAGAATATCATGCCACAGGCGAATCCTACGAATAACGTTACAGAGATGCGCAGTTACCACGCTTACTACTCTCCCGAGCATGGCAAGCAAATAGTTACTATTTTGACACGGTTGGAACGGTCAGCGTAGTAACTTTTCACGAGGTTGGAACGAAAATAGTAACTATAATAGTTACTAAGCGTGGAACACGCTCTTCAAGCACGTCGGAAGGTGGGTTTTCTCAAACCAAGTCATCGATAACTGGAACATAATGCTATCGGGAATAGTAAACAGCACGGATGTAAATTTCTTCAAGCAGATGCTCGACCTACTTCCTAAACACTATAAGTTTTGTAATAATAAAATTCTTCCCGTCGAGTATACTCTCGATGACTAACTCTTCGTGCAGATGAAGAATCGCCGCGTGCCCAGCGAAGAGCCAGAAACGTCACGACAACAAACATTGTTGATTGGTTTACACAGGAGCTGAATCAATTTAATGGGTTCGTTTCGGTGACATTTCTTGTTTTTCCCCAGGTTCAATGGCGTGTTTCGGAAGTCATATAGAATATTGTAAGAGGCTTAAGCCTTTTCTTTTATGCATTATCTTATCATCATTATTATTACACGGACAGAATACGCCAAGTATGTTATCAGGAAATCTATCTGGAAAGTTGGCCTCTCCGAAAAGTCGCAGACTTATCACTGCGCTATACGACCATAAAGCCACTTTCACGTTGACACGTCGTTGCGATAGGCTGCGTATGTGTCTACCTTGCGCTGTGTATAGGTTGCGCAGCGTACCTGCCACATCTGCGCGACAAGCTTTCACGCTGGATCAGCGCTGGATGAATATTTACGTTGTCCTTTCTCGGTTTCTTATGCTTAATTCTCGTTTCTTCCTTCATTACTAAGATTTTGGGATCCCAAAACGTAAGTCGAGGGATACCTATGACATCGCAAAAGTTGTCCGTCTGTCCGTCCGTCTGTAAGCACGATACCGCTCGAAGGGATGAAACTTGGTGTGAGGATCCTTTCGGTCATCGGACAAGTCAAGTTCGTAGATGGACTTTGTAGCCCTACATTTAGGGGAGGAGGGGTTCAGATTAAGGGGCAAACAAAATATTTTGAAACAGCTAATGTGATAGTCGATATGGGCTAAGAAGGCACGATGATGAAAACCATTTTCTCGCCGGAGAAATGGTTCGTCCGGAATCCGGCAAAAACCAGAAAGTTTGTTAAAAGTAAAATTTATATTTGATGCAGGGGCGGTTCGAAGGGGGGTGACTCACCCCCATGCTCCAGAGAATCTACTCTCAGTAGTATGTTCTGAGCTTTTCAGAATGACATGAGGCAGTTACCAAACGTTAATTTCTCTCACAAATCACATTTTTTAGTTGTATGGCTAAGAAGAAATTTCTATTCGTATGTTTTCAGATTCATAGTTGTGAGTTTTTTTTTTTTTTTTTTTTTTTTTTTTTTTTTTTTTAAAGAATTTTAATTCCCGTAGCATCTTTTGTAATTTAATTTATTTTTATATTATTTAAAAACTAAGAAATCAGATTTCGTACTTTTTGTGGCTACTCCTCCATCCCTCAGTGACGTTAATTTGAATCTAATTTTACCCAATTTTAAATATTCACGTCACCTAACTTTTTAAAATTAAACCCATATTTTATTTACTATTCTTTCCCCTAATACTTGGAAAATAATTCTCTCATTTGTATTTTGTAAAAAAAATTCTTTAACTACATTTCCTTTTAAATATTCTTTGAGCCCAAGCTGACTTTGAAACATTTATTCAAACAATGTTTACACGGATACGTCAGCTCTGATTTTTCATCAGCGATATTTCGGCCCTTCTTGGCAAGGGTCCTCGTCAGGCTGTCAATCTTCTTGTTCAACTTCGGGGAAGGAAACAAACCTGTATTTCGGCCCTTCTTGGCAAGGGTCCTCGTCAGGCTGTCAATCTTCTTGTTCAACTTCGGGGAAGGAAACAAACCTGTATTTCGGCCCTTCTTGGCAAGGGTCCTCGTCAGGCTGTCAATCTTCTTGTTCAACTTCGGGGAAGGAAACAAACCTGTATTTCGGCCCTTCTTGGCAAGGGTCCTCGTCAGGCTGTCAATCTTCTTGTTCAACTTCGGGGAAGGAAACAAACCTGTATTTCGGCCCTTCTTGGCAAGGGTCCTCGTCAGGCTGTCAATCTTCTTGTTCAACTTCGGGGAAGGAAACAAACCTGTATTTCGGCCCTTCTTGGCAAGGGTCCTCGTCAGGCTGTCAATCTTCTTGTTCAACTTCGGGGAAGGAAACAAACCTGTATTTCGGCCCTTCTTGGCAAGGGTCCTCGTCAGGCTGTCAATCTTCTTGTTCAACTTCGGGGAAGGAAACAAACCTGTATTTCGGCCCTTCTTGGCAAGGGTCCTCGTCAGGCTGTCAATCTTCTTGTTCAACTTCGGGGAAGGAAACAAACCTGTATTTCGGCCCTTCTTGGCAAGGGTCCTCGTCAGGCTGTCAATCTTCTTGTTCAACTTCGGGGAAGGAAACAAACCTGTATTTCGGCCCTTCTTGGCAAGGGTCCTCGTCAGGCTGTCAATCTTCTTGTTCAACTTCGGGGAAGGAAACAAACCTGTATTTCGGCCCTTCTTGGCAAGGGTCCTCGTCAGGCTGTCAATCTTCTTGTTCAACTTCGGGGAAGGAAACAAACCTGTATTTCGGCCCTTCTTGGCAAGGGTCCTCGTCAGGCTGTCAATCTTCTTGTTCAACTTCGGGGAAGGAAACAAACCTGTATTTCGGCCCTTCTTGGCAAGGGTCCTCGTCAGGCTGTCAATCTTCTTGTTCAACTTCGGGGAAGGAAACAAACCTGTATTTCGGCCCTTCTTGGCAAGGGTCCTCGTCAGGCTGTCAATCTTCTTGTTCAACTTCGGGGAAGGAAACAAACCTGTATTTCGGCCCTTCTTGGCAAGGGTCCTCGTCAGGCTGTCAATCTTCTTGTTCAACTTCGGGGAAGGAAACAAACCTGTATTTCGGCCCTTCTTGGCAAGGGTCCTCGTCAGGCTGTCAATCTTCTTGTTCAACTTCGGGGAAGGAAACAAACCTGTATTTCGGCCCTTCTTGGCAAGGGTCCTCGTCAGGCTGTCAATCTTCTTGTTCAACTTCGGGGAAGGAAACAAACCTGTATTTCGGCCCTTCTTGGCAAGGGTCCTCGTCAGGCTGTCAATCTTCTTGTTCAACTTCGGGGAAGGAAACAAACCTGTATTTCGGCCCTTCTTGGCAAGGGTCCTCGTCAGGCTGTCAATCTTCTTGTTCAACTTCGGGGAAGGAAACAAACCTGTATTTCGGCCCTTCTTGGCAAGGGTCCTCGTCAGGCTGTCAATCTTCTTGTTCAACTTCGGGGAAGGAAACAAACCTGTATTTCGGCCCTTCTTGGCAAGGGTCCTCGTCAGGCTGTCAATCTTCTTGTTCAACTTCGGGGAAGGAAACAAACCTGTATTTCGGCCCTTCTTGGCAAGGGTCCTCGTCAGGCTGTCAATCTTCTTGTTCAACTTCGGGGAAGGAAACAAACCTGTATTTCGGCCCTTCTTGGCAAGGGTCCTCGTCAGGCTGTCAATCTTCTTGTTCAACTTCGGGGAAGGAAACAAACCTGTATTTCGGCCCTTCTTGGCAAGGGTCCTCGTCAGGCTGTCAATCTTCTTGTTCAACTTCGGGGAAGGAAACAAACCTGTATTTCGGCCCTTCTTGGCAAGGGTCCTCGTCAGGCTGTCAATCTTCTTGTTCAACTTCGGGGAAGGAAACAAACCTGTATTTCGGCCCTTCTTGGCAAGGGTCCTCGTCAGGCTGTCAATCTTCTTGTTCAACTTCGGGGAAGGAAACAAACCTGTATTTCGGCCCTTCTTGGCAAGGGTCCTCGTCAGGCTGTCAATCTTCTTGTTCAACTTCGGGGAAGGAAACAAACCTGTATTTCGGCCCTTCTTGGCAAGGGTCCTCGTCAGGCTGTCAATCTTCTTGTTCAACTTCGGGGAAGGAAACAAACCTGTATTTCGGCCCTTCTTGGCAAGGGTCCTCGTCAGGCTGTCAATCTTCTTGTTCAACTTCGGGGAAGGAAACAAACCTGTATTTCGGCCCTTCTTGGCAAGGGTCCTCGTCAGGCTGTCAATCTTCTTGTTCAACTTCGGGGAAGGAAACAAACCTGTATTTCGGCCCTTCTTGGCAAGGGTCCTCGTCAGGCTGTCAATCTTCTTGTTCAACTTCGGGGAAGGAAACAAACCTGTATTTCGGCCCTTCTTGGCAAGGGTCCTCGTCAGGCTGTCAATCTTCTTGTTCAACTTCGGGGAAGGAAACAAACCTGTATTTCGGCCCTTCTTGGCAAGGGTCCTCGTCAGGCTGTCAATCTTCTTGTTCAACTTCGGGGAAGGAAACAAACCTGTATTTCGGCCCTTCTTGGCAAGGGTCCTCGTCAGGCTGTCAATCTTCTTGTTCAACTTCGGGGAAGGAAACAAACCTGTATTTCGGCCCTTCTTGGCAAGGGTCCTCGTCAGGCTGTCAATCTTCTTGTTCAACTTCGGGGAAGGAAACAAACCTGTATTTCGGCCCTTCTTGGCAAGGGTCCTCGTCAGGCTGTCAATCTTCTTGTTCAACTTCGGGGAAGGAAACAAACCTGTATTTCGGCCCTTCTTGGCAAGGGTCCTCGTCAGGCTGTCAATCTTCTTGTTCAACTTCGGGGAAGGAAACAAACCTGTATTTCGGCCCTTCTTGGCAAGGGTCCTCGTCAGGCTGTCAATCTTCTTGTTCAACTTCGGGGAAGGAAACAAACCTGTATTTCGGCCCTTCTTGGCAAGGGTCCTCGTCAGGCTGTCAATCTTCTTGTTCAACTTCGGGGAAGGAAACAAACCTGTATTTCGGCCCTTCTTGGCAAGGGTCCTCGTCAGGCTGTCAATCTTCTTGTTCAACTTCGGGGAAGGAAACAAACCTGTATTTCGGCCCTTCTTGGCAAGGGTCCTCGTCAGGCTGTCAATCTTCTTGTTCAACTTCGGGGAAGGAAACAAACCTGTATTTCGGCCCTTCTTGGCAAGGGTCCTCGTCAGGCTGTCAATCTTCTTGTTCAACTTCGGGGAAGGAAACAAACCTGTATTTCGGCCCTTCTTGGCAAGGGTCCTCGTCAGGCTGTCAATCTTCTTGTTCAACTTCGGGGAAGGAAACAAACCTGTATTTCGGCCCTTCTTGGCAAGGGTCCTCGTCAGGCTGTCAATCTTCTTGTTCAACTTCGGGGAAGGAAACAAACCTGTATTTCGGCCCTTCTTGGCAAGGGTCCTCGTCAGGCTGTCAATCTTCTTGTTCAACTTCGGGGAAGGAAACAAACCTGTATTTCGGCCCTTCTTGGCAAGGGTCCTCGTCAGGCTGTCAATCTTCTTGTTCAACTTCGGGGAAGGAAACAAACCTGTATTTCGGCCCTTCTTGGCAAGGGTCCTCGTCAGGCTGTCAATCTTCTTGTTCAACTTCGGGGAAGGAAACAAACCTGTATTTCGGCCCTTCTTGGCAAGGGTCCTCGTCAGGCTGTCAATCTTCTTGTTCAACTTCGGGGAAGGAAACAAACCTGTATTTCGGCCCTTCTTGGCAAGGGTCCTCGTCAGGCTGTCAATCTTCTTGTTCAACTTCGGGGAAGGAAACAAACCTGTATTTCGGCCCTTCTTGGCAAGGGTCCTCGTCAGGCTGTCAATCTTCTTGTTCAACTTCGGGGAAGGAAACAAACCTGTATTTCGGCCCTTCTTGGCAAGGGTCCTCGTCAGGCTGTCAATCTTCTTGTTCAACTTCGGGGAAGGAAACAAACCTGTATTTCGGCCCTTCTTGGCAAGGGTCCTCGTCAGGCTGTCAATCTTCTTGTTCAACTTCGGGGAAGGAAACAAACCTGTATTTCGGCCCTTCTTGGCAAGGGTCCTCGTCAGGCTGTCAATCTTCTTGTTCAACTTCGGGGAAGGAAACAAACCTGTATTTCGGCCCTTCTTGGCAAGGGTCCTCGTCAGGCTGTCAATCTTCTTGTTCAACTTCGGGGAAGGAAACAAACCTGTATTTCGGCCCTTCTTGGCAAGGGTCCTCGTCAGGCTGTCAATCTTCTTGTTCAACTTCGGGGAAGGAAACAAACCTGTATTTCGGCCCTTCTTGGCAAGGGTCCTCGTCAGGCTGTCAATCTTCTTGTTCAACTTCGGGGAAGGAAACAAACCTGTATTTCGGCCCTTCTTGGCAAGGGTCCTCGTCAGGCTGTCAATCTTCTTGTTCAACTTCGGGGAAGGAAACAAACCTGTATTTCGGCCCTTCTTGGCAAGGGTCCTCGTCAGGCTGTCAATCTTCTTGTTCAACTTCGGGGAAGGAAACAAACCTGTATTTCGGCCCTTCTTGGCAAGGGTCCTCGTCAGGCTGTCAATCTTCTTGTTCAACTTCGGGGAAGGAAACAAACCTGTATTTCGGCCCTTCTTGGCAAGGGTCCTCGTCAGGCTGTCAATCTTCTTGTTCAACTTCGGGGAAGGAAACAAACCTGTATTTCGGCCCTTCTTGGCAAGGGTCCTCGTCAGGCTGTCAATCTTCTTGTTCAACTTCGGGGAAGGAAACAAACCTGTATTTCGGCCCTTCTTGGCAAGGGTCCTCGTCAGGCTGTCAATCTTCTTGTTCAACTTCGGGGAAGGAAACAAACCTGTATTTCGGCCCTTCTTGGCAAGGGTCCTCGTCAGGCTGTCAATCTTCTTGTTCAACTTCGGGGAAGGAAACAAACCTGTATTTCGGCCCTTCTTGGCAAGGGTCCTCGTCAGGCTGTCAATCTTCTTGTTCAACTTCGGGGAAGGAAACAAACCTGTATTTCGGCCCTTCTTGGCAAGGGTCCTCGTCAGGCTGTCAATCTTCTTGTTCAACTTCGGGGAAGGAAACAAACCTGTATTTCGGCCCTTCTTGGCAAGGGTCCTCGTCAGGCTGTCAATCTTCTTGTTCAACTTCGGGGAAGGAAACAAACCTGTATTTCGGCCCTTCTTGGCAAGGGTCCTCGTCAGGCTGTCAATCTTCTTGTTCAACTTCGGGGAAGGAAACAAACCTGTATTTCGGCCCTTCTTGGCAAGGGTCCTCGTCAGGCTGTCAATCTTCTTGTTCAACTTCGGGGAAGGAAACAAACCTGTATTTCGGCCCTTCTTGGCAAGGGTCCTCGTCAGGCTGTCAATCTTCTTGTTCAACTTCGGGGAAGGAAACAAACCTGTATTTCGGCCCTTCTTGGCAAGGGTCCTCGTCAGGCTGTCAATCTTCTTGTTCAACTTCGGGGAAGGAAACAAACCTGTATTTCGGCCCTTCTTGGCAAGGGTCCTCGTCAGGCTGTCAATCTTCTTGTTCAACTTCGGGGAAGGAAACAAACCTGTATTTCGGCCCTTCTTGGTTACAGGTTTGTTTCCTTCCCCGAAGTTGAACAAGAAGATTGACAGCCTGACGAGGACCCTTGCCAAGAAGGGCCGAAATATCGCTGATGAAAAATCAGAGCTGACGTATCCGTGTAAACATTGTTTGAATAAACATTTCCTTTTTTTTTTTTTTTTACTTATAATTCAAATCTACTAATATTAAACCCACCTCCACTCATCTCAATAACATTCATTTTCCTTTACTCAAATTTAACTTTAATTTAATTTACCTTTTGAGCAGTCAAACTATAGTCTAATAACAAAAAATAGGGCAAACCACAAAAAAACGAAAAAAAAGCACATCGATATCTCAGGGTGCCCTTCCGTCATAGGGCACCCCTTCCAAAGTAGCCACTATTACAACTCTTTAAACCAACAAAAAACCCTATTTTTCTTTACTAAACCAAACAACCCCCCTCCCTACCAAAAATTAAATAAAAATTATAAATAAAAAGTTATACTCGCAACCTATACTCATAATACTTTACATCACAAAACACACTTCCGTAAAGCAGAACGTTCTAACTATCCCAGTTTTTTCCTTTTTAAAAACAAAACCACACAACAAACCAAAAACCAATTTTGACTGCTCAAAAAAAAAATATAAAAAAACCATAAAAAACAATTTACCATCAAACATCAATCTTATATTTACAAATTTTAACTTCCTTCTATTTTTACTTCAATATTCAAACCAATTTCTTTAAAATTTATTATTTTTCAAAAAACTTTCTTAAAAATTCACGGTCCATTTTCCTCTTCCACTCTAATCTCTCTGAATTCAGAGTCACCATTTTATCCAACGACGTTTTTAAACTTTGATAATGTAACCGTTTCTCTTTTTTACGTCTCTTCCAAACATGGACACACAGCTTCACTACAACAAAGCATATGGACATTTCTTTTTTCCTTTCGAGCTCTGTCCCAACACACAATCTCAGGATTTTGCTCTTTTCTTCACTTGTTTCTACCTTTACACCTTCCTCTGCACACAATTCAAGAATTTCTTCAAACCCACCTTGGTTCCACCGACATTCTAAAAACTCGAGTAACAACCCGTCAACAACAAGAGAACCACACAAGGGGCACTGTGGGCTTTCATTCTGTTTCTGTAGGGTAACATTCCATGTATCAAGAGAAACATAACTTCCTTTTCCCAGTTTTGAATGGGCAGCTCATGCAGCAGCGAAAAGCAGCGGTCAAAATCAAAGGTAGGTTCACGTCTTTTTCCTGCGTACGTGAGTTCTTCACTCTTATCTAAAAGACTTCTGACAAATCTCTTCATGTCTTCCTTTTGGGGCCTCTCATTTAAATATCCAGCTTTTTTCAGCTCATACAGGGCTTCCCCTCTTCTACCGTATTCTTTTGGTATTTTCATTGCGACCTTCTTTCTTTCTTCTTCGTTTTCTTCATTTATGAGAGGCAGAAGCCAATGTCTTAAAAAAGTTGCACCCGCGGTTTCCCTCACCAGCCGTTCAGCCGCATTTCGAGTGAATAGTGATTGACAAATTAACCTGAAATCAAGTACACCCAATCCCCCACTCGCCTTGCCAGCATACATCATTCTCATACTTAGTTTCTCTAATTTTCCATGCCACACGAATCTCCATATTTTCCTTTCAATCTCTTTTGCTGTTGCCTCTTCAAGTTCAAAGATAGGCGCGGCATAAAACAACAGTGGCATGCAATAAGTATTCACAAAGGTCACCTTCTGCCAAACTGTTCTGAGAAAATTTTGGTTCTGAATATTCGAGAGGATTCCTACGATTTTTGAGACTTTTTCTTCCCAATACTTTTTACCGTCGCCTTCTCCACAGAACCTAACTCCTAGTATCTTCGAAACTTCAGCTCTCGGTATCCAGCTTCGCTCAAAGAACTCGTCTAGTTCTGCATCGCTCTTTAGTGCTAAAACATTACTCTTCGTCTTGTGCACCTTAACGTAGAAATTTTCCTCGTACCATTGAAGTCCTTGGAGTATTTTTGGAACGTCTTGATTATTGTCCGTGAAAAATGTACCGTCGTCAATAAATGCAGCCGACTTCAGAAACTTTTGATCGACCGTCATCAGCCCAGTTATACGCTGCTCTACGTACTTAAATAACGGGTCAATGTACAGCTCGAACAGATATGGTGCTGAGGGATCTCCCTGTCTGAGCGCTTTCTCCATCTTTATTCTTCGGGTTTTCTGACCGTTTACCCGGACGGCAATATTCGCATTCTTATACAGATTCTGAAATTTCTGAACTACTTCTTCATGAAAACAAAATTTGTCTTCCATAAGCCACCAAAGTAGTAATCTCACAACCGAGTCATACGCCTTTACCATATCTGCGCTAATAACGGCGATAATTTCCCATAGAATTTGATTTCTTGCCACTAGCTCATCTCGCCTTAGCACAAGATCGCGGACAATGCTCAAAATATGTTGGGCTTTCTTTCCTTTCAGTCCACCATGCTGATATTCACCAAGTAGTCTCCCGAGCACTTTTTCGATCCTTTTAGCCATTACTTTCGACGCTATTCTAAAATCACAATTTGTCAGTGCAATGGGTCTCCAGTTTTGTAGGTCAGCCCTATCACCCCCTTTGTGAATCAACGAAATGAGCGCCTCCCCGTTCACCCAACCTCGGGAAAGAGATTCATTAAGCACTTCCACGAAAACTTCACCTATCTCTGACCAAAAGTGTTTATACAACTCGTAGCTCAGTCCGTCACTCCCGGGTGATTTACCGCTCTTTAAATTTTGTATCACTCTGGTCACCTCCTCTACTGTTAGATCATACCTTAGGGTTTCATTTTCTTCCGGGGTGACGGTTCCGTGTACTTCGAACTCACCCAGCATCTGCCTCACTTGTTCTTTTCGAGAAGGTAGGTCATTAGGCAGCCTATATAGCTCTTCATAAAAGGCCGAGACTTCTTCGAGAATTTGGGACTGGTTTGAAACTATTTGTCCTCCTCTTCCTTTTATTTTTGTGATACTGTTCTCTTCAGCGTGCCGCCTTGCTCTTACCATCGCTGCCACATTAATTTGCCCTGGCTCAAAAATCTCACACAGCCTGCTTTTAAGTTTGAAGCTTTCAAATTCCTCTCCTTCGATTTTTTTTTATTTGAAGTTTTACCTCTTCAAACTCATGCCAGATTTGCGCTCCTTTGTCTATTTTATTCTTTAGACAGGCCAGGACTCGGTACAAATGTCGCTTATAAGCTTTCTCTGCTCTTTCGACCTCTTTTTCTTGTCCCCGAATGAAAGCACCAATCTCTTGCTTGAAGACTTCCCAAAATTCAATTGGGTCCTCGCTTTCCCTCCTAGTGCTTAAAAGAGCCATAATCTTGGAGCGAACCTGATCGCTGAAGTCCTTATCCTTCAGGTATCGCGGATCTATTTTCCAGATAGGATTTTTGGGCCGAGGCGATTTGGCAGCACTATCCACCTCTACCACTACTGCAGTATGATCAGAAAAAGGAACTACAATGTTACATATACTATTTACACTATTCTGAAGGTTCTCAGTACTGTAGACTTTATCTATACGGCTAGCACCTCTTTTATCGACTCGGGTATACCCCTGAACGGTCTGTATTTCTGTCCACAAATCCTTTAACTTCCAAGCTTTAATCAGGTCTTTTAACTCGGGGCTAATCTTCCTTTTATCTTGTTTATTATTTCTACTACTTGCGTCCTGTTCCTCTGTCACGCAATTGAAGTCTCCCAAGAGGAAAAAATTATCAGAAGTCAGGTAACAGGGTAACTTATCTTGTATAGCGTCACTTCGTGTTTTGGCGTTATTTGTGCCCGACGGTAAATGGACATTAACAATCACGGTGCTACCAACTTTCAAACTGCTAATCATCCCATCGGCTTCAAACCGCAAACTCGCCTTATCAACCTTCAGGCATTTCTTCACTAAAAACCCTGTGTCGGGGTTAATTCCACCAGGTACAAAGTCATAACCTTTTTCTTCTGCATATCGTAGCTTACAAGTATCCACTTCTTGAAGACATAAAATATCTAGTTTCTTCTCTACCACAAATTCAATTAGTAGTTTCTGTCTTTTTTCCTGCTTGACTCCATTTACGTTTAAAGTTGTGAGTTCTGAGTTTTCCAGAATTAAAGTCGTATGTTTGAGCTTACCAGAATGACATCTACGGCACTTTAGCAAGGGATTTTCTAGTCGTAAATTAGAGACAGTCGTAAGCTTTGACCTTGCCAGATAAAGGCAGACAAAGCAGTTAGCTAATCGTGCACTTTGACTTCAAATGACCTGATTCTGGTCGTATTATTCCATAGAGATTTTAGTAGTATGTTTTAAGTTTGTCAGATTCACAGTTTCGTGTTCTCGGTTTGTCAGAATCAGTTGTATGGAACTTGCCAGAATGACATAAACCGCGAATCTTACCTGAAAACTACCCGTTTCTTGTCGTGTTTTACGAAGAGATTTTCTAGTCGTCTATTAGAGACAGTCGTAAGTCTTGAGCTTGCCATATGAGACAGTCATTCGTTACGGATTATCGTGTGTTTTAAGCTTGTTAGAATGACAGTCGTATGTTTCAACTTGCCAGAGTGACAGAAATGCCACCTGTCGTGATTTTTCCTCTGTGGCGCTGCAAACAGGCTGATTTTGGAAAATTTAGCGATGTTTCAACATTATCCTACCTGGTGTTGTGCAAAAATCTTCTTATCTTAAAAAGAAACAGGCAGAACCGCCTGATGATTGCACTATTTCTTGTATAGTCTCAATTCAAAGTGGAAGTAAAACTTTATAAATAGATCGCTCGCGAATGGATTAAAGACTGAAGTATACGTGAACAGAGCAGTGGAATTTTTTTCGAGACACGAAATTCTTGAAGCGAAGAAAACTCTTTGGTCCTACTATAGGAACCTTGGCTATGAGGACAGGTTGATCACGCACAACAAGGACCCTGACACTGTGTTAGATATCGCAAAAGTTTTCTACCGGTGCTCCAAGGAGAAAAAAAGCCTTCCCAAGTTTCTGTACTACGAGCCTGATGAAGTTCCACAGTGTGCCGATGCAGTTGGCGCTTGCGTCACCAGTAAAGTTAACTATATGTGTCGGAAGCTTGACGGTGTTTTGGAACAGTTTAAGTCAATCCCCCAACATCCGCAGTGGCCGTCTCAAGAAAATACCACGCTACAGGCCGAGCGTCTGCCTTATTCAGTAGTAGTAAAAAACCCTCCCAAGTCCCTTGAAACCCCGAATGGTCGCAAGGACTACATTGTTTCCGCTTGTGGTAAACTATCTGACGAAATCGTGGAGCTAAACGGATGAAAGACGACTGGAAAGTCGTAGTGAAGTCAAAGGACTCGGCAGAAAAAATAGCAAACGCAATGAAGAAAACGAATGAAGTCCTTCAAGCTACTGTCAAAGCTAAGATGTTATCGGGCATTGTGCGCTTCGTTCCTAACGAGTACACTCTGGATGACATAACGAGCATCGTCCCATCATGTGAGAGAGTCGAGCAGATTGGACAATCCCGCTCATTTCGACTCTTCTTTGCTACAAAAGCTGCCTTGGATGCAGCCATGAAGGATCCGCCTAAATTCGGATTCGAACGTCTGCGCATCGAAGAATTCCACCAACTACCTCGCCGATGCTACAAGTGCTTTCAAACTGGGCACAGTGCATTGAACTGCCCCAATGCCGAGGTTTGCTCCCAGTGTGCAAGCCATACCCACAAGAGCACAAAAGATCAGCCTTGCACCCAACGCAAAAGTTGTGTTCTCTGCAATGCCGACGGTCAAACTTGCTTCTCACTCTCCTGTCCAGAAAACAAAAAATGGATAGCCGAGCATAATAGGAGCTCTCAACATTAGTTATGGCCAATCCCCTCTCCATAGTGTCATGGAATATTAATGGGAGGATCCTTGATAAACTTCCTCTTCTAGAGAACATGTGCAAGTCAAATAACATTGTATGCCTGCAGGAGCACTTCCTCACAGACTCTAACTGCCAGCTCCTATCCCTTTCCCACCAAGTGGCTGTGCATATTTCCCCTGCGAAAAGACTGAACAAGAAAGGGAGACCAAGTGGTGTTCTTGCTACCCTGACATCGTGTCAGTCTCAACTCATCGAAACTTCCGACTGCTACCTGGCTGTAGAGACAGAACAATTAATTATCGTTAACTTGTATCTCCCCACAAATTATAGAGATGATAGTTCCGAGAGGAAATTTAGTGTAGCTTGTAGAAAAGTTGCCAAGCTGATAAAAAGGGTGTCAAAAATAAAAAAAATGTGCCTTCTTATTGGTGATCTAAACTGCAACCTGCTGCAAAGCTCCTGTCCGCGGTCTGAGTCCTTCCTATCTGTGTTGCCCCCAGATTATTTCGTGATCCCTAAAGACACTGATTACTCTTTTATTTCTACGTCCGGAAGCACGTCAAACCTAGATCATTCCATCCTCCTAAATTACTCGGCGTCCACATGTAGCGGGGTCTCGGACAATAAATTATGTGTTAAAGTCGGGAAATTCGGAGAATATAGTGATCACATCCCTCTTTTCCTGACTATCCCCATGCGTCGAAATCAGTCAACAGGATCTTGCGGGCCCAAATGGCACCAACAGAGGTGCTGGTCTAGAATTGATAAGCATCTTTTCCAGTCCGTAAGTGATTCTATATTTGATAAAGTCCGTGTACCCTACCATCTCCTACAGAGCCAGGCGCGACCGGAAGAATCTGCGCGAATAGACCTTAACATTTATGCTGCTGAGATAACGCACGCGCTTAAATCTGGTGAATGTGCAGCAGTCCCGGTGAAAAAATTTAAAGTTGGTACAGAAAAATTTGGATGGTCAGCAAATCAAGCACTCCAAGCGGCCTGCAGATCCTCCAAGTTTTGGTTACGAATATGGAATGAATGTGGAAAGCCTAAGAATAATGTTGTAAATAGTGTCCGTTTATTTACTAAGAGACAGTTCCAGAAAGAACTAAAGCAGCACCGTGTTTACCACAATACCGCTATGGCGGAATCGATTTGCAAAGACCCCAATAAGCTTTGGAAGATCCGGGCTTCAAAAAATCAGGACAGTAAGGTTGATACGAAAATAACGGAGGAGCAATGGCATGATTATTTCACAAAACAGTTTTCGCTACCCGTAGATAGCGCAGAGTTAAATCATAAATTTGAGAAAAAACTAAATGAGCGGCTAAGTGCTCCTTCTACTAATTCGTATGTTGTTTATGCTAGTGACATAGAAAAAGTCCTGAAAAAACTAAAAAAGAAAAAATCTTCGGGTGCGGATGGTTTGTGCGCGTTCCATTTTTTAAATGGATCGGAAAAGCTTATTACGCATTTATCGTTATTATATCAGATGGTTTTTTGTACAGGTTTTGTCCCTGATGTATTTTGTATAGGTTTGATTTCGCCAATTATCAAGAAAGGTAAACCAGCTTCTGAATGTTCATCATACCACTGCTTCTAACGTTTTTGCAAAAATATTTGAACTGTTAATAATTGAGAGCCTTCGGTCTACTTGTTACATGCCACCTTTTGAGTTTGGATTCCAGCCAAAACTCGGCTGTTTTCACGCGCTAAAATGTGTATCTAATATTTTACACGATGCTGATCTGACAAAGCAGCCGCTCGCAATTGGTACTTATGATGTAAGTAAAGCTTTCGACTCGCTTCTGCACCCACAAACAATGTATGAACTACTCGAGCGAGGTGTTTCTCCTGTAATAGTTAGACCATTGCTGAATATGTACCGTCACATGAAAGCTAAAATAAGAATCCCAGGAAAGTCCGTACTATCCAATGAATTACCAATTTTGATTGGGGTTAAGCAGGGTGTCATCACTTCACCTGTTATATATAACAACGCTACGACATCTGCCCAATCAAACCTTCCATTGTGTTGTATTCATAAAGGACTAGACCTATCTATCCTGTGTTATGCAGACGATGTTTTAAACATAAGTAGAACTATATCTAGCCTTGATAATTCGCAAAATTATCGGGGAATAGGATTGTCTATGAATACAGCAAAATGCGAAGTGCTGCTTTTTAATGATAGTAGTGATTTATCTGTTGTTAATGTAGCTTTAGATGGTACTACAGTTAAGCCGTGTGACAAATTGATGTACCTTGGTATTCCGATTGGTAAGACGCTGAAACAAACTAAGGCATTGATTGTTGAGAATATGGAAAGCAAAATTCGTCGTTCTTATGGTTAAACTGTCTCAACCCAGTTTCATCTAAACCGAACTCTATTAGCAAAATTATATAATAGTGTTGCGCTACCCCATATTTTATATATAGCTCCATTTTCTGAAACTTTAAATGCGACGGACCGACTAAAAATTAAACGAATTTACTTTAAATTCGCAAAATACCTTCTTCGTCTTCCTCCTTGGACACGCAATACCTATACATGACGAATAAATACGGTATCGTTGACCCGATTCAAAAGCTCGATGAGCTATGTCAACGAGTAAAATGCAGTAAGAGCGGCCATGAGTGGCAAGGGATTGTTTTTTGACATTTTGCGATTCATAAGTGTGATTTTTCCCTCTGTGATTTGCCTTTTGTTTTTTCTTTGTTGTGTGATCTTTTTTCTGTGTTTTCTACTTTCTTTCTTTTTTATACTCCATCATTTTCTCTTTCCTGTACGATGGGTGAAAAATAAACATTACATTACACGTACCAACTTCCGGGAAAATATCCCATTCCTTTTGCGAGTTATCGGGGCACCGACAGATATGTGATATAGTAGGCAGCCTTTAAAATGTTCCGCAAAACTTTACCTGCTCCGTCTTTCATAGTCGCCTACTTGCGATCTGGTTGAATGGCCTGTAATTTAGGTGAGGTGTTAGGCCTATGATTTCAGCCACCTTAAGAGCTAGCAATGCCAGAAAAAGGTCGGATTCCAAAAAAATGGCCTGCGGCACTGAGTTTAAATTTGTCTTGTACATAATGTAAAAGCTGCTGCTTGAGATCTGAGCCACGTTAAAAGCAAGAGTTTGTGTGGGAATTAGTCGAATATTGTCGAATAAAGGGCGATTTAACAAACTGAACCTGCGGCTCTTTCGTAGTCCTACCCTATTTCTACTTAGCTGAAGTTTTCATCATATATGTGCGGTTTTAAGCTTGAGATTTTGAGTCTAAGCTACGTTAAAAGGTAGGAATTGTAAACGAGTAGTTTAATTTTGCTCGGATTGAAAAAATTTCGCCGGCGACGCTTACTTTAGTTTGACTTGAGTAGATACGTCAGCGTCAGCTGAGATACGTCAGCGAAATTGGATATGAACGGCATCGACTAATTCCTGTTACTTATTTGTTTATTATTTGTTACTACAGTGGCATTTTCCGTAACGTTTTAGAACTTGTAACGTTTAATATTTCTTGAGCCTGCTGGTGCTGTGTTTTTAGCCAGTCGTATATTTTGAAGTCCTCACCCCCCCCCCCCCATGCCCAAGCCCTTCGAACCGCCCCGGATTTGATGTTGATTAGATGTTTGATTTAGGGGTAAGAAGACTTGCTGAACATTTGTGTGAATATCATTTTCTACCAGGAAGTTTGTCCGGAATCCGGCCAAAACCAGAAAATTTGTTAAAAATAAAAGTTTTATTTGTATAGTTGATTAGAAATCCGATTTAGGGGTAAGAAGTGATGCTGAATCTGTATATGACAGTCATGTTTTACCCGGACATATAGTTCGCCCGGAATCCGAATGGAACCGGAAAGTTTGTTATAAGTTAAATTTTTACTGGAAGTTGATTAGATGTTCGATATTGGGGAAAGAAGATATGCTGAATTCGTTTCTTAGCTTTCTTTTTCCATCGGACAAGTGGTTCCCGAATTCAGTCGAAACCGGGAAATTGGCAGAAGTAAGGCAGGAAGTTTTCGTCAAAATAGATATAACTCATGGAACACACATGCTAAATCCATATCTGAACTTGGTTTTCAGAGATGATTAGCTATTCGGCCTCAGAGGATGCGTAGCTCAATATGAAAGCCTGAACGCCTCAGTGTGAAAGCGGCTCAAGAGATATACAGCGACACCAACTTTCCCAATAGCCTGGGTATTGGGGGAGTAGGAAACTACCATGAAAACTATTTTCGGTCCACGAATCCTTTAAAGGTCCTGTCTTACCTATAATACTAATAAAACCTACTTCCATAATCACTTCATATATTTCTAAACCCGGAGATCTCAATGTCATACTGTACATTCTAACCTCCCTAACAAAACCCCGCTGATTTTCTCACTTGCCATTGCTACCTTCGATGTGTATCACGCTGTCGACGGTTGTCTGCGAGAACTTTTTCCATCAGAAAAACCGGTTATTTAAATTGATTCCCTGTTTTCGCGACAAGTCACCGGGTCTCGGGAAAGGCTTAAAACAGCCAAAACTGTGGTTTATTTGTTAAAAGCACAGCCTAGTTTTACAGTATTCAAATATTTGAAAATACTGTAAGTTGAAGAGTAAATAGTGCGAGGGGTCCTTTAAGGATACACTCACTCATACTGATAATAATAATAATAATATAATAATAATAATAGTATAATAATAATATAATTGCAATAATAAGGCTTTCGCCTCTATAAATTTCTCGGTACGCTTTACACACTAAATTGAATTTCAGCCAGGTGGTAGTCGACACCTGCTTTGAATTGGTTCATATTTTCGGCATTTATAACACTTTCTGGGAGATCATTCCAATATTCTACTATGGTTTCTAAGCTCCATTTTCCGATGTCTTTTCGGAATCTCTTCCCACTCAGTTTCAAGTTGTGTCCTCTGAGACCGTTGTGATTGAAAATGAAGACATCATCAGGCCTAATATTATCATAATAACTATGGCAAATTTTTAAAGTTTCGATCAAATCACCTCGAAGAAATCTGTAAGATAAACTGGGTAATCGTAGTTTTTGAAGCCGGTCTTCATAAGGCAGATGGCGAATGGCTGGCACTGTTTTTGTTGCTCTTCTTTGAACTTGCTCAATGGCGATAACGTCCTTGATATAGAAGGGCCTTGTTGTTGCGTGGCCATATTCAATTAGTTGGCGAGCTAGTGCCTTACATAAAATAGGAAATAAGGAATTGTCCTTAAATGTAAATGTCCTTGTCATAAGATTCACAGTTCTTGTAGTTTTCTTGATGATAGCTTCGTAATGTGTTGCGAATTTTAGATCTGTGTCCATTACTACCCCGAGGTCACGCTCAGAGGTGGTTCCCGAAATCGTCCTTCCATCCAAGGTGTGCCGATGGTCAAGGGTGGTTGGGCCAAGACGAAGGTGGTGACATCTATCGGTATTGATATCCATCGGTATTGACGTAAAGCTATTCACAGTTCTTTAGTCAAGCTAAATACCTTGAAGATTCCCGGCCGTCAAAAGCTTTGGCCCAACCCCGCTCCCCCAAGGAGCAAAATTAGAACTCACTTCTTCATTTGTGTTTCCATAAAAAGGCTGCTTCCCATATGAGTAAATCTCCCACAAGACGACGCCATATGACCAGACATCTGACTCCAGCGTGAATCTGCCGTAGACGATCGCTTCCGGCGACATCCATCGGACAGGAAGCAAGCGCGATCCCCCAACCTTCAAAGCATAATATCTATTACACCGACAACTTAATTTACAATTTAACTTACAATTTACAACTTAATGTAGTCCATTTGTTTATCCCGCCTTCACCGTCAGAAGTTAGATAACAACACATGGATACTCAATTTCAACAGACAATACTTTGGAAACTGGATGCTATGTGAACAGGGGCGTCACGTACGCCCCCCCCCCCCCCCACCCGAATATTGTCGATCAGTCGGTAAACCAAATCGACGCGAGGCGCCGCGTTTTTTTGTAAAAACAGTAAATTTTTCATGAAAATAGTAGTTTTTGTTCTTAAAAACAGTCGGTTATTCTGAAAATCAGTCGATTTTTCGTTGTTTTTTTCTTTAAAACAGTCTTTTTTTCTGCGAACACAACGAACACTGCAAACACATTGTAAAATGACCTGCTAGTCAGTCCATATCCCCCCCCCTCCCCCCGAAAACATTTTGTCTATAGTACGCCTCTGTATCTGAAAGTGTTAAAGTTTAAATCAAAAGCCAGCTTATTTTTATACATTGGATTTGAATACACTTAATTATTTTGACTGCTAAAGGATTTGTTATTTTTTAATCTTGGAAGGTAAGATAAGGTAAGGTACAATTTTAATGGGAAAATATAAATAAACCTGGTGTTTCTCAAAAGCATCAGACATGCCAGTGGCATAAAAAACGACGCTTCACTAATTCTGATGGGTTTGTAAAAATTATTAATACAATTCTAGCCTAAGGCATTGTAAAGAAAAAACAAACGTACAACTATCACACATCAACACTAAAATTTAAGGACAACACGAGAATTTACGACAACAGACATTTGACTAAAGAATTGTGCTCTAGTATAGTGACGTTCAGAACAAGACAAAATTCACCCAGACGCGGAGACACTGAATTTCAACGAAGTCGTGCATTTCAACGGCTAATGAAGCGAAGCTCTGGAAATGTTCATTCCAGGTTGGAAGGACACTTCTGAAGAAAGCCCATTATTACGTGGTGACCCCAAAAAGATTTCATTTTTTGGCGATCCTTTATCACTTTTCAAGGACCTTAGTAACATAGGATTATCTATTAATCTGGAGAAGTGTCAATATATTTATTTTAATCCGCCTAAAAGTTCTTCTTCTACCCTTAAAGTCACAAACAGCCTTCTGCAACCACAAACCTCAATCAAGTGGTTGGGAATTTCAGTTTCAACAACCCTCAGAAAAATGTGCGAAGCAGCTGTTTTGTCAACTGCAAATGCGACGAGGATGAGAAAAATCGTTCCAAGCAGAGCCAGGTACAACCGACGAGGTCTAGCAAAAATCTACACAAGCTTTTGTTCTTCTTCTGTGCTTTTCCTCGCTGGTTTGGACCCGATTCTGAGGAAAAAAGAAACCAGTCGAATGCGGTCATGTTTTTTCAAATATCTCCGTTTTCTTCTGTACCTTCCTCGTCGCATGCGCAATCACCGAATCATGGAATAGTTTTTTGTCTTGGACCCAACTGTCAAGCTAAAAGAAATAAGTGGACATCTTCTACCACCATCTAATCGCCTTCCTGCCCGTTGCCCAATGCGCCTGCTAATGCAGTAAATTTATTGTTCTTTTCGTGTTTCCTTCTGTGTTTCTTGTTTAGCGTTCGTTTATCTTTTGCTGTTGTTGTAGATTTTGTGTACCCTATGTATTTCTTGTCAAGCGCTCATTTACCTTTTTTTTTGTATGTACTGTGCAAATGCCTTATTACAAGGCTGCATGTAATAAATTCATTCATTCATTCATTATCGTTGTAGTTGCTAAACTCTCCAAGCTTAGAGGTACAGGCACATAGAGGTACTACAGACTAGAAGTAAAAAGTTAATTCGAAGAAAATCGATTATACGAATACTGGAGCAACGAAGTAACCTGTTTTCCTAGATTTGCAAGCCTATTTAACTGAATAAGTGACTGGGCTGTCATATCTCAGCCCTATTCGATTAAACTTTAAATGAATGAATGAAATGCTTTCATTCCGACAAATTGACGAGACAAGAAAAAGGTTAAAGTTAAAGCATTTACAATACGTACATTAAAGCTTTCTAATCCGGGTCCCTTCTAATCCTAGTGCACATCATCCGTAAAGTTTGACCGAAAAGCCAACTTACTTTTGTATCATTTGCATAAATACACTGCATTATTTTGACTGTGTTAATTTGTTTACTTTTCACTATTTGCTCTAGTATGAGGTTCAGAATATCTACGGCCGTCCTCACAATACAAAATTCTACTATGACGCGGAAAATTTGAATCTCAATAGAAACGCGTCTTTTCAGTGGTCAGTGATCAGAGCCTCGTTTTTGTTGCAATAACGCTGCCGCATCGCTGCTGCAGCACTTCTTTGCTCTTGCATAATATGCGTTTTTGGATTCACTTTCTTCTTGGTTGAAGCAGCAGCGCTGCAGCATCTTGCAAGGAAGCACAGACTTGGTCGGTGAGCAAGTCTGCGATTCTCGAGAAGCGCAGAATCGCGAGCGTCTTCCTCGGAAGCGCTGCAGTGCAAAAACGGATGTAGAAAGAATCAGTCCGGAAGGCCGAGAAGTGGACCTGCAGCATGCAACAAAAACGAGGCTCAGCTCGAAGAAGGTGGCTAACTGCATGAACACTTATTCTTCATAAATACTTTTCGTCAAGCATACAACGCCGATACAAGCGCATAGAGGTACCACAAATAAGACAGGGAAACTCCACTATTCGAAAATCGATTATTCGTGAACAGTGGGGCAACGAAGTAACGGATTTTCAGCAGGTCTTCAAGCCCCTTTGGGTGAATAAGTCATGGGTAACTAGATTGTCCTATGACATCCCTTTTGGATAAACTTTGAAACAAATTTCCGTTATGACCCTTTAGGTGCAACGTTGCAGACCATGTGTAATGTTATGTTTTACAGAAATGTAAGAATTAAAGGCTCACAGCAAATTTTCGATAATGTTAACAGATGGAGTGTTGTTGAAATTGCGCACCCTTGTTTTAATTGTTATGAAACTTCTAAGATTGTACAGCCCTCTGAAGGTTCAAGCTTTTGTTATTCAACATGAGTGCAGAAATGACAGGGTTTTCTTTTTCTTTCAAGAAAGGGGTACACTGTAACAAAAAAAATCTTGCAGTATTTGCTACTGGGATTAATCTTGTCCCTAAAAAGATAATCTTATTAGTGGAGTGTTCCTTGGAACAATCCACTATTGCGAGCGCTGTAGCAGCTTTCGGCTTTCGGATTTCACCGTATTTTGTGGAGCTCATAACTCGTGAACCAGTGCAAGTATCAAGTTCAACTTTGGTACACTTGTGGGTATTGGGGTCTAGTTGTGCCTTTCCGGGGTCCCACCCCCCATCCCAGCCCGGTTCAGGAGCAAATGGGCCCAGATTGCCCAGTGAATAATGTTCATAACTTGACCAGAACTGGACATAGGACGATTAAGTTTCTTGGGCGTACAGATCCTAGAGCTGGGAAATTGCTTTTAAAGTTGCACCTCCCCCACCTACCCCGTTCATGGGCAACTGCGACCAGATTGCCCAGGAGTAAAGTTCGTTACCCGTGACAGGAATCACGGGTATCAAGTTGAAACTTGGTAGAATTGTTAGCATTGTGGTGTCTTTTTACTTTTTACGGGTCCCAAACCCCACCCCCACTCGGTTCAGGGGCAATTGGGCCCAGATTGCCCATTTTTTAATGTTTTTAACTTGACATTAACTTGAGATGTAGAGTATCCAGGCGATCGCATACACCTATCTCAGTTTCACTCGAAGGCGGAGCCGGCGCTCCGTTTTGGAGTAGAATTCTATACTCTATATGACTAAATCCAAAACACGCCAGTGATTCTCAGGAAGAAGGAGTAAACGTGTCCGTAACAACTCAAACTCAGCGACTCAAATGCTAAATAAGCGCAGCTGTGACACCGTTTCTTCCTTTCTTCCGCGGGTACCCGGAGATCCTGCATTGGAAGGGAGAGATAGTCACCAAGCGTATTCGTGCAAGATCTCCAACATTTCTTTGGATTTATACTGGCGGTTTGTTTACATTTAAAGCTTTTAAAGCTGGATGATTACAAATTAAGTTATTTCAATACTTGTTTGGTTATTGGGGATGAGAAATATCATGGTTCTAAAGCTGTCCGTATATAAAATGTGATAAACAGCACTTGCGCACTTGTCTCTAATTCGGATTAATCTTATCTCAGCAGAGATAAGAATAATCCCAGTAGCAAATACTGAAGTTAACTTTAATCCTGACTCGGAGAAACTTTTTACAGTGTAGACCGTGAATGGAGAGACTTGACCTGAAAAACTAAGCAGAGTCGAATCAGCTTCCAGGCGGCAAAAGGCAACGCAGCCTTGTCGCTAGCAAGTCCGATTTAACGCAGTTTTAAGGTACGTGCACACAGACGATTTTTGAAGCCGGATACGAAACCTCGATGCATCGCATGCAGAATTCTCTATCGTGACGGGAATTCGAAAAAAAAAAATCGAGGACCCTGGCTCGAAACAACATAGTTCATGAAATGCAAACTGAACAAAAAGATCCAACGCTCATGTGGGAGTCAGGGCGAAACAATGTATCACTATCCTCCAAGCACAAATCTGAATAAAAAGAAGAAATGCTTGCGGAAGGAACTGATGATTAGGAATACTAAATGTTTACTGAATGAAAAAAAAACGCACATTCAAAATTCGTCACAGCTGGTACAGCAATATCTTCAACATTCAGTGTGACATTGGAACTGTGTCACAGAAATGCGAAAATCTGTTTCACGTTTCACACATTTTATTTTGTATCTGGTTAGGAAATAGGGGTAAATTGATAATCAAAAAGAAAAACCTTGCCAAATTTTACAAGCAATATGGGTTCAGGTTTTTTAAATTACAAACTAAATAACAAAATGTCCAGAGCCCGGCTGAGAAGACAAATTCGTAATGCACGGGATGGAAAGACTTCTTCAAATAAATACAACATTTATACTTCACTACATGCCATTCATATAAATGGAAATATACGTATTTCCGTATATACGTATAACCATCTGGAGGTCTCACCTTGTAATAATCACAAGCGTAGATGTCTCGACTCATTCCAAAGTCGGCGATTTTTACTGACAAATTTTCCCCCACGAGGCAGTTCCGGCAGGCGAGGTCTCTGTGTACGAAGCGGCGAGAGGTCAGATAGTTCATCCCACTGGCTATCTGCTCAGCGATTTTGTAAAGCTCATCCTGAAACCAAAAAAAAGATTGTTTCAGTCCCACACTATTCCCTCCTCTGTCCGAGAGTACAATTATTTCGGACCAGATTTAGCACCAACTTGCCAAGTTTGGGAATAATAATAACAAGACCAAAGGTTTCGACGCGATCCCAATATTTGAATATTTATTGGACTTTTGGATTTACTGAATCCAAACAATCGAATCTTGTAGATTTCGGGTCTTCGCCAGACCTCTTCAACATTTTGCTATTTATCATAATCAAACCGCTCGAATATTTGTCATTTTAGCACTACTTTCGGCAAACTGCACGCAGAGCAAAAGAGCTGTTGACATTGAGAGGCGAACCTTTCGATCTTTATTTCCGAGTTTTGGCAAATTTTGCCAGCTTATCCGTCAAGGAAATAAAGTTCGAAATTGGATTCAGAATGTCTCTACCTTTATACCGCATCTCTAATCGACTAATCTAATCGTCCAACAACTTGGAGCTTAAAATTTCGGGTTTCGGCCGGGGTAGGCACGATGAATCCATATCTCAACAGTTCAGATATGGATTCAGCGTGCCCCCCTACCCTTTAAACGACTATCTCATTAGCTTGAAAAATATATTTTTTTACCATTAATTTGAAACACCCTCTCCCGCCTGTAAATAGGAAAACAGGACCCATCTACAAACCTGATCTATACTTTGATCCAGTGGACCCTCGTACCAGTTTGAACAAAATTTCTCAAACCCCCACAGGCAGGGGCGTCACGACGGGGGGGAGACGCCCCCCCCCCCCCACCCATGCTATCGGCCAGTCGGTAAAAAAGAACCGTGTTGGCGCGAAGCGCCGCCATTTTTCGTCAAAACAGTTGAATTTTTTTCATGAAAACAGTCGGTTTTCTGAAAATTGGTCGATTTTTCGTCAAAATAGTCGGTTTTTCTGAAAATAAGTGAATTTTTCTGAAAATCAGTCGATTTTTTTCAAAAATGTAATTTTTGTTGTTAAAAACAGTCGTTTTTTTCTGCAGAAAAAGTCGGTAAAAAATTACCAGCCAGTCGCTAAATGCCTCGTCTCCCCCCCCCCCCCCCCCCACCCCAAAACAAAAAACCATTTTGCCTAGTAACGCCTCTGGTCACAGGTAGTCACAGGTATCCCAGACGGAAGTCACAGGTATCCAGTCAAAACTGCTAGGCCAGATATGCTAAACTACAAGATATGTAGAAGATAGCTTATACAAGACTATCGAGACAGAATAAATAGGCTATAGATGAACCAAATGTGCAAGCATTCAGATCAAATTCTATCCCTCCAATCCCACGACTGCCAAGAATGCAATAAAATTTCGTCACGAAAGCGCGATAGGGTTTTGGCCTCCGAACAAAAGGGTAGGGTAGGGACTGGTGCCGTCACTTGTTAAATTCGTGGACAAATTCTATTGAATTGCTCACTGGACAGTTGTCAAATGCATTCTACCTTTTTGACCCAGTAAATGTCGGTTGGTTCCCAAATCGACTATCTGATTAGCTTTTAAACAATATGTTTTGCCCCCGACCCATTTTGAACCCCTCTCCCACCCCTAAATATACAGTTATGGGGCCCCCACCTTCGAACCTGACCTGTACTTTGACCCAAAGGATCCTCACACCAAGCTTGAACAAAATATCTCAATCCCTTCGTGAGTTATCGTGCTAACAGACAGACGGACAACTTTACGAAGTCATAGGTATCCCGTCACTTACGTTTTGAGATCCCAATAAACAAGACCAAAGGCTTCGATGGGATCCCAAAATTTTAATATTTGTTCCCGACAATTCGGTCTTGTAGATATTCGGTCTTCAAAAGACTTCTTAAACATTTTTACTTTTAACATTTACAAACAGGTTAAGGCCAATGGTAATAATCGTAGAAGAGTAAGTTCGTATTTGACAGTGCAAACCGGATACGCCAGCTGAATTTCTTTCAGATATATTCAAATATCCGTTTTGCGCTGTCAAATATTTAAATATGGATTCACCATATGGTTTACCCTATAGCCTACGAGAATTATCATGCAACAATTTAGCATACGTCGTATCTCCTTCCTTACTTCTGCCCAACTTCCGGTTTCGGACGGATTCCGGACAAACTACTTGTCTGGCAAAAAAATATAGCTTAAAAACGAATTCAGCATGTCTCCTTACCCCTACATCCAACCTCTAATCAACTTCAGATTAAACTTTTACTTTTTTTAAAAATTCCGGTTTTAGCCGGATTCCGAGCGATCTATACATCCGGTGAGAAAATGGTTGTCATATGCTAATTCAGCATGTTTTCTTACCCACAAATCGAACATCTTATTAAATTTAAATAAAACTTTTACTTTTAACAAATTCTCTGGTTTTTGGCCGGATTTCGGCCGAACTAGTTGTCCGACGAGAAAATAAATTTCATATTCGGACTCAGCACATCTCTTTGCCGCTAAATCAAGCCTCTAATCAACTTCACATTAAACTTTTACTTTTCAAAAATTTTCCGGTCTTCGCCGGATTCCGGATGAACTATTTGTCCGGCGAGAAAATAAATTTCATATTCGAATTCAGCATGTCTCCTTACCCCTAAATCAACTATCTCAATAGCTTTCAAAAAATATTTGTGTTGCCCCTAATCTGAAACCCCTCCCCCACCCTCAAATATAGGGCTACAGAGCCCATCTTCTAACTTGACCTGTACTTTGGCCCAAAGGATCCTCCTACCAATCCCTTCGAAAGTTATCGTGCGGACAGACGGACAACTTTTGCGATGTCATAGGTATCCCTCCACTTACGTTATGGGATCCCAAAAAGAACATTACCCGCTCCGCAGTGCGATTGATTGTAACAATCCGATCGCTAGGAAACCTAAGTAAAAAAACAATCGAAATAAAAATTTGTTTTGCATTTCGATAGCCTACGATAAAGTAAAAGTCTGATGGTACTACGGTCGGAGCAGGGTAGGTACGTATTATGGCTTTTACCTGTGCGAGTCGCGGGGCAGAGGTTAGTTTCTTCGTTTCACCTCGCAGCATCTTGGTTAAGTCGCCATGTGCCATATATTCGAATACCATCCAGGGCGGTAGAGACTGTCCTACGAAAAATGAACAACAAGAATGGAAGACTTTCTCCGAAGTTCATTGCTAAAATTAAACCAAGACAATAGCAATAAACATAATTGTTCTCTCGGAAGACTGATGACAAATGTGGCGGCTGAGGAGTTTCGTTACTCCGCCGTTGATTCTCTTTGATTGGTTAGTCACGTGGCATGTTAAAGGTTCATTGTTTTGCTGCATATGAATTTGATGCGTTATTCTCAGCCGTTTAAGTTGTGTTTTATCATTAAGTTTTTGTTTTGGATAGTTAGTAGTGATTCTGGTTGAAAATGAGTTGTTCTTTTTTGGTTGTTTTTCTGGTTGGGCGTCCCAGACCAGTAAGTCAAGCTCCTTTCTTTCTTTTTTTCCCTTTTTTCCTTTATTTTTGTCGAAGTTTTGTTTTTGTTAATGTTTTGTTTTGAGGGTAATTAGTCCCTTACAGGTTCGCCTCTGGGCATTGAAGATTCCATTTTTTTTTAATAAACCCTTCATTCATTCATTCAAATTAGATCCTTAATATTTTATATTCAAATAAGGCATATGACGGATACGTCAGCTACGATGATTTAGCTGCTAAAGCATCGTAGCTGACGTATCCGTTATATACAGTATTTGAATATGTGTCAAAGTCAGCTTGGGCTCAAGGAATATTTAACCTCCCTTACCCTTAGCCAGTAATTCATTTCTCATATATTTTCTTTAAACCCGCGACCCATGTAGTATCTAAGGCTAAGGGTACCGTACTTTTCTGTTTAAGCTTTTCAGTGAACACGAGTTACGAGTAAACTCTGCAGATTGGCTCAAAAGAATCGCGTAACGTACGTTATGAAGTGTTTATCTTAGAGCATTTCCATTCGAAGTGCTCTGCATTCCATGACGTAAGAACCGAATAATTACGAACCGGGCTGGACTGCCGACTCTGAAAGATTTACCTTTATCAACAACCCCTACGAGATTTAGTATATTCTCATGAGAGAACGTCGACATGATCTGGGCTTCCTTGACGATACTTTCCACGGTTGACGAATCGGCATACTTGTCTTTGGAAATTTTTACTGCAACTATCCTTCTCGAACCGTCGCTATCTACCATTTGCCCTATAAAAAGAAACACACATTTACTAAACACATAAGTACACTTTCTAGCTTGAGCGGCTTGAGCCTGAAGAGGACCGTTGCCAAGAAGGGCCGAAATATCGCTATACTAAAATTCAACGAGCAGGAGCAACAGGGCTGAACCACTCAGCCCTTGCCTTCAAGATCCCCACGATCGACGGCCATCCCCCCACCTCACCTCTCTGCAGATTCTGTAAAACAGTGAACGAAACACTGGACCATGTACTCTTCCAGTGTTCCCATCAACAAATACATCGGAACATCCATAGACCCCAAGCTGTCTCCCTGTTCAAGAAGTTTCATCTCAATCCTTCAACCGAATCCATACGGTGCACATCACTCTCCCCTTCAGCCGAAGCCTCAATCTTCAAGGCAATCATATCCTTTTTGAGGACAGCAGACCTATTTGAGTGTGTATAAGTAGGCTAGCGACATCGCCAGACGTGAAACGGCAAAGTGGACAACTCCGATCCGATGCCGCACTGTAAAGAAGAAGAAGCTGACGTATCCGTTTACCACTATCGAACTAAGACGGGCCGAAATATCGCTGTAATAAAATTCAGCTAATTTATCCGTTTGCTACCGAACAATTAACTCAAAAGAACAAGAGCTACGAGCTCATATGGCACTTGTTACGAGTAGGCACGGCTCGGTTATGTCAATGATATATCTAGTGTTTGCTAGGTGTCTTCCCACCAAGTTTCATCTCGATCCCTCCACTCATAGCGTTTTCCAATATTTCCGGTTCTCCCCTCCAGCTCCCCCCAAAAGTCACTGGATCCGGTCCGGATTTTAAGTGGGTCGTCTGAGGCATGAGGTCTTTCCAAATATCAAGTTCCATCGAGATCCCATCACCCGTTCAAAAGCTGCGTTCTTTGTCACGGGAGTTCTCACCGGTGGTCTCCTGTTTATCTTATAAGCCGGTTTTGCATCCACCGGTGACTTCTCACCAGTCTTAATAACCCGTTTTTGAACTAACCAGTGTCCGGTTTTTTCTCACCGGTGCGGACTAACCAGAACCTGCTCTTGAGCCCTGCTGCAGCGAGGAGTTAGCCGGTTTTCATCAACTCACAGGTGAACCAAAAGAACGCGTTTTAAGGAAAGAACCGGACACTGGTGACTAAACACTAGAGACAGCCCGGAGTGCAACGAACGCAGCTAAAAGTTATAAATACCTCAAGATTCCGGATTCCCCCTCCCTCCACTCCCCCCCCCCCACAGTGCCCGAATCGGCTCGGTTATGTCAATGATGTATCTAGTGTTTGCTAGGTGTCTTCCCACCAAGTTTCATCTCGATCCCTCCACTCATAGCGTTTCCCAAGATTTCCGGTTGCCCCCTGCAGCTCCCCCCCAAAAGTCACCGGATCCGGTCCAGATTTTAAGTGGGTCGTCTGAGGTATGAGGTCTTTCCAAATGTCAAGTTCCATAGAGATCCGATCACCCGTTCAAAAGTTATAAATACCTCAAGATTCCGGATTCCCTCTCCCTCCACTCCCCCCACAGTACCCAAATCGGCTCGGTTATGTCAATGATGTATCTAGTGTTTGTTAGGTCTCTTCCCACCAAGTTTCATCTCGATCCCTCCACTCATAGCGGTTCCCAAGATTTCCGGTTGCCCCCCTCCAGCTCCCCCCAAAAGTCACCGGATCCGGTCCGGATTTTAAGTGGGTCGTCTGAGGCATGAGGTCTTTCCAAATATTAAGTTCCATCGAGATCCGATCACCCGTTCAAAAGTTATAAATACCTCAAGATTCCGGACTCCCCTCCCTCCAGTCCCCCCCCACAGTGCCCGAATCGGCTCGGTTATGTCAATGATGTATCTAGTGTTTGCTGTGTCTTCCCACCAAGTTTCATCTCGATCCCTCCACTCATAGCGTTTCCCAAGATCTCCGGTTGCCCCCTCCAGCTCCCCCCAAAAGTCACCGGATCCGGTCCGGATCGCGATCCGATCACCCGTTCAAAAGTTAAAAATACCTCAAGATTCCGGATTCCCCCTCCCTCCACTCCCCCCACGGTGCTCGGATCGGGGAAGTGACTATTTCCAACTTAATCATTTGGGGTCCCTGATACGCCTGCCAAGTTTTATCGTCCTAGCTTATGTAGAAGTGCCCGAACTAGCAAAACCTGGACAGACCGACAGACCGACGGACGGACAGAAATTGCGATCGCTATATGGCACTTGGCCGAAGGGCAAGTGCCATAAAAAGGGGTAATATCCATAGAGAGAAAGACTGCCTTCCCGTTTGCGCAATGTTAGCGCCTGCCGGACACTTTCCACATTACCACACGTCTCTCCCTATTATCAGTCCCAAGAGTTGTAGGCTATGTATATATGTAGTTAGTCAGTATAGTTACAAGTACAGTGATGTTTTGAGGGATGGACGGAATGAATGGAGTCAAGTCAAGTGCTCACATAGTCAAGGGCGTCCCGAGCCTTTCTTCATTGGGGGGGGGGGGGGGGGGGAATGCGCCGTCTCTAGCCTTTTACCTTTGGGGGACGTCCAGTTTTGCCAGCAGAACTTGGAAATGTGCCGACAAAAACGCAGTTGCTACCAAGCGACAACGTCGTGAACGGCTAAACCCAGGGAAAAATTAAAGCGACGCAGGCAAAATTTTTTTAATCCGCCTTTTTTCTGGCAAATTCTAGCTTTTGACGTGGTTCAAGCACAAAATAAAAAAAAATCAGGTGAACTACCGAATTCGATAATGAATTAGAACCAAATGAATCTGATTAATGACCGAATTATGAAATGGATTGACCGAATGTCGATTGACCGAATGAACAGATACGGACTTGAGAAAAGACCGGTGAACAACCGAATTCGCTAACGAATAAGACCAAATAAATATGTAAAATCACCGAACTTACGTAGGGACAAACCGAATGCGGTGAAATCGACTCGGACTGAACAAAAGTTGGATGAATTGTCGAATTCGATCACGAATCAGCCAAATGAATCTGATTAATGACCGAATTATGAAGTGGACTGACCGGATGCCGATTGACCGAATGAACAGACACGGAATTGAGAAAAGTCCGGTGAACAACCGAATTCGCTAACGAATGAGACCAAATAAATACGTTAAAACACAGAATTTATGTAGGGACGTACCAAATCCGGTGAAATCGACTCGGACTGAACAAAAGCTGGATGAATTGTCGAATTCGGTCACGAATCAGGACCAAATGAATCTGATTAATGACCGAATTATGAAGTGGACTGACCGAATGCGATAGAACAGGTACGGACTTGAGAAAAGTCCGGTGAACAAACTAATTCGCTAACGAATGTGACCAAATAAATACGTTAAATCACCGAATTTATGTAGAGACGTACCGAATGTGGTGAAATCGACTCGGACTGAACAAAAGTTGGATTAATTACCAAATTCGATAAAGAATGGGAACCAATAAACAGGTTAAATCGCCTAATTTGGAATCGTGTGTACAAAAGATTTTATGAAACAGGCCAAAAACGTAGGGGGGGTAGGCGCTGCCCCCCCCCCCTCCCCCCCCCCCCCTTGGGACGCCCCTGCACATAGTGAGTTAGGAAGAGTCAAGGTGTTATAACATAATGATTAACTGAGAGAGAAATTAAAGCGTGGTTCCGGGACTATCAGTGAAACTAGTGCATAGACTATAGACATTTCGGTTTTCTGAGCTCTGAGACTACACCCGAAAGTCTACGTACTGTCTGGCCTCAACATTACGACAATACAAAAAAAAACTTTATCTACCCAGTACCAACCGGGAAAAAAAAACATTAGGAATTTCTCACCAGTAGTGCAAAGGAAAGTGAAGACTAAAACAACCTACCCCGCTAAGCCTGTTAATCGTGTCACTAAAACCAAAACATGTATTCATTCATCCTTCCTTTTAGCCAGTAGCAAAAAACCTCAGCAATTTCACAAAACACAACAGGCAAGTGCACAAGCGCTCAAACGTGGAGTGTGGGAGTTAAATGTGGATCCCATCTTACACACAAACAGCGCTAGAACCAAAATACTTCACATCCCTAATAAGCAAACAAGTATTGGAATAACCTAATTTGAAATCATCCCACTTTAAAAGCTTTTATTGTAAACAAACCGAATGTAGACATCCAAAGAAATCTTGAAAATCTTGCAAAAACAATTTCAATGCTGAATGTCTTGCCAGCCAGTCCAACCCTTTAAACCTCTTTTCAATTAGCAAGGTTATAACAAGTGCAATAAACCAAATCGTGGCAGCCTAATACCCCCTTCGTAACAATTTCATTAACAACAGCATATCATCGATCATATCATGAAACCGTCAAGCTTCCAACTTTTCATTGAGGACTGAAGTACAGCGCGTGGTCTTCTTTGTTGCTGTTACACCAAACCCACATCTATACATATATATTCACAAGTGTATATGAGTTGAACTTGAGACCTATCACAGACGAACTTAACTCGTGGAAAATCTCGGCCCAGCTGCCTATAAACGGGAGGGGGGGGGGGGGTGTCCAGACCCACCAAAATGCGTATCTGGACCTATATCCTCCAGTTACTGTCCAGTTAAAAACATTAAACAACAAGAGCTACGAGCTCATATGGCACTTGTACGAGTAGGCTGTACAGGAAAGTAGATGAAAACGTCACAAAATACACCCGCCATCCAAAAAGACGGTTCGGAAATAGAAATAGGATATTTAGTTTCACTCATTTCTGAGCAGTTCCGGCATCGTCTCGATTGCAAATGCACATGACTGTTCAAACTTTCATCCCAATAAATCCATTTGTTTGATCGCTAGACGTGCTACACGATTTCCGGTACTCACTCTATTTCCACCTACCGTGGCCGAATCTGGTTCGGAATAAAAAAAAATCGACCATCTACCAAGTTTCACTCGAATCTGAGCATTTTTGGAAAGTTCCGGTACCCCCCCCCCCCCCCTTCCCACCAACGTTGTCGGAGCCGGTTCGGGCCCAATCTCTTAATTCCCTCATCAAGTTTGACTGAAATTGGAGCATAGACTATCTGCAAGTTTCCAGTATCCCCCCCCCCCCTACCTTGGCCGAATCCGGCCCAGACGCCAAATAACAAATCTAGGCCGCATAAACTCGGCACTATCGAATTGCATCTCATTCGGTCCATCCGTTTGGTTTTTGTGCATGTCAAAAGTCCCCCCAACCCCCAATTCCCCTAATCGTGGTCGCATATGGTTCGAACCAGGGGGGGACTGGTATGAAATCTGAGGACCCTAGCCGGGTGGGGTGGGTCATTTTTGCCGCGATTTAGCAGATTTTATTTGGGTGGTCCTCTTGGGTGTTTTTTTTTGTACACTGACCCAAGCAACATATCATTTAGCAGGAAATCACACGGACGAAACAGCTGCGACAAAGAGACCTATAGATCTCTTATTCTGAACATCCTACTAGTACAAGTACAAGAAGCCCACTCACTTTCCCGTCAAACCAAACTGAATTTGGAAACAATTGTACTAAATTAAGTTAACATTTCAATTATAAGCATACAGTTTAAAAAGTAATCCGGTAATAGTAGTAAAGCGCGGACTTCTTTCACATGTCTTTTGGTGCCACAGAATGCTGCTGATGAGCTTTATCGTGCCTCCTTACACCAAGACGCAGACTATGCTTCGTTTCCGAGGTCAACAAGACCAAAGGTTTTGATGGGATCCCAAAAATCTAATATTTGATCCAGGCAATTGAGTCTTTGTCTTCGCCAGATCCAGTTTTTGCCAGGCTAATCATCAGAGAAAACCAAGTTCAGATATGCTATAAGCCATATCCATTTTGACGACACTGACCTAAACTTCCTGCTTTACTTCTGCCAAATGGTTTTCACCATCGTTTCAGCATGTCTTCTTACCCCTAAATCGAACATCTAATCAACTTCAAATAAAACTTTTACTTTTAACAAACTTTCCGGTTTTGGCCGGATTCCGGGCGAACTACTTGTCCTATGGAAAAATACCATCGTGTTCAGCATGTCTTCCTACCCCATAATCGGCTATCACATTTGCTGTTTAAAAATATTTTGTTTGCCCCTTAATTTGAACCCCCGCCCCTAAGTGTAGGGCTATAAAGCCCATCTGCGAACCTGACCTTACCCTTGACCCAAAGAACCCTTACACCAAGTTTCATCAAATATCTCAATCAATCAATCAATCAATCAAGTTTAATCCGAATAGCTAAAAGCTAGAAAAGGAATACAAATTTACAAAATACACAGACACACAAGAAACAATTTAACTAATACACTTACAAGAAAAAACCAGAAATAAATGATGGAATGAAACTACGTAAAAATTGGGTAGAAGAATTAGCGGGATATGGGGAAAACTTATTGCCAGTATTCCTCTCGGACCGACGCACGGAAGACGGGAGGGGAGGGGGGAATAGATGGGTCATCTGGGGACAACACGTTATCTTAGCTCCAAATCTGTTTTGAAAGAGTATTTCTACGTACAGATAATTTAGGAATGGCAAGTTTAACGAGAGCCTCTTCGTATGTAATGTTATGATCACCAAGAATGATTCTCATGGCTCTCTTTTGGACATTTTCCAGGCGATCAAAGAGCTCTGCAGAAAGAGAAGAATGCCAAACCGGTGAAGCATATTCTAAATGAGGACGGATATAAGTTTTAAAATAACAGAGGAGGCATTTAGTATCCAAACCGAAAGATTTAAGGGTAGAAAGGGATTTAATTAAAAAGTTGGTTTTACGGATAATATTGTCAACATGAGAATTCCATTTCAGATCATCATCAATTATTACCCCAAGCAACTTAACGGATTCAAGCTGCCTGAATGACGATGGATATTCAGTAGTTTAAAATATATCTCATTCCCTTCGAGAGTTATCGTGCTCACAGACAGACGGACGTTTTTGCGATGTCATAGGTATCCATCCACTTAGGTTTTGGGATCCCAAAAACTTACTGTAGTGGTTTATAAGGGTACCCTTCAAAGAATAAGATACAGGGTTGACAGACCAGTTCGTGCCACTAAAGATAGGAAAAACGCACTTTTCTTGAAAAAATAAAATTGAAGTTATATTTGACGGAGCAAAACGGATAAGTCAGCTACATTTTATTAGAGCTATATTTCGGCCCTTCTTGGTAAGGGTTCTGTTCAGGCTCAAGCCGATCAAGCTGGAAAACAATCTTGTGGAAAAACGATTAAAGATTCATCGTTAAATATCTGATTTTGTGAATTTCTTCTCTGACAATTGGTTGGAGTTAAAGCTGGTTTTGTGATTTTATTCTGGAGACGGCTGCTGTTTTTGCTGTTCGAATTGGTCGTCAAAAGGGTAGAGATTCTTCTGCATTTTGATTTTGGTGTCGGTTGTTTCTTCTTCTTCTTTCCAGCTAAGATAGATACTTGTCGGCGGCATGACAAGTTCATTTTCCAGCTTGAGCGGCTTGAGCCTGAACAGGACCCTTGCCAAGAAGGGCCGAAATATAGCTCTAACAAAATGTAGCTGACTTATCCGTTTTGCTCCGTCAAATATGATTCGCAAACAGCTTGGGCTAAAGGAATATTTATCACCAAAGTATAAAACTTCAAACAGCCCACACATGCCGCCGACAAGTATCCATCTTAGCTGGAAAGAAGAAGAAGAAGCAGCCGTCGCCAAAATCAAAATCTCTAGTCTTTTAACGACCAATTCGAAAAGCAAAAACAGCAGCCGTTTCCAGAATGAAATCACAACACCAGCTTTGACTCCAACCAATTTTCAGATAAGAAATTCACAAAATCAGATATTTAAGAATGAATCTTTATTTGTTTTTCCACAAGTTAATTTTCTAGCTTGAGCCTGAAGAGGACTCTTGCCAAGAAGGGCCGAAATATAGCTCTAATAAAATGTAGCTGACTTTTCCGTTTGCTTCGTCAAATAGGATTCGCAGTCAGCTTGGGCTGAAGGAATATTTAAAATTGACGTTTTTACTTCACCCATCTCTTGCAGGGAAACAGGAAAAAAAATGTTACGAGGATTCGGGTATAACAAGACCAAAGGTTTCGATGGGATCCCAAAAATCTAATATTTGATCCAGACAATTGAGTCTTGTCTTCGCCAGGCTAATCATCAGAGAAAACCAAGTTCAGATATACCTCTATTAGCCATATCTATCTTGACGACACTGACCGAAACTTCCTGCTTTACTTCTGCCAAATTTCCGGTTCGGGCCGAATTCTGAGTTAACTAATGGTCACCGTATATCCTTATCTCTATAAAAGAACATCTAATTAACTTTAACTTATAAAAAAAAAATCTGGTTACAACTGGATTCCGGACGAACTATATGTCCGGTTAAAAAATGATTGTCATATACCGACTCAGCGTATCTTCTTACCCCTAAATCTGTCACATAATCAACTTCAAATAAAAATTTTGCTTTTGACAAATTTTCCGGTTTTGGCCAGATTCCGCGAACTAGTTGTCGGAGTAGAAAATGCTTTTCACATTGGTGTTCAGCATGTCTTCTTACCCCTAAATCAAACATTTAATCAACTTCAAATGAAACTTTCACTTTTAATCACCTCTCCGGACGAACTACTTGTCCTGCGAGAAAACGGTTTTCACCACCGTGTTCAGCATGTCTTCCTACCCCTAATCAAATATCTAATCAACTTCAAATAAAACTTTTACATTTAACAGACTTTCCGGTTTGGCCGGATTCCGGGCTAACTACTTGTCCGGCGAAAAAATGGTTTTCACCATCGTCTTCAGCATCTCTTCTTTACCCCGAAATCGAACGTCTAATCAACTTCAAATAAAACTTTTACTTTCAACAATTTTTCAGGTTTTGGCCGGATTCCCGGCGAACTAGTTGTCCGATGACAAAATGGTTTTCACCATCGTGTCAGCATGTCTTCTTACCACATAATCGGCTATCGCGTTAGCTGTCTAAAAATATTTTGTTTGCTCCTTAATTTGAACCCCCTCCCCCACCCCTAAAGGGGTACAAAGCCCATCGACGAACTTGACCTTACCCTAGACCCAAAGAACCCTTACACCAAGTTTCATCAAAATATCTCATTCCCTTCGAGAGTTATCGTGCTCACAGACAGACGGACATTTTTGCGATGTCATAGGTATCCCTCCACTTACGTTTTGGGATCCCAAAAACTTAAAAAAAATCCTTCACCTCTGCTGAAATAAGCTTTTTCCTCGGATAGTCTTCGTGATAATAATAAAAGGAGTGCAGCATACTTCTAACCTTGTGATTTGGAATCGAACGATACGCTACACACCCTGCTATTGGGGGTGGTGTGTGCAATATTTTTTTTCTTATGCAGATTTTTTCGGCGGGTATTGGGGTACCCCTAGCGGTTTCAGATTTCATACCAGCCAGGCGGGGGTGGGTGGGTCTTTTTTCCGAAAAAGACCAGATTTTAGGCTAGGGGTCCTCATATTTCATACCAGTCCCCCCCTGGTTCGAACGCATGTTTTACATGTCGAGGCCATCGATTCGTATCACCCATGAAGTTTCACTCGAATCAGACCACTCGTTCGCAATTTATAGAAGTCCATATTTCTCTTCTCTTGCTCCCCCAAAAATGCTCGGATCTAGGAACGGAAGTTTCCGGGGGTATGTTGTGTCAGGTTTTTAAGTCAAGATAATTCGGGTCGCTAATATGCCTGCAAAGTTTCGTTGTCGTTTTACATCTGGAACTATTCTAACTCACGACTACCGGAATTCCAGGAAACCCCCTCCAACTCCCCCCACAGAGCCCCGAAACCATCTGGCTCCGTCAATTTCATCTAGGCCTAATGCTTGTTCCATCCATTAAGTTTCGTCCCAATCCCTCTACTTTTAGAGTTTCTTGAGTTTTCCACCCCCCCCCCCCCCCCCCCCCCATCCCCACAGGTATCGGACCCGACTCGGACGTGAAACTGAACGTCCGAGGCGATAGCTCACCAGACAAGTTTCATTCAAATCCGATCACCCGTTCAAAAGTTATGCACGCCACTAGATTCCGGACTCCCCATCCACCGACTCCCCCCATGATGGTCGGGTCGGGGAAACGGCTGTTCTCAAGTCAATCTGTTCGGATCCCTGACATACCTGCCAAGTTTCATCGCCCTAGGACATCAGGAAATATGCCGAACTCGCGGGATCGCTAGAAATCCGGACCCCCACCCCAACTCCCCCACAGTGCCCTGATCCGGTCCGGTTATGTCAATGACGTGTCGAGGACCTGTGCTTGTTTTTCCCACCAAGTTTCATCCCGATCCCTCCACTTTAAGCGTTTCTCAAAATTTCCAGTTCCCTCCTCCAACTCCTCCCAGTGTCATCGGATCCGGTCCGGTTACGTCAATGACGTGTCTAGGACCTGTGCTTGTTTTTCCCACCAAGTTTCATCCCGATCCCTCCACTTTAAGCGTTTCTCAAAATTTCCGGTTACCTCCTCCAACTCCCCCCAGTATCATCGGATCCGGCCCGGATTTAAAGTGAGGTGTCTGAGACACAAGGTCATCCGAAATATCAATTTTCATCAAGATCCGATCACCCGTTCAAAAGTTATGCACGCCACTAGATTCCGGACTCCCCATCCACCCACTCCCCCCACGATGGTCGGGTCGGGGAAACGGCTGTTCTCAAGTCAATCTGTTCGGATCCTTGACATACCTGCCAAGTTTCATCGCCCTAGGACACCAGGAAGTATGCCGAACTCGCGGGATCGCTAGAAATCCGGACCCCCATCCCAACTCCCCCACAGTGCCCTGATCCGGTCCGGTTATGTCAATGACGTGTCTAGGACCTGTGCTTGTTTTTCCCACCAAGTTTCATCCCGATCCCTCCACTTTAAGCGTTTCTCAAAATTTCCGGTTCCCTCCTCCAACTCCCCCCAGTGTCATCGGATCCTGCCCGGATTTAAAGTGAGGTGTCTGAGACACGAGGTCATCCTAAATATCAATTTTCATCAAGATCCGATCACCCGTTCGCAAGCTAAAAATACCTCAAATTTTGGCTTCACCCTCCCTCCACTCCCCCCCCCAGATGGTCGAATCAGGGAATTGATGATTTCCTATTTAAGCTGGTCGGGTCCCAGACATGCCTGTCAATTTCCATCGTCCCAGCACATCAGGAAGCACGGAACTCGCGGGATCACTACAAATTCGGACTTCTCCCCCCCCCCCCAACTCCCCCAAAGTGAGCGGATCCGTTCCGGTTATATCAGTCACGTATCTAGGACTTTTGCTTGTACTTTCCACCAAGTTTCATTCGGGTCCCTCCACTCTAAGTGTTTTCCAAGATTTCCGGTTTCCCCCTCTAACTCCCCCCAGTGTCACCGGATCCGGTCTGGATTTAAAATGGAGGGTCTGAGACACGAAGTCCTTCCATGTATTAAGTTTCATTAAGACCCGATCACCCGTTCGTAAGCTAAAAATATCTCATTTTTCCTATTTTTTCCGGATTCCCCCTCCCTCCACTCCCCTCCAGATGGTCGGATCGAGGAAGCGACAATTTCTAATTTAATCTGGTCCAGTTCCTGATATGCTTGCCAAGTTTCATCGTCCTAGCTTATCTGGAAGTGCCCGAACTAGCAAAACCGGGACCGACAGACCGACAGACCGACAGACCGACAGACCGACAGACCGACTGACGGACAGAAATAACAATCGCTATATGGCACTTGAGTAAGCTCAAGTGCCATAAAAAAGGGCAATCTGGGCCCAATTGTTCCTGAACCAAACCGATACAGACTCTTCAAAACCGGGCTCTTTGAATTTTACAAAAATATTTACCGTGCCCTTCTTCTTATCCTAATAAAACTAAAACTGAAACTCTATATTTGTTAACTAATATTTTGCCTGTTTCAGAATTATTCACTCTTCATTCTTTTTTATTCAAGGTAAGATATGACCGGTCGGAACTTACCTTCGTACTTTCGTTCGAGTAATTTTTTCCCTGAGCAACCTGACCATGCTTATGAAACTCGTCATAAAAGCAAAATGCAGCACCTTAAATTAACCACCGAGAGATTGCGGTTCTCGCCATATTTTTCTATCATGTTTTCATGGCATCATTATCTACCATATATCGATTGCAGCATATCTGTTCCAAATATAAAAAAGCAACTTCATTCTAAACTTATAAATAAATTCAAGAATAAACGATAAATTCAAAACTTAAAGTAAATTTTTATTTTGTTGGTTACAAATTTTGGGTGGGGTCCTGATAAGTTGACGGCCATCGGTTACCCTCGCTTGCGCATTGTTTTTTGTTTGTTTATTTTTGGAATTAGTTATATGTAAAATAGTTTTCTTTCATATTGTACCGGGTTTTTGTCAATCGACCTAGTGTCTCCGGCTTGACCCTATATTTATTATGAATTTTATACAGAAGTGTAAATAAAACCTTGAACCTTGAGTGGGGTTTGAAACCCCCCAAAAAGCAAAAATAGACCCTAATGCTCACAAGCCTACCAAGTTTCAACTAGATACCTTCTGATTCCTATCATGGGCCACGAACCTCACTCTTGGGCAGTCTGGGCCCAGTTGCCCATGAATGGGATGAGTGGGGGAGGTGCAACTTTAAAAGTAGTTTCCCAGCCCTAGAATCTATAAGTACAAGGAATTCCATCGTTCTATGTCCAGGATGGGACCCACAAAAGGCACAACTAGACCCCGATACCCACAAGTGTACCAAGTACGACCTTGATACCTGAACTGGTTCACGAGTTATGAGCTTCACAAAATCGGTGAAAACTGAAAGCTGCTACAGCGCTCGCAAGAGTGGATTGTTCATAAATGAACACTCGCACTAAAAATTATGGAAAACTGACACATACCACGCGATTCACCATACGAGACATGGTGGCGTTCATCAACCCTAACCTTGGTGACTAGCCATGGTGGCGTTCATCAACCCGAACCTTTTCGAGATGAGCTCGCGGATTGGCAACTTCACAGCCTTACAACATATCGATAGGGGTATAAAGCATAAGTATTCCTTCGGCCCAAGCTGATTGCAAATTATTTTTGGAAGTACTAAACAATAAATACAGGATACGCTTTTATTCAGTAACATTTTGGTTCTTCTTGGCAAGGGTGGTCCTCAGCAGAGGCGTTACTAGCCAAAATGTTGTTTTTTTTGGGGGGAAAGGTATTTACCGACTGCCTGGTCATTTTTAACGACAGTCTTTGACGAAAAATCGACTGATTTTCAGAAAATCCGATTGTTTTTAAGAAAATCCTACTATTTTAACGAAAAAAAAAAGACTGATTGAAAAAGGCCGAATCGGTTATTTTTACCAACTGGTCGACAACACTCGGTGGAGGATTCCCCCCCCCCTCCTCCCCCCATACATGACGACCCTGGTCGTCAGACCATAGTGAAAACATTTAAGCTTGCCACGTACCTTTAAATACTTTTCCAAAGCATCCTTCTCCTAGCTCGCCAATAAGGAACAGCTGATCACTGGGGACCATGTTCATGGTGAAAACTTCCTCCTCGGCCTGTTGTCCTACGACTGATGGCAGACCATAACTGGGGTTGGAGTGGAAACGTTCCAGGGGTATGAGGGTGTTTTGGGTTGCAACTATCGTGGGCTACGAGAGAAAAAGAACAAGGTTCAATCAGTATAGGTAATTCATTACAGAGAATCAATAATACGTGGGGATGGTTATCTTCAATAAGCGTAATAGTTCGCAGTGACATGACTTCATCAATAGAAGCAGTCTCTCTACGGACTTTTTCGCGATTAAGCAGTTGCTTTAATCATGATATCTATTTCCTTTAAGAGCAAAGCGAAGGGTTGTCGGTATAATGATAATAATACCAAGTAAACAAGAGCTGCAAGCTCATATGGCACTTGTAAGACTGGGTCAGAGGATGAAAGTAGGAATTCTTCAGTTCGTGGGTTTGTTGTGATTATTTTTAAGCAAAACCCTTGAGATAATGGGTCCTTGGAAATCACGAGAACATATCGTTTGGTAATACATTTGGCTGTGATGATACGCACTTTCGGGCGCTAGAAATTAATCTGAAATCAAAACTCTTGAAGCAAAAATGATGATGAGCTCATCGGGAGAATGAAATGTGTATTTTAATCAAAAGTATCATTTGTACTTTAAGAAATTCAGTTGTAAGCAAAACCCATGAGGCAAAAATATTCTAATCATGTCAAGTCTCTAATGTTCAAGTTTCATGGTCCTAGCACATCTGGAAGTACTTTAACTGGTGATAACCGGAGATCCGGACCCCCCTTCCTCCCCCCACAGTGCTCGAACCCGATCCAGTTCTGAACCTAGGGCTTGTGCTTGTTCCTCTCACCAAGTTTAATCCCGATCCCTCCACTCTAAGCTTGTCATATGATTTCCGGTCCCCCCCCCTCCCAACTTCATCGGATTCGGTCCGGACTTGAACTGGAACATCTGAGACATGACGTCTCTCCAAATATCAACTTTCATTAAGATCCGATAAACCGTTCGAAAGTTACGCTTGCCACTCAATTCCGGATTCCGGCTCCCCTCCCTCCCCCCACGATGGTCGGATCGGGCAAGTGACTATTTCCAACTTAGTTTGGTCGGGTCCCTAATATGCCTGCCAAGTTTCATCGTCCTAGCATATCTGGAAGTACCCTAACTCGCAAACACTGGACTCATCGACCGACCGACCGACCGACAGACCGACGGAAAAGTGATCGGTATATGGCACTTGGCCGGAAGGCAAGTGCCTTAAAAATAGATCATTGCGGCCTCTGCAAAGTTCATGTAAAACAGTGAGCGTGTTCCATCCTACTTACGTCACGAATTTTGGCTTTTTGCCAATCAAGGCTGGAACGATTTTTCTATTTTCCAGCAGAATATCATGCCACGGGCGAATCCTACCAATCACGTTACAGAGATCCGTAGTTACTACGCTCCAGAGCGTGGTAAGCAAATAGTTACTATTTCGAGAAGGTTGGAACGGTCAGCGTAGTAACTAATAGTTACTATTTGTAGAACGGTGGAACACACTCAGTAGCTGAGTTCGTTGTCCGGTGACTGCTCACCGGTGCTTCTTACAACGCGTTTTTGCATCCACCAGTGACTGCTCCCCGATCTTATAACCCGTTTTCGGAGCAACCAGGGTCGGATTAGTGCTAACCGGTGCGGACTAACAAGAACCTGCCAATGCCCGACGCACGCCCGTCTCTCTCTCTCTCCACTCACTCCAGGCTGGCCGCTGCATGGAAACGAACTCAAATGGGGTCAATGATCATGCAGTGGCCGCTGCATGAAAACGAAATTGGACAAAGGTCGTAATCATGCAGCGGCCGCTGCATCAAAACAAAATCAAATGGGGTAAAAACAAAATCAAACGGGGTCGCTGATCACGCAGTGGTCACCTTTCCGGACATCACTCCAATAGAGCAGCAAATACAGCTAGCAGTGCGACTAGTATTACTTGATGCAAGGATTCCTTACTAAATGGTACTTCCCAAAACGCTCAATAGGACAAGAACCGAACGCCGGTGCGGAAAAACCAGAGACAGCCCGGAGTGCAGCGAACGCAGCTAGTGTTCATAAACGCGATATGTGAGTACGCGTCTTGTGAATGCTACACAACTGGGCAGTTATTTAAAGGTTAACTTCAAACATCGAGGTTGATATCGGAAAATAACACCGAGACGGTCATTGAAAATAACCTATCCGAGCCGAAGGCGAGGTAGGTGATGAAAAATATCTACCGAGCCGAAGGCGAGGTTGATATTTTTAAATGGCCTTGTTATGCTAATATGAGCCGAGACGAAGGTATGTTAACTATTATCACTTTTTCGAACAGAATATTTTTATAGGTAGGATTATTCTTTTTTTTGTTGTACTTTTTTGCTAATGGGGTAGGGAATTTTATTTTAGTAAAGTAGCAACCCATGCCGACTGTAGACCTACTAAAATGACTATTTTGGGGACACAAGCTCTTACCAGTACAGTCTCTTACTTTTTTGGCGATTCAGATGCCATCTAGCGGTCGTGAGAGCCTACTACATATCTACTAAACCGATTACTCTAGGGGGCGTGTAAGTAAAAGTAAACAATAACAACTCGATTTGGCTTTTGAGAACAAGAAAATTCCAGAACAAAGACAGCAATTAATGCTGAATAACTAACTCTTGGAAAGCAAGGCAGAGTAGGATGTTGTTTCAGCTGACAAGCTGTAATTTTAGTGGAAATCTGATTGTGACAAGGTATGACTAGGTTGTCTAAGAGAGTAAAATGTTCTGTCATTTTTTCATTGCTGAATAATCAGCTTTTGGAAAGCAAGGGATAGTAGGATGGTATTTCAGTAGACCAGCTGTATTTTCAGTGGAATCTGACTGTGACAAGGTAGCCTATACCTAGGGCATAGGCTGGTTGTCTAAGAGAGTAAGATGTTCTGTAATTTTTCGACATTTATTTTATTTTTACATATTTTTTTGTGTTTTTTACTGAAGTATTGTTTTTAATTTATTTTTTGGACGTGAGCTTCTACTTTTCAGTATTTGAGGAAAAGGGCTCGATGAATTTTGTTTTTGAAGAAAAGTGCTCGATGAATATCTGCGGAAGCCGTTTCTCTGGAGGATGATACGAGGTCGTAACAACCTCGACAAAAGTAGTTGTCATAATATAACTTCCTGTGGGACATAGGAAGGTATGCATTGCATAACTGTTCGAGAAGAGTTATTAAAAGTTAACTTCAGACCTCGAGGTTGATATCGGAAAATAACACTGAGACGGTCATTAAAAATAACCTATCCGAGCCGAAGACGAGGTAGGTTATGAAAAATTGCCACCAGTCTGAAATGGCCATCGAGTTTGTCATTCCGATATCAACCGAGATGGAGGTGGGTTAACTGTCATAACTTTGAGTTAACTGTCATAACTTTTTCGAACAGAAATGATCCCTGGAAGCTGATATGGCTTATATCATCCTCTCTGGAGGCTTATATGACTTATATCATCCTCTCATATCTACCGCTAACTTTCTGTATGAAGTTTTTCGTAATATAACTGACCGTTGGGTCATTGGAGGATACGCATTACATACCAGGTCAGAAAAGGTTATCAAAGGTTAACTTCCGACATCCGAGGTTTACACCGGAAAATAACACAGAGACGGCCATTGAAAATAACCTATCCGAGCCGAAGGCGAGGTAGGTTTTGGAAAATAACCAGCGAGCCGAAGGCGAGGTTGATCTTTCTAATGGCCTTCGAGGTTGTTATTCTGATATGAACCAAGATGGAAGTATGTTAACTATTTTAATTTTTTCGAACAGAATATTTTTTAAAAATAGGACCTATTCTTCTTTTGTTGTACTTTGTTGCTACTGGAGCAGGGAGTTTTATTTTAGCGAAGTGGCAAACAAAGCCTTCTGTAGACATATTAAAATGACCAGAGTTGTGATCCGAGCACTTACGTTTCTATCGTTACAGTGTTTTACATTTTTGTCGAGCAGATGCCATCTAGCGGTCGCGGAAGTCTACTGCAGACCTACAAAAATGACTTCTTCTAGGGGGTCGTGGAAATAACATCATCAAAACCAGTGTTGCCAGTGGTAGCAAAATTCTGGGATCGGTCACAGATGCTAGTTTCTTCGATAAAGCAAGCCGGAATTCCGAGACTGGCTCCTTACCGTCAGCCTAAATACGAAATAAAGCAAAAAAGTTGAGGCATATAATTCTGAAAGTGATAAAGCGAGATTTCTCGTTGATAGCTGGTAAAAAACACCAGGTCATAGGCGCCATAAGAATCACTGTTTTTTGCTGCCGTAAGTCACAGATTTCGTCAGAGAAAAGCGGCAATATCTAACAATAACAAAATCACGTGTTGGCTCTTGCGAAGACAAAACAAAAATCGAGGAAAAGACAGTCATCAATGCTGAATAACTACCTTTTGGAAAGGAAGGGATGGTAGGATAAAATTTGACAGTGCAAAACAGGTGCAAAACGGACACGTCAGCTGAACTTTATTAGAGCTATATTTCGGCCCTTCTTGGCAAGAGCCCTCTTCAGGCTCAAAGCCGCTCCAGTTGGAAAAACGAATTTGTGAAAAAAGTTTTTTTTTTTTTTTAGTTTTTCCACAAGTTCATCTTTCCAACTTGATGGGCTTTGAGGCTTTGAGCCTGAAGAGGACCCTTGCCAAGAAGGGCCGAAATGTAGCTCTAATAAAATTCAGCTGAAGTATCCGTTTTGCCCTCTCTAATATGATTCGCAGTCAGCGAGGGCTGAAATAATATTTATCCTCGATAGTAGGATGTTGTTTCAGTCGACAAGTTGTATTTTCAGTTGATACAAGATTGTGACAAGGTATGACCTAAGGACTAGGCTGGTTGTCTAAGGAAGTAAGATGTCCTGCGACAATTTTTCTTTCTCATAGTTCTTTCATTTACAAAAAAATTGTAATCTTTTTATTTTGTTTTATTTTCCATCATCTTAAGAGTTTTTCTTAGCTGAACTTAATCTTTTCGATTTAATGCGTCACCTTCTACTTTTCAGTATTTAAGGAAAAGTGCTCTATGAACATCTGCGGAGGTTGATATGGATCCGTAGCAGCATCTCTGGAGGATGATATGACATCGTATCAGCCTCCATAAAAGTAATTGTCACACCATAACTTCCTACGGGACTTAGGAAGGTATGCGTTGCATCCCTGCTCGAGAAAAGTTATTTGAAAATAACAGCTTAATTCCATATTATCTTTTTTACAAAAGCAGTGGTGGATCCATGGTCATATGGGTACACATACGTTAATTTTATCTGTGTAACTAGCCTATGGATATATCGTTGTTTTCTCGGGCAGCAAGAGCCCAAACAGCAACCAATCGTCAGTCGAGCTCAAGGGCAACAGAGGATGACGCAATGTCAGACTCGAGCTTATGTCTGAACAGGATCGACAACTTTCGGTAAACCCTGAATAAAACCCTGATTGGCGTTACGAAGAAATGGTCAATTCAGACTTAACATCAGAAGGGTTAGCCAAGCGACCTACCGCTTCTTCCGAGGTCGAGTCCGGCCTCCTTTTTTTCTTCCTGGCCCTCCTTTTCAACCAGACACCTCCGCTAGCAAACATGATTATAAGGAGAACGAGGAATAGCGCGAGGAAGCCCAGGAACGCCACCGACGGTTGTAAATCCCCATTCAATATCTCCTGGTCGTCCGCCTACAACAAAATAAAGTTCTTGGAGGGTGCTCAATCAAGACATGCACAAATTGAAAATTAATATATCGATTACTACACTCCGTAAGTAAACACTGCCTCGTGTCCACTCCTAAGATAGCCCCCACACCTCATGCACATACCCTTTCCTAAGTCGAAAACCGTCGGCAATCGGGCCCAACCAGCTGAACCAGCGCACGACCTTCTACCCTGTCTCCAGGCCCGAAGATTAAAAAAGCTGTTTTTTATGTGTCTTGTATTTGATTCTGATTCCTCTCTTTTAATTCCGATACTCCGCCTAAAATAAATTACTTACTTATTACTTACTTAGACAACACACGCAACAAATTAAATCAGCTGCTAGACCTTTCGATTTTGTTCGGGCACCCCGAGTGTCCTTCTTCAGTAAAATTGGTGCTAAACCTTAAAGCACAATGGACACTTCTTATGCTTTACTTTGTATTAAATGCTTCACAAATAAACATTTCCGACTTCCTTTAGAAGGCGCTACGAAAATCGACCGTTTTCTTGTTGTCCCTTGTCTTTACCTCTCTGGCATTTCGGCGATCCAAATCTTAGGAGCTGATATATCGTGGCAGGAAATTCAAAAACTCCCAGAAATGCTTGCTGTAAAAGGATATATTTGAGATGTCACCAAAATCAAGCCGCAGATACAGTTCACCTGATTGTTCTAGTGTTTCATCAGAAGTTCCATGGCTTAAAAGTGCATATTAAAAGTTTGTATTTATGGAATAGTGTTGTGACACTTGATTAGCTTGCTTTATAAAATGTACCAGAATATGCAATAAGCTTGTAAAAAATAACATAGCTACTGATACGGAGTATCCAACCCATGGCACCGGAGGCGTCTAATTCCGCCATTCATTTCATTTCGTCAGTGTTCATTTTGCCAGTTTTGTTAGTCAGTCAAGTCAGTAATAAACTAGTCTTCGACTCAGCAAGATCAGATCTTTCACAGCTACAAAAATCATTCAAAAACAAATAACCTATTCAAATCCGAATTATACAAGCTGATTTATGCATAAAATAGAGATAGGACAATCTAGTTACCCATCACTTATTAACTTAAAGAGCCTCGAAGACCCGATGAAAATGCTTTACTTCGCTGCTTGACTATCCACAAATAATCGATTTTCATACAGTGGAATTTCTCTGTCGGAATTGTGGTATCTCTATGCGCTCGTACCTCGTACCGCCCCTTATTTTTACGCCCCTTAATTTGAAACTCCTCGAAATATATAGCTGTATGGGGCCCACCTACGTTTTTTGACCAAAAGGATTCTCACACCAAGTTTGGACAAAATATTTCAATCCCTTCCGAGAGTTATCGTGCTAACGGAAAGACGGACGGACAACTTTACCGAGCCATAGGTATCCCGTCACTTACGATTTGGGATCCCAAAAAGGTTAGCACTGCGAAGAAGATCGAGAAGGATAGAAAATCTCTAAAGTATACACGATAATTACTCGCGAGAATCTAGAATGGCGCGTCACGTTATATCGCCGCTAGGCAGGGCCTGAGTTTGCTCGTGTGAACGACAATCTGCGGTCTGTCAATACTTCACTACTTCACTTTTTCCGGCCATATCGCCGCGAAGCTTATTTTCGCATTGTGACCATTTTCTTGCACGGCGTCGAAAGCGGAAAAGTATAAACGGGAGCGACGTGGATTCCGGTCATGCATCAGCCTGAGCTAAACGACCGTCACCAGGGGCGTTTTTTTTTTCAAAGGGCTACCCACCTTTTCTTGTGACGACCGGACGACATCGACATGGTTAGCTTTTTCCTCCTCGTGAGTTGATTTCTTCAAGGGGACAATAATCGGCTTGAAACGTTTATGGTCAATTTTTGAAACGTCACGCCCGAAATTCGCGACAACTGAAACAAATACACATCATATTATGTGACCAAAGACGGGAATGCGCTCGTGCGGACAATTCTGGTGAGAGTGGGATAGCCGAAAAAAATAGGTCCATGACGTCCAGCAAATCTCGAGTTTTATCTGCGTCATGCAATTCTGTGTTCAGTGTGGTGAGTCAAGTTTATTTAGCCTGCGGTATATCGGAGCAAGCTGTGCGGTGAAAGCTCGAGTGAACTTGATTAGAAATACTGGAGCGAATGGAAGGTTGGCAAATGAAAAATGGATCTGCCGCGTCACGAGAAGAGTTGTTTCGAAAATATAAAATAGTTCCTCCGTTCTTCTACCTCAGGCCAGCCCTAGTCCACAGGGATAGGTGCCTCTAGAATTTCGTTGTTTTTTTTTTTTCAAGTTTTCAGTTCGTATATATTCTTGTATTTGCCATGGACATTGGCTCTTACATAAGGAAATACAATCTTATCTTATCTTATCTAGATGGTCTTTTTTATCTTCCAATATCTTTCAGTACAAGTAAAAAAAAATACAGCACTGAGCAGAGAGGTGAACTCGGTTCACTGAGGTCGTTGAGTTTCAACCGCCCGCCGGCAAGTCCCGTCGAACATCTCCCCGAACTGACCTCATCCAGACACGGGACGAAAAAGCAGCCTGGTTCCTCCTTAAAAACTTAACTCGCCGATAGTTTCAATAATTGTCAAGGGTTTCGAAAAAGTGATACAGAAGCTGATTAAAGTGCGAACACACGATGAGGATTTCCCGGCCGGATGTCCTGCACTTTCATCATCAAGTTGACAAAATTTCAACTTTTCAATATGGAAGTGATGATGGTGCCACAAATCCGGGCAGGAATTCCCGCCCGGAAGCTGCCGATCCTCATCGTGTGTTCGCACTATTACCCTCGAAATTAAGTCTGGTTTTTCCGGGGTCCAAAAACAAGTAGACTCCGGGGCTTGCTAATCTGAATGTCGAAGGAGTATATCCATATCCTATGCTTAATATTGTGTCGCTAGGAACGACACTTAGCTTTTCCCGGTCAATCGCTAATAGGATCACAAACCAAGGAAAGTCGGCTACACTGGAGTGAGCCGATGTAACAACAACGATCTATCAATCCTGACGCCAACCAGCGATAGACTCTACAGGAGGATCACACCACCTTATCTCGCTGGAAGTGCGATTTAAGGTAATGGATGGGACCCATGTTTCAGAACCATCTTTTTCGTAAAAAAAGAGTTTTCGTTGGTAAAATGTGGCAACCCTACCCCCTCTACAGTAGCCGAGAAGCGAAACCGAAAACAAAAGTCAGAACAACGCAATAATTAAAAACATGCATACTTACCGACCCTTCTGGGACAAGTTCCGTCAGGTTCTGGTAAACTATGGTCATGAGGACACACGCAAACGACTGACCCGTTTTCGGTCACAAAACAAGCAGCCTCTACTCCGCACTTCTTTTTCAAGCAAGGACTTTCTGAAATACAAAGATCGAGACAAAAATTACACTGTATTAAATCCCGTTTACATGCAACGTAAAACAGCAGTGTTCTTCATATTTTCTTGCTTTATTTATTTAAAGTTTAACTGAAAAGGACTGTGGTAGGACAATCTAGTTACCCATCACTTATTCGCTTGAATTGACTTGGAAGACCCGCCGAAAATGCGTTATTTCGTTGTTCAGCTATTCACGAATAACCGATTTTCATATAGTAGAATTTCCGTGTGATTTGTGGTAATTGTGGTACCTCTATGCGCTTGTATTTTTGTGTATGCCTTAAGAGAAAGATCTATGATTGTTTTTGTTTTTTTCAGGCCCTAAGCAATCTTCACCAATCTCACCACTGCCCACTGAAAAGCCGCGTTTTGTTGATATTAAAATTTCCCGCGTCAAAGGAGAATTTACGTTGTAGGGACGGCCGCAGATGTGCTGAACGTAATAACTAGAGCAGATAGTGGAGAATAAGAAATCCCTTTGCAGAATCCAAATAATTCAGTGTATTCAATTAATGTCACAAAAATAAGTTAGCTTTTCAGTTAAAGTTTTAATAGGGGCTACCCTTGAGCTAAAAAAAGGAAAGCTGCCGCTGCAAGAACAAGTTCAGACGGCAGCTTGTCTACGATTGTAGATAGCGGTAAGTTACTTTTACTTTACAACACCCTTTGGCCATTAAATGTCGCAGGTAATATAACCAGGAGCCTAATCTCTCGCGGTAAAAAGTCCCTAGTACAAGTTCCATCTTCACCTAAATGTTTAACTACCCCTTGCAGATGGGGATGTGAGCTTATTAGAGTCGAGCAACATCATTGTTCCTGTAGTTCGTTACTAACTGGCAATTGTAGGGGTTTGTGAACTTTGTTCAGAAGACAAAGAATTTCAAAGAAATAGGTCTTTGCCAGTGGCTGAGTGTGCTTGCCGATTTTGTGGTGAGGTAGAAGAGAGCTTATGCCATCTGCTGACAGATTGTCCGGGGGTGAAGGAAATTAGAGATGTTTTTTTGGTGGGGTGCCCATACTATTCCCTGGTATTATGAAGTCGACAAATCGTCAGGTAATTCGGTCGGTATGTAAATATTTTAAGTGTATACTGGAAGTTTAGATCGGAGGTAATTTGGCAATGGTGGAAGGGTAAGAAGAAGTGATTTTATTGTATGTAACTTTGAAGTTCAATTTTGTTATTTAAGTGCGATAATGAATACTGCTGTATGGCCCTTTGTTGGCTTTAATAAATTATTATTATAGCTCAACTGGTTCGAGCACCGGCACGTGAAGCTTGAGGAGCATTTTTATTTTTCAGTTCACTACTATTACTGCATAATCTCTTTCCAACAACAGAACAAACACATACCCAATCAAAAAAAAGAATAGGTAAATATCAACCTTACCTGATCCCATGCTCCACGGGTTCGAACAGAAGTAAAACTGATTAGAAAGGCTCGGCATATGCCGGGTGTTCGGTATCATGTTTGATGGCTCTTAGAGTTTGTTTATATGCCGCCTTAAGAAGTGTCATCGAAGGCCCTTGGCAGGTTCCAGCTGCCACATTTGGCTAATTGACCAATGAAACAACGAGCGGAAATTCTAAAGTAACCGCGATCAGAACAATCTTGACAGCCGTGTTTTCTTCTTTGATTTCTTTTTTGTTTTGCGCATTCTTTTCTTTAGGCTACTGAAAAACGAGTGTAGTTATTTATTTTCCTTCGTCGTATTCCTCTTATTTCTTCATTCTTTGCTTAGTACAAGAAACAAATCATCGTCCTTAGACGTATTTAAAGGGTCTGAAGCCTACAAACAGTTTGTTTTAAGTTCTGTCGCATTTGGTTCTTTGGTTTTTCTTCTTTGCTTTTTTTTCTGTTTGATTTTTTCGAAAGTGGAGTACGAGTACTTCACGCTGTTTCCGGATTTCATGATTTAATCATTAAACGTAATTAAAGGTCGACTGGACGGATTGTTAATCCATTTTGTTTTAAAGTTTTATCAATTATTATATTTAGATTCAAAGCTGAACTTAACCCTGATTGTGATGGGCCACTGGGGCCCAGACGTAATTAAAGGCATAAATTTAAGAATTGCATTATAATGATATTTTTTTACCGTATTGGTTTATTACAGCGTGCAAAGAGATAATGTGGCCTCAGCAAAAAAACTGTACATTTTCGAAAACACGCATCCATCATTAGTTGCGTTTTTGCAGATACCATGCTATCTAATACCACGGTAACTGGATCTGTATTTTAGCGTTTTTGCAGTTACCGTGGTATCTGATACTACGGTTGCTTTGAAAAAACGACAAATGCCAAATTTTTGCTTTTAGAATTCATCTCAAAAGAACAAGAGCTACGAGCGCATATGGCACTTGTTGCGAGTAGGTGGTGTGAGAAACCAGTAAGTAAATATGAGCATTTTTTCGGAAATTCCGGTACCTCTCCACACTGTGCTCGGATACGGTCCGGGACCTAGAATCTGTCATCTAAGGCATACAATCTCTCGACTTTCCAAGTTTCATTCAAATCACTCCACTCGTTTAACCCTTATGCGAGCCACAACATTTCCGGGCCTCTCCCTCCAACTCCCCCCACTGTGGCCGAATACGACTCGGATACATAAAATTCGCATCTCTAACATCTCCTTTTCCCGTCCATCAAATTAACTCGAATCTTCAAATTTCCGATTCCCGCTTCATCCTCCTCCTACTTTGGTCGGATCCGGTTGGACGTCAATGTAGGCCGCATAAACTTGATACTGTCCAACTTGCATCAGATTCGGCCGATCCGTTTGGTTTTCGTGCATGACACAAAGTCCCCCCCCCCCAACTCTGGCCGCATGGGTTTCTGACACATGCTTTGCATATCTAGGTCACCTATCTTATCACCAATAAAGTTTCATTGGAATTGGACCATTTGTTCGCAGCCTACGGAAGTCAGCAATTTCCGGATTCCCCCTCCCTCAACTCCCCGAAAAATGGTCTGATCCAGGAACGGAAGTCTTCCTAGGGCATTATGTCGGGTCCTTAAGTCTATTTGGTCGGATCACTAATATGCCAGCCAATTTTTATCATCCTTAGCACACAAAAAGTATCCTAGCTTGCGATCACCGGCATTCCGGGAAACCCCCTCCAACTCCCCTCAACGAGACTTGATATGATCTTGTTCCACCAAGAATTTGTCTAATGCTTATGCTTGTTATTCCATTCCGATCTCTCGACGCTAAGTGTTTCACAAAAATTTCGGTGCACCCTTCCATCCCCACCCCCTAAGTATCGGATCCGGTCCGGACTTGACACGAAACATCTGAAACAATAGCTCTTTCCACTTCCCAAGTTTCATTCAAATCCGATCGCCAGCTCAAAAGTTATATATGATACCAGATTCCAGATTCCCCATCCCTCCACTCCCCCCCATGATGTTCGGATCGTGCAAACGACTCGTCTCAAGTCGATCTATTCGGATCTCTCATATTCCTGCCGAGTTTCATCATCCTAGTACATCGGGAAGTGCCGAACTCGCTGGATCACCAGAATTCCATCCTCCCCCCCAAATCCCCCCACAGTGCCCGAATCCGGTCCGGTTATATTAATGATGTATCTAGGACTTGTGCTTGTCCTTCCCACCAAATTTCATCCCGATCCCTCCACTTTAAGCGTTTCCCAAGATTTCCTGTTTCCCCCTCCACTCCCCCCAAAATCACAAGATTTGGTTCAGATCTGAAGTGGGTCGTCGTCTGGTCTGAGACACGAGCTCTTTCCAAACATCAAGTTTCATTAAGATACGATCACCCGTTCAAAAGTTATAAATACCACAAATTCCTGATTCCCCCTCCCTCCACTCCCCTCACCGATGGTGGGATCGGGAAAACGACTGTTTCCAAGTTAACCTTTTCGGGTCCCTGAGATGCCTACCCAATTTCGTCGTCCTAGCTTATGTGGAAGGGCTAACTAGCAAAACCCGGATCGACCGACCGACGGACAGAAATTGCGATCGCTATATGGCACTTGGCCGAAGGGCAAGTGCCGTAAAAACTTGTATCGAGTCAGATCGCAAGTGCAAAACTTTTTTCCCACCAATTTGACAAAAATCCTAGGCTCTTGTGTTGATGATGATGAAAGTGAGATGACTCTTGCAGATACCGCGATCAGTTACCACGGTAACTCCATATGCCACGATAACTGAAAAAACACCTTTTGACCGTGGTATTCGATACCACAATAACTGCGAAAACGACTTTAAACCGTGATATCAGATACTATGGTATCTGCAAAAACAAACTGTATCATACCCATATATCCTACTTCTAGGTCCACCGCATTTTTCGACGGGGAGGGGGGCAGAGAGGGGGGGGGGTGACGTTCTCACCTACATTACTGTAGCACCTACCCAAGTGCCATATGTGATCGTAAAACCGAAAATTAGGTTTTAGTTTTGTAGCTCTGACGTACTGTATCTAAGCTGACATGAGGGCATCTACTTACTTCAGGTTTCAGTAATTACTTTATCACAGGATTTGCTCTTGCCACTGCGTTGGTTACAGTAACATACTGTAACATCGGTGATTAAGCGAGGGAAAGACACAGACCTTTGCAAAAGCTATCGGCCAATTGCAGTTTCTTGTCCCATAAGCAAAATCCTGAAATACGTCCTTCTTCCGGAATTAGTTGAAAATTGTCGTTTTGGTTCAATGCAGCTTGGATTCCATTCGAGCGCCAGTTTGTGTGCACGCTCATCTCATATTGACACAAATGATGAAGCCAGGCTACCCGCGAGAAGTAGAAGTATGCTGTTCATATATGTTCTATATATATAGCTGGTGCTGTTGACAATATAACGCATTCTCAGGTCCTAACTCTGTCTGTTGTCAGCCTTTTAAGATTTTGGTATGGTCATTCCTCAGTAAGGTTCAAATGGCAAGGTAGCTTTTTAGAGATTATTCCTGCCCGAACTGGTGTTCACCAGGGGAGTCTTATCTCCCTACATCTTCAAATCGTCCATACCTTCTTATCTCGATTCTTTACAACCTGCTTACTTTTATAAAGATCATGCCTTCAGCTACATAGCCTACGCGGACGACTTGCTCTTAGTAAGCCGTACCCGATCCACACTCACCAAAACTGTATGTAAGCTGTTGTCGGAACTTCTAAAAATCGGCCTTGAAGTTAACCTCTCAAAATTGGAGTACCTGCATTTCAACCCTTCGTCAAATGGTTTGAATGCATCCAAAGCTTCAATCTCTCTTGGATCGTTCGTCGTCAAATCAACAGACTCCCTACGATGGCTTTTGCTGTTAGGTTCTTCAAGAAGTTTGTAGATCAATCCGTACCGTCTTGTCCCCAACCGGGGGCGCTATAATCGTAAAGCTTTGGGAAAATTGTTCAGCACCTTCTGCGCTCTTTCTATACTATTTCGTTCTGGTGTCACTCATGTTCTGCGAAAGAAGGAGGTTAAAAAGATGAGATCATGTTATTGGGATCCCAAAACGTAAGTGGAGGGATACCTATGACATCGCAAAAGTTGTCCGTCTGTCCGTCCGTCCGTCCGTCTGTAAGCACGATAACTCTCGAAGGGATTAGATATTTTGATGAAACTTGGTGTGAGGATTCGTTGGGTCGTCGGACCAGTCGAGTTCGTAGATGGGCTTTGTAGCCCTACATTTAGGGGTGGGGGAGGGGGATCAAATTAAGGGGCAAACAAAATATTTTGAAACAGCTAATGTGATAGTCGATTATGGGGTAAGAAGACATGCTGAGCACGATGGTGAAAACCATTTTGTCATCGGAAGAGTAGTTCACCCGGAATCCGGCCAAAACCGGAAAGTTTGTTAAAATTAAAAGTTTTATTTCGAGTTGATTAGATGTTCGATTTAGGGCAAGAAGACATGCTGAACACTTATGTGAAAACAATTTTCTACCCGGACATGTAGTTCGCCCGGAATCCGGCGAAAACCGGAAAGTTGGTTAAAAGTAAAAGTTTAATTTGAACTTGATTAAATGTGTGATTTATGGGTAAAAAGACATGCCGAACATGATGGTGAATATCATTTTCTCGCCGGACAAGTAGTTCGCCCGGAATCCGGTCAAACCCGGAAAATTTGTTACAAGCAAAAGTTTGATTAGATGACAGATTAAGGGGTAAGAAGAGAGGCTGAGTCGGTATAAAAATGGTTTTTTACCCGGACATATAATTATTCCGAATCCGGTTGTAACCGGATTTTTTTTAAGTTAAACTTTTATTCAAAGTTGATTAGATGTTCTTTATAGGGATAAGGAGATATGCTGGTTTTGTTTCTGTATTTTATTTTGTGCTGGACTAGTAGTTCGCTCGGAAATCGGCAGGAAGTCTCGGTCAGTATCGTCAAAATAGATATGGCTTATAGAGGTATATCTGAACTTGGTTTCTCTGATGATTAGCCTGTCCAAGACTGGATCCGGCGAAGACAAGACTCGATTGTCTGAATCAAATATTAGATTTTTGGGATCCCATCGACACCTTTGGTTTTGTTTTAAATATGCAAAGCACCTGCTCCACTTGTCGAAATTATGCCATAACCACACATTGACGGAGAAGTTCAAAATTCAAGATGCAAGTGTTACCCTTTTGGATGTTTCTTCGCCGCTATCAAAAGCCATTGACAACCGAGCCCAACCAGCGCACGACCTTCTCCACTGCATCCTGGCCGAAGATTGAAAATTAGTGTCTTTTTCTGTGTCTTTATTTGTTTTACTTATTTTCTTTCATCTACTCAGCTTTTTCGAAATGGCGGGTTACAATTAAATTACTTGCTTAGTTTTGTTAACCGAACTTCCTAACTTAACTGTCAGGATGGCTCATTTACAAAAATGTGATTTTTCAGAAGCCTTGGCAAAAAGATAATTCTCTCATATAGGAACTACACATGCATTTAGTTCTTAATTGCAGTCTTTACCCCCTCGCTTACCACCTGCCTCTCTTTTCACCCAAATCAGCGATGCCGGGTTTCCTAAATTCCTCCCGTTAGCAGAGTGAATCATCCGCATATGTGTAAGTTTAAGACACCATCTTGTCAAATCCTTAGGAATATTTCTGCTTTCATTTTTATTTTCTGTCTTGATCGAAATGTATTGCTATTGAGGACAGGAATGTTTGACGCCTGCAATCTTGTCGTGCATTGACAATAGCCCACGAAAGCGGCTAGGTTAGTATGAAGCAAAAGCTGAACTTTAGGATGGGATTAAGATATCAATATTTGGATTACACTATCTGGGTCGGGGAAAAAGCAGGATATCGAGAAAGACAAGCAAATATTGGTAGCGTTCCAGCGACTTATTATTAGTTACGATCGTTACTATTCTTGTTATTATTGCCGTTCCAGAGCCCGCCGTAATAAGTAATTTGGCTCCTCCCACTTATTATTTTCGTTCCACGACTGTTACGATCGTTACAATTTGCTTACGATGGTCGCGAGCATCATAAGTGATAATGAGCTTGAGCTATTTCTAACCTGATTAGCAAGTACAACTCAAAAATCCAGTCCCACCCTTGGAGCAAAATTCTTAAAGTTTAAGTGTATATGTATGTAATCGTGTTCGGTATTTAGTCAGTCAGAGAGTCTCAGTTAGTAATTGTCGATTTTTGTGTGTGTTTCCCATGAAAGTGTTACGTTTTGCTTTTGTTTTGTTTTTCTTTTCGGTTTTGTACTCCGTCCCTTTTCTGTCTGAAATGACGGGTGATAAATAAATAAATAAATAACAATCGGTTCTGCAGGAACTCCCGTAAGAGTGATGATGTATGTTCGCGTTGTTATTATTTTCGTTCCAGAAAGCGCGATAACTACCACAATACGGCGCTCGCCCCTCCTCTCATCGTCGTAACTTGTAATAACTTCACTGGAACGCTACCATCGTTTGGGCGTTCAGCACTATTCTATGATTCTATGGTACCCTAAAGTGGATTGCATAATGTCAAGCGTGCATCCAGTCAGACTGACGCGCTATCTATTTTACTTGGTAACACTCCAATTCAAACTTACTCCAATTGCAGCTGAGCGTTGTTGGCATAGATTCTCCCGAAAAGCAGATATCGGACCCCAGATCAACTACATTCCACTCCTGATACGCGTTGTTAAGACGTCAGGGAGCGTCAGGGACTCGCTTAGCTTGCCTGATATTTCAATCGTGCACACGATGTGCACATATTAAAATGACCCCGGATCCTCGGCGGCTAAGGTTTTGGTTTTCAAGCCGCCCAAACAATAAAAATTCTGTTTGTGTAGGTACGTAAATGCCATATACACACGAACGAAGCCAAAGCTCGACTTCCAGGTACTAAATAATAATCCTGTGACTCTTGGCTTAGCTAGTACGATTTTTCCCACTCGGAATGAACTCCTGCGAGAAATCTGGATCTGTCGCGCTGACGTTTGGGGGGCGAAGACTGGCTTTATGTCTAGCACACTACATCGTCACATCTTGTCTGGGCGGGCAGTATTGTTTACGTAGGATACAAGGACCAAGTTCAAATCCACCTTTCTATACGTTTCTGGTCAAAAGTCAACACGCGCCTGCGGTCGCTGGACATTCTTCGCACTGTCTCAGAGACGTCATTTCTGGAACCACGTCGCGCGACACAAAAATTAGACTGGCGTGAGAGCACTTTGGGCGCACTCCCAAGAGTAAATTCTCATAGAAAACGCTAAAGAGAAACGACAATCCAGTCTTTTTCCAGACCATGTGAAACAGAAACGTAATCTGTGACCTAGCACTGTCCCAAAAGTGTCATTTGCTGATTGTTAGAAAAAGTCTCATTTACGTCAGTTTGTTTAGCTTTACATGTAGATGGCCCTTGAACTGGGACAGTGTTCTCAAGCCTTAAGGGAGACCAGCTGAGTTGGCTCAGCTATAGCAGAGAATTATCCGCCGTCAGCGAAGCCTGCTCGCACGTCCCGGACAAAACGCGCTGTGAATTATGTTTTGAAGTCAGTCGACAAAGACAAAATCTTTTACGAACTCGATGTTGGTCCAAGGACTCTTTTTAGCGACACAGTTCGACCTATAGAGTCCTACTGAATCAAGACCACGTACCCTGTAAATTAAATTTGTCCACGCTTAGTCTTGGCCGTAGTGAACTACGCTTTGTTTCGAGCGTGAGAGCAGTCATCGACAATATGCCTCCGCTGCGACAGCCGAAGACTCTCTACGAAGGATGTCTAATTTTTGTCAACTTCCTTGTTGACCTAACATGTGAGAAACTTGCCGAATCGGAACCGGAATATTTAGAATACAGAATCGACCAGCTGAAACGTCTCCTCGGCCAACAGCTTCCCCCGTCGATCCTCGACGATGTTTGCGAAACCCGACGATTGCTTGCAGGACGCATGTCAACTGCGGTAAGAACCTGTGAGATCAAGCTCCGGGTTTACATGCACGAGCAGATGAGACGGTTCAAGATCGACACGGGTTCGCACGAGTGCCATGTCACTCTAGACGACTTGTTCTGGCAAAGACAGATTTTCCAGATGTCACGGATTCAAACGCTCGATCTGCACCTCGTCTGCACAGACGAGATCCTCGAGATCGTCTCCAACTTCTGTGCGAACTTGCAGGAGATTAATATCGTATCGCGAGTTGTGCAAGAGACTAGCACGGAAGCTCCGTGTATCCGAATCCGGCAGTTTGTCTCCGATTCCGGATTGCTTCAGCTAACAAAGTGCCCCTCACTTCGTTGTGTGATTATGAACAAAAGATCAACAACTAAATATTCAGTGGGCAGAACTATCACAAGCTTCGGTGTCAGAGCTCTCCTTGAGACCCTTCCAAAGCTTGAATATATAAACTACTCCGATATGTCAGAAGTATTTGACGGAATCAACCTCACCCAATCCCTCCACTTAAAGACCCTACTGGATTCGAGCCCGAATGCTGCCGCGTTATCCTGCGCTCTCGTCTTTTGCCCTGACGTTGTCTCCCTGAACTTATCGCTAAGAAAGGCCACGATAGACGCAGATGTCACTAGTCGAGAAATACTGGAATGCTTAGCAAGTTGCCAAAACGATCTCAAACGTGTTGAAATGCAGGGACTACACACGGTCGAAACTCTGGGGACTTTTCTAGAACGAAAGGGGGAGTCCCTCCAAATCCTTTCCCTGAACGACCCTGGGTCTATCCTATCATCAAGGGAACTGTGCCTCATTGGCAATTCCTGCCCTAACCTTACCAGCTTGTGTGTAAGAGATATTGGTAGCGACACCGATAACAGACCCCTCAAACTATCGGCCTTCTCGTTTCGGAAGCTTCGCCATCTGAGTCTCTCCGGTCGTCAGTGGAACTTTAATAGGATCTTAGGCGCTGTTCTCACTCGCGCACAAGGTTTAGAAAAGCTGACATTGCTTAACCTTTTCACAACATCGTACGAGCTTGACGAAGTTCTGTGCGGACTACTCAAAGAAGGTCACCTTAGGTCATTGCAAGATCTTAACCTAAAATGTGGATGCTACGTCACACTTTCGCTACTGAAGCGACTGCTGAAGAAGTGTAAAAGTCTGGAAAAAGTGACAATGCGACCGAATGCTTTACTACAAAAAATGGATGCTCATCTTTTAGTTGACGGTTACTTACAGAAGAACTATAAAGTGACCTTTAATTTTGACGGATAATTCGACTACAACACAGATAATATTTGAGATTTTTTTTTGTTTTAATAAATACGTCGGATTTGAGAAATTCAAAACTGGTTTATTCTAGGGATCGACCAGTAAACAGTATTTCTAGTCTAAGACTGGACTGGAAATCTGCGGTCGCATCATGAAAATTAGTTGCCGCAATGGCCAACAACAAACAACCTTGACATTTTTTGACCCGTCAATATACCCGATTTCGTAGCAAACCCAAAATACAATATTTCTATGTAAAACCAACTTTTTTCTGAATACCTTGTTATCCAATAAAAAGCTCTCCTCCCATGCACGTGCAATAAACACTGAAGAAAAAGAACATACATTCACTTAATTGAGGTTGCTACTCGTAAGTGGTTAACCCCTTTACTCACTAGCTGGGTGGGCGACGACCCCGGGATTCTCAATTTGCTACCTTGAGCATACTGAATCATCACTGACTAACTGGCGATGGAATATCCAGTCTGATCGTGAACTGGTTTCAAATTTCAATGTTAAAGACAGCACATATACACTTCTTCATACATATACAAATGTGCTTAGCCACCACAAACATCCTGCCTTGCCAACCCACGCCTATCTTAGCCACTTTTTTTTGTTAATCCAGAACCCAAAATTTTGTGTTACCGTGTCGAAAGTATATTTAAAGGACCCCCCCCCCCCCCGCACTATATACTCTTCAACTTACAGTATTCTAAAATATTTGAATACTTTAAAGCTATGCTGTGCTTTCAACAATAACCCACAGTTCTGGCTGTTTTAAGCCTTTTCGGAGACCCGTTGACTTGTACCGAAAACACGGAACTCATTTACATAACCGGATTTTCTGATGGAAAAACTTCTTGCAGACAACCGTCGACAGCGTGATACACATCGAAGGTAGCAAAACACGGAAATTGAGAAAAATCAGCGTGGTTTTGTTAGAGCGGTTAGAACGTGCCGGACGAAATTGGGGTCTCCGGGTTTAGAAATATAGGGAGTGATTATGGAAGTAGGTTGCTTTAGTATTATAGGTAAGACAGGTCCTTTAAAAATGTTAACAAGTTTAATTATTCTGTTGTGTTTAGTTTTCTTTCTTTTTCTTAAATTACTCCGCTGTATCATATCCAAGAAGCGGGTCATAAATAAATCAATAAGAACGATGTATGATTTTTACGTATCAGAGGATGAAAGAAAGTTCATTTTCAATATCTCGATTTCGTTTCCCGCTATTCCTGCTCAAAATGGGTTGCTAGTAGGACAAGAATGTTTACGTCTGCAATCCTGGTGATCCACAAGAAAGAGTAAGTTTGTGTAAAGCAGAAGCTGAAAAACTGGATTAATATGTCCCGGTTTCGATAAGCACTTTACTTTGAGTTTCTTTCAAAAACAAAGACAAATTATTCTTTGGAGCCAAATGGCGTGTTGACTACGTCATTATAAAAGTTGCTTCTTTTGGGATGCTTTAAGGACTTTAAGGATACAAATAACCCCACCCGCTCCTTGTGTGGGCTCTGCGACGACTGTCCACATCCTTGCAAGAGGTATACAAGAAGAGTAAGTAAGTAAGTCATTTATTTATAACCGGCCCATTTTGAAAAAGCGGAGTAATTGAAAGAAAATTAATAAAACACACAAACACACAGAACAAGACCAAAGGTTTCGATGGGATCCCAAAAATTCAATATCTGATCCAGACAACTGGGTCTTGTCTTAGCCAGATCCAGTCTTCGCCAGACTCCTTGAACATTTTTACAATTAAAATTCAGAAACAGATTAAGGCCAAATAGCTAATCACCTGAGAAAACCAAGTTCAGATTTGGATTCAGCATGTGTGTTTACCCCTATAAGTCATATCTGTTTTGACGAAAACTTCCTGCCACTTCTGCCAATTTCCCGGTTCCGGCCGAACTCCAGAACTACTTGTCCGGCGAAACAAGACCAAAGGTGTCGATGGGATCCCAAAAATCTAATATTTGATTCAGACAATCGAGTCTTGTCTTCGCCAGATCCAGTCTTGGACAGGCTAATTATCAGAGAAAACCAAGTTCAGATATACCTCTATAAACCATATCTATTTTGACGATACTGACCGGGACTTCCTGCCGATTTCCGAGCGAACTACTAGCCCAGCAAACAAAAAAAATACAGAAACAAAACCAGCGTATCTCCTTATCCCTCCCTGATCTAATCAACTTTGAATAAAAGTTTGACTTAAAAAAAAATCCGGTTACAACCGGATTCCGGAAAAATTATATGTCCGGGTAGAAAAAACATCGTCATAAACCGACTCAGCCTCCCTTCTTACCCCTTAATCTGTCATCTACTCGAACTTTTGCTTTTAACAAATTTTCCGGTTTTGGCCGGATTCCGGGCGAACTACTTGTCCGTCAAGAAAATGATTTTCACCATCGTCTTCAGCATGTCTTCCTACCCCTAAATTGAACATCTAATCAACTTCAAATAAAACTTTCACTTTTAACAAACTTTCCGGTTTTGGCCGGATTCCGGGCGAACTACTCGTCCGATGACAAAATGATTTTCCCCATCGTGCTCAGCATGTCTTCTTACCCCATAATCGACTATCAAACTATCAACTCGAAATAAAACTTCTAATTTTAACAAACTTTCCGGTTTCGGCCGGATTCCGGGCGTACTACTTATCCTTCGAGAAAATGGTTTTCACCATCGTCTTCAGCATGTCTTCCTACCCCTAAATCGAACATCTAATCAACTTCAAATAAAACTTTTACTTTTAACAAACTTTCCGGTTTTGGCCGGATTCCGGGCGAACTACTCGTCCGATGACAAAATAGTTTTCACCATCGTGCTCAGCATGTCTTCTTACCCCATAATCGACTATCACATTAGCTGTTTCAAAATATTTTGTTTGCCCCTTAATTTAAACCCCCTCCCCCACCCCTAAATGTAGGGCTACATAGCCCATCTACGAACTTGACTGGTCCGACGACCCAACGAATCCTCACACCAAGTTTCATCAAAATATCTCACTCCCTTCGAGAGTTATCGTGCTTACAGACGGACGGACAGACGGACGGACGGACGGACGGACAGACGGACAACTTTTGCGATGTCATAGGTATCCCTCCACTTACGTTTTGGGATCCCAAAAAGAAAGCTCAAAGACGAAATCAGGGTATCTTCTTTCCCCAGTAATGAACATCTAATCAACTTCAAATAGAAATTTAGCTTGTAACAAATTTTCCGATTCCAGCAGGATTCCGGTCGAACTATATGTCCGGGTAAAATACGATTGTCACACAGGGACTCAGCATCTCTTCTTATCCCTAAATCGCTTATCTAATCAACTAGAAATAAAACTTTGACTTCCAACAGTTTTCCGGTTTGGGCCGGATTCCGGACGAACTACATGTCCGGGTAGACACTTGTTTTCACATAAGTGTTCAGCATGTCTTCTTGCCCTAAATCGAACATCTAATCAACTCCAAATAAAACTTTTAATTTTGACAAACTTTCCGGTTTGGGCCGGATTCCGGTCGAAATACTTGTCCGTCGAGAAAATAGTTTTCACCATCGTGTTCAGCATGTCTCCCTACCTCTAAATCGAACATTTAATCAACTTCAAATAAAACTTTTACTTTCAACAAACTTTCCGGTTTGGGCCGGCTTCCGGGCGAAATACTTGTCCATCGAGAAAATAGTTTTCACCATCGTCTTCAGCATGTCTTCCTACCCCTAAATCGAACATCTAATCAATTTCAAATAAAACTTTTACTTTCAACAAACTTTCCGGTTTGGGCCGGATTCCGGGCGAAATACTTGTCCGTCGAGAAAATAATTTTCACCATCGTCTTCAGCATGTCTTCCTACCCCTAAATCGAACATCTAATCAACTTCAAATAAAACTTTTACTTTCAACAAACTTTCCGGTTTTGGCCGGATTCCGGGCGAACTACTTGTCCGATGACAAAATGGTTTTCACCATCGTGTTCAGCATGTCTTTTTACCCCATAATCAACTATCACATTAGCTGTTTCAAAATATTTTGTTTGTCCCTTAATTTGAATCCCCTCCCCCACCCCTAAATGTAGAGCTACAAAGCCCATCTACGAACTTGACTGGTCCGACGACCCAACGAACCCTCACACCAAGTTTCATCAAAATATCTCATTCCCTTCGAGAGTTATCGTGCTTACAGACGGACGGACAGACGGACGGACGGACGGACGGACGGACGGACAGACGGACAACTTTTGCGATGTCATAGGTATCCCTCCACTTACGTTTTGGGATCCCAAAAAGACACTTAATGACTGATTCTCGCCTGCCAACTGTTCAGTAAAATCGATACTGTCATCAAACTATTCATTAGAATCGTATAAGAATTAGACTATACAATACTCCATAACATAGACATCCGAAGATAAAAATAACTTACTCTTGTTTATTCAATCTTACGTCTTTTTGCGTCAGATACTTCATCTTCACTGGAACGGGTACGGTCCTACAGTAAAGTGATATTTTGAACGATTTTTTTTTTTCATCTACGATCAACCCGGATCCGCGTTCTGACTTAGTTGGCGTTTTCTTAAACTGAACATGTCCGACGTTTCACAGTAAGTAAGTAAGTAATTTATTTATGACCCGCCATTTTGAAAAGGCGGAGTAAATGAAAAAAATAAAGAAAATTAACAAAACACATATCTACACACATATACACACATAAAAAGACACTTAATTTTTAATCTTCGGTCAGGAAGCAGTGAACGACGTCGTGTGCTGGTTGGGCCTTGTTGTCCATTATTTATGAAAGCGATGACGAAAGATCCAAAAGGGTAACACTTGCATCTTGAATTTCTCCGTCAATGCATGGTTATTACATAATTTCGACAAGTGGAGCAGGTGCTTTGCATATTTAAAATAACACAAGGAAACGCTCAGCTTAACAGAGTGTCAAATTTCAATAGAGAATATAATTTAATAGACAGAAGAAAAAAATGTATATACAAAAATGATATTTTGAAGATAATCTACATTTCAGGCATAACAGTCTACTCAATTAAAGCATTCCAATCACTACAGACACTATTTCGAAACTACATAGGGCAGCACACGTCGATCTGGCTTGTAAGTTTCAATATCCCCCGAGTCCCGGCACAATTCTGTCCAGAGGGGTTCCTGCAAACAGCAGCCTAGGAGTCTGTAATGTCAAGTAGTGTTCCCAGATCGCAGAATGTAGTCCTTTCCGGGGTTCAATAAGTCCTTTACCCTTTCATATACCCTTTTTGTAGTTTCAATAGCCGTCTGGCGATTTTTTGTGAGGGAGATAGCACCACGTTTCGAAGCAGTTAGTATATTATCATTAGTTGCGTTTTTGAAGATACAATGGTATCTAATACCACGGTCTAAAGTCGTCTTTGCAGTTATCATGGTATCTGATACCACGGTCAAATGGCATTTTTGCAACTGTCGTGGTATCTGGCCAGTTATCGTGGTGTGTGAATACCTACCGTGGTAACTGATCCTGGTATCTGAAAACACTCATCTCATTTACATCATTTTTTTTCAAATTGGTGGGCAAGAAGTTTGGAACTTAGTCATGTGACTGAATGTGAGTTTTTCTTTTGCGATGACTTCGAAAGGGACAATTTCGGCAGCTGTCGTTTTTGCAGAGCAACCGTATATCAGATACCACGGTTACTGCAAAAATGACTAATTGCAGATCCAGTTACCATGGTATCTGCAAAATGCAACTAATAGTCATTTAGGGGTCCAAATGTACTTCACTGAAGCATTCGTAGGCCCATTTAATAGTGTATCTGTCATCTGGCAACAAGTATTGGTAGTGCAGAAAAGAAATATAGACCTTGACATGATATGTATAGCTTTATTTGGAACTGATCGAAGTACGGTCTCCAGGCAAGACAGATTAGTGTAGCGAGGGTATAACTTATGATATGAATAATTTTACTTGCAGCACTACACTGTAAAAAGTTTGTCCATATAAAGATTAAAGGTAACTGCAGTATTTGCTACTCGGATCACTCTTATCTCTATGCAGATACGATTAATACCAAATCGAGATAAGATGAATCTGAGTAACAAATACTGCAGTTAACTTTTAATCTTTATACGGGGAACTTTTTACAGTGTAGGCTGGGTTACAAAAACATGTCCGTCGTCTGTGCGGTCCGACCGGAAGAAGACTAAAACCAAAGCGAAATGAAAGATACTATGCCACGCTAGTAGCCTATACACTGTACACAAATATATTACAGTATTTGCTACTGGGATTAATCTTGTCTCTAAAAAGATAATCTTATCCCTAATCCGGATTAATCTTATCTCAGTAGAGACAAGATTAATCCCAGTAGCAAATACTGAAGTTAACTTTAATCCTTACTCGGAGAAACTTCTTACAGTGTAGCGCCTACTGAAACAATTCTATTTACTTGCGCGCTTCGCCACAACCACCATTTCTCCCCGATATCGAAACAGAGATAACCGGTCTAAGACCCGACTTTTTGAATAGACATGGGTGTTTTGAAGTGATACAGCTATAAATACAAATGGCCTTACCTTTCCTCTGGCGTGTAGGAGAGTCCAAGACTTGGCAGTTGCAATGAATTTCTCTCGATTGGTTTTATACTCCTCTGCCTAAACAAAGAAGAAAAAAATTCAGAAAAGCATTTTTTCCAATAAAGCCACAGAGCCTGCCAGATCAAGGTCCACTTTTATTTCAGAGCAGACGAGACAACTGAAGATCGACCTGGACTGGTAGCCTACAAGTGCTACGTCAGTCCGAAGGACAAAATCTGGTAAAAAAAAATATGCATAGCCTAAACCTACCAACACTCTAACGTTGTCGTACCTTTTCTCCATTTATTGTTACTTCTCAATAATGTAAGAGTTTCACTCCCTGAACCAGCAAGTTTCCGAGTTCTTTTTAGTCAATATCACTGTCATCGACTGTCACCCAAGGGCAACTAAACCAGTGAAGTCACTGATGCTGCTGGCGGACCGAATACGGCTTCCGGAAAAGTTTTCATTTACTAATACTAATATATTCTTTATTTCCATAATAGCACAATATAATATGGCTAGCAAAGGATCGTCATGAGGTAACACATGTCAAAGCAGTCACGTACAACATATACAGTATATGATAATAATGAATAGGCCTACATAGTATAATACATGTCACACAACAAGAATTAAAATTGAAATAATATAAGGAAGCATCAAGAGTTAAAATGAGAAATAAAATAAGGTACGAATGATGATGATGAAAATATCGGCCAGACGAATTTACTAGGGGCGGGGTAATTTGAAACCGATTTTTGTATCAGTTTTTAGTGTAATAGTGGGCTGATTGGGGCCTATGCCCTGTCGTTTATTTCTGAGAGATTACTTACTATATCGTGCATCAAGGGATCACCGGTATTCGGCTCAGCAAGTAGCACTTGTATCGAAACTAGCAAGTGGGAAAGATAGACTGAGGGCTTCCAAGATCCACTGGGAGGCGGCTTCAGAAGATCCAAACATATCCTTCCTTCTGTGTCGATGTTAGGATGATACACTGGTGTCAGAAAACGGACACCTGGTGCCTCAAAAGGGTAGCTGAAAAAAAGGACTGCGTCAACAATAAATTCTTCCTTAGCAAAGAAATGTGAAAAAGTCTTTCTCTTGACCCAGTCCCAGAAGGAACGAACTGCAGGCCTACTTTTTGTTTAATGTAGTGGGCCTACAACATAAGTCCCATCTATTACAAATGCATCATTTCTAGATAGGAAAGGCTAGAAGAACAAGAGCTACGAGCTCATATGGCACTTGTACGAGTAGGCTGTACAAGAAAGTAGATGAGAACGTCACAAAATACACCCGCCATCCAAAAATGCGGTTCGGAAATAGAAATAGGATATTCAGTTTCACTCATTTCTGAGCAGTTCCGGCATCGTCTCGATTGTCTGTAGCAAATGCACATGACTGTTCAAACTTTCACCCCAATAAATCCATTTGTTTGATCCCTAGACGTGCTACACGATTTCCGGTACCCACTCTATCTCCACCTACCGTGGCCGAATCTGGTTCGGAATATAAAAAATCGACCACCTAAAGCATCTTCTGTTATACCATCTATCAAGTTTCACTCGAATCTGAGCATTTTTGGAAAGTTCCGGTAACCCCCCCCCCCCCCCTCCCACCAACGTTGTCGGAGCCGGTTCGGGCCCAATCTCTTAATTCCCTGTTCCTGTCCGTCAAGTTTTACTGAAATTGGAGCTTAGCCTATCTGCAAGTTTCCAGTACCCCCCCCCCCCTACCTTGGCGGAATTCGGCCCGGACGCCAAATAACAAATCTAGGCCGCATAAACTCGGCACTGTCGAATTTGCATCTCATTCGGTCCATCCGTTTGGTTTTTGTGCATGTCAAAAGTCCCCCCACCCCCAATTCCCCTAATCGTGGTCGCATATGGTTCGAACGCATGTTTTACATGTCGAGGCCATCGATTCTTATCACCCATAAAGTTTCACTCGAATCAGACCACTCTGTTTGCAATTTATAGAAGTCAATTTCCATATTTCTCTTCTCGTGCTCCCCAAAAAATGCTCGGATCTAGGAACGGAAGTTTCCGGGGGTATGTTGTGTCAGGTTCTTAAGTCAAGATAATTCGGGTCGCTAATATGCCTGCAAAGTTTCGTTGACGTTTTACATCTGGAACTATTCTAACTCACGACTACCGGAATTCCAGAAAACCCCTCCAACTCCCCCCACAGAGCCCCGAAACCATCTGGCTCCTTCAATTTCATCTAGGCCTAATGCTTGTTCCATCCATTAAGTTTCGTCCCAATCCCTCTACTTTTAGAGTTTCTCGAGTTCCCCCCCCCCCCTCCATCCCCACAGGTATCGGACCCGACCCGGACGTGACACTGAACGTCCGAGGCGATAGCTCACCAGACAAGTTTCATTCAAATCCGATCACCCGTTCAAAAGTTATGCACGCCACTAGATTCCGGACTCCCCATCCACCCACTCCCCCCACGATGGTCGGGTGGGGGAAACGGATGTTCTCAAGTCAATATGTTCGGATCCCTGACATACCTGCCAAGTTTCATCGCCCTAGGACATCAGGAAGTATGCCGAACTTGCGGGATCGCTAGAAATCCGGACCCCGACCCCAACTCCCCCACAGTGCCCTGATCCGGTCCGGTTATGTCAATGACGTGTCTAGAACTTGTGCTTGTTTTTCCCACCAAGTTTCATCCCGATCCCTCCACTCTAAGCGTTTCTCAAGATTTCCGGTTCCCTCCTCCAACTCCCCCCAGTGTCATCGGATTCGGTCCGGATTTATAGTGGGACGTCTGAGACACGAGGTCATCCTAAATATAAAATTTCATCAAGATCCGATGACTTGTTCGCAAGATAAAAATACCTCAAATTTTGGCTTCCCCCTCCCTCCACTCCCCCCCCCCCCCAGATGGTCGAATCGGAGAATTGACGATTTCCTATTTAATCTGGTCGGGTCCCAGAGATGCCTGTCAATTTCCATCGTCCCAGCACATCAGGAAGCACGGAACTCGCGGGATCACTACAAATTCGGACTTCTCCCCCCCCCCCCCCCAACTCCCCCAAAGTGAGCGGATCCGTTGTTTCATCCGGATCCCTCCACTCTAAGTGTTTTTCAAGATTTCCGGTTTCCCCCTCCAACTCCCCCCAATGTCACCGGATCCGGTTTGGATTTAAAATGGTGGGTCTGAGACACGAGTTCCTTCCATATATCAAGTTTCATTAAGATCCGATAACCCGTTCGTAAGCTAAAAATATCTCATTTTTCCTCATTTTTCCGGATTCCCCCTCCCTCCACTCCCCTCCAGATGGTCGGATCGGGGAAGCGAGTATTTCTAATTTAATCTGGTCCAGTTCCTGATATGCCTGCCAAGTTTCATCGTCCTAGCTTATCTGGAAGTGCCCGAACTAGCAAAACCGGGACCGACAGACCGACTGACGGACAGAAATTACAATCGCTATATGGCACTTGAGTAAGCTCAAGTGCCATACAAAAAACAGTTATGCTACACCAAACACCGATTAGGGCGTTTACTAAACCTGAACGCTTGGGCATATTTTAAGAAGGGGTTTAAGAAGACACGGTATCTGGCAAAACCTGACCAGTGTAAGTAAGTAAGTAATTTATTTATGACCCGCCATTTTGAAAAGGAGGAGTAAATGACGAAAATAAAGAATACAAACAAAACATATATACACACATATACACACAGAAAAAGACACTTAATTTGGTGTTTGGCATGGCTTATCCAAGAATAATGCAATTGGTAAGCTGCTTAAAAAAAAGGGCCATGCTTTTGATCAAAGCTTTAAGTTAAAGATTTAAGAAACGCATTTCCTTGTCAATTATTATTAAAAAAGGCCGGCTGAAAAAGAAGTGTTAATTTTTTTCCTTTCAAATTAACAGCCTGCATAAGGAAATCCAGAAACTAGAAAGCAAATCTGGCCTGAAAGACATTTTCTTTTGTGGATCGGATGCGGATTGTGGATATCCTTTCAGTCTTCTCTTCAAGGTACTACTTTTCAGGCGAGACCACCACTAAGACTAAAACTGCTTTCCTAGTCCAGCCTGCCCAACAACAAAATAAAACAATGAGTGTAAGCTTCTCAGCTACTGATGGCTTTATCACACAAAATAAAGACAGAGGAAAGGAAAGGTACAGATCGAAGAAGAAATGCTGTAGCCTAGTAGTCTAAAACAAAAATGGAGGCAAATAACAAGACATAATTACCGATCTGGTATATTAATCTCAAGTCTAAAGCTGCCACCTTCATATGGGGTACCAATTAGGCCACTGATTACTAGAAAGAAATATTAGCAAGCTAGTGCTCCAAAAAACGAAATAGCTACAACTGAAAACAAATCCTCCCTCTGAAGATAATGTTCACATTCCCGAAAGTGATGCAAAGTGCGCACCAGACCAGCATCACAAAGATATAGTATAATCACAGTTCTCGATGAAAGTCAGTATGGACACTAAAATGTTCAATGTTCTAATACATTTTTGCAGATTCCGTATCTGAGGAATCCTAACTACAACTTTTGCATTTGACTGCAAACATCGAACAGAACTGTCTGCAGACTGTGTGTAGCCCAGGTTTAGCCTAGCTCCAGCATAAATATAAGCTAATGAAATCCAATCCCACTCTGGTCTTACACATGCAAAAGGACTAAAGAAGAAGCATGTTACTCCACACGTCTCCTATATTTAAACGGAATGGAAGGATATGACGAAATTCAAACCATTCAAATACAGCAAATATGTATGCACAGTCTTAAGCTCAAAAAATTTTCAAGTCAAATAAAATTCAGATTAAAGGCCTACAAGTCTGTAAGCTTTTAATTCTTTTACTTTTCTTTACTTACTTTTGCACTCTCTAACTGAAAAATTTTGGCATATGAAATCTTTCAACAGTTTTAAATCACTTTCATAGCCATCAAAAGTACCCCAACAAAAGTACAAGAACGTTCGAGAAAAGAAAAAATTTACAACAGAAAACCATCAGATTCTTCATGTCAAAAGAAAGCTTAAACAATTGGCTCTTGGCAGATTTCAAATTCTTGATTTCTCCTTCCTATTTGAGTGTTTTAGAGGTGAAAACAAAATCAAGGTAGTAGGCTCCAGAACTAGTCCAAAATTTCAAAAGTGTTCAAACAAATAAGCAAACATCTACAATAGGTATACTTACTTTAATGTTGCCTAACGGTGAACAATCGCCAAAGAAAACCACTAAAACCCATACCAGTCAACTTTCTTGCATAGCATCCAAACCAACAGATGTATGTATCCAAATTTCTTTCCCTTGCTACTACACAGTTCAAACAAATGGTCTGAGGGAGAAGTGTTTTTAAAATTTATGGAATTTATTTAAACATAACCTTTTTCAATTTACTTTGGTGCCAAAAATATTGCTGAAAAGGTTAGCTGTTCACTGATAACAAGTTCTTCATTTTACCTTTCTATTTGGTTGTATACAGGATACCTTGATATTTGCACCACCTATACATTTGCACTATCCCTAGTAAACTCACAAGGATTGCACATGAAACATCAAAATACATCCATCCTGACCAAAAAAAATTAAGGTCAAATGTCTTTTCTTCTTTGAAGAACTGCCTGGCACAAAACAAAGCCAAAAAGGCACAAATAAATGCGACAGAAAATGATGGTGCAAATAGCCACCCTCAAGCTATTTGGGTTGGCCTAGTAGCGTAAATGAATCTGCAAAAGTAGCAGAAGAAAATTGGGAAATGGAAGGTGGTCAAAGAACTATTTCATGTGTTCAGAAGAAAAGTATTGGTGCAAATAGCCACCCTCAAGCTATTTGGGTTGCCCTAGTAGCGTAAATGAATCTGCAAAAGTAGTAAAAGAAAATTGGGAAATGGAAGGTGGTCGAAGAACTATTTCATGTGTTCAAAGGAAAAGCATTTGACAACACTGCAACTTTATCCAGCAAAAACGGAAAAAAATATTAGGTTGTAGAGACAAACAGAACCTTTCAATCAAGGCCCAATATCACATATTTAGTAAGTGTATAGGCTGGAAATAAACAGTGGGGATTGCATGCATACCTTTCATTCACAGCGGGTGGCACCTGAATACCAAGGTATCCTTTAATAAGATTCTTGAAACAAAACCAACGAAGGTACTGGAGGCTATACTATTTCTGTCGGTTTCTATTTCCGTCAGCACCCGAAGGAATTAGTTTTCTAGCTTAGATGTGCCTTAGATGCACCACAACCTGTCTAAAATAGTTAAACCTGTTGGAAGATGTGTATTTAAAATCATATTCACTGATAAATCTTTCTAAATTCAGATATTTAGGCACTGTTGTGACGGAAATAGAGTCACGGCATCCCGCGTCGTTACAGCACAAGAGAGTCGACGTCAATTTCTGTAAGCCAAAAAGACAAAGATCTTCTCTGTTTAAAACACTAAATGTTTTTCTAATATTGAATTCATGTTTGTTTCTAACAATCATGCAATTTGCATTCATATTTTTCCAAGTACCTAGGTTAAAGAATGTTTAAGTGACGGAAACAAAATTCGGATGACCAGCCGTAACGGTAACAAAGTCACCAGAAGTTTTTTGGGTCATCACAGAAAATCATGTACTGGCAATGCAGCTTGTGCCCTATTATCTCGAAAGAGAACCTAGGATGAAGAAGAAGAAGATACTTTTCTTTTGAGATATTGTTTACCTTTTTTGGAAATTTCTGTGGTGAGAAAAAGACAACCTAAGCTGGGCAAAGGAATAGACAGGTTAACTTCTGACGGAAATAGTATAGGCTCCAGTAATGAAAGTCGTGTAATAATTTTATAACTAATCTGGAACCATCTTGGCACCTTTCCCGACTATTATACAAATAAAATAAACCTGGCCCAGGGCCTGGGCTAGCTTAGGCTATTTTTAAAAATAAATGATGGGATTGTCAGATCTGCTTACCAGCCTCTAGGTGGGAAAGGTCCTCATCACTCTTAGGCCAGCATGAGACCCCGTCTGGTGGAGACGCATTCAGTAATGATAGTTCTTTTCTGATCCTCGGAAGCTTCTGTGCCATAACCGGGATTGATTGGTCTGTTAAATCCAGCACGAGAAGGATAGTTTGAATTTGCCACAGATGACCAGTTATCACAAGCCAACTGAAGAGCCATCTAGAGCGTGTTCCACCCTCGTACCAATAGTAACTATTAGTTACTAAATCCGTTCCAACCTCACGAAAAGTTACTACGCTGACCGTTCCAGCCTTCTCGAAATAGTAACTAATAGTAACTATTTACTTACCATGCTAGAGAGCGTAGTTACGCGTAGTAACTACGATCTCTGTGGCGCGAAATTTGAAAACCGATTAAGAAGATTGAACTCAGAGGAAACTCTTGGATCAGGTTCGGTTGCCATGGCTTCTGCAAAAGGGGAAGAAGAAGTGTTGATGCAGATTCTCTGCAAGGATAACCATGGCTATGCCATAATTCAGTGTTCAGGTATTTACAGCTTTTTGGCTTCCGTAGTTATGTAAAAGTAGCTTTTCGCCGGACAATTTACCAAAATTGGCAGTGGCAGGAAGTTTTCGTCGAAACAGATATGACTTATAGAGGTAAACACACATGCTGAATTCATTTCTGGACCAGTCTACCACAAATCCCTGATTTTTGATAACCTACCCCAAACGCAGGGTATACCTAGCATTTAGCATAGCCTATGCCTAACACTGGATACCCTATGCCAAACGCTGGATACCTGTTGGTAACCTAGCCTTGACCCAGTCAACCACAAACCCCTCATTTTTGGATACCCTATGCCAAACGCCGGATATGTCTAGCGTTTGGCATACCCTATGTCTAACACTGGATACACTATGCTAGGTGCTGGATGCTGTAACTCAGTAAAATATTGATGATTTGAGTGAAGCTAAAAAATCAACTAATCAGAACTCATTTCTATTGAGGTAGGTCAGGGTTAGGTTACCAACAGGTATCCAGCGTTTGGCATAGGGTATCCAGCGTTAGGCATAGGCTATGCTAAATGCTAGATATACCCAGTGTTTGGCATTGGGTATCCAAAAATCAGGGATTTGTGGTAGACTGCCCTGACCTACCTCAATAGAAAGGAGTTCTGATTGGTTGATTTTTTAACTTTACTCAAATCATCAATATTTTACTGGGTTACAGTATCCAGCACCTGGCATAGTGTATCCAGAATTAGGCAGGGTATGCCAAACGCTAGACATATCCGGTGTTTGGCATAGGGTATCCAAAAATCAGGGGTTTGTGGTTGACTGATCTGGACTTGATTTTCTCAAATTAGCTATTTGGCCTTAATCTGTTCCTGAATTTTGATTGTAAAAATGTTCAAGGAGTCTGGCGATGACTGGATCTGGGCAAGACAAGACCCAGTTGTCTGGATCAGATATTCAATTTGTGGGATCCCATCGAAACCTTTGGTCTTGTTGATTTGGAGGGGAATCAGTTTTTGCTTGTGTTGGTTCAGTGTAAAATTATTTAAAAACAATCAGGATAAACAAAATGAACAAGAGCTACGAGCTCATATGGCACTTGTTACGAGTAGGCACGGCTCGGTTATGTCAATGATATATCTAGTGTTTGCTAGGTGTCTTCCCACCAAGTTTCATCCGATCCCTCCACTCATAGCGTTTTCCAATGTTTCCGGTTGCCCCCTCCAGCTCCCCCCAAAAGTCACCGGATCCGGTCCGGATTTTAAGTGGGTCGTCTGAGGCATGAGGCCTTTCCAAATATCAAGTTTCATCGAGATCCGATCACCCGTTCAAAAGATATAAATACCTCAAGATTCCGGATTCCCCCTCCCTCCACTCCACCCACGGTGCTCGGATGGGGGAAGTGACTATTTCCAACTTAATCATTTGGGGTCCCTGATACGCCTGCCAAGTTTTAACGTCCTAGCTTATGTGGAATTGCCCGAACTAGCAAAACCTGGACAGACCGACGGACGGACAGAAATTGCGATCGCTATATGGCACTTGGCCGAAGGGCAAGGGCCATAAAAATAAAGTGGATCCAGATAAATTTCCTCCGCTGCATTAAAAATTTGTTTTTCAAACATTCATTTTGGAAGCACTCCTGTGTTCTTGCTGTTCTCCGTATGCACAGTCCGTGTGGAGAGTCTCCCTCTAGTCTCGCCGTTCCCTTTGATTCCCCGAGGAGTCCTCTGGGAACAACGAGACTAGGCCGTTAGTGCAGCAGCCACTTTAGTTTGGCTATTTTGTCAATTGTATACCATACCAGCTTCTTCTTTTAATGCAACTTACTTTTACAAGCTTTCTTCAATAGAGCCATCAAATCTTCATCTTCTGATCAGAGTTACCATACAGCATTTTTCCGTGACAATTCAGATCAGCGGATCACAGTCTGAATTTTCTACAACACATTTTCTCTGACACTCCAGCCAGACTATGAAAGTCTTTTACAGTACTTTGACAATCTGGATTTGTTCTTCGATTGTCGATTCGGGAATTTTGCAACTGATCAAGGCTGTTGGATTGTCGTCTTACACAGGCTGATATTGTCAATGTTCTGTTTTTCTGATAAATCCGTTATCTAGGATTATAATCCAGAGTGTTTGGAAAAAAAAGCCTGTAGCGTTTTTCTAAATTCTGCTTTGACAAGGAGCTTTGAGTCTTCTTCTTCCTGACTTCTTGTTTAATGCAGTCCAAACTAGATTTAGTTTTATTTGGAGAAGCTAGCAAATTCTGTAGCTTGAAAAAAAAACTGGATAGTTTTCGAAAAACATTCAAGCTAAAGAGGTTTTTACTCTTAACAGGGGTAGAGAAATTGTGCTAAGTCATTAGTGTCTCTAGAGATAATGATAGTATTTTTAATTCCATATTATCTTTTTACAGAAATGTGGATGTTCATACATGGTCACGTAGTGACAAATATGTTGCAATTTAAATAGAAAAACAAAAAGAAAAGAACCGTTTATCGGTTTCGGATTCGCAGTTCAGGACTATAAATACTTTGCAAACTATCTTACTCCGTACCGCACAGGCATATTCTATCACAAACTCTTTAAGTGACTTGATTGTAGTGCCACACTCTCAAGATGGTGCTTTTAGCTAGCCATGACTCTATTATCGTGTTGAGTCTGATGGGTAAAACCCCCTTCACTTCTGCTGTTTCTTCTGACAAGGCAAAAAATTACAGAATTGGAGGAAGCGAGTTTTTTTATGCTATATCCCTTAAGAACAGTACGCACATACCTTACTGTGCTACACTAGCTCCCAAACTTCGTGCTTGACGTTAAGGATTTGTTCTGCACTTATTATTACGGTTTTTTTTTGGTGCTAGATTAATGGCCAAGAAGGCTTGAGAGGATGCTTGTATTAGAAGCAGCCTATTCAGGTTCATATGTTATTTGGGAACCCTCACTGTGTCAATTTGCTGCTAATCTGGCAACATTTGTAACTGAATTATTTTCTTTCAGATGGCCAGCTGATGCGATATACTCAAAATGAGGCAGCCTCTATGGGCTTTAACCTTTCCACGGTCAAGGTGTCAGATAGATTCACGTCTCTATTTGCATCTCCTGAAATTCAGAGCCGAATACCAGAACCAGTAAAAAGTGAACCTCTCAAAGCTGTGAATAACTCAGCTCTAGTAGAGGATTCAGAAGCTGAAGAACTGCTGGATGACAAACAACAGTGGAACCCAATGAATATAAAAGCACTCATTAACACATGCCTTGACTTTGAAAGTCGGCATGGCCCAGGCTTTGTGATACAAAAGGAATATTGGAAGAAGGTCGCTGTTGCTCTCGGAAAAAATGGCATGACCTTTACTTCCGACCAATGTAAACACAAATTCAATAACCTGAAGAAGCAGTTTAAAATCCAAAAAGATAGAAAGGGAATGAGCGGACAAGGCGCAGTGAAGTGGCCGTACTTCAGCCTCATGGAAGAATTTATGGGTGATCGACCTGAAATGGAGCCAATTGCTACTGCTGATAGCAGTGGAAGTGTCAAAAGAAAAGCTCCATCCTCACCGAGCATTCCCTCAGACCGTGAAAGCGATAGTGATTGTGAAAATGCTACGCCCAAGCGACCCAGACTTAGCAAACCCAAGTGTGCGAAGAAGGTGAATCTAGCAGAGGCGGTCTTGGAACTTAACAGAGATGCGAACAGAAGACACGAAGGGAAGATGAATAGGCATGATAAATTTATCAGTCTTCTGGAAAAACTCGTTGAGAAGAACTGAGTTCTGCAAATCAAAATGTTCTCAGTTTGTTGGCCACACACCCAACTATAATTTGCTCCTTCGTTTTTTCTTGATGAAGGCAGAGTGCATTTTTGATCCAGAGGAGACAAAAGCTTTTGTGGAAGGATTTTTTTCTTGTTAGAGCATTGGCTGCACTTGGAAAAGCTACTCAGTATGACATTTTATTGACTGTATTTTCGGCGGAGTTCACCCCTGGTCTTCCTAGTTCGTCCATAAGTTTTGCTTCTACTAGTATTTCACGTTTTTTTTTTATCAGTTATAGACTAGAGCATGTTCCACCCTACTTACCGCAGTTACTACGCGTGACGTCAGGGTTTCTTGTCGTCAAGGCTGGAACATCTTTTTTCTATTTTCGGAAATAGATACGGCATGATCGATCCAGTTTCGTGACAGAGGTCGTAGTACCACACTCACTAGCGTGATAATAAAATAGTTACGATTACGAGAAGGTTGGATTGGTCAGCGTAGTAACTTTTCATGAGGCTGGACCGCAAATAGTATTAGTACGGTAGTTACTGTTCCTATAAGGGTGAAAAACGCTCTTAGTTTCGCAAGTTAAAACAAATGTTTATCAAATCAAACGTGAAAGTGCATCTGGAGTTTAGCAATCAGAGTTGCTTGTATTTGTTCCTGCGATCGTCAGCATGATATTTTGCTTATTTGCTTTACCTACTCATGGCCATCGGACGGTCCTCACTGCAGTTGAAGACTAACATAACAAGTTTTAGTGAACAATAATTGCCCTACTCCTGTACATGAGTTAGGTTTTATGTGAAGTTTCCTCTTTCCTCAAGTTTTTTCTCGGCTTTCTCAATTTGTGTTGAAGTTGACTTGTTACTTAAGTCCGATTGTCGACGAAGTTTTTATTCTTATAGAAATCTGTATTAAAGAACAAAGAAATATTGACAAGTTCAAAGATTAGCACACACTCTGTCACGCTTGAGAGCTCCTGATGTCCTGCTGGTTGCCAGAAGAATCCCCGTGTTGTACAACTACATACGGATTTTTGGTTCTTATACCGAATAACTGTAAACTAATATTCAGATCTGGTCGCTGAGACGGGATTCGTGACTATTAAAGAACCCTGGCAATTATACAGAAAACATTATGGAATCCCAATTACTGCAACACATAATTTTGAACACATAGACGTAATTTTTGACATATAGACTATTCGGGATTCTGTATAATCATTGAATCGCAGTAATTCTATTGAATAGTTTTGGTCACGGGTGTCACTATGGGAGGGGAGAGGACCCCCCCCCCCCCCTTCCGAAAGGTCTTGAGAAAGTACTTTAGTGGGGAGACCGGCAAACACCGAAGAAATAGGAGCGCCGGCAAAAACAGAGGCTAATAGAATTATGTAGGCTTTTGTCGACCGTCGTTCGGACTCGTCGGCACATCGAATTATTTTATAAGCAAGAAGCAAAATCTTGCAAACGTTTGTCGGGCAAAACACAGAAGAAATCGAATTCTGCATGCTTTTGTCGGGCCTCTGTATTGTCATCAGTACATCGGGTTCTTTTTATACATAAGGAATACAGAATAAGTAAAAATTGTGTATGCTTTTGTTGGGCGTCGGTAGACTCGTTGGCACATAGAGTTCTATTTAGACGTAAGAAATCAAATTCTGCAAACTTTGTCGGGCGCACCTGGGAGTTCAAGTCTCGTCAGTACAACTGCTTATTCTTACACGTCAGAAATCAACTTCTGTACAGTCCAGTCTAGCAAAACACAGAAGAAAATTGATGTATAGTTTTATCGGGCGTCGGTATTCTCCCGGCATATTAGGTACTTTTTACACTTAAGAAATTAACTCTGTAAACGTTTATCGGGCGCATACCGAGAGTTTTAATTTTCGTCGGCACATCGGCTTCTATTTACATGTAAGAAATAATGTCTGATCGGGCAAAATACAGAATAAATTTAGTTCTGAATGCTTTTGTCGGGCGTCGGTATTCTGCAAACATTTGTGAGGCGTATACAGATTAAGAAAATTTCGCATGCGGCGCTTAGTTCAACTTATTCTAGGTATAATCGTTGGAAGAATCCCTTTTTAGCTAAAGTTGAAACGAAAAGACGAATTCATGAAATTCAATATACGAATTTACATTAGAGGAACAATCTTAACTGATGCATTTGAATTCGGTGTACACAAAATTTCGCCTTCGCCGCATTTTGTAATATTCTCTATTTGAAACATCCGCGTTTTATTTAGTTGGCGTTTTAGCATTAAGATTTTGGGGGTTTGAAATGCGTTAAAAGCTAGAACTTGTATGGTAGGTACAGAAAAATGTTTCCTGAAAAAAGCAGAATTAAATATATATTGTGCCGTTGCTGCTGCGGCAACGGCGTGTTTTGTCGGCACACTGTTTAGTCGGTCGGCACAAACCGGACGTCCCCCCCCCAAGTTAAAAGGGTAGTGACGCCCCTTGTTCCGGTATCGAAAAATTACAGAATAAATTTAGTAAAAAAATCAGAATCTCAAATACCCCCCCCCCCCCTCCCCCGTCCTCACCTTGCAACACCCCTGCTGATCTGACACCTTTATCCAGGACTCCTTGAGCCTAAGCTGACTGGAAAACGTAATTCAGACAATGGACAAACTTGCATCCTGGACAAGGGTCCTCGTCAAGCTTTCGAACGTCAGGGACAATGTTGGGGGAGAAACGAACCTGCAGACTGCGGGTTCGTTTTTTTTTACCCATTGTCATTTGTAGCAAAAAGAAAGTGCAATATAAGCCTTAGCTCTTGTCTTACCCCCTAAATAAGCAACTGGCCATGGCAGTTCAAAGAAAATATCCCAGGAACAAGAAAAGGCATTCCAATGTGGACCACTCTCTCTTACAATTGGTTGTCTACTTCTCCAGGAAAGTCATCACCATGGTCGATACACATGTTATGCAGCACGCAACACGCGATCACAGCCTTCACTAAGAACACTTGATCTGGGGTTTCATAATATTTCAATCTCCGGAACCGGCCTTTCAGTAAACCAAAAGCTCTTTCAATGGCCATTCTCGTTGAAGAGTGCTTGAAGTTGTATTTCTGCTGAGCTGTGGTCAAACTACCCGTATTCCGATACGGTGTCAGTAGTCTGTCACTTAGCGGATATGCCGCGTCGCCTATCAGATGGCTATCATGAGGGAATGGCTTCTGACTATTTCCGATTTCGTGGCTGAGTGATGACAGTCTATAGACTCGTGCATCGTGGACTGAGCCGGGTTGCCCCACATAAGTGCTGGTAAACTTCAAGTTGTGATCACAAACAGCTTGCAACTGTAGCGAATGAAAGCTCTTCCTGTTAACATAGGAGGCAGGATGCTCTTTAGGGGCTTTTATTGGAATATGTGTTCCATCAATTGCAATGACTCCAGGGAAGCCTTGCTTATCACGAAAGCCCTGAATCACACGATCAGCATCTGCACCAGCGGGCCAAACTATAACACTTGGTCCAAGCTCGAATATTGCAGAAACACACTTTCTAGATATTCGATGTACTGATGACTTTGACACATTGAAGCGGTCGGATATCGAACGTAAACTGTCTGGGGTGGCCAGTAGCCAAAGAGTTATGAGGATCTGCTTCATCGGTTCAATTTCGAACGGCTGATTCTGGTCACAGTTCATCTTCATGGCGATTGCCTGATGCAAGTATTCAACTGTTCCTTTCTCAAGCCGAAAATGGGACTTGAAGTCAGTCAGTCGCATATTCTGGATTGTGTGCTCAAAGTAATTAACGACTTTTGATATTTTGTCACCATCATGAGTATTCCCATTCATGACGACCTGGAAATGATAAGAAATATATAGCTTTCAACTTCCTAACTTAAAACCCTATCATACAGCCAGAGGCATTACTAGCCAAACTGTTTGGATGGGGGGCAAGGTATTTACCGACTGGCTGGTTTTTACCGACTGTTTTTCCAGAAAAAATTAACTGTTTTCAAGAAAAAACGACAGTTCTAACGAAAATTCGACTGATTTTCAGAAAAGCCAACTGTTTTCACGAAAAAATCAACTTTTTTTTTTTTAAACCGCGCCGCTTCGTGCCGACTTGAATCTTTTTTCCCGACTGGCCGACAATATTGGAGGGGGGGGGGGGGGAAGAGTCACTCCGGAAAAAGTTTTTGAACGACTGGTTACTAAGGTATTTGCGATATCCGGAATTACCCCACATGACATCCGGAATTACCTTGGTTTCCCCTACCCAATCCTGTATATACTGTAACTGTCCAATATCTCCATTCTACAGTAGAGGTGTGTTATGTGAACAGTTACTTTAATTCGAATAGTGCAGTTTTGGGCTGTATTTTTGGCGTTTCTCCATTTTCTCGTGGTCGTTCCAGTCACTTCAACCCCAGCATAGTTAGGTCATCCAGCCATTCGCACTGGAACAGGCATTCTGTTAACCAAGCTTAAGGATGATTTGCATCAGCCGTTCAGCCGCATATTTTTTGGAGTAGCCTAATTAAAATTAATAATGGTAATTATTTAAACCTTTTGGAATCGTTTGATATATTTTTGTGTGAGCGTTTTTGGGAAGATTCGCAGTTCTTTTGAGAATGGAATTTCTTACGAAAAGTGGATAAAAGGACGAGCGGTCATGACCTTTGATATCAGTGGTCACGCTGAGAGTGGATTGATCGGGATGAAACTTCGCTGGAAGAATAATCTATGTACATCATTGACAGAACTGAACCGGGTTCGTGCAGTGTGGGGGAGTTGGAGGGGGTTTCCGGAATTCCAGTGATCCCGAATTAAGATGCTTACACATGTGCTGGGATGATGAAACTTGGCAGGCATAGCAGGGAATCGATAATTTTAACTCAAGAACAGCCGTTTTTCCGATTTGAGCACCTTGGGGCGAGTGTGAATCCGGAATCTTGAGATGTGTCCAACTTTTGCACAGGTGATCGGATATTAATGAAACTTGAAATTTGGAAAGCCCTCATGTCGCAATCCAAGTCCGGACTGGATCCGGTGACTTAGGGAGGAAGTTGGAGGGGGCAATCGGAAATCGTGTGACATGTTCAGAGTGGACGGATCGGGGTGAAACGTGGTGGGAAGAACATGCACAAGCCCTAGATACATAATTGACAAGACCGGACCGGATCCGAGCACTGCGGGGGAGTTGAAGGGAGGGTTCCAGATTCCGGTGAACCCAACTTAAGATGCTGACACATGTGCGAGGACGATGAATCTTGGCAGGCATATTAGGGACTCAACAATTTTAACTTAAGAACAGTCGTTTCTCCGATTTGCCCATTGTGGGGGGAGTGGAGGGAGAGGGAATCCAGAATCTTGAGGTGTATCCAACTTTGGAACGGGTGAACGGATCTTGATGAAACTTGATATTCAGAAAGAAGTCATATCTCAGATCTCCCATTTCAAGTGCGGACAGGATCTGATATGTGCAAACAGCAGATTTACGATAGGATACATTTTTTAAGGTCCCCAAGGGCCCATGATGGTTTGTGCCTGAAATATTTTGCTCACAAATTCATTTCGAACCCACTTAAAGTGCGTATCTCAATAATCACAGCACAGCACAAACCCCCTAGCCTATGCTTGCAAGAGCCATATGAGCTAATAGCCTTGTTGTTGAGCTTTATTTTCTTCCGGACAAGCATCTCAAGAAATTCGGCTGAAACAGGGGATTTGGCAGAAGTAAGGCAGGAAGTTTATATCAGTTTTGCAAAAATAGATCTTATAGGGTAAACACACATGCTGAATTTGTATATCAACTAGCTATCTGACTTTAATCTGTTTCTAAATTTCAATACTAAAAATGTTCAATAAGTCTGGCGAAGACTGGATCTGGTCAAGACAAAACCCGATTGTCTGTATCGATACTAAAATTTTAGGGTCACATCAAAACCTTTAGTCTTGTTTGCCAGAGTCGACTAGTGGAGTTGCAATAAATTTCAAAAATGATTTTTTCTTTAAATACCGATTTTTTTTATTTCACTATGAATAATTTGTTGTTTCTAAGAATTCTAAAACTGAATCATCCAAAAAGCTAGGTTTCCACGGGTGTGAATATATGGAAGAGCTAAAATATTTAAGCCATTGCTTAATTTGCCAGTTCAGTCGGTTGTTTGAGTGAGAACTTAAGAAACCAAAATTCAGAAAACGATGTTGCATCACCACTGAAGGGTTGACCCAATGTAGGACCCTTTGCAGGAGTCGAACCTGCTGCTAAACATCATATCCAAATTTAGGGTTAAGAATTAGAATAATTACAAAATTCCACCGCGATCCCTCGGTGCTAAACCTTTCACCAAAATCCCAGTACCTTGTTGGCTAAGAAATTGCAGGAAACCAAGAAACTGTGCCCACACTGTCTGTGGGCTTTTTGTTTGTTTTGACTGTGTTCGCAGCAAAGAATATGCACAAGCCATCTAGGTGCAACGTTCCAGTAAGTAAGCCAGGTTTACAATACACAATCACTTGATGAGAGTTTTCTTCTATCTGCTCGGAGAAATTCACAGCAATTTTTTAAAAAGAAATCTGCCGGTAAGTGTGAAAATCGTTTGGGAACAAGGATAGTTACAAGACTAGGCGTTTTGGGCGGAGGGTGAAAACTTCTGTCTGGTAATTTTTAGCCATTTTACGAAATCAGTTACATACCTGCAGCAAAGTTTCTTCCTCTTCGCTCTCGCTATCGTCAAAGAATTCAGCTGCAAGTAGTACAGCAATAGTAATTTTATCCATGCTTTGATTTTTCAAATACTTCGCCAAAAGTAGAAAAAGTCGTTCCAGCCTTGACGTCGGAAGCGTAGTAACTACGGTAACTAGCGTAGTAACTACAGTAAGTAGGGTGGAACACGCTCCTAATGTACAGATTTGTGCCATACCTGTTAACTTGGGAAATAGGATGAGTTTCCAGATGGCGATAACATTGCGCTCCGAGAATACTAACAGCGTACTTTCCTTGGACTCAACTTTGAAAGTAGAAGGGATTAAGGAAAACAGAGCCTCGTTTTTGTCGCATGCTGCAGGTCCACTTCTCGGCCAATTCCAGACTGATTCTTTCCACATCCGTTTTTGCACTGCAGTGCTTCCGAGAAAGACGCAGCGCTTCTCGAGAATCACGGACTTGCTCACCAACCAAAGGCGTGTTCTCATCGTTCCCCGAGGACTCCTCGGGGAATCAAAGGGAACGGCGAGAATAGAGGGAGTCACTCCGCGCGGACTCCGCGTACAAACAGCGAGAACGCGGGGAATGCTTCCAAAATGTATTTTGTTCGAAAACAAAATATGCAGTTGACGAAATTAGTCTGGATCCACTTTATTTTTGGTTTTGTTTATTCTGATTGTTTTCAGCTATTTTACCAACACCATCAAAAATCGATTCCCCTCCGAATCTGGAAGGGAGTCCTTTTTGATGATGGTGATGATAGTCGGAACATTCCCCGTCCGTGGGGACTCGCGAGAAAACGGGGAGTGAGTCCCCGGGACAAACAAAAACGCGGGGACTCCTCAAGTGGAGTCCTCGAGGAACGGCGAGAATACGCCTCAAGTCCGTGCTTCCCTGCAAGGTGCTGCAGCGCTGCCGCTTCAACCAAGAAGAAAGTGAATCCAAAAACGCATGTTGTGCAAAAGCAAAGAAGTGCTGCAGCAGCGATGCGGCAGCGCTATTACAACAAAAACGAGGTTCAGGTGTGCCGCTTCGTGGGGACTTGCAAGACGAGAAACCAAGGGAAACAAGACCAAAGGTTTCGATGGAACCCCAAAAATGTAATATTTGATACAGACTCCTTGAACTCTTTTATTATTAAAATTTACAAACCAATTCTGAGAAAAACAAGTTCAGGTATGGATTCATCATGTGTGTTTACCAAGGCCGTATCCGGGGGGGGGAGGGGTTGACCTACCCCCCCCCCCCAGAAACATACAAAAATAATGACTTTTATAGGCTTTTCCCTCTGATCTATGTGGTTTTTGTACTTTTGTGTCCGACCAGCAGGCACCCCCCCTCCCACTGAAACAAATTTCTGGACACGGGCCTGGTGTTTACCCCTATAAGTCATATCTACTTTGACGAACCTGATCGAAGCTTCCTGCCTTACTTCTGCAGGGAGTGTTTTGGGGGGTGGACATGTCCTGTACAGACCACCATTTGAACCTGACTGGGCTCGTGGGGAGTGCGAAGCTGCAGTGGGTTGCGTAAACCTCCAGACTGCTCTTTCTTTTTGGGATCCCAAAACGTAAGTGGAGGGATACCTATGACATCGCAAAAGTTGTCCGTCTGTCCGTCCGTCCGTCCGTCCGTCCGTCCGTCCGTCCGTCTGTGAGCACGATAACTCTCGAAGGGAATGAGATATTTTGATGAAACTTGGTGTGAGGGTTCGTTGGATCGTCGGACCAGTCAAGTTCGTAGATGGGCTTTGTAGCTCTACATTTAGCGGTGGGGGAGGGGATTCAAATTAAGGGACAAACAAAATATTTTGAAACAGCTAATGTGATAGTCGATTATGGGGTAAGAAGACATGCTGAACACGATGGTGAAAACCATTTTGTCATCGGACAAGTAGTTCGCCCGGAATCCGGCCAAAACCGGAAAGTTTGTTGAAAGTAAAAGTTTTATTTGAAGTTGATTAGATGTTCGATCTAGGGGTAGGAAGACATGCTGAAGACGATGATGAAAATTATTTTCTCGACGGACAAGTATTTCGCCCGGAATCCGGCCCAAACCGGAAAGTTTGTTGAAAGTAAAAGTTTTATTTGAAATTGATTAGATGTTCGATTTAGGGGTAGGAAGACATGCTGTAGACGATGGTGAAAACTATTTTCTCGATGGACAAGTATTTCGTCCGGAATCCGGCCCAAATCGGGAAGTTTGTTGAAAGTAAAAGTTTTATTTGAAGTTGATTAAATGTTCGATTTAGAGGTAGGGAGACATGCTGAAGACGATGGTGAAAACTATTTTCTCAACGGACACTTCGACCGGAATCCGGCCCAAACCGGAAAGTTTGTCAAAATTAAAAGTTTTATTTGGAGTTGATTAGATGTTCGATTCAGGGCAAGAAGACATGCTGAACACTTATGTGAAAACAAGTTTCTACCCAGACATGTAGTTCGTCCGGAATCCGGGCAAAACCGGAAAACTGTTGGAAGTCAAAGTTTTATTTCTAGTTGATTAGATAAGCGATTTAGGGGTAAGAAGAGATACTGAGTCCCTGTGTGACAATCGTATTTTACCCGGACATATAGTCCCTGATTTCGTCTTTGAGCTTTCTTTTTTCGCCGGACAAGTAGTTCTGGAGTTCGGCCGGAACCGGGAAATTGGCAGAAGTGGCAGGAAGTTTTCGTCAAAACAGATATGACTTATAGGGGTAAACACATATGCTGAATCCAAATCTGAACTTGGTTTTCTCAGGTGATTAGCTATTTGGCCTTAATCTGTTTCTGAATTTTAATTGTAAAAATGTTCAAGGAGTCTGGCGAAGACTGGATCTGGCTAAGACAAGACCCAGTTGTCTGGATCAGATATTGAATTTTTGGGATCCCATCGAAACCTTTGGTCTTGTTATGCTAGACCAGTCTAAGACAGATCAAAAACATTGAACAGGCTTGGGACCAGGCAAAATTCACTTATAAATCTCCAGTTCCATGTTGGACCACTAGTAGTGGGTTGAAGGTTAGTGCTGGGGTGAGATTGATAATCTGGAATCTTAAAGCCTAGGTAACTATATTTGATTGCCGTAATTGGGTAAGTCAGCTGACATTTATTCCAGCAATGCCCCCTCATAAAATCCAGTGACGAACTGCCGCCAGATTCGCTAGAGAAACAATGAACGTGTTCCACCCTACTTACCGTAGTTACTACGCATGACGTCACGAATTCTGGCTTTTTGCCGTTGAGGCTGGAACGATTTTTCTATTTTCCAGCAGGATCTCACGCCAGGGGCGAATCCGACCAATCACGTTACAGAGATGCATAGTTACTACGCTTACTACGCTTCCGAGCATGGTAAGCAAATAGTAACTATTAGTTACTATTCCAACAAGGTTGGAACGGTCAGCGTACAGGAGTGTTGCATGAAGCTGCCACCCTAAACTCCTATTTGGGGGAAACGACTTAGGGAAAAAGAATAAAGGTTGAAATAAAATTCAGTGGAGTATCCTGAAAGGAAGCTTAGAACCTTCGCTTTCTGCTGGTACCATAGTTTACTTGTAATTGTTCATGACTAACCTGGAGAACACAAAAGAATATAGGCACCCAAGTGATCATGAAGTCGCCCACTTTGCTGAAAATGGTATTTTGCTACATGATGAAGTTAGAAGCCAGCTGTTTGGTCAGAGAGGTTCCTTGACCTTTTGCAAATAACAAAATTTGTTGTTTTCTTGGAATTTGCATGATTTTTCTGGGGGTGGCAGCTTCATGATCCAAGGTGGCAGTATCATGTACCATGGCCAATTGGGGGATGGGCGGTGCCATAGTATGGGCAGCTTCATGCAACACTCCTGTAGTAACTTTTCGTGAGGATGGAACGGAAATAGTAACTATTGTTAGAAGGGTGGAACACGCTCAATAACAACCACCCGTAAAATCTTGGTATAAGTTATCTGATAAGCGATTAGGCTTTCGATTCGTCCCTCATTAGCCCCGTGAAAAAGTCAACCGGCGATCAGCACTGAAGTCGGGAGCTAGAACCAAGCTAGAACTGACAAACTTGTTAAAGTTTAACAGAACAGAGTTGGGTGGAGCAAAAGTAGAGGCAAAGGCATTTTACACAGGTTTAAACATGGCTAGGCCTAGGAGGAATTGAAAATAGCCAAGCCAACCTTGATAAACGTACACCAAGAAGTAACATGTCGTTGCTCACTTTATGCGAGCACATCTAGCTGCCAAAAAAGAAATAATCTGGAAGGAATTTTATGAAGGGCGTATATTTCAGCCCGGACCAGCAACAAAAACGACAAAGAAGATCCGAAAGATTGTTATGATTCGATTGAAACTCCACAGGTGAAGAGGCTCAAGAGCACATGCTCGAAACATACCGCCAAATCTATGTAACTTAACTCACCTAGCCAGTTACAATATAATCCGAACGGACAATCAAATATGACCTTCAACACCAAGAATTTGTTGGGTTCTGATTCTTGTCCAGATTATTCATATTATTGTGCAAATTATCACATATTTGGCGTTTTTACCAGATTCTTCAAACACCGGGCAAGTTAAAATCAAGCTTAGAAGTTGCCACCTAGGATAATGTACGAATCGGAAGTTAAAATTTGCATACTTGAGCCTCTATCGTAAAATTTCTTTGGATAAGAAAGCATTCGACTTTACGCACAGGAAGCTTTGATTTTATTGCAGGAACAACTAGATAAGACAGAATCCTGAAGAGACCGACCTTGTTAATCACGTGTGCCTATTTTCTCATTCTGGCAATGCATCCGGCGACTGCGTCAAGCCTTTAAAGGAGCCATGCCAGTATCTTGCCCATTTCTATGCTCCCTTTGTGTCTTTTCCAGTCACTAGATTCTCATTGTCACGTAGTTTGTTCCTATCCGGAATCGGTTCAGTGTTTCCTCCAGTTTCCCATTACCATGCACATTTTTAAGCAAAATGTTTTACCCTGATGAGGAAGCTAATCTTCGAGATATTTAGAATCTAGAAGCAAATCCTAGGGTTTTCTTCTGAAAGCCATTTTGATAATCTAATTCTATGCTGTTTCGGACATCGAAAATGAAAAAGAAACAAGCGCGAAATAATTCAGACTGTTCAAGTAGGTCACGATCACTGAGTTACATATCCACGTAGGAGATTGTTTAGGCAGAAACAGGGTATTTTGATGCCCTCTTCAATGGACTCGACGTACGACGAACTCGGTAGTTTCCATTCGGTAGAATGGTAAAGAGAATGTCTTGGCAGTGGCTTAAGTTTCAGGGGTTTCCTAGAGTTTCGTCATCCCATGACGTACTGCAGTTGTGACGTAACTAGTGGCCGATCCGGTCTTTTTTGTAACTCGAAACTATCCAGTACAAATGATGTGTCATCCAATTTGTCAAGAGCGAGATCCGCGGGTGCGAAAGAACAAAGTGAATATTCAAGGTTCAGAGCTTCAAAAAAGAGCTTGAGGACAGGTTCTTCCTCTAAATAGCGAGGCAACTTGTTTATTTATTAATAGAAAAGAGGATCAGCTGAAGCTTATCTTTATACCAGAATAACATACAAATCTACTGAAATAATGATATAAGAAATCAATGTTCCTCCACTATAATAATTATTATAATATACTTTCTCTGAATGCCGGTTTCAGCCGAGGAGAGACATTTAGACCGTCTTCCGAGTATGAAACAATTACTCATGCATTATATTTAATAGCATTCAGGACGATGATCTGAGAAAGGTTGGCAATTGCGGTTTTCGTACATGTCCGACTCGCCAGCAGCCGGCTGTCAGACTAATGAGTAGTTATAGTTACGTGGTTTTCATCCGCTCAAAAATCATTTTCCGACTCGACCGCGTTTGGAAAACAAGATTGCGAGGAACATCGTCACGTGGCATCACCTAATGGCTTTCATTGGGCGGTTCGAACAAGGACTGTAATTTTCACAGAAATAAAACACTAAAAGAAAGACAAAACGGTACGCTGGCGTTGGGTCTTTCGTTGCTGTGACAGCCTAGTAGCAAGAACGGATAATGATAAGAATCTCTGTCCATGAGCCACTGTGAAACGCAAAAATCCGCGATCGTGTTCTGGTGGGAGAATGCATAGCTGGAACAAGGATACGTCGCAAGAAAGGAGAGACGAAGACTAGAATATGTAGTAGTTTCATAGTTCGTGCTGGAAGTAAGAGATCTCAGCGAGACCATTTTAGAGCATGGTTCCCTCAAGAGGAGAAAGTCTGGGAAAGGTGACAGGAAGAGTGTGCGAAAGCACCAGGATGGCTTGCCCCCAACTGTCCATTGCCTTTCCTGGCTGAGGGCTGAGAATCAGAGACCAGGACCGCCAATTTGGCCTGTGAAGGCTATACCTTTAGCTTACCTTTTTCTCTTCTTCTGCCGAAGCTGTTGTGGTCGGGCCGAAAAAGTTTGGACCACCAGGCTCTACTTGCGTCGTCAACTTTGGTTGATGAGGCGTATAAATTTCATGACGAAATTTGGAACACTGTCACTGAGTATCCAGGAGCTTTTCGGATATGGAGCACGTTTTTTCCCATTCCCGAGGGGTTGCGCACTGGCCGATTTTGTGTACACCATGAAGCAGAGGCAGATGAGGCACATGAGGCAGGCATGAGGCACGTGAGGTAGGCATGAGACACTTGAGGCAGGCATGAGGCACGTGAGGCAGGCATGAGACACATGAGGCAGGCATGAGGCGCATGAGGTAGGCATGAGGCACGTGAGGCAGGCATGAGACAAGGACCTTGTACACCATGAGGCACTTCTAAAATCACTAAACGCGTCACCAGAACGGGCGACGAGGCACATGAGGCAAGCATGAGGCATGTGAGGAAGGCATGAGGCACGTGAGGCGGGCATGAGACACATGAGGCAGGCATGAGGTATGTGAGGCAGGCATGAGACACGTGAGGCATGTGAGGCAGGCATGAGGTACGTGAGGCAGGCATGAGGCAGGCAGGCATGAGGCACGTCAGGCAGGCATGATGCACGTCAGGCAGGCATGAGGCAGGGACCTTGTACACTATGAGGCACCAGTGCGCAACCCCTCACCCATTCCCATTCCCCCAGAGACAAATTGTCGGTGAAGAACTGCCCCGGACAACTTGTCCATGACTCCTCCTTAAATCATTTGGTAGATGACTAATGATGGCCAGAGTTGGGTTTAAATCCCGCTTAATTTAACTTATTATCTCATACCCTTTCTATATTATCGATATCACCTCCGATATTTTTGGGATCCCAAAACGTAAGTGGAGGGATACCTATGACATCGCAAAAGTTGTCCGTCTGTCCGTCCGTCCGTCCGTCCGTCCGTCCGTCCGTCCGTCTGTCCGTCCGTCTGTAAGCACGATAACTCTCGAAGGGAATGAGATATTTTGATGAAACTTGGTGTGAGGGTTCGTTGGGTCGTCGGACCAGTCAAGTTCGTAGATGGGCTTTGTAGCTCTACATTTAGGGGTGGGGGAGGGGATTCAAATTAAGGGACAAACAAAATATTTTGAAACAGCTAATGTGATAGTCGATTATGGGGTAAGAAGACATGCTGAACACGATGGTGAAAACCATTTTGTCGTCGGACATGTAGTTCGCCCGGAATCCGGCCAAAACCGGAAAGTTTGTCGAAAGTACAAGTTTTATTTGAAGTTGATTAGATGTTCGATTTAGGGGTAGGAAGACATGCTGAAGACGATGGTGTAAATTATTTTCTCAACGGACAAGTATTTCGCCCGGAATCCGGCCCGAACCGGAAAGTTTGTTGAAAGTAAAAGTTTTATTTGAAATTGATTAGATGTTCGATTTAGGGGTAGGAAGACATGCTGAAGACGATGGTGAAAATTATTTTCTCGATGGACAACTATTTCGCCCGGAATCCGGCCCAAACCGGAAAGTTTGTTGAAAGTAAAAGTTTTATTTGAAGTTGATTAAATGTTCGATTTAGAGGTAGGGAGACATGCTGAAGACGATGGTGAAAACTATTTTCTCGACTGACAAGTATTTCGACCGGAATCCGGCCCAAACCGGAAAGTTTGTCAAAATTAAAAGTTTTGTTTGGAGTTGATTAGATGTTTGATTTAGGGCAAGAAGACATGCTGAACACTTATGTGAAAACAAGTTTCTACCCAGACATGTAGTTCGTCCGGAATCCGGCCAAAACCGGAAAACCGTTGGAAGTCAAAGTTTTATTTCTAGTTGATTAGGTAAGCGATTTAGGGGTAAGAAGAGGTGCTGAGCCCTGTGTGACAATCCTATTTTACCCGGACATATAGTTCGACCGGAATCCGGCTGGAATCGGAAAATTTGTTATAAACTAAATTTCTATTTGAAGTTGATTAGATGTTCATTACTGGGCAAAGAAGATACCCTGATTTCGTCTTTGAGCTTTCTTTTTTCGCCGGACAAGTAGTTCCGGAGTTCGGCCGGAACCGGGAAATTGGCAGAAGTGGCAGGAAGTTTTCGTCAAAACAGATATGACTTATAGGGGTAAACACACATGCTGAATCCAAATCTGAACTTGGTTTTCTCAGGTGATTAGCTATTTGGCCTTAATCTGTTTCTGAATTTTAATTGTAAAAATGTTCAAGGAGTCTGGCGAAGACTGGATCTGGCTAAGACAAGACCCAGTTGTCTGGATCAGATATTGAATTTTTGGGATCCCATCGAAACCTTTGGTCTTGTTTTATGAGGACATACCGCTCGCGTGCTCGTATTAGACTTCAATTAATTTTCACTTCAAAACAGGATACTGTCAAATGGCTGAAGGCGCCGCTTGCCTGCGTCCCGACACGCGAAAGAAGCAGATCCATCACTATCGGCGTGCCGTTAATTTCGAAAAAAAAAATCTAATCCAACCGTGTTATTAGCCCTAGCGGGGCTGAGGACTCAATGATCGTGAAAGCTAAGCAATAAATAGATATTAGTAAAAAAATACAGCAAATAGTTCCTTCTACCTCAACCAACATACAAATATTTAATTTGGAAACGTAGAAGTAAAGGAACATATTTTTGAAGAAAAAAAAAATATTTGTAGTATGGAGCTTAATTGTTGAATTGGTTCTGTTCAATTCGACTATTCAACTTTCGAACTAAAGGGGACGTTTTCGCATCGACAGCGTCTTTCAACGTGACAAGATATCCTCATGTTCTGTCTTTTTAGGATCCCAAACCGTAAGTGAAGGGATACCTATGACATCGCAAAAGTTGTCGTCTGTCCGTCCGTCTGTCAGCGCGATAACTCCCGAAGGGAACGAGATATTTTGATGAAACTTGTTGTGAGGATTCTTTGCGTCAAGAGTAAGATCGACTCCGTAGATGGGCCCTGAAGCCCTACATTTAGGGGTGGGGAGGGGGTTCAGGTTAAGGGACAAACAAAATATTTATAAACAGGTAATGTGATATTCCATGACCGGGTAAGAAGACATGCTGAACACAATGATGGAAACCATAATCTCAACGGGACAAGTGGTTCGTCCGGAATCACGCGAAAACCGGAAAGTTTGTTAAAAGTAAAAGATTTATTTGAGTTGGTTAGGAGACATGCTGAACACGATGGTGAAAACCATTTTCTCGACGGACAAGTAGTTCGCCCGGAATCCGGCCAAAACCGGAAAGTTTGTTAAAATTAAAAGTTTTATTTGAAGTTGATTAGATGTTCGATTTAGGGCAAGAAGACATGCTGAACACTTATGTGAAAACAATTTTCTACCCGGACATGTAATTCGCCGAGAATCCGGCCAAAACTGGAAAATTGTTAAAAGTTAAAGTTGTATGTGTAGTTGATAAGATATCCGATTTAGGGGTAAGACGCTGAATCCGCGTGTGACAATCATTTTTTTCCCGTACATATAGTTCAACCGGAATCCGGATGGAGTTAAATTTTTATTTGAAGTTGATTAGATGTTCATTATTGGGGAAAGAAGATACTCTGAGTTCGTTTTTGAACTTTCTTTTTTTTGCCGGACAAGTAGTTCCGGAAATTGGCAGAAGTGGTAGGAAGTTTTCATCAGAACAGATATGACGTATAGGGGTAAACACACATGCTGAATCCATATCTGAACTTGGTTTTCTCAGATGATTAGCTATTTGGCCTTAATCTGTTTTCTGAATTTTAATAGTAAAAACGTCAAGGAGTCTGGCGAAGACTGGATCTGGCGAAGACAAGACCCAGATGTCTAGATCAGATATTGAATTATTGGGATCCCATCGAAACCATTCGTCTTGTTGAACTCCCATCACTAATATACATTCAATTCCAGCAAACTCTTATATTATATTATTATTTAAACTATAAAATTATATTATATTACATTTAAACTAAAACGAACTAAACAATGACATCGTCAAGGTCAACCTTCCTCTGGGTTCTAATTATTCTGTTCTGTTGGATAATTACAATCCAGTCAAGTAACCAGCTTCGAAATGAAGATGTAACGCATTTCCTCTCTGAAAGTGCTACATGATGTTATCATGCGAGTATATGTTGACGTACCGCATAGTTTGATAACGTGGGAACAGCACACCCTTTATTCACTAATCAAGCAAAAAACTATGAACACCTTAAGTTGAAGAATGTAACAGAACCATTTGAGATGGTTAAGAGAGAAATTATCATAGACATTCGATTCTCGATAAGTTTTAAGCTAATTTTCCCCCTTGAGCTAGTTTCATGGCATTGGTATATTTGTGCCGCATTTCAACTCGAAAATCCATGACGAAGCTATCCGTTTCCTCTGGCTTCTGCAGTGTTACCACCCTTTATATGTAGGCTACTCTGAACTAAATTACAGTGCTATTTGTAATGCAGATAATACAGACGATTGGTTAGCGTCACTAGCAACGTTACTACACAGTACGGTGAAGTGGCGTCACTAAAACGTCACGACACAGAACCCATGAACTACGCTGCAAAACGCAGACGACTAGAGGTAAAGAGAAGCTGGTGACTAGGGTTTAGTAAAAAAAAAAAAAAAATTCCTTCAAAACTGAATTTTGATTTATAAAACTTTAAACGACATCAAATCAGTCAAACTCACACACTTACATAAATACGAGCAGCTGATTAGGCCTTAAATCAAAATAACCAACTAAATCTCAAATCAGATAGGTACAAAAGAAAAAAAGATAAAGATCAACACGAGGATAAACAACCACATCAAGAAACTTTTTTTTTTTCAAGTTTTTTTGGTGATGGTGCTAGTCACTAACAAATCAGCCAATAAAATAGAAGGCCTGTATCCGATTGGCTACCCGGGACCGGCTGTACACTCTTTCCAAGCACCGGTCGAAACTAGCTGTGCCGGCCATAAAATTAGGTAATTAATCTTTTGAACTTTTCTAAACATGCTGATTTTAATGTTCTGCCACGTAGTAGCCGGTACCGACGACTGCCAGGCACCGCGGCACCAGGATCTAGCTATAGACCAAGATCGAGTGTGGGCAACCCCTCGCCTATATCTCTTCTATTCTAGTTTGATGAAAATCCAGCTAAAGACGGCTTTTAACGACGACCCTTTCTGCTTAGAATCCACTCTAATGTCTATGCGTGATGCCTTCCACCCCCTCGAAAATCTAAGGAGGGGCACCCCCCCCCCCCCCAAATGGCGCCTTTGCTCTCATCCCACGGTTCGTTTTAACATGTTAGTGTCATAAAACTGGGATATAGAATTCGCGAGTTGAAGAATTCTTCTGAATTAACTCCTGCATCGTTTCGAAATCCCAAGCAATAGGAACAATTAAAACCTGAAATGAAGGCAGACAAGCATGCCACAGTTGTAATTTTCTCAAACGTCCTTGCGTAGAAAATTGCCTGGGAAAACTACTCGAATATTTGGTACAGCATCTCAGTCAGGAAGTTATTCCACTGCGTGATGTATGTTTTTCTCATCCTGATGAATGATGATAAGGGGTTGTCTAGGCTGTTAATTTTCGAAGCAGTGTACTTCACTTCCTGGATGCCATTGTGAGACAAGGACAGGTGGACGGTCGCATAGTGGGTTTTTCGGCTGTCAGCGACCCGTCACGGCAATGTTGATGTGCTTCGGAGCTTAAATTGAGTCTGTGTTTGATTTCTGCCCATTCTGTCGTAGTCACGCTTGTGAAAGGTGCAGAACACAAGCACAAATATTTGTACGTGTACATTAAAAAATGTCGGAGCCCTGTCCTAGACTAAATTAGCGTTATTGAAAAATCCCAAAAGTTGAAGCCTTTCGTTGGCAAAATTAAGCAGGACCCCAGGGCTGGTCACCAAACGTAACTTCGTACACGATAGAAAGAAACCCGAAAGTATCTCAAAGTAACCCAATAACCTAATGTTCCAAAGTAACCCAATAACCTAATGTTCCAAAGTAACCCAATGTAACCCAAATGTTGCAAAGTAACCCAATGTCATGTAACCCAATGTAATGTAACCCAATGTAACCAAATGTAACCCAAAGTAACCCAAAGTAACCCTGAGTAACCTAAAGTATCCTGCAGTAATGAAGTAAATCGTACACCCTGGTTCTTGGTGACCAACCCTGGGCAGGACCCTGCCAGGGGCAGATCACCGAAAGTTTTGGCGTACACCAAGAGGCACGAAGGGAGGCCGGAGGCAGGCCCCAATGCAGACCGGAGGCAGGGACCGTGTACACCTTGGGACAGAAGTGAGCAGCCCCTCAGGACCCTCCGTGCCCCAGTGGAAAGGATTCTAGAAAGTCTGTATTATGTATACTGTTAAACATAGTTATCAGATATAGCAGTATATAATTATAAAATGTATTTAGTATTCATTGAACAAAATAAAAAGGTTGAATTTGTTGAAAAACGAAAGGAAGGAAGAACAAACAATTTCACGATTTATACTGTAAAACCCAACAAACAGATTTTTAACACCAAACGTAGTTCGTAATGAATTAGAAGCTTGAAGTTGGACATGTACCTGCCCCTGTCAAGTACTTCCTTGACTTCCGACCTTGGTGGACATCTCAGGGCTTCTGTCCTGACAACCGACTTTATGTCTTCTGCAAGGGGAAGGAAGCACGTGAATGCAGTAGTTCATTGTGATTTCTCGGGTTTAGGCGAGGCTTAAAGTTTAACTGAAAAGGCAAGTTATTATTGTATCATTTGACTGAATTCGCTGAATTATATGGATTATGTTAGGGATTTTTTTCTTCGCCATCAGCTCTAGGTATCATGTTCAGAACACTTACGGCCGCCCTCAAACGCAAACTTCTACTATGCGCGGAAAATTTAAATCTCAACACAAACGTGGCTTTTCCATGGCCAAAGGCCAGCTTGGTGAAGGTTAGATTACTGCGTGAATATTTCACAAATTTTTTCCGTCAAGCATACAACACAAACACAAGTGCATAGGGGTACCGCACAACCCGACAGGGAAAGTCCACTATGTGAAAAGCGATTATCCGTGAATAGCAGAGAAACGAAGTATCGTATTTTCGTCGACACTTTCAAGCCTGCTTAAAGTTTAACTGAAAGGCAGCTTATTTTTTGGATCCCGAAACGTAAGTGGAGGGGATACCTGACATCATAAAAGTTGTCCGTCTGTCTGTCTGCCTGTGAGCACGATAACTCTCGAAAGGAATGAGATATTTGATGAAACTGGGTGGGAGGATCCTTTGGGGCAAGGTAAAGGTGTAGTTCGTAGATTCTGTAGCCCTACATTTAGGGGTGGGGAGGGGGTTCAGATTAAGGGACACACAAAATATTTTTAAACAGCTAATGAGATAGTTGATTAAGGGGTAAGAATACATTCTGAACACGAATATTAAAACCATTTTCTCACCGGTCAAGTAGTTCGCCAGGAATCCGGCCAAAAGCGGAAAGTTTGTTAAAGTAAAAGTTTCATTTGAAGTCGACTAGATGTTCAATTTAGGGGTAAGAAGGTGGGCTGAACGCTTATGTGAAAATCATTTTCTACGCGGACAAGTAGTTCGCCCGGAATCCGACACAAACCGGAAAATTTGTTAAAAGCAAAATTTAGGACTAAGAAGAGATGAATTCGTATATAACAATTCTTTTTAGCCGAACATAGGCTACAGCTCGTCCGGAATCCGGCAAAAAACGGAAAGTTGGTTAAAAGTAAGAGTTGCATTTGAAGTTGATTGTATGTTCGGTTTAGGGGGAAGAAAACATGTTATACACTTATGTAAAAAGCATTTTCTACCAGGACAACTAGTTCACCCGGAAACCGGCAAATTTGTTAAAAGCAAAAGTTTTCTTTGAAGTTGATTAGATGACAGACCTAGGGGTAAGAGGAGACGCCGAGTCCAGGCCCGTATCCAGGAATTTATATCGGGGGGGGGGGGGTGCCTGCTGGTTGGACAAAAAAAGTACAAAAAAACACGTAGATCAGAGGGAAAAGCCTATAGAAATTATTATTTTTGTATGTTTCAGGGGGGGGTGAACCCCCTACCCCCCCCCCATCTGGATACGGCCTTGGCTGAGTCTGTATTTGTCCGGAATTCGTCCGGAATCCGGTTGCAACCGGATTTTTTTTTTTTTAATAAGTTAATGTTTGATTTGAAGTTGATTAGATGTTCTTTATAGAGATTAGAATAGCCGAAACCGGAAATTTGGCAGAAGTAAAGCAGGAGGTTTCGGTCAGTATCGTCAAATAGATATGGCTTATAGATGTGTATCTGAACTTGTTTTTCTCTGATGATTAGCCTGGCGAAGACTGGATCTGGCGACGACAAGACCCAATTGTCTGGATCAAATATTAGATTTTTGGGATCCCATCGAAACCTTTGGTCTTGTTACATCTGATATTTGAATACACTAAATATGTTGACTCGTCTGGGGGGGTTTACAAAAAATTTTTCCCGAGGCTCCAGGCCCGTATCCAGGAATTTATTTCGGGGGGAGGTGCCTTTCGGGGGGGGGGGGTTTGCTTGTGGGTAGGACAGAAAAGTACAAAAAATACATAGATCAGAGGGAAAAGCCTATAAAAATGCTTATTTTTGTATGTTTCGGGGGGGGGGGGGTCAACCCCCTAACCCCCCCCCCCCCCCAAACCAAAATTCATCCAGAGGCGGTTCAAGGTTCAAGGTTTAATTTACACTTCTGTATAAAATCAAATAAATAGGGTCAAGCCGGAGACACAAGGTCGATTGACAAAAACCCGGTACAATATATAACAAACATATTTTACCTATAACTAACTATATAAATAAATGTTAATAATTCCATGACTCACCACCAGACGGGAACCCGCCCCACAAACCCACCGACACTCGGCAAGATCAACCCGAAAAAAAAAATACCCAATGCGCAAGCGAGGGTTACCGATGGCCGGCAACTAATATGGACCCCAACCAAAACATATCAACAACAAACAAATAAAAATTTACTTTAATTTTTTTTTTTTTTTATCGAAGATAAAAAGGCCTGGCGAAGTTATATTTAAAAAAAAAGGCCTGCATTTCCGGGGCTACAGATTTTATGATATGTCTTACAATGAATCTGATATTTTTTTTTTTTTTTTCGGCAATGGCTTACATCTCTAGTTAGTAGAGGGACAAGTACATAGAAGTACCACAAATCCGAAAGAATAAGTTAATTCTATGAAATCGATCATCCCTGGATGACGGACAAACGAAGTAACGCATTTTTTTCGGGTTTTCAGGAATATTTAATTGAAATGTTACTAGACTGTTATATCTCAGCCCTTTTCGCTTAAATTTTAAAATGTTCGAAAGACTTGGTATGAAAGAGGGAATTCCCGTGCCCTTCAATGAAGTTTGCATCCTGCACTCCAAGTTAGTGTTGGGCGATATTCGATATCGATAACGATATATCGATATATCGGACCAAATATCGATATCGAATATCGAAACGTAAATATCGATATCGAAAACGATATTTTTTCACTCATAATTATTGTAAATAATTCAACATAACCTACATTTACATATCCGAAATTGGTGCAATATATTTTCCGTAATTCAGTTCTTATTTATCCGGAGTTTGAGATGATGCAAGATGCTATTTAACGACAATTTCTTTAGTAAATTTGGGCGGAACGAGACATATCCTATAGTGAAACATGCTAAAGAAATATCGATATCGATCTATCGATTATCGAATATCGAAAGTGAAAATATCGATATATCGATATATCGAAAAATCCAAATATCGCCCAACACTTACTCCAAGTAGTTATTAGGCTATTCTTCTTATCATGGTTAGAAGCGACTTCTGTGCTGCTTCTGTGCTTACGCAACGATTGTTGGTCTTGTCAGTAACACAAACATGTGAAAATCGGTAGCAAGTCAACCTTTGACACTCAGCCTCTAAAACTCTTGCCTTCGTTGATTAAATATGCCTAAGTGAGAAGGAAAATTGATTTCTCTCTCAACATTCAAATGACAGATTAATTATGGTATAGGGACCTCACATTATTCGGAATTGGAATAGTTCGATCAAAGTAAGGTGGAGAACACTGGCGACAATCAATAAAGAGTGATGAGGGCCTTAAACATCATCGAGAAGGACAAGTAGCCCTACTCGAGAAAGGCTAAAGACTCTTTGAAAGTTAAGAGGTTTTGTGAAAAGTAATCAATTAATTTGGAAGAGCACCCACAGAGACAACGGTGGATACTAGAGGGAGGGGAGAGAGGCCGCTGAGTATTGTCCGAAACATGATAAGCGTAGGACTGAACTTGTGGTCAGTATAAAGTATTTTTTTTTCTTACTCCTGCCCATCCCTTTAATGAAATAAGCGTGGCACGTAGTGTTTGATATTTTCTTTAAAATTTGTACTGCAATTGAAAATACAATAATTCCGTGATTTAGTTTAATTTTTTGTTTCAACCAATAACTCGAAACGATCAAAGATATTGATGCAGAGCATTGAAACCATTTGAACCCAAGAAACTGTTGAAATCACAAGAATGACTGTGTAACCTGTAGGAAACTAACCTTCTTGACCAGGGACAACAATCAGTATACTGTTGTTCGTGAACTGTCGTCCGAGGAGGGGAAACCTGCCCTTGAATGCCAAGACTTCAGCTTATGTGCGCCAATTTTCTGTTATTGTGCTGCTGCTGCATGCTATTGTGTAGGAGGAGCGGCTCAAAATTATTGGGAAATCGCGAGAATTTTGTAGGCCGTGCCTACGGAAGGCGCAGGTCACGCAGACATACATAAGTCAACAATAGGCCACTTAAAACAAGAACACAGGTCTCTATGGGATCCCATAACTTAATATTTTTAAACTTCCTGATACAGAAAATAATCAGAAAAATAATCTTTTTATAGGCTTTTCATTTTGATCTATGTCTTTTTTGTACTTTTTTGTCCGACCCGCAGGCAACCCCCCCCCCCCGAAAAGCCCCGCCCCCCCCCCCCCCCCCCCTCTCGAAATAAATTCCTGGATACGGGCCTGCTTAGAGGCAATACTTTTAACCGAAAATAATAGTTGCGTTTCGCAGATACCATGGTATCTGTTCCCACGGTAACTGGATCTACAATTAGTCGTTTTTGCAGTTATCGTGGTATCTGATATACGGTTGCCCTGCAAAAACGACAATTGCCGAAATTGCGCTTTTCGAAGTCATCCCAAAAGAAAAACTGATAGTCACATCACCAAGTACCAAACTTCTTTCCCACCAATTTGACAAAAATTGAAGAAAGTGAGATGACTTTTCAGATACCCCGATCAGTTACCACGGTAGGACCGTGGCATCTGAATATCAGATTCCACGATAACTGGCCAGATACCACGATCACTGCAAAAGCGCCTTTAGACCGTGGTATCAGATACCATGGTATCTGCAAAAACGCAACTAATATCTGAAGCTAGGGTCATTCGTAAACTTCCGCCTATAATTTTAACCAAACTGTTCATCAAAGGCGTTAACAACACTTTTCCGATTAATCCTACCTATTTCCCGTTTGACAGCCTTCCACCAAGTTTAACCGATGACTTTTATGTCCCTCTATTTTTAAGCTCTCCTTCTACCCAACCATGGCAAAAGTAGTGAGCCGTTAAGAAAAATAACAAGACCAAAGGTTTCGATGGGATCCCAAAAATTCAATATCTGATTCAGACAACTGGGTCTTGTCTTAGCCAGATCCAGTCTTCGCCAGACTCCTTGAACATTTTTACAATTAAAATTCAGAAACAGATTAAGGCCAAATAGCTAATCACCTGAGAAAACCAAGTTCAGATATGGATTCAGCATATGTGTTTACCCCTATAAGTCATATCTGTTTTGACGAAAACTTCCTGCCACTTCTGCCAATTTCCCGGTTCCGGCCGAACTCCAGAACTACTTGTCCGGCGAAAAAAGAAAGCTCAAAGACAAAATCAGGGACTATATGTCCGGGTAAAATACGATTGTCACACAGGGACTCAGCTTCTCTTCTTACCCCTAAATCACTTATCTAATCAACTAGAAATAAAACTTTGACTTCCAACAGTTTTCCGGTTTTGGCCGGATTCCGGACGAACTACATGTCTGGGTAGAAACTTGTTTTCACATAAGTGTTCAGCATGTCTTCTTGCCCTGAATCGAACATTTAATCAACTTCAAATAAAACTTTTAATTTTGACAAACTTTCCGGTTTGGGCCGGATTCCGGTCGAAGTGTCCGTCGAGAAAATAATTTTCACCATCGTCTTCAGCATTTCTTCCTACCCCTAGATCGAACATCTAATCAACTTCAAATAAAACTTTTACTTTCAACAAACTTTCCGGTTTTGGCCGGATTCCGGGCGAACTACTTGTCCGATGACAAAATGGTTTTCCCCATCGTGTTCAGCATGTCTTCTTACCCCATAATCGACTATCACATTAGCTGTTTCAAAATATTTTGTTTGTCCCTTAATTTGAATCCCCTCCCCCACCCCTAAATGTAGAGCTACAAAGCCCATCTACGAACTTGACTGGTCCGACGACCCAACGAAACCTCACACCAAGTTTCATCAAAATATCTCATTCCCTTCGAGAGTTATCGTGCTTACAGACGGACGGACAGACGGACGGACGGACATACGGACGGACGGACGGACGGACGGACGGACGGACGGACGGACAGACGGACAACTTTTGCGATGTCATAGGTATCCCTCCACTTACGTTTTGGGATCCCAAAAACAGGTAGGGATTCAGCATGCGTTCTTACCCCCGAACCAAAACTCTAATAAACATGAGGATTAAATTTCCGGATTTCCGATTCCGGACGAGTTGCTTGACCAGCGAGAAAAGAAACTTCAGACTCAGCACTTTTTTTACTCCGATAACGAAATCGACCTTAAAAAAAAAATACTTTTTACTTAATTTCTGGTTGTGGGCGGGATTCCAGGTGAACTGCTTGCCCGCCGAAAATAAAATAAAGTTAAAGAACGGACTCGGTATATCGAATATAGTATTCAGTGTATTTGCATATCCCCCATAGATAGATTTATTAATTGCTAAGCAGCCCCAGGGCCATGGCAACAAAAAAACACAAAAAGTATCACATACTAGAAGAAAACGCACAAAATAAAACAACACAAAAGAGAAAACCTCTTCCTTTATCTTTCTATCATCTAATGTTTTCAACATTTTTTTGTTATTTCCCTAATCCAAAAATCTACTTCTATGTTCCATCGCTGTCCTCAGGAATCGCCCCAGTCTCTTAATCGTAGTAAAACATTCCCTCCTAACAACTGTAATTAACCATTCTTCATCAAACTCACTCACACCGTACTGTTCTTTCCTCCATTCACTCAGCTCCATGCACTCGCAAACCACGTGAACCAAACTCTCATTCTCGCATCCGCACATCGGACAGAAGTAAGGACCGGATTTCTGCCTAAAATTGCCAACATAACACCTTCTAGCACCAATTGGCAGGGTGTCCGCCAACATTTCAGTAATGATTCTTAATTCCTCCCGCTTAAGACCCGTTTTAAAGATTATACTCTCACCCCATGTCTCCCTTACCGCGGCATAAAGCCTCACGGATTCCGATTGGTCCTTTTGGACCTGCCAAGCCTGTATGTCCTGACTCTTAAGTATTTCCTGCACCAGCTTGCTAACTCCCTCCTCATTTCCTACTACATTATTCCACATTTCACCAATCCCACAGTCTTCCAATATCTTTTTTTTTACCAAATATGGCCGCGAATTAGACGAATCATCTTTCAAAGCTTCTAAATATGCTGATTTTATTATTCTAACACGTGGCAAACTAACAATTTTTTCCCAAAATCTAACCATATTAACTAATCTTACATTTCTCAACGAGGTTAGACCTAACTCACCCTTAATCACTACACTATTTGTAAATTTACTAACCCCTAACAACCTTTTAAAATACCCTAACTGCAAAACTTCTATTTTATCAATTTTCCCATAACCCCACACTTCAGCCAGTAATGCATTACCCTCACTACCTTACACCTAAATATTTCTTTATGGGTCCGGATATTCCCAATGTCTTTAATTCACTCCTCAAAATCAAATTTGAACATAATCTTCCTTTCTCTACGCTCTTTTCAATATGTTTACTAAATGTCTTAGCTTTAGCTCTAAACCTTACAATTTCTTACAATTCTCGTGTCTTTATTGAGATAAAATATATCTAATTCGGTTATTTTTATCCCAGTAGAGATAAGACAATCCCAATAGCAAATACTGCAGTAATCGTTATTCGGATAAACTTTTTACAGTATGTTAAGTGAATAAGTGATGTGCAACTAGACTGTCGGTTCTCAGCCCTATTCGGAGGGTGAGCAATGTATACCAACGGATACGTCAGCTACGATTCTTCATCAAAGTCAATGTCAATCAAATATTTAGGGTGAGCAAGTTAATCCGTGAATATTTTCAGTGTCTCCTTTCATTTTTACTTCTGTTTTTCTTTTTATCGAAATTTCTTGCGATGTCGTACATGAATACTTCATTCCTAACTTGAGCCTGAAGAAGACCCTTGCCAAGAAGAGTAGACATCTCTTTCGATTAAAACGCGGCTGACGTGTCCGTTTAACGCAGTCAGCTTTAGCTGAATTACACTTTCTAGTGATATTTCATTAGCCCTGTTTACGGTTGTTTTCTTGTCTTTTCTCTTGCAAAATAATTTAATTGACGACAGAAGAAAAATGTGCGAGAAAGAGTGGCGAAGAAAGGTCTTCAGGAAGATGTTGACTGGCATTTCTGGCATGCCGGATACTCGCCTTGAGTTCTGACCCTTTATCGCACCACGCTTTTAGTCTGGCAAAATAAAGCCATAAAAATCCTTTGGATGAGGGTGCTAGACATAAGCACACACGTGCGTTAAATTGGACACGCGTTCGAGCAGAGAATTGCGGAAGGGCGAGTCAAATGGACAATATATAGAAAATAAACGACCCTGGCTTCAGAAAAGAAAAATTGAACAAAGGGTGCTAAAGGTGAAATTCTTCTTGTTCAATTGAGTGACTCGAGTCCGGGCAGCTGCCGGCTTGCGGGGACACAAAAGGTGTCAAGTCATTAGTCGAAGCATTCAAGTCAGAAACTTATGACATTTGAGGGAGCTTCGAACAACAGTGACGAGTCGGGGGCTTGACTTCAACTTTCATCTCTTCGTTCTGACCTATATAAAGAGGTCGAGTAATGTACGTGCACACACAGTAGTATTTTCGCAGTCGCATGTAAATTTCCTCCTTAGCTTCGGAATCTCGACCCAAGTTCCCCCATAGTGACGAGAGTTTCGCATTTAAAATCTGATCAGACTGTGTGTTCACGTAAACCAATGATAGGTCTTTGCCCCGGTGTGTTTATTATCCTTTATACTCCGACCGGCAGTTTATGTCCCACTTGGGATCATTATATGGTAGCGTTCGAGCACGAAGCTTAGTTCTAAAATATCCTTGAAAAGGAATCACTCCCCTTCCGCGGTCTTGTAGCCAGTCATCTTCGTTTGCGTCACCAGTAGGCCGAGCAGTAGCCGCAGTAGGCTTCATGCAACCGTACCTCCACACCCACAACGACTACCCTAAAGGTCTGAAAAAGGATGTAAGAAATGCATGAAGACACTCATCAATGAACATAATAACTTTATACAGCTGTCTCATCCATAGCCTTAAAAAACAAGTGAATCCATTTCCGACGGGCTGCTCACTCAGAATTTGGGTATACACCAAGAAGCACGGAGGCATGCTGGAGGCAGATTCGGAGGCAGGGAACCCCCGTACACCTTGCGACACAAGTGATCAGCCCCTCGCCAATTTCGATTGAAAGCCTTCCTTATTAGTTACCGGAAATGAAAAGATAGGAGCCCTGCTTCTTTTAAGAGGTATATCACCATAATTAGTGTATACATTCGAGTTGGAAGAATGAGTCGGACTTTCTATACCCAAACCTGGACTTAAACTGTACAAAAAAAAAATTTGGAGTATTTGCTACTGGGAGTAACCTTGTCTCTAAAAAGATAAATGTGTCTCTAATTCTAACTTATCTCTAATTCCAGTAGCAAATACTGCAGTTAATCGGAAAAACTTTTTACAGTGTACTATAGTCTTGATCCAATCTTCAATTTCTGCTTTTCCCAAACCCTTCTCTTGTTGTGGGCCACTGTAATCTCTAAATACCAGCCAAAATGTTGGGCATGAAACCTTCTTGTCGTACGTGGCCACCAAGTTCTCGCAAGAATACAAACAAGAGCTGCAAGCTCATATGGCACTTGTAAGGCTGGGTCAGAGGATGAAAGTAGGAATTCTTCAGTTCGTGGGTTTGTTGTGATTATTTTTAAGCAAAACCCTTGAGATAATGGGTCCTTGGAAATCACGAGAACATATCGTTTGGTAATACATTTGGCTGTGATGATACGCACTTTCGGGGCGCTAGAAATTCATCTGTAATCAAAACTCTTGAAGCAAAAATGATGATGAGCTCATCGGGATAACGAAATGTATATTTTAATCAAAAGTATCATTTGTACTTTAAGAAATTCAGTTGTAAGCAAAACCCATGAGGCAAAAATATTCTAATCATGTCAAGTCTCTAATGTTCAAGTTTCATGGTCCTAGCACATCTGGAAGTACTTTAACTGGTGATCACCGGAATTCCGGACCCCCCTTCCTCCCCCCACAGTGCTCGAACCCGATCCAGTTCCGTCACTGATGAATCTAGGGCTTGTGCTTGTTCTTCCCACCAAGTTTCATCCCAATCGCTCCACTCTTAGCGTGTCACAAGATTTACGGCTCCCCCCCTGACCCCCCCACCACAATAATCGGATCCGGTTCGGACTTCACATGGGACATCCGAGACACGAGGTCTTTCCTAATATCAAGTTTCATTAAGATCTGATCACCCGTTCCAAAGTTATACGTACCTCTAGATTCCGGATTCCCTTTCCCTCCACTCCCTCCACGGTGGTCGGATCTGGGAAGTGACTATTTCCAAGTTAGTTCGGTCGGGTCCCTGGTACGCTTGCCAAGTTTCACTGTCCCAGCCCACCTAGAAGTAACTTAAACTCCGTATCACCGGAATTCCGCCCCCCCCCCCTCCAACTCCCACCACAGAGCACGAATCCCGTCCACTTCTGCCAATGATGTACCTAGGGCTTGTGCTTGTTCCTCTCACCAAGTTTCATCCCGATCCCTCCACTTTAAGCTTGTCATATGATTTCCGGTCCCCCCTGCGCCCCCCTCCCACATTCATCGGATTTAGTCCGGACTTGAAATGGAACATCTGAGACATGACGTCTCTCCAAATTTCAACTTTCATTAAGATCCGATAACCCGTTCGAAAGTTATGTTTGCCACTAAATTCCGGATTCCGGATTCCGGCTACCCTCCCTCCCCCCACGATGGTCGAATCGGGCAAGAGACTATTTCCAACTTAGTTTGGTCGGGTTCCTAATATGCCTGCCAAGTTTCATCGTCCTAGCATATCTGGAAGTACCCTAACTCGCAAACACCGGACTCATCGACCGACCGACCGACAGACCGACTGAAAAGTGATCGGTATATGGCACTTGGGTGGAAGGCAAGTGCCATAAAAATGTGGAAAGGTACGTTGAAGATATTCGCAGCGTTAAACTTATCGCATGTCGATGTTCAAAGCTCACAGATTTGACATCTAAGCTACATAATCGGAAAGTCAACTTAGTAACTATCCTAATTCCTAACTGTTAAGAACCCAGCTTAATTTTAGGTGGGATATACATAACTGGAACTACGGAACAAATTTGATATTTCATTCTGTAAAACTAGGAAATATAGAATAGGAATCTTTGTTTACACTTTTAAAAGCATATACAAAAATTATGACTGAAAGCCTGTCTAGTTAATTACCCTAACTGCAAAAAAAAGAAAAACAAGACCAAAGGTTTCGATGGGATCCCAAAAACTCAATATCTGATCCAGACAACTGGGTCTTGTCTTAGCCAGATCCAGTCATCGCCAGACTCCTTGAACATTTTTACAATTAAAATTCAGAAACAGATTAAGGCCAAATAGCTAATCATCTGAGAAAAACTTCCTGCCACTACCGCCAATTTCCCGATTTCGGCCAAACTCCGGAACTAATTGTCCGGCGAAAAAAGAAAGCTCAAAAATGAACTCAGAGTATCTTCTTTCCCCAATAATGAACATCTAATCAACTTCAAATAAAATTTAACTTATAACAAATTTTCCGACTCCAGCCGGATTCCGGTCGAACTATATGTCCGGGTAAAATATGATTGTCACGCACGGATTCAGCATCTCTTCTTACCCTTAAATCGGTTATCTAATCAACTAGAAATAAAACTTTAACTTCTGCCAATTTTCCGGTTTTGGCCGGATTCCGATGTAGGATAGAAAGTTGTTTTCACATAAGTGTTCAGCATGTCTTCTTGCCCTAAATCGAACATCTATTCAACTTCAACTTCAACTTTTAATTTTAACAAACTTTCCGGTTTGGGCCGGATTCCGGGCGAACTACTTGTCCGTCGAGAAAATGGTTTTCACCTGCGTGTTCAGCGTGTCTTCCTACCCCTGAATCGAACAACTAATCAACTTAAAATAAAACTTTTACTTTTAACAGACTTTCCGGTTTTGGCCGGATTCCGGGTGAACTACATGTTCGATGACAAAATGGTTTTCACCATCGTGTTCAGCATGTCTTCTTACTCCATAATCGCTTAGCTATTTAAAAATATTTTGTTTGCCCCTTAATTTGAAACCCCTCCCCCACCCCTAAATGTAGGGCTACAAAGCCCATCTACGAACTTGACTGGTCATCCTCACACCAAGTTTCATCAAAATATCTCATTCCCTTCGAGAGTTATCGTGCTTACAGACGGACGGACAGACGGACAACTTTTGGATGTCATAGGTATCCCTCCACTTACATTTTGGGATCCCAAAAGTGGGGATATGTTAGGGCAACTGGATAATAAATCTAAGATTATAAATGAGTGAAAGGATAGGGATTTTTGATCAGTATATTAAAGCATAGAAAATAATTGCGGTCGGAAGCCTCCCTTAACACATCTTAAGAACCCTGCTTCGTTCGGATGGGATGTATAACCATAACTGGGAAGTTTGAGATTTTACTTCAGTGAAAAGTAGGAGATTGAATAGAGGCGTCTTAATTAGCAATATCCCGGTTGGAGATGGGCATGACTGCTCGCTGTGACGATAGCGCCGAGGCCGCATGCGCATGTGTGCAGCAGACGCCGGAAGCGCCATGAGCAGCGCGCACGAGCTAATGGTCAAATCTGGCTGTGATTGAAGGGAATGGCATCACACCTACGCTGTAATGTAGCAGCTAAGCGCAGGAAGTGAAGCTAAGGTAGCACCTGGAAAGTCAGACTAGAGAGTAAACAAATAAATTGCAGTTGCTGCGCTTCTGGTCTTTTGTCTGAAGAAATTCTACTACAGCTAAGGGCGATACCACCACTGCGGTGTTGGACGCAGAAAGGATGCTAAAAACAATTTATTTCATAGTTGTCGGCTAAATATATAACCTATATATATATATATTCGATAATATAAAAAAGTTACACTTATCCCGACAAAACAAAAACCCAGTTACACTTACCCCGAGTATCTGTCCAAACAAAATTTAAGTGCATTATTATACATTTCGAGATTCTCACGATAAAATTTGGGTTCGTGGATTTCATAACACGGGAAGTAAACCAAAACGAACAGTTCCATTTTAGCATGGTTCAGAAGATTCAGAATACACCTGAACAATCCACGGTCACTATTTCAGAATACCCGGTCATAGCCCGTTTCTGCTTTTACAACCCTTCTATCTATTTTCTATTTGCAGCTATGAACGCTCAGTTCTATTGTGAAAGCTGGATTGTGTTTGCACCAGAGCAAAATAACGCTTGGGAGTAGCGCCAAGGATTGGAAAACTCTCGTATACCACAGGACCATCCTCCCGGACGTTGTTACACCCTCTCTTGGCCCTAACACGCGAAGTAAGAACGACCCGAAACCCAAGCTTCTTCCCCCGCTAACGAAATCTTCCGAAAGATATCTAAAATCGTTCGTTCCGTATTTCGCTGAACATTTTAGCGTACTTGATTTTATGTTCCTTCTGCTTTCGTACTGATTCTTTGTTAATTTGTGTTTTCTTTGTTTTGTACGTGAGTGTTTCTTTTTCAAACTTCCCCCGTGTTAGTCTAGTGCTCTTAGGGTTAAAATAAAATTGATTGGTTGATTGGTTGAATACCAGCGACACTAGCGATAGCAATTGTCCCTACTGAAACCCAATCTGTCGTGCACCAGCGCTGGTACCAGTAACTTCAGATTCTAAACACTGAAAAATAAATAAATAATATGACATTTCTCGATGTGTGCAGACCGCAGCTTAGCTTTACTAGACATTTATAATTCCGCAAATTTGTCTCACTTTAAATGCCGCAAACGTAGTGGGTGTTCCTAGTGTGGGTGTCCCTAGTGTTATTTTGCTCTGGTTTCCACGTACCTTTACTGTTCTCGGGACTGGATCAAGAAAGTTACAGCATATCCTACAATGGCATCCCACCGGGATTCTTATCTAGGATGGCTAATCGGTGACGATAATTTGTATGGTCATTTGCAGACAGGCGTTGCAGAAGCCCTGGCATTCCTCATACTTGTGTTTCCCAGGTTATTCTTCTACACACCCGATTCGAGCAAACATGAAAAGACGCCGCAAAAAATTAGGAAACGCCCAAAAACTCATCGATACCTAAATACAAGTCCGGCGGATTCTCACAGCTGACATCCATTTATGGAAGAAAAAAAATCCCCTTCCTGGTAAATAGCGACTTCCTTGTTAGACGAAGGAAGGAAGTGCAGTCGATTAAAAGCGCTTTGGCTTTGCAACTTGAGACGACCGGGAGAGATCCGGCCGAGCTCAGAGAGGAGTTGGAAATGGGTAAATAAGCCTGAAAAAATGGGGACGGCGAAGCAGGATTCCCGAGAGAAAACCGTATCCTTTAACGATGAAGTTTGAGACTATTTTGAACCGTTTATCACCATTAAACATGATACGCAAATGTCCGTAGTCAGCTTGGACCAGAGCAAAATAACACTAGGCAGTAGCGACAAGACTTGAAAACAGTGACACACACTCCAATAGCAGCGACACTAACAGAACTAGCGATAGTGAACATCCCAACTGAAACTCAATCAGTCGAGCACCAGCGCCGGCTTCAATAACTTCGTATTCCGAGCACAGCAAAACAAAGATACAACCTCCCCTGTTTCTTCGGTGTGCGCAGACCGCATCTTAGCTCTGCTAGAAATTTCTACACCCGCAAGTTTGTCTTACTTTAAATTCCGCCAGTATAATGCAGGGCGGCAATGTGAGTATATCCCGTTTGCGAAGCATGGAAAGCATGAGTCTTGGCGCTACTCCCGATTGTTATTTTGCTTTGGCTTGGACAAAAGGAATACCTAAATCTGCAGAATATTACTTGGCTAAATACGTTGAAAATGTATTCGAGAATCCCCGAAATGTATTTGAGGATCCCTTAAATGTCTTCGAGGAATCGGTGTTTGTATTCGAGAATCGACGAAAAGTTTTCGAGATTTTTTTTAGGTCTTGCAGAAAATACAAAAGTATTCGAGAAAAGCAAAAAAGTAGTCGAGAATTTCTAAATGTATTTGACTTTTAAATTGAAATAAGGAACTCAAGAATGACCCAAATGTATTCGGAAAGACAAAAAGACATTCGAGAATTTAAAAAATAAAATTATCGAATACGTTTTTGTCATGCTCAGATACATTTATTTCATTCTCAAATACCTAATTTCAGTCAAATACTTTTATAACATTCTCTTGTACTTTTTGTAGTTTCTCGAAAACTTACTAAAAATCTCGAAGACTTTTTATCGACAAACACCCATTCATCGAAGACGTTTTAGGGATTCTCGAATACTTATTCGACGTATTTAGCCTCAAATCCATTCCATATACTAAGTATATTATACTTATGATCAGAAACTATCTGAACCAGCAAATCGCAGCGCGGAGGATGACGGCAAGAGACTTAACGTTGTGAAAAAGCTTGACCAAGCTAATGTTCGGACTGGCTGAAGAGCGCCTTTATAACTTTAGAATACTTCAGCTCAAGTTATGTATATCTATCAGAACTTGATATTTGTTTTCACTGCCAATCGTTGTGTCTGTGATATTTTAGCGTTAAGTAATAATAAGCAGGGGGAAAGGCAATGGACGAAAAGCTACTGTACCTCATGTGACTATAGCTGTAGAAGACCAAAGTCGGCGGCGAAGAAGAGCCATTAGTCCATTAGTCTTATATTCTTCTAACTCACTCTCACCGATTTACGGCATTCTAGTTGTTTTCGCGACAGGGCCTTTCTGCGTATTATATCGAACATAATTGTGTACCCCCTCCTTCCCGCAGCGGGGATATCGATATCGAAATTCGATATCGGCGATATTGAAATGAAGAGAGCGATTCGCTCTAGTGTAAAATGAGTTTACGGTTAAAGTTTAACCGAAAAGGACTGAAATAGGACAATGTAGTTACCCATCATTTATTCACTTAAAAAGGCTTGACGACCCGATGAAAATGCGTCACTTCGTTGCTCCGCTGTTCGAGAATAAGTGTTTTTCCTAAGGTGGAATTTCCCTGTCGGGTTTGGTAACTCTATGCGCTTGTATCTATGTTGTATGCTTGACGAAAGCAATTTACGAAAAAGAATTGTTCACGCAGTGAGCTACCTTCCGCGAGCTTGATCACTGGCCACCGAAAAGTCACGTTTGTATTGGGATTCTAATTTTTCAAGTCATAGTATAATTTTGTGTTGTGAGGACGACCGTAGATATTCTGAACGTCCTACTAGAGCAAATAGTAAAAAAAAAAAATCCCTTACACAATCCAAACAATGCAGTGTATAGCTTTCAGCTAGATGATACAAAAATAAGTTGGCTTTTCAGTTAAACTTTAACAGCATTTTATTTTTATCAACTTTTAAAACGATACTGAAAAGTGTGTAGAAATTTGGTTGTTGTTTGTTCTGTACCCTCCCACATATTTTCTGCACCTTAGGCCATGGCCTGGGTTAGCCTTACGTGATATCCGACCCTGTTTAGCGAGCTGTCTCCGTTATGTACGTCAAGAACCTGAGTTCTGGCCTTTTATAGGAGAACCTCGAGTTCACGTCTTTCATAGAGCTGATTGATTGAAAGAACAGTAAGGGACCTCGTACGTCTGTTTGCTTGTAGTAGCTGACGTTGGAGAGGAAAGTGGAAATATGACTGAGCCAGTATACTCCATACGACGTGTTTGTCGAACCCCGGAAAATCTTAGAACGTTTGACACTGACACAAAAATAAGTTGGCTTTTCAGTTAAACTTTAACAGCATTTTATTTTATCAACTTTTAAAACGATACTGAAAAGAGCTGTCTCCGTTATGTACGTCAAGAACCTGAGTTCTGGCCTTTTTAGGAGAACCTCCAGTTCACGTCTTTAATAGAGCTGATTGATTGAAAGAACAGTAAGGGACCTCGTGCGTCTGTTTGCTTGTAGTAGCTGACGTTGGAGAGGAACGTGGAAATATGACTGAGCCAGTATACTCCGTATATAAGGTTTGAAGCCAAGCTGACCATTCATTACGAAAGAAATAGAAAACCGTGATTTTCGGGGTTTCAGTTTTGTGCAAGATTTTATCAATAGTGGTCATTGTGGTCAACGTATAATGGATTTTTCGAGTGGGCCATTTTCTGGGTGAAAGCTTCTGCGCTTTCCCAGACGGATGGTAAATTGTAAATATTAACAGAGCTCAGAATTGTAAATAATCACAGATTTAACACGCACATTTTACCTTTCGTTATTTTATTTTTATCTGCATCCCCACCGTTTTCTTCTGTTTTTTAGTCACATCTCGGCTTATTGTCTGTTGGTTCCGCATCGTTCTCCTGTTGTGATTGTGGTGGATTTTATGATTTAGTTTTGTTTTGTTTTTCGCTGAGGACGGTTTGCCGGAAGTGCAACCGAAATATCCGAATTTATATTTATCCCTCGCACATCATCCTAGAGGGATAATTAGCTGATCAAGAAAAAAAAACCCCGAAAATCACGGTTTTCTATTTCTTTAGTATACTCCGTACGACGTGTTTGTCGAACCCCGGCAAATCTTAGAACGTTTGACAAGGCCAGACGGCCGCAGTTAAAATTATAATTGTGACGAGGCCAGAAAGACACACATTGATGAAAATAGGTGAACTGACGATACGCACGTATACGGGCCACAAAAAATCAACGAAGAAACCAACGAAAATGGGGTTTGTAAAGACAACGAATATACTGATATAAAAGGCGAAAATTTCGGGAGGACAACCGCCTCCCTTCTTCAGCGCAGGCGGAAAATTTCGAGGAAAAATGCCAAAACGACGATGAAGATCAGCATCCAAGAAAACCAAAACAAAGCAGAAAACCAACAAAAACCGAAATTTAAAACAAAATTGGAAGAATCGAAAGCCTAAAAGAGAGACAAAGACAGCGAACAACTCACGAATACCTGCGAATAACAATTATGGCTGTTCTCGCCCGATACTTGCGAGCGACGCTAGTATTTTTTAGTTTCGTTGATATTTTCATCATCATCATCATCATAATTTTATTTATAACCCGTCACTGAGCAAAATTGGGCGAGGCCCAGAAAAGACGGAGTAAAAAACAAGAAAAACGAAAGAGAAACAACGGAAAGGAAAAACATACTTCGATAACTAGGAACTCGGAACAAACAAAAACATGTGATATGTCAGGACAAATTGGTTTACGAAATTTGCTACGTATACGGGCGACTGACTAGCTCAGACGTCAAACATCAAACAACAACAAAGAATGTAGCTGATGTTGAAGAAAATATGAGCTGTCGATTCGGCACACTGTTCCACTGATAACATCCCCTATAAAGCCTTAATATCTTTTCGGTTCGCTGCTCATCCTGATCTGTTGCATGTGCTTCTTCTGCCTGGTCCCCTACCCCCACCCTTCTGTGGAAGATAATAAAATCCTTACTTCCGTCGGCACCAGTCGCTCATCTTCGAAGTGGAACTCGATACCCCTTTATAATAAGGGCCTCTGTTCGATTTCGTTTGTTCGGGACAAAACCGGAACATTCAAAGTACAACAGTTGCTGTCTTTTTTTAAAGGGGGGGGGGGATATACGAAGGCGTGAAAGCAGATCCTGCTTATCTCGACCGTTGTGATCGAAGGATTGGAAATTCAATGAGCTGGAAAAGGGAGCCTTTGAAGATGGCGGGGTGAAAGAAGTGTCGGATCGAAGAAAATTGATCTGTTATTTGTTCTTTTGTTAGGAAGAAGAAGAGTAGAGTACAGGTTGAAACAGAATATGAATGAAACCGTGAGATTTGCTCCCCCTACCATTCGAGGAGAGCTTCCGGAAACGCAACCGAAAATCTGTCATCGCCAACCTGAAGCCCAAACGAACAACTACGCTACCTGTTTGAACTATTTGACACTGCAGATTGAACAGGATATTAGAATTAGGATAAGTTACCCGGGAATTATCTCCATTTGAGATGGCGATCGACTAAATAGAGGCACGGCACGACGTAGTGTAGGCGGCACGAGCACTAAAACGAGGCACGAAAACAAAAAGGGCCCCTTTCAGGCTTCAGAGTGAGAAGCAGGAAGAATTAACATGCCTTCGTTTAGGCTCTGGAGTTATGAACACTAACTTACTTGTCTACTTCTACTACTTGCTAACCTCTTTTTATTACTCATACCTCTTGCGCCATGCCGTGCCGTGCCGTGCCGTGCCGTGCCGTGCCGTGCCGTGCCGTGCCGTGCCGTGCCGTGCCGTGCCGTGCCGTGCCGTGCCTCTTTTTAGTCACTCCCTTTCCCATGGTTCACACTGCTGCGATTTAGCTCAAAATTCTGCGTCATGCGACATACGACAAAAATCGTGCGACAAGCAACGCAGAACTTTGCGTTTTGTCGCAGTGTCGGATGCGTTGAAATATTTCAACTGATCCGACATAACGCATGCGATTCTTGAGGGAAAGAAATGAAGAAACAAAGACTAGTTAATTTTCAAGACTAAAAATTGCTCTGCCTTGGTCTTACTGTGATCCTAGGATGGCTGAATGCAAAATAACTTCTGAATAAACTTGTATTAACCTGTTGAAAATTTCCTAATGATTGGCGGTATTCAGATGGGTAATCTCCCAGCATCTTCAGACTCTGTTTCCCCAAGGGTTTCTTTGTACTTTTGCAGAATAATCTCGTCGAAAAATTTCGTTTTCCATTTGCGTCTGCGTGGTAGTGAACGTCCATGCGATTCTGTCGCACGTCGGAACACCAAAGAAAAAATCGTGTCGCACACGAGGCAGCAGTGTGAACCAAGGGTTTGAGAAGCCGCAGTCGAGGCTTTTCCCCACTATAGTAGTAGGCAAGGCCGATTCCATACCAAATTAATGATTTTTATAGGCTTTTCCCTCTGATCTGTATGTTTTTTGTACTTTTTTTGTCCGACCAGCAGGCACCCCCCCCCCCAAAAAAAAATTCTGGTTACGGGCCTGGTAGTAGGTACTATAATTCGCTACACTGGAATGAAACTATCCTACGTCCAAATGGGCTCCGATTGAAACTACCCTACCTCCAAATGCGCTCCGATTGAAACTATCCTACCTCCAAATGTGCTCCGATTGAAACTATCCTATGTCCAAAACAGCTACTTTTCAGGAGAGCTATTTGAAGTTTTTAACATTATTTAATTATACTTTAGAATGGCAACATCTAAAGTCCAAACAAACTGTCCTATGTCTTTTAGCTCATCAAAATCTACTGCTTGAAACAATCCCAAGTCCAAATAAGGACACAGAATAGTTTCACGGCGTGATAAAAGCAACTTTGCAACATAGGGAAAGAAAGAAAAAGACGAATTGGAAGACATCTAGCGGCGTGCTGCCAATTCTGACTGCATATTCGGATTCAGCACACAATTTCGCACAAGATAGACTACTAAACCATTTTTTCCATTTTTGGAGATAGGATAGTTTCAATCGGACCGCATTTGGAGGTAGGATAGTTTCAATCGGAGCCCATTTGGAGGTAGGATAGTTTCATTCCAGTGTAGCGAATTTCAATCCAACCACACCGTTGGGCTAAATATCCGCTACTTATCTAATTGTTCGTGACTGGAGAGAATCTATTTCGTCCGCATTTGCGCCGGATCCTGGTAGTTTAAATCGAATACATTTGGCGGTACCTGGTCTAAAAATTGTACTGATTTTATCTTGAAAGGTGATTGCGTGTTATATTTCTCAGTGCAAAACGCATATGTCAGCCCGCAAGATGTTCAGTAGAACTTTAAGGTTTCATGAAAACCAGCTTAATTTTAATCTTTGAACACCATGAATTATTTTAACTCCACTAAGGGATTTAAAAAAAAAAAAAATCCACCTTGGACTCTAGTAGTGACGTTCAGATTAGATTAATCACCGCTGGGCCGAATTTCATTGGAGCAATATTTCGGCCCTTCTTGGCAAGGGTCCTCTTTAGGCTCAAGCCGCTAAAACTGGAAAAAGAACGTGTGAAAAAAAACTAAAGATGCGAATCTGGAATTCTAACCTAGAATCAACTTAGAACTCGAAGCTTCTATTATCCCAAGCTCCCATATCAAACTGTAAGGTTTAGAACGAGGGGTTGCTCTCTCTCCGCCACCGGTGTACACCTCGACACGGCACCGGCACGGCACCACGGCACCGGCGCGGCACCGCGGCACCGCGGCACCGGCGCGGCACCGGCACGACACCACGGCACCGGCACGGCGAAGGCACGGCAACGGCGCAACACCGCGGCACCAGCTCGGCACCGGCTCGGCACCGGCGCGCCTCTAGCACGATACGCCGGCCACGGACAAATTTTCTGCAGATTACTCTTCGCCATTGTTTTGTTTTACACCTGCGACTTTTTAGCACTTTTTCGGCTGAGCCGAGTTTCTCAACCACAGGGCAAAAATTTCACCGAAAGCTTGAGGTCCACCGACAAGTCTTTTAAAAATTAGTGGATGAGAAGCTTCAAAATCTGTTTTTATTGTGTTTGAGAAGACTTGGTGGGCCAACAGATCTATTTTGTGTTTTCTTTTCTGTTGCTTGGTTTTCACGCCTTTTAACCACGGCACGCACATTTTTCAAATATTTTGCGTCCGAACCTCCTCTCTCAGTATTTTTCTTTTCGGAAACCATATTTCTAAACCGGTTTATCATGAAAAGATCGTTTCTAGTAAGAGTTGTGCTTTAACGCTCGTAATAAGGGAAAGCTCAAGTGCTGTGATAACCCGGGAACTACCTGTTTGCCTTATCATTTAGTACTGAGGAGTGATGAGCCCCTGACAGGCCCAAAATAAAGCTCCTAATATCCTATTAACACACATTGTGGATCTGTCTGGAGAAAACAGAAGCCACGCACCCTACTGTCCAGAAGACGGCCACCATCTGGCACACGACGACGAACGACCCAAACAGGGGATGCACACAACAAAGTGATCAGGTAGAAAAGCAGACGATTTTGATCCATTGGCAGGTGGAACTAGATGTTTACGACTTCCCAGTTCCGCTTACAGTCATTCGTCTGGTTTGCTACAGGAACAAAATCTTTGTCTCTTTACGAAAAGCTAGTCACAAAATTTTCAATCATTTTTTTCCGAGGATTAGTCTAAAGAATTAAGGTTTAAACGAATAGGGCTGAGGTAATGGTATGGTTACACCCATCATTTATTCACTTAAAGGACACCTGAACAATGAAACCATACTTGAACACACCATGGAGAATGCATTTACAGACATGGCCACGGAGAGCATTCTTCTCCTGAGCGTGACGTTTTCAAAATAGGATGTTCGTTCCTGGAGGTTTGCACATGCAGACTCCAAGACAGAAAGCGCAAATCATTCAAATCTTGTATAGCGCTGGCCGGATCGTATTGGAATTTCTTCTAGAATATACGTTTGGGCTTAACTGGTTAAAAAATATTCCAGAAGAAGGGTTGATTGGAAACATTTATTCGTTTCTAAAATTGTTCGGTACTGAAATAAGGACAGATGCAAAATAGAGCAAAAAGCATAGCTTAGAACACTATTATTTGGATTGCGTTTTCTGCAGTCAATGTTAATGGAAGTCATACAGATAGGTATGATACTTGCTACTCTTCATTCAGGTGTCCTTTAAATAGGCTTCAAACCCGTAAATTAATTAGCTACTTCGTTGCTCTGCTATTCATGTAATAGGTTCTAATCCTATGAACTTTTTCTTTAGGATCTGCGGCACCTCTATGCTTGAAATATTTAGCAACTGAAACGGTAAACGACCGCTGAAAAAAAAAATTGGGGTGTTTCTTCAGAAGTGTCTTTACAGTCTGGAATTGGTCATTTCCTGGGATTCGCTTGATTAGCCATTCAAAGGCATGCTTTTATGAAAATTTGAATTTTCCGCCTCGGGATGAAATTTATCTTGTCGGGCTAGCAGTGCATATTGTGAGCGTCACTACTAGAGACCAAGGTGGAAAATAAAAATCTTTTAGCGGAGTCAAAATAATTAAGTGTATTCAAATACGAGGTACAAAAATAAGCTGACTTTTCAGTTACACTTTAAAGAAGATTCAATTAAATACACAGTGGTTTGAATGAGAAAAGTTATAAGTAAAGTAGGCTGCTAGAAGTAGAACTTAGTCAAAATCTCTGAAATGACCATGGAAATTTGTTCTTATGAAAATACAATCAGATAAAATGAGTAAAAAGTTTGTTAAAGAACATCTAAAAGAAAGGACAAAAAAGGGTAAGAAAAAATAAATTGACCCGCCAATTACCAGGACGGAACAACTTAATTGATTCACTCTCAACCGAATATCTGAAATTCTGACTGGGTACCTTGGACACCCGATTCAGGACTGGGTATCTGAAAATCTGATGGTCCAGGCAATAGACCCCTCTGTCGCTGTGAAAAAAAAAAAAAAAAAATCCCGATTCGACCTTCTTGCCACCCTTCTTCATGATCTTTTTTTGGGATCCCAAAACGTAAGTGGAGGGATACCTATGACATCGCAAAAGTTGTCCGTCTGTCCGTCCGTCCGTCCGTCCGTCCGTCCGTCCGTCCGTCTGTAAGCACGATAACTCTCGAAGGGAATGAGATATTTTGATGAAACTTGGTGAGAAGGTTCGTTGGGTCGTCGGACCAGTCAAGTTCGTAGATGGGCTTTGTAGCTCTACATTTAGGGGTGGGGGAGGGGATTGAAATTAAGGGACAAACAAAATATTTTGAAACAGCTAATGTGATAGTCGATTATGGGGTAAGAAGACATGCTGAACACGATGGTGAAAACCATTTTGTCATCGGACAAGTAGTTCGCCCGGAATCCGGCCAAAACCGGAAAGTTTGTTGAAAGTAAAAGTTTTATTTGAAGTTGATTAGATGTTCGATTTAGGGGTAGGAAGACATGCTGAAGACGATGGTGAAAATTATTTTCTCGACGGACAAGTATTTCGCCCGGAATCCGGCCCAAACCGGAAAGTTTGTTGAAAGTAAAAGTTTTATTTGAAATTGATTAAATGTTCGATTTAGGGGTAGGAAGACATGCTGAAGACGATGGTGAAAACTATTTTCTCGATGGACAAGTATTTCGCCCGGAATCCGGCCCAAACCGGAAAGTTTGTTGAAAGTAAAAGTTTTATTTGAAGTTGATTAAATGTTCGATTTAGAGGTAGGGAGACATGCTGAAGACGATGGTGAAAACTATTTTCTCGACGGACAAGTATTTCGACCGGAATCCGGCCCAAACCGGAAAGTTTGTCAAAATTAAAAGTTTAATTTGGAGTTGATTGGATGTTCGATTTAGGGCAAGAAGACATGCTGAACACTTATGTGAAAACAAGTTTCTACCCGGACATGTAGTTCGTCCGGAATCCGGCCAAAACCGGAAAACTGTTGGAAGTCAAAGTTTTATTTCTAGTTGATTAGATAAGCGATTTAGGGGTAAGAAGAGATGCTGAGTCCCTGTGTGACAATCGTATTTTACCCGGACATATAGTTCGACCGGAATCCGGCTGGAATCGGAAAATTTGTTATAAGCTAAATTTCTATTTGAAGTTGATTAGATGTTCATTACTGGGGAAAGAAGATACCCTGATTTCGTCTTTGAGCTTTCTTTTTTCGCCGGACAAGTAGTTCTGGAGTTCGGCCGGAACCGGGAAATTGGCAGAAGTGGCAGGAAGTTTTCGTCAAAACAGATATGACTTATAGGGGTAAACACACATGCTGAATCCAAATCTGAACTTGGTTTTCTCAGGTGATTAGCTATTTGGCCTTAATCTGTTTCTGAATTTTAATTGTAAAAATGTTCAAGGAGTCTGGCGAAGACTGGATCTGGCTAAGACAAGACCCAGTTGCCTGGATCAGATATTGAATTTTTGGGATCCCATCGAAACCTTTGGTCTTGTTCATTAAGTGGCTTAGGTTAATACTGCAGTTTAGTACTTTCGTGTTTCTTCTTTTTTTTCACATTTACTCGTTTTTACATTTACTCTACGTATTCAAGGGGGTCATCAAACAACCAATCAATATCCAGGAAGATTCGAACATTAATGACCGAATTAATTACCTGTTTGGATGAAATGAATTTTTTAGAAAAGTCTTTTATTAGTTTATTTTCAACGTTGATATCACTTAAACTTCGTTTCTTTTTGAAAGAAAATAGTAATTTCAGATCCATTACACCTTTTTTGTTTGTTTGAAGAATGTGCAGCTGATCTTCTTCTTTTTTCCCTGTTTTCTCTGTTTTTGGGATCCCAAAACGTAAGTGGAGGGATACCTATGACATCGCAAAAGTTGTCCGTCTGTCCGTCCGTCCGTCCGTCTGTAAGCACGATAACTCTCGAAGGGAATGAGATATGTTGATGAAACTTGGTGTGAGGGTTCGTTGGGTCGTCGGACCAGTCAAGTTCGTAGATGGGCTTTGTAGCTCTACATTTAGGGGTGGGGGAGGGGATTCAAATTAAGGGACAAACAAAATGTTTTGAAACAGCTAATGTGATAGTCGATTATGGGGTAAGAAGACATGCTGAACGCGATGGTGGAAACCATTTTGTCATCGGACAAGTAGTTCGCCCGGAATCCGGCCAAAACCGGAAAGTTTGTTGAAAGCAAAAGTTTTATTTGAAGTTGATTAGATGTTCGATTTAGGGGTAGGAAGACATGCTGAAGACGATGGTGAAAATTATTTTCTCGACGGACAAGTATTTCGCCCGGAATCCGGCCCAAACCGGAAAGTTTGTTGAAAGTAAAAGTTTTATTTGAAATTGATTAGATGTTCGATTTAGGGGTAGGAAGACATGCTGAAGACGATGGTGAAAATTATTTTCTCGACGGACAAGTATTTCGCCCGGAATCCGGCCCAAACCGGAAAGTTTGTTGAAAGTAAAAGTTGTATTTGAAGTTGATTAAATGTTCGATTTAGAGGTAGGAAGACATGCTGAAGACGATGGTGAAAACTACTTTCTCGACGGACAAGTATTTCGACCGCAATCCGTCCCAAACCGGAAATTTTGTCAAAATTAAAAGTTTTATTTGGAGTTGATTAGATGTTCGATTTAGGGCAAGAAGACATGCTGAACACTTATGTGAAAACAAGTTTCTACCCGGACATGTAGTTCGTCCGGAATCCGGCCAAAACCGGAAAACTGTTGGAAGTCAAAGTTTTATTTCTAGTTGATTAGATAAGCGATTTAGGGGTAAGAAGAGATGCTGAGTCCCTGTATGACAATCATACTTTACCCGGACATATAGTTCGACCGGAATCCGGCTGGAATCGGAAAATTTGTTATAAGCTAAATTTCTATTTGAAGTTGATTAGATGTTCATTACTGGTGAAAGAAGATACCCTGATTTCGTGTTTGAGCTTTCTTTTTTCGCCGGACAAGTAGTTCTGGAGTTCGGCCGGAACCGGGAAATTAGCAGAAGTGGCAGGAAGTTTTCGTCAAAACAGATATGATAGGGGTAAACACACATGCTGAATCCAAATCTGAACTTGGTTTTCTCAGGTGATTAGCTATTTTGCCTTAATCTGTTTCTGAATTTTAATTGTAAAAATGTTCAAGGAGTCTGGCGAAGACTGGATCTGGCTAAGACAAGACCCTGTTGTCTGGATCAGATATTGAATTTTGGGATCCCATCGAAACCTTTGGTATTGTTGTTTGTGATATGGTAATTATTACTGGAATAAAATTAATAGATTGATTGATTGATTGATCTCACGCGACCAACTAAAACTCATACTATAAAGCTGGATGTTTGATAGGATGTCTCATGTTGAATAGCAAAATAGGCAGCATTGATGGAAATGAAATACAAACCAGTTATGGTGCAGATATATAACTGTAGTACTTCAGATAGAAAACAAGCGCAATTTCCAAAATAACATGAACAGGGCTTGATAGTTTTATTCGTAAGTCGCAATTGGAAAACGACGCTGTCTCAACATTACTGTAAAGGGAGCATCGAGACCGGTATTTCATTCATTTCATTTATTGTGGTACCACACATACAATACACAAATGTAATAACGGACAACTCGCACAAGATCTCCTAATCACATTACATAGTGATTATGCCGAACACTTCAGGTATAGGTAAACTACACACCAGGGGCGTCACGACTGGGGGGGGGGGGAAGGGGGGACGCCCCCCAATGCTGTCGGCCAGTCTGTACAAATTAACCGAGTAGGCAAGCGCCACGATTTTTCGTCAAAACAGTTGATTTTTTTTATGAAAACAGTCGGTTTTTTCTGAAAATTGGTCGATGTTTAAAAAATGTCGTTTTTGTTGTTGAAAACAGTCGGTTTTTCTGCAGAAAAAGTCGGTAAAACTTACCAGCTAGTCGGTAAATGCCTCGTCCCCCCCCAAACATTTTGGCTAGTAACGCCTCTGCTACACACATATATGAATATTCAAGGCAAAGAAGAAAAAAGAAAAACACAAACAAATGAATAAGCTATCTTTTTTGAGGGTAGAGCTGGGACTTATTTGAATCATGACAATTGGTTTCGATATCAGGGGAGTACTTGAAATTGGCCATTGTTCAGTTTCTTTTTCTTTTTGGAAATATCAAGTATGACTTGTTCATTTGGCATTGATTTCAGCTATGTTTTCCTTTTGGGGATTTTTAATATTAATGGCTTACCAATCTTTTTGCTTATTGTCCTTGCATATGTGTCTGTTTGCCCTTTCTAACCTCAGTTAGCACTTATTCCGATTTCACTTTCATCTTGCAACTACATGTTTAGCCTAAAATATGAAAATGCAGACGCAAGCTTTGATGTCACGAGGTTAAATGTGCAACTGTAATAAGTTTGCGCAGACCTGTTAGAAGTGTACCTAATTGCAACGCCAAAAGGATGTGGTTTTGATATCTAGGATATTAGAAGCAATTCGTATGATTTATACAAACACATATATAGGTTTATAATTGCTACATTTGCTGGTTCTGTCTGTGCTGGTTCGGTCACCGGAAACAAAGTATTTGGACATTGTGGTCCTCAGTACCCAACACCATCACCAGTCTTCTTGTCAAGCTGCCTAGTTAACGGGTTGTTATCATGCAGTAGCATTGTCATTGTTTGTTAGACATTAAATTACCATTGACACCCGAAGTCCTGAGTGAATCAGAAAGCCCAGTTACCAAGTTCTAGAAAGCAGCAAGAGCAGCCCTCGGAGCAGCCTAAGTGTGTCTTGTGTAGGATTTTGTACTTCGGGTGAAGCTTCGAGCGAATCTTTAACATATAGGTATTACGTATAGACAGAACGTTATGCAAGGCCGAGACAAATAAACGACGGGTCGCTGTACACCCTTTCCGATGCCAGCCTAACCAGCGCTGCTGGACATAAATTGTTAGATTTTTTGCTTCCGAACATGCTGATTGTAATTTTCCAACAATTAGCAACCGGTGCCGGCAGTTGCTGTACACTAAAGTCGTCTTATTCTTATTATAGTAGAGGTATGTTTATTTGAAAAGTTACTTAAATGTGAACATTTCAGTTTTGAGCTAAATGGTAGAATGAAGATCGAAAATACCTACTCAGGCGTTTTCAGAGACCCTTAATTACCTACTTTGACTAACTCATAGTTGACTTTAGTCACAGCAAGTGCAAGAAAATGCCTAAGTCCAAAGTCAACAAACGTTACCTCTACAGTATTGTAGCGGTTTGAGAACTAGTGTAGTGTAGTGGTAGCTCAGTGTTAGGGCACTGGCCTAGAAAGCCAAAGGTCTGGGTCTAGGTTCTTCCGGTCTAGGAGCACTTTTGTCTTCGATTCCTTGCTAAATGAACCTTTAACCCTCATCTTAAGGGCATATAATGCTGTGTCCAAAATCATGCAGTGGAGGCAGGACGTATCCAGCGATTTATTTCGGTGGGGGGGGGGGGTTATTGCCTGCTGGTCTGACAAAAAAGTACAAAAAACACATAGATCAGAGGGAAAAGCCTATAAAAATCATTATTTTTGTATGTTTTTTTTTGGGGGGGAAGGGGCGGGGTGTTCCCGGAATTCCGGTGATGGTTTTTCTTGCGATTTTCACGACGAAACTTGGGAGGCGCGTCAGGGACCCGATCCAACTGACTTGTGAATACAAATTTACCCGATCCAATCATAATGGGGGAGCAGAGGGAGGGGGAATCCGGAATAAAAAGTCACGCGTAACTTTGGAACGGGTGATCGGATTTGAGTGAAATTTTTTAATGAACAGAGGACATGTCTCTGGTGATCTTGTTCATGCCCGGACCGGATCCGAAATCAACTGGGGGGGGGGGGGGAATACGTGACCGGCTTAGACTGGAGAGATCGGGATGAAAATTTGTGGGAATAACAAGCAGATGCTCCGGATAAATCATTTACAGAACCGGATTATATGTCTAGCACCCTTAAAGTGCACATTTAACCGAAAAGTGGAAACAAAAAATTACTTTTGACCAAACGGTATATATCAATGATCCCTAAGAGCCTGCTATCGTTTTCGCCTCAAGGGTTTTGCTTACAGATGAATTTCTAGCTCCATTAAAGTGCGTATCATTACAGCCAAGTTCAAGAATAAAATACTTTTTCTCTAGCTCCCTTAAAGTACGCATCTGAACAATTTGAACCGCACAGTCGAAAAGTAGTTTCGATCAAATAATACATCTCAACCCGTGCAAGTGCCATATGAGCTTACAGCTCTTGTTAATAGTCCTCTCATGTTGTCTAGTACTCTTGTAGTTCAGTCAGCTAAATTATACTTCATTCAGATCGACCAAAATTGTTAAAAGCGTACCGCTGGCTAAAATATTAAGATCGATTCTTGTTTCTGTCAGAAATATAACTATCGAGGTTTTACCCTTTGTTGTGACTAGAACAACTCTTTTATTGGTTATGAGACCTGGGGGGGGGGGCAACCAAGGCCATATCCAGGGGGGGGGGTAGGGGGCAGGTAGGTGGTCGCCCCCCCCGAAACATACAAAAATAATCATTATCATAGGCTTTTCCCTCTGATCTGTGTTTTTTGTACTTTTTTGTCCGACCAGTAGGCGAACCCCCTCCCGAAAGGCAACCCCTCCAAAAATAAATTCCTGGATACGGGCCTGGGGACAACACTCGCCCAAATTGTGGGCCTACGCATAGAAATACTTCTTACATCAGTACACAGTAAAAACCTTTGTAAGATAATTCATTTTTAAAATCGGTTACATCCATTGCAAAGACTCAACTCCAAGTTTCGCAATTTACAGACAGGAAGCGTTAAAATTCAGTGCAGCAAAACGTACAAATCGTGCCTACAGCCCGATGCTTTGTTTTATCTGAATGAAAATAATCAAAATAAATATACATACGTCATCACCCGTCCTAGAGCGCCCTTGCACCCTGACGCATCGGGGAGTGCGCATGGCGTCATTGCTTCTTTCTACTCTACTATTCGCGTAGCGCCTGGCCGCCGTAGCGTAATTAATTTCAGTGATGTTTCTGCTTTTGTAGGCGGAGGTGATCTGGCCACTAGTGAATTTTGCTTGCTGTTTGGATAATAATTTTGGATTACTCGTAAAAGGATACGCAAACTGGTTAGCAGGAATTGGTTAGTAATTTTTATAAAAAGACGCCAGACTGATAATATGTCTCTGCGTCATATTTCAGTGATCTAGGGGGGGGGGGGGCGATCGCAACCCCCTAGACGGGCTGTAATTTTTTTGTTTTGTTTACTGCACTTACGGAAGTCTGCATTAATGCATGTTCTAACTACTGTAACTAGATTCTAGAACCTTTTACACTACGTTCAACCCACAGCTTTTCCTCTGTCAAGCTAGCCTCGACTATTTCTCACCTCATAGCTCGCTCATAGAATAGCGACAGTTCACCCGGTAAATTTTAGCTAGATTCGAGACGCAACGCAACCAGACCTGGTAAAAACAAACATTTCGGTCCAGTGTATAGTGAAATTTGAACATCCGCCAAGAGGACTTTCTTCGTTTAAGCGACATTAATGTCGGAAAACGCGGACAAAAGACGCTTGACAGACAGGTTTGCGGAGCCAGGAAGCTTAAATTTTTCTTGTAAACAGTTGTAAGTTGATCAAGTACAGTTTTTGTAAGCATTAATGTAATGTATGAAAACCATCTTTTCGTTAAATAAGAGACCGACAGGGACACTTAAAACACGAAAAAAATCAGCCTTGTGGCCGACAAAAAGGCCACCACCCCCACTCTTTTCGGAAAGAATCGCCCCCCCCCTAGAACGAAAGGCTGGATCCGCTCCTGCAATGATCTCTTCTTGGATATATTAGGCCTATTGAGTTATTTGATAGTTCAAAACGGATACGTCAGCTGAATTATATTAGAGCTATATTATTTCGGCCCTTCTGGCAAGGGCCCTCTTCAGGCTCAAGTTGGAAAAATTAACTTGTGGGAACACTATTGAGTTAACCTGGTAGTTGAACGAGAGATTGGATTGGTTTGGTTTACTTTAGTCGAATCGGGCTGTGGTAAATTGCTCGGTAAATTGTAGCCGAAGGTTTTTAGCGTAGTGTTGGCTTTGGTTTTGCTGATTGAAACCAACAACAGTGAGATACTTCACTCGACTTCACTTCGCCGCTGGTCGAGTGTGATGATCCTAGTTGATGGTGCCGTCCAGTGTTGCTACGTTCCTGTGACGGAACCTGTGACATTTGGCCGCAAAAAGCTGCAACATTCTGGCGGCCACAAAACTCGTTTTTCTTTTCAGTTTCAATGGAAAACTCTTAGATTCTAATGTTCCATTTTGTCTTGCAAGGGGAGCTAATAAGCGCAAAATACAAAAAATCCTTTTTCCGAAATGAGGTGCCTTGAAATTTGCGACATATTTGGCATACACTGGGCATGCATGCGATTTCCTGTGACAGATTTTTTAGAGCTTTGAATCTGGATAGAAGTCGAAAACCTGTGACAAATCGCAGAATTCTGCGACCGGTGGCAACACTGTGGCCGACTGCACCGACTGTACATGTGGCTGCTAACCCCAATCAATGAAATGGGCCGAAGCTTGGTGTCTGTCGGCTCTACCACATCTCTCGGATCAGAGGGCTCTTACCGAGGGATTGGCCATTTTCGGTTTTGGTGTACACCAAGTGCCCTATGCCGGCTGATAAACCGTACTGGTGTCGACAGGTGCGAGTCGGTGCCCTGAGAGGCTGTAAACCAAGGAGTGGACCTTCTTCAGATTATCTAGGTATTCGAGGAATATTATCGTTATAGCTAATCAACTGGGGTGCAGAGTAGCCGAAATTGCTGCTCAGACAAGTGTCTTAGAAATACTGTATATCCTACGCGACTGTTCTTCGCCACCGCTCTTCCAAGTTCCCAAGATTTTATTTTCTAACTGCAATAATAGTCAAATTATCAGAATTTACGGGTGGTTTTCCTCAGAAGAGCCGGTGGTAGGACTGGTAGGTATGGGGATGGGAAAAGTATTCCCATCACCTACAAAGCCGTGCCATCGAGTGATTTGATAGGCGCTGCACCGAGTGATTTCCTTCCCATACGTCGACCTTGTTTTGATCCTTACCTTCTTACAGGGAATGCTGAAACACGCACATCTCAGCCCGTCCCAGCGGAACTCATTAAGCAGCGGAAGTTCGGGGGGCAGCGTGCGGAGCAAATCCGGTGGATCAGACACATTGAGCATAACCTCCTTCGGCTCCCTTATGACCCAGGATAGGCTGTCATCTCGGGCGTCGAGTTTTGCCAGCCTAGCGGATCCCATGCAGACCTCCTCCCCACAGGTAGGACTAATAATAAATTGTGTTTATTTTTCATGCTTGATCGCGACCGGCTGTTTGTTTTGCCGGATCGTAACCTGTCTAAAAATCAGGGAAAAATAATGGGAGAGAATTTGGAAATCGAGAAAAAGGATGAGAGGAGGCTGCGGAAAAAATCTGACGTGGGGATTAAACATTTGGGACGGTTCATTCGTTTGGGAATGTAGAGGGAGCACTTCTTCCAGGTTTTAACTGTTTTCTTCTTATGCATTTTGGATGCATTTTGTGTGTGATTCGTCAATTCGTCGTGGCAGTCAAGGCTTTAGTGGACTCTAAGAGGGGTTGGTAAATTCTCGAGAACCAAATTAAAATTGATTTGGGGACAAATGAACCGGATAAGAAGTATATTTGACGGTGCAAAACGGATAAGTCAGCTACATTTTATTAGAGCGATATTTCGGCCGTTCTTGGCAAGTCATATTTCGGCCGTTCTTGGCCACTCAAGCTGGAAAATGATAAGAAGCCTAACAACGTGGGTATAGGCTGCGTGCCACTCCCCCAACACACACATTAGTTATATACTATCGAGCCACTCGGTTACCCACCCTGTACATCCTCCCTTGGGCACATATCTAAATATGATCCACTTTGTGAGTGAATAATCCCTCGTTACGATCCGGGTTCTTCTAGTTTTCGAACGTCAGACTTTCCTCAAACTTTCCGACAGTAATTTAGCTTATTCAGGAAAACAGACAGAGACCCGTGATCGTTCAAAAAGAAAAACAAAATAACTAACAGAACACGAAGTCGCTCAAAAGGATGGATATTTCAATGTTTTGCCAGACTAACATTTCCAGACAATCTATACTTTATGACACACGGCAAAAAGAAACAGTGTACAATAAACTGTAGCCAGAAATTGAAGGTCGATCGGACCAGTGACTTACATTCATCGGGTGCTCGATCGATCGGTCGAGTTTTTCGCACCCACATAAGCTAAGATTCTGTTATCAGTATTAGCTACGATGTGAAGAGAATCTTCACCGAGAAGGGCCGGAATAAATCTCAGTTGATTGACCAAACAGGACTTGCAGTCCGCTTGGCCTGAGCTGAAGGGGTATTGTATTTATCCGCCTGTCGTCGGCCTGATTCCATGATTTGGCAGTGAGCTATCGAAGGAAAAAGGGTAGATTCGTAAATATAGTTACAGACATGTAAGGAGACCTCAGGTTAATTTATTTTTAATAAGTCACGACATTAATAATTTTCGGGGGTTAGTGCGGTCGAAGGCCAGAAAAATACTTAGTAGAACATACATTTGAAAACTTTAAGCGTCTATCATGACCAGAAGGAATTGACAAAATTGACCAATCCACACACGATCATTTAATTTTAGTTATTTTAATTTGAATACTTTTCGATTATCAAAACATAACCTCATTTATCAAAATAAATTAGTCTCAGAAATCTTTCTAATTCTTTCGATTGAACCATTTCCATGGTTTCATGCAGTATCAGTAAGTTAAAAAGTTGACATAATGGCTGAATACTGCAGTACTTAAGAATGAGAAACATGGGCCTGTCCGGTACGAAGTATGCTCGGTTGTGAAGCCTCATGTTCCCAGAAGATCGTCTTCACCTCACCAGATGTTGTAACAATGTGGTCGGTTGCCAACCACTAATCCATTAATTTGAAAATATGATTCGTTCATGGAAGCATATTTCCGTGAGTTTTTATAGGAGTCGTTTTCTGGACGCGATTGCTCATCGTTTTGAAGGGCGATGCTCTTCTTGCGGTTTCATGTTTAGCTCTGCCACGTGATCGGCTACCTTTAATAGCAGTCCTGCGATGCTTCGTTATTAATAGCCTTTTCCTTCGGAAATGCAGTTCTTGGGAGTGCTGATCTACTCTTATTCCCATTTCCTTGATCCATCCGATTCCGTAAACGCTGAATTTCGGACGATTGATATCCACCTCACTTATATTTTTTGGCAGAGAGATCGATCGATTAATTCTTGGTTTTATTTTGTTTAATAAAAGAAGGAGTTATTTGGGTTTCGAAAAAAAATTGGAAACACGAATCCAGTTCCAAAATGAAGAAGAGCTTCGAAATTTTATCGAAATACGTGAAAAATTTCCCTGTATCTTTCGCGGAACTGTCGCTTCTGGAAGCGAGTGCGAGAACCTTTTTGTCCTCATAAATGAAAAATCGATGAAAACTGCAGCAAAAAGGCGACTTTCGGGTGCCTCCTCCCTTGAACGGTTTTGAGTCTGAGTGACTAGGTAATTTTGACTGAAGAACCGTCATCGATTCCCTACGAAGAAGACGGAACTTTTGCAACTTTGGTGAGAATGGAGAGAATCCGGCCGGAAAACCTGATCTTTTGTCTGGACATTTCTTTCTCTCGTCTGAAGTAATTTGTCAATCCTTCTACCGTTTTTTTTCTTTTCTGTAAGTGTAAGTCCGCAGGTTGAGACTAGGATGTTCTTCAAAATTATAGGAGGAATGCTATGAATAAATGATTAGGTCAGAAGTAAGATCTTGAAGCCCATGTCGAGGCACATGTCCAAGGTTGTTGATGTCAGCGTTCAAGTGGTTGTCTAAGTGGGTAGCTCCTCGTGGGTCTTATAACCTGACAATCAGTCGGATGTTTAAAGACAGACTGTGAAAGACCTCATTTAAATATTTATGTTTTTAGATTTGTTTCTTTCGATTTACATAGCATTTAAGTCATTTTTGTAGGCTATATCACGGCTGGATCCCTGTCAAATTAAGTGGTTACCACTGTCTGAGAGTAGGAGTGGAAGACTCGGATTTGTTTCTGTAATGTGCGGTACCTTGAGGTAACAAATTGACCCTTTCCAGTACCGATTTCTCGACAATAAGTTGTCTTTGTCCGGCCGGCTTTTTGACGGCTCAAGAATAGTCGAGGGGTGAACTTTCTCACACTTGAAGTTCGGTTTAACAATGGAATGACAGGATTAATAAATTAAATGTGGCCTTATTAACTTTTATTAAAAGTTCGTAAAAGGTAGGCGTAAAGAAACTGTGGGCCAATGAATGCGACCGCTCACACCAGATATGCTACTTTACATCTAAAGATTATCTGGGCTAAAGCAAGGAAAGGATTCGTTCCTTTGTTGGGGTCTCTCTATCGTAATGGGCATCAGTTACTCGTTGCCCGGCCGGTGCCGTAACGGCCGATTTCGGCCGGTGCCGAGCAAGGATGTACAGCATTAGCCGGGGAGTGGGCAACCCCTCGGGTTGGCATTTATTGGAAAGTTTGAGATAAGCTGAAGACAGAGTCGCATAGTGTAATTCACTGCGTTTAGGAGACGGCTTGAAGTTCGTCCAGTTCGACGGTTTGTATTAATAGTACTATGTAGATGCAGCAAAAATACTTTGCGTCTACAAATTGTTTGAGCTTAAGGAGACTATGTACGAAACAGGGGATAGCTTCTAAAACAGTACAGCGATACATATGCGCCAAACTCCCGCCTGTAAACTTAAGGTAACTGGAAGTTCTCGCGAGTAAATCTTGAAACACTATTATTAGCTGATTTCTTAAAACGATACGTATAAATAATAGCAATGTCTATTAAGCCGAAAGGTTATACGACAAAAACAATGTAAACTAAAAACCACACCAAACGTATGGTTTCGCCTTCGTCCATATATACACAAAAATTTGTGTGCTCTCTGGGCATAATCCGATACTTCGGTGATGACTTCGGTGATGAGCTTTTGGGTTTGGTGGATTTGAAAATACCTGGAAGTGAAACTGAACCATCCTCAACAATTTTATCCTCAGATGTGGAAAAAAGCAAATAAAGATCAGGAAGAGACAGACAAAGGTTATGACAAAAATGTTACCGAGTTTCCTTCGTTTGGAGCAAAAAATGCAGGATGTATGCTTCTGGTTCCTTTGTCAGTGTTTACGCCTAATGCAACAGAAAATGGATCTGACAAGGACGTTATGGAACAGTGGTTGAACAGGAACTTGGCTCCCACCCTGTACAGGAAGCGCGGGTTCTGTACTCCCGAGAAATTGTGAACCCACACAGTTCGGTTCAGTTTTGCGCAGTTGATTTAGTCTAATGGAAGCTAACCCGAGCAACACCGAAAATGATACAGTAGAAGACCAATTTCAGGTGAATGGAGGGGGGTAACAAGGTCATATAGAGGTAGTTGTTAGTTTTATCAAAAGCCACAGGAAAGATGAGTTTATTCTATAAACCATGAGGAGATTTATAACTAGCGAACTGAAAGTGCCATCCGTGTATGTGTATGTATGTGCTATGTGTGTGTATGTATGTATATATGTGTATGTATGTGCATATGTATGTACCATCTATCTCTGTGTAAAGTGCCATCTATGTATTATCATGAGGATATTGGAACTCTATTTGAATTCGAACTATAGTACTTTTTACGGATGTTAGTTATTATCACTATTGTAGTCTGTTGACCAGATTTGGTCGAGTTTCGGGCCACGTCGGGCCTGTCGTCTCATTCCCCTAAACTACAACTGATGGCGAGTGATTGCCATCACTCAATACTCAATTGACGAAACCATCTCTGTGTGCACAGTTGATGTCGCGCTCTTCTGGCTATAGAATTGTTCCAGTCTTTCTGTCAGTTAAGGAACTTAGAAGGCTCCTTCGGTCGGGCCTCTTTGAAAGTTGACACTCAGTGCATAGAATATTTCGAGGAGTTTCCCTGTCCTGAGCAGCCTTGAACAAAATGTGTCTCCTCGTTTAAGTTTTTCCAAATCTTGAATTATGTTCTTCTGGGTTCCCAATTCCAGTAGCAACCTGGATGATACTCTCATGGCAACTAAACGTCTTGTTAGTGCCTCATTGCGTGTTATTAAAAGAATGATAATTCAGGCAGAATCAGGACAGCTGGCGTCACTGCTAGGAGATGAACAATCTCTACAATGTAGTTATTACAAACATAGCTCCGTATTCTCATAGCGCCCTCACTGGAGTTTCACGAGGTGAAAGACGAGGATTCCTGTTCTTTTGATTTTCTTCTTCTTCCTTAAGTCAGGATCCCTGTTCTAAGGCAGGATCCCTGTTTTGATTTCAGTCAACCCGGCTCCTACTCCAGTTTTAAATTATCTGAGATCTTCTTAGTTTGTATGGCCCTTTCCCCTTCGGCCAAGTGCCATATAGCGATCGCAGTTTCTGTCCGTCCGTCGGTCTGTCGGTCCGGTTTTTGCTAGTTCGGGGACTTCCACATAAGCTAGGACGATGAAACTTGGCAGGCGTATCAGGGACCCCAAAATGATGAAGTTGGAAATAGTCACTTCCCCGGTCCGAGCATCGTGGGGGGAGTGGAGGGAGGCGGAATTCGGAATCTTGAGGTATTTATAACTCTTACACGGGTGATCGGATCTTAATGAAACTTGGTATTTGGAAAGACTTCGTGTCTTAGACGATCCAAATAAAATCCGGACCGGATCCGGTGACTCAGGGGAGTTGGAGAGGGGAACCGTAAATCTTTGGAAATGCTTAGAGTGGAGGGCTCAAGATGAACTTTGGTGGGAAGAGCAAGCACAAGTTCTAGAAACATCATTTACGTAACCGGACCTGATTCGAGCACTATGGGGGAGTTGGGGGGGGGGGATCCAGATATCTGATTAAACGTGAGTTCGGTGCTTCCTGATGCACTAGGACGATGCAACTGGGCTGGCATATCAGGGACTTGAATAAACCGACTTGACAATAGCCGTTTGCATGATCCGATCATCGTGGGGGAGTGGCCGGAGGGGGAATCCGGAATCTTGAGGTATTTATATCTCTTGAACGGGTGATCGGATATTAATGAAACTTGGTATTCGGAAAGATCTCGTGTCTCAGACGATCGACATAAAATCCGGACCGATCCGGTGACTTCGGGGGGAGATCGAGAGGGGAACCGGAAATCTTGGGAAACGCTTAGAGTGGAGGGATCAGGATGAAACTTGGTGGAAAGAGCAAGCACAAGTCCTAGATACATCATTGCCATAACCGGACCGGATTCGGGCACTATGGGGGGAGTTGGGCGGGGGAGGGGGGGGGGTCCGGATTTCTGATTATCCGTGAGTTCCGCACTTCCTGATGTACTAGGACGATGCCAAATCAGGTACTCGAACAAACTGACTTGACAATAGTCGTTTGCATGATCAGATCATCGCGGGGGGAATGGAGGGATGGGGAATCCGGAATCTTGTGGCATTCATAACTGTCGAACGGGCGATCCGATTTGAATGAAACTTGGCAAGTGGAAAGAGGTGTCGTCTCAGATGTTCCACATCAAGCCCGGACCAGATCCAATACTTGTGGGGGGGAGGGGTAAATGGGGACACAGGAATATTCATGAAACGCCTAACGCCGAGGGATCGGGATGGAAATTGGTGGGAAGAATAAACATAATCCTTAAATAGATCTTTGACAAAACCACATCACATCGGGGCTCTTCAGGGGAGTCGGAGGGGTTTCCGGGAATTCCGGTGATCGTAAGCTAGGGTACTTCTAGATGTGCTAGGATGAAACTAGGCAGGCATATTAGCAACCCGACTAAAGAGACTTAAAGACCTGACAGAATGTCCTAGGGAAATTTCTGTTCCTGGATCCGGCCATTTTGGGGGGAGTTAAGGGAAGGGGAATCCGGAAATTACTGACTTGTGTAGTTTGCGAACGGGTGGTCCGATTCGAGTGAAACTTTATGGGTGATAAGGACTAATAAGCTAGATGTGCAAAACGTGTCTCCGATCCACATGCGGCATTGGCTGGGGTAGCTGGAGGGGGGGGGGGAGGACCGTAAATTTTGTGATATAGGTCAAAAACCAAACGAATGGGCTGACTGGGATGCAAGTTGGACAGTACCGAGCTTATGCTGCCTAGTTTGTTTTTTGGCGTCGGGACCGGATCCGGCAACTGTAGAGGAGGACGGTCAGACGGAAACCGGGAATGTGCAGAAATATTCCGATTCGAGTCAAGCTTGAAGGACGAGAAGAGAAAATGTCAGAGATGCGTAGTTTATGTGTCTTAGTAGTGTTCGACCACAGTGGGAGGAGTTGGGGGGGGATGAATCGAACTTGGAAAGAATAGAGACCATGTGTCCTACCTAGATGACATGTTTTAGGGTCCGGACTGGATCTGGACACGGTCGGGGGGGGGGGGGGGATACCGGAGTTTCCCAAAAAAAGCTTTGACCTGAGTGAAACTTGATAGCCGGTACGAGAACTAGGAAGAACTAGGCCTTGGATAATCTGTAAATTTGGCTGAACCAGATTTGGCCCTGGTACGGAAGTTTGAAGGCGAGACGTACCGGCAATAGTACGGCAATCCTAGGAATCGAACTAGTATGGTGAAACATTTGCAATAGGTTATCCGAGGCAATGAAATGCTCAGGCTCGCGTGAAATTAAATACCTGATTTCTTGGTCTAATCCTGGGGGGGGGGGGGATTTTGTGACATTCTCATCTACTTTCTTGTACCAAATACTCTTAACAAGTGCCATATGAGCCCGTAGCTCTTGTTTTCTGTTCCATGCGAGGGAACACCTATGAAATTGTATTTATTAGTTTTAGTTATGAGGGCTCTGTAACGGCCCTTTGTGTATGGCGGCTTTTTGGAGTTGTAAATGTAATCGCGTAACTTGACAGAAGTGTTTGGAACCATGACAGGATCTCGCTCCGCTCGGCTCCTTTTTTAATATTTGTGTAAAAAAATCGGTAAAACGTATTTAAGAATTAGACAACTCAACGCCCAACGAAGAAAACTTGACGCTGAGTTGAGCACCGAATTTTTGCCCCACAAAGCCATCACATGCGATTGGGTCGAATGCGAAATGGGAATCGGAATCGTAAGCGAATTCCTAAATCGTGTGCCCTTTGGCTTTACAGAACTGCGGGCTATTTTTCTCATTAGCAAAAAAATAAAAGCAAGCTGATTGGCCAAGTTCAAACTGATTTAGCAATTGTCCAATTGTCTTTTCAGTGTGTTTAAAATGAGCAAGCATTTAGTCATTGTCCCGTTGCTTGACAGGATACGAGCTATTACGACGAAGACCAAGAATTGGAGACTATTACCACATCCTGCTGAAGTTGTTTGGTAATATGCCAAAAGTAGTCCCAGTGGCGATTTCGGGGTATTTAATTTTTGTTCTCCTTTCGGCCGAAGATAGCTAACCCTCGAGCTAAACAGATAGAAAGCGGGTGTTATTGGTTTGCAGCAGATGGAATATTGCCTGTAGTAGCTGGTGACGTTATATGTTATTTCTTATCTGCCGTTAGACCGACGTATACACATATCACGTGCATTTTGTTCGCTTTGCATTTTTTTCTTCTTTTTTCTTTTTGTACTTCGCGTAGGGTTTTGTAGTACACATGAGAAATAGCTTATTCATTTTCACTATTTGCAAAAATCGTTGAACAGGTATTATCAATTGCTAAATTTTATGTTTTGATTTTCAACATTTTGATGAACGCGATAGGCTACCGACAACACCAGAGATTATGCTACCGATAAAAATAAAAATCTGGTGCTGCTTCCACCTTACGCTTTCATACGGAGCTACACGAATAGCTGCGTCTGCGAATTCGCAACACAATTTAGCGCATATAAAATCTGCGCATCGCAAGACTGGGATTCAAGTCCATGTTTGCGTTTGCGTTAGCGCGATAAAAACCCGCAAAAACAAATCAAAACCAACATGAATATTAATGTAGACGAAACAGCATACATAATGCATGTAGCCTACAATGGAATATTAATCAATACGTATAAATAAACCCTGGAGAAATTGTTGTTATCCCCTCCTGAGTACTAGCTATTTTACTGTCGTGCAGACGTACGAGGCACGTACGAACGTACGAGCCGTAGCGGTGAGAAAGGATCGTTTCAGCCCTTACGCAACGTGGCTATGCGCGAGCGCGTTGCTCGAGTCATATGTAAACGAATATTTAACGAGTAAACGAGGTAAAACGAATATTTAAGGATGGGTGTTTTGCTGGTATAAAGAAAATGGGGCGATTTTTGAGGCTAGGGATGGAACACAGAAGTAGGTTTTTGGAATAAGTAAAAAAAAATAAAAGGAAAAGAGTGTTATTATATATTAGTGTTTTTTGTTGTTGTTTTTTTTTCCGTATGTCAAATTTTTGCCATGGCCCTCGGGCTGCTTATAGCAATAAACTATCTATCTATCTGTTGTGAGTGTGAAAGCACCTTAACGTTGAATTTAAAACCCGCAGTTTCTCCAGTAAATGACACGAAGTAAAACCACAGAATCGGTAGACGTCGCCAGACAACCCTCTGATTACAACCTTTCCTTGATCTGATATTAATACCAAGATGAAGCCTTTTCGGAAAAGTCTGGGATTCATTTTATATGACAGCATCTTGACCTCAGAATTCTTGCGGTAACTCGCACTGATGTGATCTAGATCAGACGCAGCAGTAACGAAGCTAAGAACTTACTTATCAAGTTTTACGATGTATGAGGATACAGTAAACAACTTGAGATATTTTTTTTTATGGGTTACAATTTCCTTGATTTACAACTTGGATTTGATGGTTGATGTTCTTGTTCAGAATCAGACAAAAAGCTGAACTTTCTAAAAACATATACATTCCGCCTTTAAAAGAAAAACAGTCACCCGAAAAAGCAGAAATATTTAAACACAAATAAATTTGTAATTTGTTTTGTAATAAATTTGTTATTTATTTAATTTTGATTTACAGCCATCCATGGGTGTGGAGCTGATATATGTATTATTGTACGAGGAAGATGAGTTAAAAGTACATTGTCAGTCGAAATCATTATCAATCGATCAGTCGTTCATTATAACAACCGTAGCCGGATGCCGCCAATAGTAGGTTTCCCGTCTTTCTAGGAATACAAATGAAGACGTTTACATCTATATTTGTATATATAATTGAAAATTAAATCTGTCGTAACGGTCTTTGTGTACATACCAGCGTCCAATATTTTTAAACTACCTACTTTATAATCCTAGATTCCTTTAATAACTAGGCTTCTGACACTAAGCTAACACTAACAAAACGTTACGTTACGTAACTGGACTTTTGAAAGTTGAAGAGTTCGTGGCTCTCAACGAGGCATTGAAGTCAGACTTCTGGGTTCATTAAACATTATTCAGGTTTATTTGTCACTGTTAACAAGCCGTAAATAATGTCCGTCTTTACTTAAAAGTACTATACGTCTCTGTATGACTCCATGGCTATTTGCATGCACAGTTTAGATCATCATGTAATATTTAAACCGTGAATGTGTTGGTGCGTTTTCAATTAAGCGAAACTGCGCAAGCTCATAGTCTTGGGGTCAAATTGCCCGTGGGGAAGGAAAAGGCTTGTTAAACTAAAAAAAGAAACTATGCTCCTTTGTTGTTATTATCTTTTGTGTATGGGGTGTGCCGGCACAAATACGAACGACCTTGTCAAGGGTTCCAACACGCCTGTACTAGTCGAGAGTATCTTGTGCCCAAGGCCGTATCCAGGGGGGGGGGTTAGGGGGTTGACCCCCCCCCCCCCCCGAAACATAAAAAAATAACGATTTTTATAGGCTTTTCCCTCTGATTTGCGTTTTGTGTGCTTTTTTGTCCGACCAGCAGGCACCCCCCCCCCCCCCCCGAAACGCAACCCCCCCCCCCCCCGAAATAAATTCCTGGATACGGGCCTGCTTGTGCCCTTTCGTTTGGTTTTAGTTTTCTCAATCCAGTGAGTATCTTGTGCGGGGTTAGGTGACCTGCCCAAGTTTCTCTCGAATGCTACATTAGCAGAAAATTTGCGCATTTGGAAGATCAAATTAGTCTATGCATCTTTAGTTTGATGCAAAATGGGAGACCCTGATTTTCAGTTTTTATTTCCAAATTCAGAATAATTGAAATTGGCTTGAGCCGGGGGCGTCGAGTAAGTGCCCCTTTCAAGCTTCTCAGAATGTTGTATTGTCATAGGAATATTCGCACAAAAAAAATAAAATAAAAATACTAAGAATCAACCGTGTTCAGTTTGGCGCAGAAATGTGTGTCATTGTCGGATGGTTTTCAGTTTTTATTTTCAAATTTTGAATGAGTGTTATCTGCTTTAAACACGCATATTTGGAGATTTTGATTGGGTCTTTAATTTTGTTTTATTTCTGAGTCAAGGGCGAGTATGTCCTGGTGTTAGGGGTCCCTATCGAGCGTATTAGCCGAAGAACAAGAATAAAAATAACGAAAACCAGCGTTCAGTTCTGAGTTTGGCTGTTCCAGTTTTCATCAGCCTCACATCTATTCGCGAAACATCTAATTGATTCACAATAATATTGAGTATTAATATAGTTATACAAGCATTTATTCATCCCAAGCTGACTTCGAATCATGGTTGATTACACTGAAGGGATGTCTGCTGAGATTTATTTTATTATAATTTTTTGGCCCTTCTTGGCAAAGATCCTCTTCAGGCTGTTGCCGGAGAGAACCGACAATCAATGCGTGGAGAGAAGGGCCGAAATATCGTCGGAATAAATCAGCTGACGTACCTGCTTAGCGCCTCTTGTATTAAAATAATTAGTGATACATCTTCAGATTGTAAATAGTGCTGTTAGACCGCTCAGTTCGATGTCATCTGATGACGAAGAATAAACAAACTCGCCTTCCCACGGCTGGCCATTCAATCCCCTTTTGAACAAAATGTCGTTTCTACCATAAACAATATCCCAAATGTCGCAAAAAACTTTTTGTTTTTGCCCCTAAATAAATGCGGTTTACGGCGAGGTTTACGGTCGTTGTTCCTTTTTTCGCCTCCTGGTTGTAGAGCAGTGTTTACGCGGATTTTCTTAAAATTAGTGAAATCGCTTTCCTGTCTGTCAAATTAGACGGATGAGTTTCAAGCGTGGGTGAGTAGTAACTAGGCTTCTTGAAACCGCAAACAGAGTAGCCACAGTAACAAGAATATCATGGGATTTCATTCTGCTGGAAACATGCGGTTCTGGTCGACTGCCTGAGAAACGCGGGGTGGGAATCCGCGGATTTTCCGGATATTCCCTTCCTGGCTATGGGAAAGTTGATTTTAATTATGTCCGGTTTCGAACTAATTAGAGTTTTATTAGGGTGATATTTAACTCGGGGAGGTTGTTTGGGAAACAAAGGGGTAAGTAAGTAAGTAGTATTTATTCGTGAGTAAACCAAACAAGGTATTTCACTCTAAACAAAGGGGTAAAAAGAAAAGATTTTAGATGCTGACGGGGATATTGTTGTGAAGTGATGTGGATATTTCAGGACACTACAAATCCAAGATATTCGAATCTAGATTAGATTAGATTAGATTATGTTTAATATAAAACCAACGCGTAACATTTGTCTGCATCACCTGCAGGGAAAGTCCCGGGGGACTTGTTAAATAACAGGCGAAAAACAAAATTCACATCTATTTACTAATGAAGAATAAATCCTACTACTACTGAAAAATAAATACTACTACTAACAATACATTTCTAATTACTAATTACTAAACCGTCGAATCTACTAGGCTACTTTGAAATACCCTTTTTGCTACTTTCATATAGGCCTACTCAGTGAAACTTTTTGAGACGGTTAGTATTTTGGTTATGAGAAAGAGCAAATTCGTGTTTTACGATTTTGAACGGCCTTGGGTTGTCACGATATTTGTGAAGGATTTGCAGATATCTCTGGATTGCGATCATGGCTGTATATCTAACAATTGTATAAAAGAAAGGCTACCTTTTGAAAAGAGTTTGTTGTTCCGTCCTTAAAGGATCCGTCTTACCTATAATACTACGCAACCTAATTCCATAATCACTCCATATATTTCTGAACCCGGAGACCCCAATTTCGCACGGTACAAAACCACGCTGATTTTCTCACTTGCCGTGTTTTGCTACCTTCGATGTCTATCACGCTATCGACGGTTGTCTGCGAGAAGTTTTTCCATCTGAAAAACCGGTTATGTAAATTTGTTCACTGTTTTGGCTGTGAGTCAACCGGCCTCTGAAGAGGCTTAAAACAGCTAAAACCGTGGGTTATTTGTTGAAAGCTAGTAAATAGTGCGAGGAGGCCTTTAAAGAACATGGAGCACTACGTGAGTTGTTTTCCCAGCGTACGGCTATGAAGATATGCGTGCGGTTGAGGTCAAAAGGGCTCGAAAAATTCGATCGTATCAGAAGCAATACTGTGTTAGGACGGTCTAGAGACATCGTCGATTGTGCGAAATACAAACTTAGGGGAAAGAACGAATCGAGCAATTAAGAAAGAAAAAAATAATCAGTATCTAAATTACCGTATTGCACTCTCTTTAAAAGTAACTATAGAGGCTCAGCGGAAGTACACAGCTGAAATAAAACATTATTGCATTCAGTTGTTTAAGTAGCCTACCGGTTACTTTTTATTAGTTGTTCTGAATATTGATTAAAATCCTTTTTTTTTTCAGCCAACCCTTCAGACGACCATTTTGAAGGTATACGCCCGATGTCTTAGGCCGGATATCGAATATAAGACAGTGTCGATAAATCAGCAGACAACATGCCGAGAGGTCGTCCAGCTATTACTCAATAAAGTGAGGATGCGGCACAGGGATGCCAAACTCTTTTACCTTACCATGGAGGTCGGAGTCCGGAAAACAGGTAGGGAAGATTTTTTATTTAGGCTATTTTTTTCTATTATTTTCGTCTCATTTTATTTTTATTTGCCTGTGTATGTATCAGGCCCGTATCCAGGAATTATTTCGGGGGGGGGGGTGCCTGCTGGTTGTAAAAAAGTACAAAAACACAGATCAGGGGGAAAAAGTGTTCGATGAACTTCTGCGGAAGTTGATACGACTTCGTATGATCCTCCCTGGAGGCTGATACGGCTTCGTATGATCCTACCTGGAGGCTGATACGATATCGTATCAACATCCACAAAAGTGATTTATCATAATGTAACTTACCTGTGGGATACAGGAAGATATGCACCACATACCTGTTGGAGAAAAGTTATTAGGCGATATCCGCTACTTAAGCCTAACTCAGAGCAAAATAAAACTAAGCAGTAGCTCAAAGAGCGAAATACGTAAAGAGCGACACACGCTCAAAACACCACTAACGATGCATAACGTCCCTACTGAAACTCAATCAGGCTGAGGTTGATTCAGAAATATTTCGGCCCATCTTGATCAAGGTCCTCTTCGGGCTGAAGCTGGAAGCAAGAACTTGCAATGAAATCTCAGTTAACTGATCCGTTTATCCCCATAAAACACAGTGTTTAATTGCCTATTGGCAATAGCGTACAGAAATGCATACACGCGAAAAAACAACTACGCCTGACTATACCTATTACTTTTCGTTTGGGTTTGCTACTGCCTAAGCTAGTGTCTGTTACCTGAGCAAATATATATATATATATATATATATATATATATATACAAGGCCATATCCAGGGGGAGTGGGAGGTTAGGGGGTTGAACCCCCCCGAAACATAAAATAATCAGTTTTATAGGCTTTTCCCTCTGATCTATGTGTTTTGTGTACTTTTTTGTCCGACCAGTAAGCAACCCCTCCCCCCCCCCGAAAGGCAAAACTCCCCCGAAATAAACTCCTGGATACGGGCCTGTATATATACATATATATATAAATGTATATACAGGAGGGTTATCCAACCTCAGACAAGATTTCAAATATCCAATGAAGTCTTACCTGCAGAATAGTCTGTCTGGATTAAAAAGGAACCAGCAAATATGACAAACATACTAGATTGAAGCTAATTGAATGGTGTACATATTGGAAATATAAATATTGCTTCAATATTTCTAAATAAACATATTTTTCTTCTCAAACAAGATCACTTCACTCTAACCTTAGCTCGAATTTCTGGCCGTGACTTACAAAATGATGAAAAAGGTGGAGGTAACAAAGTCAGTAGCCAGAAAATCCCTTTTCAAAGCAGCTTCAAAACAAAGAAAAGGCACAGAAACTGAATATTTTTGGACACATGAATGTTGAAAAAGTCATATTTTGCCTCTTGACTGTCAGGACAGCATGTACATTTAATTTTAACATTCTCGCGGCAACATTCGAGGTAGTGTAAAAACGAGGTCAGGTACCCTTCCTGTAGGTATATAAGTAATAAGTAAGTAAGTTAATGATTTAGAACTTGCCATTTTGAAAAAGCGGAGTAAATGAAAGAAAAGAAATATATACTCTAATAGTATCTATTGTTGTGTTTTCTTTAGGTTTACATGGCCTTTGTGGCCGTTGATGAGTAAAAAAAACAAAAAACATTTTTGGCAAACTATGACATTTTTCACTGGGAGGGTGGGGTAAGGGGGCCATGTGTAGCCTAAACGCGTGTATTTATGACCAACTTTCTCAAATTGCATTTTCCAGCTGCAGGTACAAAACCTGCCTCCGCATATTGAAATTTTTAACTCGTTGAATTCGCGAGCACGCTCAAGCTCGACCGACTAAGTTGTTGTCCGACTGTAATTTGTGATTGTAAAGTCGTCAGAATTGCAGATTGCCATACCCGTAAGCACGAGTCTAATACCGTCAAATATGCAGTAAACTAAGGATGACATCGCAGACCCCGAAGATATCATTTTAAGTTATGGCCATAGCTAGAATTCAACCAGGGATCAAGTCGATTATTTATAATTTATAGAATATGTGTATTTTTGATTGCATGGAATGGTTAAATCAACTGAGCTTTTATCCTGGCGATATTTCGTACCTTCTTGGCAAGGTTCCTCTACAGGCTCAAGTCGGAAAAGGGAACCTGGGCTTCGTTTCACAGATAAAATTAGATAAACGTTATATCATGTCGAAGTACAAAATATATCATGATAAGCTCAGTTACCAGTTCAAAATCAAAATCGCCAGTATTTGCGAAGATACCGTTGCTTTCGAAGGAAAAGTTATGGTATGTGCTCGATCGCTTGCTGGACAATGAACATGCCGTAAGTTGTATTTGTTATTAGAAATGCTAAGCTTGGGGCCATCGTTTGTGTGACCCCTGGCCTTGCCATCCTTTGCCAGTTCGTCCTCTGCAGCGTGCTCTGCAGTATCCATTCAAATTGACTTCAGGCGTTGGAGGGAAAACAGAAACAGCTTTTGCTTTAAGAAGTCGGATACAGTTGTTTTCATGGTTCATGTTAAACAATTTTCTCTTTTTTTTTGCCTGCTTCACTTTTTGATTTTCACAGGGATATTGCTATGAAAAGTAGTAATTTCGCTCTATATTTCTTCTGATTTGGCCATAAAATACATTTTTCCGTTGCCGTGAGAAAATTCAGAGAGAGAAGTGAAAATTAGCCGCCCGTCAAAGCTAAGCGTGAGCGACTCTAATTGACTTACAGGGAGTTACTCAACGATAGCGTAGCCATCTTTAAGGTCTGACCGCCTTAAAATAAATTTCTTTGTTTTGATTACACGGCGTAGTGCGAAAGCATGATATAATTCGTGAACGACAACATGATTTAGCTTATCGTCTGCTGTCCGGGGTTCCTCGCATACTTTTCGGTTGCATTTGGGTGAGGTCTCATGCATGATGACGACGAAATTTTATTTTTGCACTAGACAAGAAAAAGGAAATAGAATAACACGAAAAAAAAAAAAAAAAAAAAAAAAAAAATTAAAAAGGGACCATTATGGTCTGAAAACATGGACAGAAACATGGAGGTCCTAGGGAATGGTCTGTCTGCTCTGCCCGAGCTCTTGAAGGACCCTCCCCTTCGTCAGGTCGGAATGATCATAAAGTTGGTCTCCGAGTATTCTCGTCACCCTAATTAATGAACAGGAGCATAGGGTATCCAGATGATGTTGGTCCTGACCTGAACAAACAGCTGAGAAGTACTGTAACCCGCCGCTGTTCTCCATAGTTCCCAAGCTGCGTTTTACGGTAATGGTTGCGTTTTCAGCTATTGGCGTGTTGGTCGCGAATCCTAACAGGATGCGCTGTCACTATTCTTAGTGGCCCGGTTTTACATAAGAGAACACAGAACAGGATTCGTTCCTCTCTCGAAGCCATTTGTGTTTGGTTTCGGCATTGAACAAGACCAAAGGTTTCGATGGGATCCCAAAAATTCAATATCTGATCCAGACAACAGGGTCTTGTCTTAGCCAGATCCAGTCTTCGCCAGACTCCTTGAACATTTTTACAATTAAAATTCAGAAACAGATTAAGGCAAAATAGCTAATCACCTGAGAAACCCAAGTTCAGATTTGGATTCAGCATGTGTGTTTACCCCTATCATATCTGTTTTGACGAAAACTTCCTGCCACTTCTGCTAATTTCCCGGTTCCGGCCGAACTCCAGAACTACTTGTCTGGCGAAAAAAGAAAGCTCAAACACGAAATCAGGGTATCTTCTTTCCCCAGTAATGAACATCTAATCAACTTCAAATAGAAATTTAGTTTATAACAAATTTTCCGATTCCAGCCGGATTCCGGTCGAACTATATGTCCGGGTAAAATATGATTGTCATACAGGGACTCAGCATCTCTTCTTACCCCTAAATCGCTTATCTAATCAACTAGAAATAAAACTTTGACTTCCAACAGTTTTCCGGTTTTGGCCGGATTCCAGACGAACTATACATGTCCGGGTAGAAACTTGTTTTCACATGTTCAGCATGTCTTCTTGCCCTAAATCGAACATCTAATCATCTCCAAATAAAACTTTTAATTTTGACAAACTTTCCGGTTTGGGCAGGATTCCGGTCGAAATACTTTTCCGTCGAGAAAATAGTTTTCACCATCGTCTTCAGCATGTCTTCCTACCTCTAAATCGAACATCTAATCAACTTCAAATAAAACTTTTACTTTCAACAAACTTTCCGGTTTGGGCCGAATTCCGGGCGAAATACTTGTCCGTCGAGAAAATAGTTTTCACCATCGTCTTCAGCATGTCTTCCTACCCCTAAATCGAACATCTAATCAATTTCAAATAAAACTTTTACTTTCAACAAACTTTCCGGTTTGGGCCGGATTCCGGGCGAAATACTTGTCCGTCGAGAAAATAATTTTCACCATCGTCTTCAGCATGTCTTCCTACCTCTAAATCGAACATCTAATCAATTTCAAATAAAACTTTTACTTTCAACAAACTTTCCGGTTTGGGCCGGATTCCGGGCGAAATACTTGTCCGTCGAGAAAATAATTTTCACCATCGTCTTCAGCATGTCTTCCTACCCCCAAATCGAACATCTAATCAACTTCAAATAAAACTTTTACTTTCAACAAACTTTCCGGTTTTGGCCGGATTCCGGGCGAACTACTTGTCCGATGACAAAATGGTTTTCACCATCGTGTTCAGCATGTCTTCTTGCCCCATAATCGACTATCACATTAGCTGTTTCAAAACATTTTGTTTGTCCCTTAATTTGAATCCCCTCCCCCACCCCTAAATGTAGAGCTACAAAGCCCATCTACGAACTTGACTGGTCCGACGACCCAACGAACCCTCACACCAAGTTTCATCAAAATATCTCATTCCCTTCGAGAGTTATCGTGCTTACAGACGGACGGACAGACGGACGGACGGACGGACGGACAACTTTTGCGATGTCATAGGTATCCCTCCACTTACGTTTTGGGATCCCAAAAACACGGGAGCTAAGAACGCTTGAGGCCACAGAAGAGGGATCGCATGTTAGGGTTCGCACTGTTATAAGGACTCCTGACGAACACGGTTTGAAAATAGCGAGAATCATTTTTATTTATTTTTTGTCTTAAATTTTGAATTTTTAAATTATAATGTTTTAAAGGTTTTTTAAATTTGTGTCATTGTTTGCAGTGTTTGATCTGCCTTCGCCATTTTCGTGTGTTGTTGTTTACAATTCGTTCCGATGGATTAGAGTTTGCTTTAGTGTTGGTCTGTTTTTGCGTATTTCTATAATCATTTATTTTATTATCATCAATTTTGGTGGATCTGTAAAACATAATAGTAATAATAATCAGAGTGTCTAAAGGGCTCATTCCTCAAAAGAGCTTGCAAGACATAAAGGGGGCGTAAAATCTTCCCAAAATCTCCAAAGACATGCAAGTACAGTGATATGTTGTTTTCAGGTTTTGGAGCCCTCTCCAACAGTTTCTTATCCTCTAGTAATTCAGATACCCCCAAGCACCCTTTTCCTTGTTTTCCACTTCTATTTCGTTCCCAGTAGCCTTGTCCGTTTACATTATTAGTGCTATACAGGCTAATTTATCGCTCATTAAACACTCATTAATGATGTTACTTCCCTAGTTTTAGCAATTTCGCCACTTAGCGGTCCAAACAGAAAATTGGTCTAGGGTGGGAAAAAGAATCTAGGCCCTTCACTTAAGATAATATGAAGACGGTTTCAGGCCAGACTACGGTTTCTGAGAGGGTAGGGGGAAGTTGGTGAAGACCTGCAGTTCATTATGTTTTGAAGCCAACATAGGGCTGGGTTTCCCCTGTTGATTAAAGGGTACACAAATCGCGATCAAATCTTATCGGATATCTATCTTTTATTTTAATATGTTTGAAATATACGTAATTCATTTATTGTACCGTCGGAAAGGTCTTCAAAGGTCTTCCCTGGTATATTGACATCGACCAAAGATAACGTTATTAAAATGGTGGTATGTGAGTGGAAATATGTAGTGGGATCATTATGTTTTCAATTAGTTAATATATTTGTATGTTGTGTATATAAAACTCTGTTATGACCCATTCGACGCTAAATAAACACTAATCTAAAAAAAAAATATATATATATCATACAGTTTTATGCTATTTCAAGTCTTTGCGCCTCCGTTTGCCGTAGCTAAAATAGACGACAGTCAACACGTGTCCTAAACCAACTCAGTAAATAATAAATAGTAGAACGGGCTAGTTTATTTCGTAGCGTACGGGGCCGATGTGACGCACAAGGTTGACGTTACTTCCAGCTCATGGCCGAACAAAATCTGGATGATAAAAACTCGCTTCTCGTTAATATTAGCCTTCTGTCTGTTGATACCGTTTTAGCTTTACTCACGAAAAAATAGCACAGTGTATATCTGTTTAACTCGCCAGTCTTAAAGACCGCCAAGCCCTGCTGTATTGTACCTGCCTTATTCTGTTTAACCTTCGATTGAACTGCGAAAATTGCATCTGACTTACTGACTTTACCCTGCGGGGACAATCAGAGGTAGCTATCCAGCCAAGTTCTTTTCGGGTAAGAAATAACGACCGTCAAGACCGAACCCTGTGTCGGCAAACTGAATAATGTGCCCCGAAGTACCCTCATTTTGAAACTGTCACAGTACTTGAGCGATTGTAAATATTTTGGGGGATTCGATGGTCAGAGTTAGCGCTTAAAGTGGGCTAAATTGATCCCTTTTGTGTCTGGATTACACCCGGCGAAAAATGTAGGCCTATGCGCGTGCTCCACCGCAAACGATTTGTTAGGCCTGTCCTCTAAGCACTACTTGTAATTATCGGTCTGTTGGGGCCTATTCACCGAATTCCCTGTGAGTACAGTACATAGTTAGGAAGAGCAAACATATAATAGTGCAGACTCCTTTCCTGGTTTAAGAGCTTGTCGATTTGTTATAATTCAGGGTCGTCAGTAACGAACGAACATTCCGAAAAATGCATTACCTCAATTATACCAAGTAGTTCAAACTAAACAGCTCTTTCACTTACCATTTTTTCTGTCCTCCTGTTAGAAATTATTACATAGTAATTAAGCTACACCTGAAGTTTAACTGAAAAGCCAGCTTGTTTTTGCATTTCAGATTATCTGAATTCACTTAGTTATTTTGACTCGGTTGATCGATTCAAGCAACCTCTTACACAATGTTAGTTAAGGAAATCCACCTCAATGGCTCATACCTATTCCAGCTACCTCCCCCCCCCCCAGATACGCCAAACCTATTTATTTGTTTTAAGTTTGAAAAAGGGGGAAAAGCTTGTGAAAGCTTTAAGTTTCCATGGTGAGAGTTCAGAATGTCAATTTCAGGGAATAGGACCTTAATGGTAAAGGCGGTGTTTTATAATTGGTTGGGGAGTCGTGTCTGGGATACGTTTTAAAAACATTTCTAGTCGTTAAATTGAGCTCATGTTTGTGTTAGCCGGCTATATTGTGAGGCATGGCACGTCTCCTTGAGACGGGGGGGGGGGGGCTTTTAAGGGAAGGTTCCTTAAGTTTGGAGGGTTTGAGATTCAGTTCAGTCTTAGCCTTGGATTGTCTTCCAGTTTTGGGGGGCTCTTGTTTGAAGTAGACCGCAGCCTCTACATAGTGTGTTCAGAAATTGCTCAGCAATGGTTTGTTTCTGTCAATGGTTAGAGGAGATCTACTGGACCATGGGTGTAACTAACGCTGAATGGTTCCCACACAGCTGTTTCGCATTTAGCTCTAGGTACTTGATGGCGAGAGCGACGAACCAGTGCAGAGAGTCCTTAAAGGACGCCTCACACTATTTACTTTTCAACTTACAGTATTTTAAAATATTTGAATAGTTTAAAATTAGGCTGTGCTTCAACAAATAACCCACGGTTTTGGCTGTTTTAAGCATTTTCGGAGACCCGTTGACTTATAGCGAAAACAGGGAAATAATTTACATTCGCAGACAACCTTCGACAGCGTGATACACATCGAAGGTAGCAAAACACGGCACGTGAGGAAATCAGCGTGGTTTTGTTAGAGGGGTTAGAATGTACCGTACTGCACGAGTTTGGGGTCTTCGGGTTTAGAAATATTTGGAGTGATTATGGAAGTAAGTTGCGTTAGTATAATAGGTAAGACGAGCCCTTTAAGCAAAGATTTGGACTGCGCTTCCTGGGGATTGGTGTTAGCGTCTTGACTTTGGGATATAACGCTTTAAGCAAGGAGGTAACTGTTTTATGGCACTTCGACTAAGGGGCCATATAGCGATCGGAATGTCTATTCGTCTATCGCTCTGTCTAACTTTTTCTAGTTTGGGCACTTCCACATAAGCTAGAACAATGACAATTGGCATGCAAAGGACCTAAACCAGTGCTCTGGAAAAACTTCCTTTCCCAGATCCGATCACCCGTGGAGAGAAGGCGAATCTGGGATTCTTCTTTGAATTGCCCGATTGGGGATAGGCTTTGAGTAAACCTTTCTATAAGAAGAAATGGAGTGACCTTATTTATATGACGCAAAATAAGTGATTTTTGTTACTAGGCGTTCCAGTACGGACGTTATTAGTCCTGGATGACGAATCGAGACCAGCGGTTCTACAGTCATGTCATCCAAGGGGAAATTCCAGGTATTAATTATTTTTATTTATATCCATCAGTTTCTGATCCCTGAGGTCACCGCCTTCCCTAATTTGCTGATTTTCGTTTTGATTGTAATGCGGAAAAAAGTATATGAAGATTTAGTGACGGATCGATACTATTTCAAGCGTCGTGCATTTTAGTCCGCTAGTTTTGCTTCCTTTCTATTACAAACACACACGGATCTCGGATAGCATAATCTCTTTTGTCTTTTCTTATCTTTGTGTCTTTCCATTTTGGTGGGATAGAAGCTTCTCTTACTATTGACGCCAAATGGAATCAAAGTGCATCAGAAATATTCGATACGCTAGGTCTAGATTTACTTATTTGTTAAGTTTGTAAACCATCATTAAATTCACGCAAGCTTCGAGTGGATGGAGTAGATATAAGAGAAGAAAAGAAAAGTACTACGGACTTCCAAAAACTAGTCGACATCAGACGCGAAACCTTCAAGGACCCCTCTTACCTGCATTACTGATTCGGTCTACGTCTCTAATTCCATTCATTCTTGGATTTGTTCTGTTTGGCTCTTTTCGAAGCTGATCAGGCTCCCGCTTGTTGCATCTGAGCAGCTGATTGGTTAAAAATACAGGTTATGCAAGTTTGTTCGTGTTTCTCGTCACCGCCAAGGTGTAGGAACCTGGCCAAGTTTAGAAAATTAGGAGTTTTAGAACATTTGGAACACTGGGATAGAAACTTTCCTATTAAAGGACCTCTCTCATCACTGCTCTTTAACTTCTAGTATTTTAAAATAGTTGAATACTTTTTTACAGCTAGGCTCTGCTTTCAACAAATTGCCAACGACTTTGGCTGTTTTAAGCCTTTTTCCAGGCCTGTAGACTTCTAGCGGCAACAGGGAGCAATTTACATAACCGGTTTTTGGGATCCCAAAACGTAAGTGGAGGGATACCTATGACATCGCAAAAATGTCCGTCTGTCCGTCTGTCTGTGAGCACGATAACTCTCGAAGGGAATGGGATATTGTGATGAAACTTGGTGTGAGGATTCATTGGGTCAAGGGTAAGGTCAAGTTCGTAGATGGGCTATGTAGCTCTACATTTAGGGGTGGGGGAGGGGGTTCAAACTAAGGGACAAACAAAATATTTTTAAACAGCTAATGTGGTAGTCGATTATGGGGTAAGAAGACATGCTGAGCACGATAGTGAAAACCGTTTCATCGCTGGACAAGTAGTTCGTCCGGAATGTTTAAAGTAAAAGATTTATTTGAAATTGACTAAATGGTAGATCCAGAGGTAAGAAGACATTCTGAACACGGTGGTGAAAGCGATTTTCTCGCCGAACAACTAGTTCGTCCGGTGAAAACCGGAAGATTTGTTAGAAGCAAAAGTTCGGTTAGATGACAGATTGAGGGATAAGAAGAGAGGCTGAGTCTGTATATGACAAACATATTTTACTCGGACATATAATTAGTCCGGAGTCCGGTTGTAACCGGAATTTTTTTTTAAGTCAAACTTTTCTTCAAAGTTGATTAGATGTTCCTTATAGTATAGATGTACATTATAATTTAAGGAAATACGCTGATTTGTTTCTGAATTTTCTTTTTTGCTAGGCTTTCTGGCGAAACTGGAAACTTGGCAGAAGTAAAGCATGAAGTCTCGGTCAGTATCGTCAAAATAGATATGGCCTATAGAGGTATATCTGAACTTGGTTTTCTCTGATGATTAGCCTGGCAAAGACTGAATCTGGCGAAGAGAAGACCCAATTGTCTGAATCAAATATTAGATTTTTGGGATTCCATCGACACCTTTGGTCTTGTTCTGATGGAAAACTTCTCGGAAATAACTTCGACAACATGATACACATCGAAGTTAGCAAAGCACGGCAAGTGAGAAAGTCAGTAAGGTTTTGTTAGGTGGGCTACAGTGTAGCGTGTGAAATTCGGGTTTCCGGGTTTACGAATGGATTGAGCGATTGCAGAAGTAGGTTGCATTAGTATTACAAGTAAGACAGGTCCTTTAAGAATTGTGCGTTAAAGAGACGACGCACTCAGAAAATACCCCTTTCCAGACATCTGGAACTACAGTTCTGGTGACAGGTTTTAGCAAATAGATGTTTCGCTAGTTGCTGTATCGTATAACGCTAGAAACTTTGGGTTTAACCCTATCCGGAAAGCGAGTTTCCGAAAGCGACATTAATTTGTTGTTTGTTGTTTCAGATTTGCCCTGCAAATGAGAAGGGGAGGCCTGGTGAAGATCCATGACGGTGCATTAAATGAGGGGGTAAGTGATCACTAGGATTGGGAGTTAAATTTACAAGCGTCAACAAGTCAAGCTAGGCCAACCATGGTTAACGAAACGTTGCTATATTTTCTGAACAATTTTGTGTAGGCGCGTACCCAGGAATTTTTTTTTTTGGGGGGGAGGGGGTGCCTTTCGGGGGGGGGGGTTTGCCTGCAGATCGGACAAAAAAGTGCAAAAAGACATAGATCAGAGGGAAAAGCCTGTAAAAATGATAATTTTTGTATATTTCGGGGGGGGGGGGGGAAGGGTTCAACCCCCCCCCCCCCCCCAAAAAAAAAAAGAAGAGAAAACAACGAATGGGTTCGAAAAAATATTGGCTGACAAATCTGTTTAGTTCTAACATATATTCAAATAATGTATACAACGGATACGTCAGCTATGATGCTTCATCAGCGATATTTCGGACCTTCTTGGCAAGGGTCCTCGTCAGGCTGTACCCTTACCAAGAAGGGCCGAAATATCGCTGATGAAGCATCGTAGCTGACTTCTCCGTTGTATACATTATTTGAATATATGTTTCAAAGTCAGCTTGGGCTCAAGGAATATTTAGTTCTAACATTTTTTGGATGCCCTTTTTCAAACCCTCTTCTGTAGCCTATGTTAAACAATCGTGGTTCCTACTATTTCATTTAAGACTACCTGAAAAACCTCTATTTAGTTTCAACTAATTTTTTTTCGATTTCTCTTCGAAAATTTATTTCCGTCAAATACGAATGGCAGTCGCGTTGGACTAAAGGAATTTGTAGTTATAACCTTTTGTCCTTTCGACTACTCTTTCTTAAACCCTCTTTCTGTCGGTGATACAAGCCTGGGCCCTGCTCTTACCATAAAAAAAAGATTATTCATAAATCTCTTTTATTTTTAACTACTGCGTTTTTATTTTTTTCACTGACAATGAAGCGCACTTGAAACACTGCCCTTGGCATACAGATAAAGTATGAAATTGACGTAGAATGCCACCTCTCCAGACGTTTGCATGTTTTGCAAATAAAAAGACAGACCTCCTCGGCTCCCATTAATTCGTCACATCCTTGCAATTCGCAACCACACACTGTGGCCCCATTCCGACTCTGCTATTGTGTTAGCCAGAAAACTCACACGCAAGTTGCGGTCAAATAAAACATTACAAAATGTCGCAAATTTGCGTCGAACTTTCTCAGCTCAGTTCATGGGCTTTCGTCACATTTATATTATGACAATCCTTTTTATACAAATGTAATTCATTTCAAGGTTTGAGATGAAGATTCCCAGGTAATTTAGAATACTTCTCATACCCAAGATGGAAATCTTCTCAGGTCCTTCAGCGTTGACATGCCTTAACTGCTTGGGCTTTCATCGGTTGTCTTATCGGCGTGGATGATCTTGAATCCCGGTGCCTAAAGTCGGATTACCATAGTTTGTATCTGTCAGGTTCTCTTTTGGCTTAGTAGCAGCCTGTATTTCAATGGTTACTCGTGCGTTTAATACAAATAAGAAGGATAATTTTATTTGTTACGCAACAACGAGCAAAAGGCATAGGCGAAATAAAAGAAAACGACATAGTAATTCCAAGATCATTAAATCTTACGGAGCTACTGACATTTTGTCACGGCTGCAAGAATTGTACATTAACCTAGTCTACGTCTGTTGCTGCATCACCGACTGATTAGACTTTTCTGATTGATAGTTGGATGCCTGTTGTATCTTTCGTATGATATTCTTCTGTTATCTGTTATTCTTTTGTTCTTTTCTTTTTTCTACTTATCTTTACTCCACTTTTGTTGTAAAACGTTTTGTGGGTTATAAATATAGCCTACATCTTACTTACAGGAAGAGAAGACTAGAATAAATTGAAAGATACAAAGTTTTTCTTTAATTTTCTTAGTTGAATAATTTTTTGTATTACATAAACTAACTTTTCTAAACTAAACTACGCTAACAAACCTTTAAAAAAAAATATTATTACTCTTTACACATGTAGCCGGTACGTCTGACCGCAGGAAAGCCCGAAGCGGCCTAGGTGGTCAGCCAAACAAATCTTTACTTTCAATTAATCTGTACATACTTTTTCAAAAAATGGAAGAAAAACTGAAAGATAAGAAGAGGAAAAAAAAAGAAAAGAAGGAAGAACAAAAATTGAAAGGAAAGCAATAACTCGGAAACCATGCTGTTGTTCCAAAACCACCCAATCAATGAAGCAATTAATATAGAAACTCTCTAGACACTACAGCAACACTACCTATCCACACAACCAACCTATTGTGGAAGAATGATCTTATATGGACGTTCGACATTGTCGTTAGATCGTTGTAGGCTATAAAATGTCCTACGTCTGTTGTGGGCTCAGTAATTTTATACATCTCGAGTGAAAAATCTGAAATGAAAATTCGTTTTTGAAACAAATTTTATGGGGCTACTGCCCTTGCTGCCCCACCGTCGGAGCACTATGCCGAAAAAGTGATGATTTGTAATTGGCTGGGCTTGTTCTCGAATACAATTCCGTGTACCTGCCGTCTTTAACCAGGCCTTCCTGATTTGTCCTGTGGAATTCCAGAATGACTTGCCTACCGCCTAAATTGGGGCACGTAATCCCACGATCAAACCGGGAATCACATTCGCTACGACTATCACGACTGAATAGGCCCAAGGAAAATGTGGGTATTTAATTTAATAGTCGTCAGTAGCTAATGAAACGTGACTTTGGTCTCCTGTTGATAGTAGTTATAGTTAGGACGTGAGTTGAGAGTAGAGGAGATTTAGCAGACAATGATAAAGTCATTAGGTTAGTAAGACCGCTCTGGATTCCTCCTAGTAGGCGGATGTCAGCGAATATCTCAAAAGTTTCTTGGTATGTACTCCTGAAACCGAATCTTATAGGTTACGTGAATGCAGTCCTAATGGTGTTGGGCCATTGTTAGGTGTTATCTTTAATATTTATCAAATCGTCCTTCAGGGCATCTGCTCTACCGCGAGCGCTTCCAGTTTATGTTACTACATTACGTGTGTTCCAACAGTTTGTTCCATCTCCTACATTGTTTACCGTCGTGGTGTAGCGCTACCGAAATGAATGAATGAATATCGTTATTTACCCACTTCTATAAAATAGAAATAGTGGAGTACATAAAGAAAAGAAAGAAACACAAGAGCTACGAGCTCATATGGCACTTGTTACGAGTAGGCAGTACAAGAAAGTAGATGAGAACGTGATAAAATACACCCGCCATCCAAAAATGCGGTTTGGAAATAGAAGTAGGATAGTTTGCTTCACTCACTTCTAAGCAGTTTCGGCATCGTCTCGATTATCAAATGCACATGACTGTTCAAACTTCCAAGTTTCAGCCTAATAAATCCACTAGTTTGATCCCTAGACGTGCTACAATATTTCCGGTACTCCCTCCATCTCCCCCTACCGTGGCCGAATCTGGTTCGGACTAAAAAATGGATCATCTAACGTATCTTCTTTTATACCACCGCTAAAGTTTCGGTCGAGTCTGAGCATTTTTGGAAAATTCTGGTACCCCCTCCCCCGACCAACGTTGTCGGATCCGGATCCTTGCCCAAAATATGTCAAATAGGGTATATGCTCTCTCTAAGTTCTATGTTTCATTTAAACTGATGCACTCGTTTGACTCCTATGCGAGCCTCAAAGTTTCCGGCAATCTCCCTCCAATTCCCGCCACTGTGGCCGAACAGGACTTGAAAACATAAACGTCATATCTCCTAATTCCCTCTTCCTGTCCATCAAGTTTCACTGAAATTGGAGCATAGCCTATCTGCAAGTTTCCAGTACCCCCCCCCCCCCCCCCTACCTTGGCCGCATCCGGCCCGGACGCCAAAGAACAAATCTAGGCCGCATAAACTCGGCACTTTCGAACTTGCATCTCATTCGGGCCATTCGTTTGGTTTTTGTGCATGTCAAAAGTCCCCCCCCCCCCCAATTCCCCCAACCGTGGTCGCATTTGTTCGAACGCGTCTTTTACATGTCGAGGCCATCGATTCTTATCACCCATTTGTTTGACCCTAGTTGGTCGTGTCCTAGTTTAAATAAATAAGTCAATTAAGTCGGGTCGCCAATATGCCTGCAAAGTTTCATTGTCTTAGTACTTCTGGAACTATTCTAACCCCCGACTACCGGTATTCCAGGAAACCCCCTCTACCCCCCCCCCCCCCACAGAGCCCCGAAACCATCTGGCTCCGTCAAATTCGGATCTAGGCCTAATGCTTGTTCTCTCCATTAAATTCCGTCCCAATCCCTCTGCTTTAAGCGTTTCTTGAGTTTTCGGGTCCCCCCCCCCATCCCCACAGGTATAACCCGACCCGACCCGGACTTAACAATGATCATCCGAGGCGATAGCTCTTTCCACCATACAAGTTTCATTCAAATCCGATCACCCGTTCAAAAGTTATACACGCCACTAGATTCCGGACTCCCCATCCATCCACTCCCCCCACTATGGTCGGATCGGGGAAACGGCTGTTCTCAAGTGAACCTGTTCGGGTCCCTGACATACCTGCAAAGTTTCATCGCCCTAGCACATCAGGAAGTATGCCGAACTCGCGGGATCGCTAGAAATCCGGCCCCTCCCCCAACTTCCCCAGAGTGCCCGGATCTGGTCCGCTTATATCAATGACGTATCTAGGACTTGTGCTTGTTCTTCCACCAAGTTTCATCCCGATCCCTCCACTCTAAGCGTTTCTCAAGATTTCCGGTTCCCTCCTCCAACTCCCCCCAGTGTCATCGGATCCGGTCCGGATTTATAGTGGGACGTCTGAAACACGAGGTCATCCTAAATATAAAATTTCATCAAGATCCGATCACCCGTTCAAAAGTTATACACGCCACTAGATTCCGGACTCTCCATCCATCCACTCCCCCCCAGTATGGTCGGATTGGAGAAACGGCTGTTCTCAAGTGAACCTGTTCGGGTCCCTGACATATATGCCAAGTTTCATCGCCCTAGCACATAAGGAAGTATGCCGAACTCGCGGGATCGCTAGAAATCCGGACCCCCCCTCCAACTCCCCCAGAGTGCCCGGATCTCGTCCGCTTATATCAATGACGTATCTAGGACTTGTGCTTGTTCTTCCCACCAAGTTTCATCCCGATCCCTCCACTCTAAGCGTTTCTCAAGATTTCCGGTTCCCTCCTCCAACTCCCCCCAGTGTCATCGGATCCGGTCCGGATTTATAGTGAGACGTCTGAGACACGAGGTCATCCTAAATATAAAATTTCATCAAGATCCGATGACTCGTTCGCAAGATAAAAATACCACACATTTTGGCTTCCCCCTCCCTCCACTTCCCCTCCCAGATGGTCGGATCGGGGAAATGACTATTTCCCATTTAATCTGGTCGGGTTCCTGACGTGCCTGCCAATTTTCAGCGTCCCAGCACATCAGGAAGCACCAAACTCGTGGGATCACTAAAAATTCGTACTTCTCCCCCCCCCCCCAACTCCCTCAAAGTGAGCGGATCCGTTCCGGTTATATCCATCACGTATCTAGGACTTCTGCTTGTTCTTTCCACCAAGTTTCATCCGGATTCCTTCACTCTAAGTGTTTTCCAAGATTTCCGGTTTCCCCCTCCAGTGTCCCCGGATTCGGTCTGGATTTAAAATGGAGGGTCTGAGACACAAAGTCCTTCCATATATCAAGTTTCATTAAGATCCGATCACCCGTTCGTAAGCTAAAAATATTTCATTTTTCCTATTTTTTCCCGATTCCCCCTCCGTCCACTCCCCTCCAGATGGTCGGATCGAGGAAGCGACAATTTCTAATTTAATCTGGTCCAGTTCCTGATATGCCTGCCAAGTTTCATTGTGCTAGCTTATCTGGAAGTGCCCGAACTAGCAAAATCGGGACCGACAGACCGACAGACCGACTGACGGACAGAAATTACAATCGCTATATGGCACTTGAGTAAGCTCAAGTGCCATAACAACGCGATCTAGCCATGATCTTAGAGAAGACGCGCTAATCCACAAAACAGGTCTTGTCAGTTTGAATGACGTGATGTTTTGTGATGCTACATTTCCTGATTTTGTGGAGGTAGTTTGCAGTGGGATCTATTAGACTCTGAGTTGTAAATAATTACTTCGGAAATGGTCTAAGATCAATTCCGATCTTTTTGGTTTCCCAGGTGGATAGTTGATATTCGTTATGTTACTTTTATTGTTTTTGTTTGTATTCTTGAAAAGGGCTAGTCAGTATGAATTTTTTTTCCGGATTAAAGAGCGGATTTTGTCTAGCTCCTAAATCGAGACTGTTCATGGTGGAATGGCGATAGGCTATATATTTTTTGGAGGGGAGGGGGGGGGCTAACTGTCCGGTCTTCTTCTTATATTTATATCTTTTGATCAGGCAATAAAGAACATTTGTTCATTAAGTTCATTGTTTTTTCTTCTGTTTTTTTAGCGCACAAAAAACGGGGGTCTCGAAAGTAAACAGGAAAGTTTGTTACAATCTAATCGAGGGACCTGGGACTTTTACTTTGTTGTCATACGTACCACATTGGAAGGGAATCCCATTTGGAAGTAGGAGATCTTTCTGTTGGAGTTATATTTCCACTGTCAAGAAATTCACAGTATCCATCATCCCGTGTTGTTCATTATTACCACATTCACGTTTTTATTATTTTATTTTAGATTCAGTATCAGAAATCTCGCCAGATATTCTAGATTCTGACCACGAAAGGAATTTTTTTTTTATGCAGTTCGTGATTTTAGGTAGTAATCAGACGGCTTTTCCTGTATCCGTTCATTTGTTTCAGACCCGAGCAATGGCCAACAGGGACCTTCGAAAATTCGTCCGCTCTTGTAGGCCTAATAATATTCTAAATAATGCGCTGGCCTTACCCAGGCTTCTTATTTCCATTTTAACCAATTAGAAACGGATCTGTGGTTTCCCTTGCCGATATTCTCTCTAATCCTATTGGATTTTCTAAGTACGAGCCCGTGTTCTGTAATCCCAGTTCGGTGACTGGGACCAACAGACAGGGGAATTCCTTAGCACTGAAAATCCCTTTCAGAAATTACCATCAGGTTATAATTTCTGTCCTCCATACTCTGAGAAAAGGTTTCATTGAAAAACATAGAACATACACTGTAAAAAGTTTCTCGAGTACTAAGGATTAAAGTTAACTGCAGTAGTTGCTACTAGGATTAATCATATCTCTACTGGGATAAGATTAATCCGAATTAGAGATAATTATATCTCATTAGAGACAGGATTAATCCCAGTAGCGAATACTGCAAGATTATTTTTTTTATAGTGTATTCTTGATTCACAGTGGACCAGATCTGACCACCCCTGAAGCCAAATTTGGTTATCATGACAATGAAACAAGACAGATTCGTTATGCCCGGCGTCCAAAAACTTCTTTAAAGCACACATCGCATTATTTACTGTTTATGTTTCAATATTCAAAACTATTTGAAAATTTATAAGTACACTGTCAGAATAACACAAGGATGCCCGTCTCAACAGACAACACTTGGGATGTAATCTGTTGCCGCAACAAACGTTGTGAATTAAATGTTATGCATAACAAGCATTGCCAGGAAGAACCGAAAAATCGCCTAAAAAGCATCGGATGAATTTTCCGATAGTATGACGACAAACAAAACAGTCAGCAGATGCTTTTTTGGCAGAGTTTTGTCTGTTGACACCGTGCATCTTGCGTTTCCTATTATGAAACTTCTGACAGCTTAGGCCCTGTTTTTCACTTATCCACGGCTTAGGCTGTTTTAAGCATTTTCCCACTTCCATTGACTTCTAGCAAAAACTCGGAAAAATTCAGATAACCGGTTTTACGCATCACTAGCATGATACGAAAACACTCATCGGGAGCATAATGCGCGTGGAAAATAGTGAATCGTTGCGAGTGCAAAGATTAGTGAGGTATCGCTAGCAGGCGTAGAATGAAAATTTGAAATTTGAGTCTCTCAGCTTAATAATTAATGATTGCATTTATGCAAGTAAAGTAATTTATTTGTAACCCGCCATTTTGAAAAAGCTTTCAAATAAGACACTTAGAGCGTGTTCCACCCTTCTAACAATAGTTACTATTAGTTACTATTTCCGTTCCATCCTCACGAAAGGTTACTACGCTGACAGTTCCAGCCTTGTCGGAATAGTAACTAACAGTTACTTTTTGCTTACCATGCTCGGGAGCGTAGTAAGCGTAGTAACTACGCATCTCTGCAACGTGATTGGTCGGATTCGCCCCTGGCGTGAGATCCTGCTGGAAAATAGAAAAATCGTTCCAGCCTTGACGGCAAAAAGCCAGAATTCGTGACGTCATGCGTAGTAACTACGGTAAGTAGGATAGAACACGCTCTTAAACACGCAGAAAAGACAGAGAATACTAGATTAAGGAAAATAATAGATGACTCCCTGTCATCAAATCTATCAGTAAAAACATTTATGTTCAGTTAAATGTAAAAACATTCCATATCATGTGCGTTGATTATGGAGAAAAAGAATGGCGGAATAGCATAGGTTCTCATCTAATTCGTCACGAGAAATTGTAGTAGGAGGCAGGGCCGTATCCAGGGGGGGGGGGGGGGGGGGGTGAACCCCGAAACATACAAAAATAATCAATTTTTATAGGCTTTTCCCTCTGATCTATGTCTACTGGCAGGCACCCCCCCCCCCCCCCCGAAATAAATTCCCGGGTCTGGTAGTAGGCCTAATAGTATATATTTTTAACCCGCCAGTTGGATGCAGAGGAGCTGTAACACACAGAAGATAAGGCACAAATAAAAACACCAACAAAAACAAAATAACTGAACATGTTTACATTATTAAACATAGTTTAAACATAATGACACACAGATTTGACCTATGTTCCATACATGGAATAAAATGAGTCGTGTTTAGTCGGAAACCTTTTCTAAGGTGGCATCTCCATCACTTTCTCTTGTGTTATTTGTTACTTAATTATGCTTTGTCTTGCAGTCCAAATACAAGAGCCTTCTCATATCAGAGCGTACAACAGTTGAAGACTCAATCCAGCTTTTATTGAATATAAATAGTTCAAAAGAAAGACCGGAGCGGTATGTCTTATATGAGGTAAGTTCTGTTGCCATGTTCAAATTTGTCCTGCTGATATGCATAGGTAACCATGTGTGTAGCTAGCAACGTATATTAACATCCTGTTCCTGGTCAGTGTGTAGGATTTGTTCATTGGCGGTCTTTTTGAGATGATGTATGATGTGATTGAGAAGGAAAATTTGTAATTGAGCAACGTAAGGTATTTACCAGAATAGTAGCAATAAACATCAGTTATGATGAAACCGTCGCCGTTGTGTAAACTTCCTCTCAGTAGTTAAGTAGAAAAAAAACATCAGTTATGATGAAACGGTTGCTATTGTGTAAACGTCCTCTCAGTAGCTAAATTTTGGGATAATCGGCCTTGATTCTTGAAATTAGCTCGAGCATCTTGGTGTAGATCCAAATTATCTGTTCATCAAACCGAAGATTTCCTTTGATTTTGTATAAATGTTGTTCTTAAAGCACAACTCCTACTAAAAATGATTTTTCACTATGAAATGAACCAGAAAAAACTTTCTCGAAAATACCATAGTTTCCGTCTGAACACCGATTTTCTTGTTAGCGCTTGATGACTCTGCATAGCCTTCCTGCTCACCGACGCCGCGACGTGGCGCAAAACATTTGAAAACTGAACGGGCCATGGATAAAGAAAGTACGAAAAATAAGCAAATAAATATAGTCATAAACAGAAGATTTTCATATCATTGTGTGTGCACGAGTTGTAAGCGGACGTTGAAGATTCTGGCAAACTTTGCGTTGTGTAACGGGCAAAACTCGGCACGGCCGAAAAGGCACTAAAAAATCGTAGGTACAAAACGAAACGATTTGGAAAGATGGGGATTTCAAAAGCTTATAATTCCATAAGAGAGCTGGTATGTTATAAAAGGCAGAACAAGCAAGAGGGGCCTTTAAGATGTAAAAACGTGACAAAAAGCACGAAATAACGTTAATTCTTAATCAAATTCTTTACTCCGTGTTCTTCCGCCTTTAAAAAAACCTACTGTCCAACCCGGACATAAAAGTTGTATTCCACCCTACATACCGTTGTTACTACGCATGACGTCACGGCACCTGTCTTGTTGGCGTCAAGGTTGGAATTTTTCTATTTTCGTCAAAATATTGTGCGACGGGCTAATCGCGCCAGTCACGTCACAGAGATCGTAGTTATGCGCTTACTGCGCTCCGGACTGTGGTAAGCAAATAGTTACTATTTCGAGTAGGTTGGAACGATCAGCGCAGGATCAGCGTAGTAATTTGTCCCGAGGTTGGAACGAAAATAGTAACTTATAGTTACCAGAAGCGGAACACGGTAAAAATGGCTACATCAGCGATGAGGTTGACATGGATAATCCCTCTGTGACTGCTAAAATACACGAAGAACATGAAAGATAGTTGTAGCCTACTAGCCATGGAGGCTGATATTCAGATTTAGCTAGTTCAGTTATCTTTTTAGCTGTTCTGTATTTCCTTCCTTTTGTTTACCCTATGAGCGTGTTCCACCCTTCTAAGAATAGTAACTATTAGTTATTCTTTTCGTTCCAACCTCGTAAAAAGTTACTACGCTGACCGTTTCAACCTTCTCGAAATAGTAACTATTTGCTTACCATGCTCGGGAGCGTAGTAACGACGCATCTCTCTGAAACTTGATTGGTCGGATTCGCCCGTGGCTTGATATTTGCTGGAAAATAGAAAAATCATTCCAGCCTTGACAGCGAAAAGCCAGAATTCGTGACGTCATGCGTAGTAGCTACGGTAAGTAGGGTGGAACACGCTCTATATGGATGACACATGACATCAGTTAGTTCTTTTGTCTTTTTTCTAAACCACCTCTCTTGGATTTCTCTCCAAATATCAATCAGAAAGTGATTACTGCAGCCATTATAAGAGTTAGGCATAAACACCAGAAATGCAGCCTGTTTTGTTTCTTATTTATTCCAGTTGCTCAGTCATTTGGGCCCAGTGGAGAAAGCAGTTGTTCAGGCGTAATTTTGTTTATTAAATTGATGGTGATTGATCGTGAATTCGCGCCAAAAAATACTTCCGATCGGGCCGACTAACTTTTTCATTGTTGGTGATGGGTGTTGTCGCCGTCATGTTTAGCGACATTTCCAATGGAAAGCTGCATTTAGGTTAGGTAATCATAAAATGGTGTTTAGTACTAAAATGGAATAATGTATATGCACTTAACATAACAAGGCAATCGGGAGAAAGGTATGTTGCTACCGCGACTGCCACGAAGAAAAGATTATATCGGAGTTTTGCAGCTATCCTCAGCGGTATGGTTGTCGTAACCTACTGCGAGCATGTAAATCAGACTCGGTGGGGGCTTTCGTTCTTTGTTTTTGCACAAAAAAAAAGCCTGCCGTTCGTGACTATTCTGCCTCAGTTTGATATTACCTCAATTGCAGCTTGGTGTGAAATAAGGGCCTTCCATCCTGTTGAACACTCTTCGTGATGATTGTTGCATGTCCGATTGGTTAGTTTCTGGCGGAAGTTTCTGGTGCTTCCCAGTCAAACTTCCATGGGCTGTCCCTCCACTCGGTGTCTCGACGGCGTTTGAGGACATTTGTTGACTCTGCAGCAACTTTGTCCTCCTTAACGGACACGTCGTACTTATGATAGTAATTCATTCTACTTCAATAGTATTTCCATCCATTCTCGTTCCCGAGATTCTACACTTCATATGTGTATCCTGGCTCCTCTATTAGCATTACACTGATTATCACACTTGCCACATTTCTTCTTTTTACGTGACATATCAGGCTCCCGATTACTGTTTCCGAGCTTATTGGTTCGAAGACAAGTTATTCAAATTTTGCCAAGGTTTTCATTCAAGGCAAGGGACATGGAAAGATCCTAGTGTAATATCCTAGAAGCCTAGCTGAGTTTTCAAATGATCAACTGTCTCAGAACATCTTAAGTTGCGTTTCAGGCTCGCGATTGTCAACCCGTGTTCGTCACAAGTCGTTTTACGGAGCGCATCCAGTGCGCATCCTAACACGGGTTCCGTGTTCTGTGGCTTCAAGCGTGTTTAGTTCCCGTGTTTCTTTCGAGTTCAACACCGAATCCAAACACAAACGGACTCGGTAGAGTATCAATCCTGTGCCGTGTTCTCTTATGCAAAACACCGGCGCTGAAAACGGGTGACAGAGCAACGCGTTAGGATTCGAGTTCAACACCCTAATTGCCGAAAACGCAACTTTAGCAGAAACATTATGTAGTGCGAGGCGTGCTTTAACGTTGCTCCATAGGTTCACTATCCGGCTTCGGATCCGGCTCGAGAAGATCTTCTGTAAAGACCGTAAGGTGCGTTTTTTCTGATGTAGTTTCGTTGTAGTTTCACTCCCGATGAACAATTTATCTCAGAATAGTAGTATGAAGTTGTACGAAAAAGTAGCATGTAGTACTAACTGATGCTACTACATGCTTCTACTTCAAGGCTATCGTTTTATTGCATTCTACTGCATGCTACTATTAGCAAGACTGGATGCTACTACGGTAAGACAGGATGCTACTAGATACTACTGCTTAAGATTGGACCAGTCTGAGGCACGTTAAATGATAGTATTCTTGACTATTACATAGTATTACATGCAACTTTTTCGGATAACTATGATACAACTACGCAGGCTACACTTTTTTCATCGGGCTGTAGTTTGACATACTTTTGTTTCAGTTATGAAAGTACAGTATGTGTAATGGACAAATAAAAGGTGCACTTTCATAACTGAAGCAAAAGTACGTCAAACTGCAGTGAATGAATTAATGAATGAATTTATGACGCACTGCCCAAGGGCGTAAGTGCAGTAAAAAAGGATAAAGAAATATAAAATAATCGCAAAAAACTCAATAAATATTTTCCATAAAGGTTCACTAATTTAGAATCACGTTGATGGGGTCGTGGACAGGTAATTTTCCAATCGGAGAACACAAATTAGAGGAGTGAAACTACATAAAAAACCGCACCTTTAGAATACTTTCTCTCTTTCCAGGCATGCAACGTAACAGCTTTTGAGCGACCTTTACATCTGGACGACTGCGTACTGGCAGTTCAAGCTACATGGCCAGAGTCAAACGTGTATTCCTTCGTACTGCGGCGGGCAGATGACATCCCCTCAACAGCCAGGCTGCGAGTAACGGTAATTATTCAAATTCACTTCATGCTTCCACAAATTCTTCACTGCGAAAAATATTATATGAAAATGTCAATAAAAATTCAGAACATACAAGTACATAATATACTATTACTCTACGTAACTTTCGTGCAATATACAATTTTGGTTTCTTAATTTCGTCCATAATAAAGAATTGCTAATATTATATACAATTTATTTATGTTGCAATAACTTGATGATAATAACAACAACTTGATGCATTTGATGTGAGAAGTCAGGTCCAAATCCCGTCGTCCAACAACCCTATGCTGATTTCTGAGTACAAAGAAAGAAAATGGGATTAGTTTAGATACAAGGGACATCACACACTTCTGATCTTTCAGATTTTTTAAAGAACATCCAAATTCTGGAAATTAATCTTAACACGCACATTCTTATCTTACTCGGAAATGCCGTGTTGGCGTCTCGGATGAATTTGGCAAATATGACGCATTTGATGTGTACGAGCAATCTTTATCTATTTATCATGCAAGCCGTCGAGTCAAGTGCTCGCCTCAAGTGTTGGTAAAAAAAAAAGAGCCTTTCCTTGCAAATGCGAAAGTTGCTCTTAGCCTGCAATTTAAGGAAAATCAGCCTATTTTCTTATTCCCATGTTGCTCCTTTTTCGCTACTTGACTGACTTAGCAATAGCAATGGCTACCTATCTACGTATCCTATGCTATCAAACATTACCAAAATTTACGCCCAGTATAAATCTTTTATTTATTAGCCATACTTTTTTGGCAAATGATTTTGGTGCGTGAAATGTTGAAAGTACTACCAAAACAAAAAGATCCCTGAAAAACAGCACAGTTCCTCCATTGGTTCCCCTCTCCACTGGGTGGGGGGGGGGGGGGGCGGGAACTCCACATAAGTGAGTTTAAATCTTTCCGCCGACGATAAAGCACGCCTTACTATCTGTGTGCCAAAGATAAAAGTCCCAGAAAGTATCCTCCCTTTTTGGTACCTATACCAAAAGCTGCTCGGGTAAATAGGCCCACCATTAGGAAAAATGTAGTAGGGTCGTAGGTAATTTAAACCAGGGTGGTAGGGCTTGAAAAAAAAAAGAACAAAATAACAACTACACGTATACTGAATTGGACATATGAAGGTTATCATGTGTATATGCAGTGAATTTGTTCCAGAACATGTTTGATTTTAACCTTTGTTTCGACCCCGACGGTACACGGGTACACGGTTGGCTTCGCGCCGTCTTCAAGCACACCGATTTGCCGGGAGGGGTTAGCAGACTTGCAAGCGGCCCTTGCCCCAGGTTGCAGAAGTCAAAATAATTCGTATTTCAGCACTGGTTTTAACGGGATAATTACTTAATCTCTGGCACTTTGAACCGAGTGTCCTTCACACTTTAAACCGCCGAGAATCTTAAACACTAGTCTAATTATTGCTCTTCTGTCTGTCTGGTTTCCTTGCTCCCATCTTCGTGAAGAGGGAGGAAACCGTGAGGGGGATTGTCCGACGCGAGGTCCGACGGTGATGTTCTTGTGATGTACGATGTAAATGCGTGGCCCAATCGCTCGTAGCTGCGAAATACAGATTTGCACAGCTTTGATCAATAAAAGTAATATTGAGAACCCCTCCCCTCTAGTCTGAAACGTCGAACCTGTTCTAAAGAACCTTACAGGACAATTAGGATTGAGTACACAGGGACACAGTTCTATCGGTAAAAACCGCATGTCTCCATGGATTAGAATGAGCATAGAATAGGAAATGCTAAATTTTCAGAATTGAGAGAATCGAGATATTTTATAATTGTGAACACTGCTCGAGCACAGGGGAGAGGTTGTGCGCTAAGCGGATTGGGGTATAACTAGGACATTTAATGTCGTGCAGTAAATGAGATCCGGACTGATGGACAGCTCAGCAAGGCGAAAATAGAAAGAAAGTCTATATCTACATATCTACAACATGTAGATATAGACTAGATATATCTACATGTCGTAATGTCCCAAGATGTTAGATGTCAAGTATTAGTAAAATACTTTCTGGTTAACGCTTCTGATGTCTGGTAATAATCTAAATATGTACTTTCGTGTTTGCAATGCCTCGGGTTGCTACAGCATACACGTTTGCTTTGAAGATTAGCTCTGATACAACTTGTATCAACTTGCCTGCCTGGCAGTTTTCTTGAACCTTAGAAATAGACGCTGTATCTTCTGACAGTACAGTCAAAGCTCTAAGGAAGATCATTAGCTATAAATGAAGTATAAAAGGTTGAATCCTCATTATGTTCAAGTTGTTCAACTCTGGTACTGTTGTGTCTTGATAGGGTCAATTGCCAAATGTCGTGTCGATGAAAATTCAGGAGGCATTTGCGGAATTTTAGTTGGACTTTTGTTGAGTCCGGGCCAACAGCGAGAGAATGTCGCGAATTTGTCAAATAGGTGTCTGTCAGCCTGTCAAATCTGTATGAAGTCTTAGGGCAAATTCTCTCCACCAAAGAATCTACAAACGCCAATATTCAAATTTGTGTTATGTGACCTTTAAAGAAAGGGGGAAGACGAAGTAGAAGCGAAGTAGAAAATAAAAAAGGAAAAATTAAATAAACACAATAGCTCTAATGCAAAGACTGCCTATACAACGAACTGGGTCTGCATTAAGGACTTTGAATCCGCTTTGAATAACGCAACACCATATAATATAATATAATATTAATATAATAATAACAATAATGTAATTGCAGTAAAAAGGCTTTCGCCTCTAGTATATTCTCTCATGTGTATTGCTTGAACCTTATATGATAATAATAAAGTGGTTTGGACCATGCCGAGTTAAAAAAGCACAATCGAGTTAATTTTCTTACCTGAGGCTTTAACGAAGTATCGCCGTCCCTTTGAAGCCGTCACGCGAATGTTGGCATTTGCCTAGCTGACACCGCCTCACTCCACACCCAATCTAATCCCATCACGACAACGTCTACACATTATTTGCTCTCTCATCCCGTTTTCCCCCAGCTCAGTCTGGGATCCATCCTGACCCGGACCTAATAATCATCTTAAAGCTGCAGCGTAAGCAGCCGTAAGCCGCTGCGAAAAAGGAGGAAGAGCAGGATCCCTGTTCTTATGGGTTTCTTCTTCCTTGAGACAGGAGCCCTGATCCGAGGCAGGAGTCCTATTTGATGAACAAGACCGAGTCTTTAATCAGCTGCAAGTTCTTACTCACCATTCCCTTGGTCTTAGGTGCCCTGGGAGCCGACTTCCCGCCACAGTTCCTCGATCTGCGATGACTCAGCTGGCAGTGACTACAGCGCTGAGAGTCCAGTGCCAACACCCTCGGGAACCCCCATACCCCTCCCGCGGACATACCCCCGGTCCCCGAAGTCCCCCTACCATAATTATGAGAATTATTTTTACATTTGACTAGAGGAGGAAGACAGTGAAGCTCAAGACAGGCAGTCTAAGGTGAGTTGAAAAATGTGTTCGTGCTGCATAGAAATACATACAAGGGCCCATGATCAGTTTTCTATCATTTAGCTATCCGACTTCGAATACCGGCAGAATTATTCGTCCGGAATAGATAGTAAACACTATAAACAGTAAACATGCTACTGATTTTTCGGTTTTCGCCGGATTCCGGTTGAATTAATGGTCTGATAGTTAATGAAAAGGATAGGTGGATACAACATGCCTATTTACTTCGTATCGTGCTCTCTAATCAACCTTAATCAGAGTGTAGCCTAGCGATTCTCCATTCGTTCAGCACTGGGATTTGGGGAACTGACTTAACGGTAGGGAACCTTAGAACTATCCGAAGAAGACTCTATAGGCTATGTTCTTTAGTTGTGTAAATACCATGACCGTATGGCGCTTTAGCAAATAATAGTTGCGTTTTTGCTGATACCACGGTATCTGTTACCACGGTAACTGGATCTGCAATTAGTCGTTTTTGCAGTTATCGTGATATCTGATACACGGTGCTCTGCAAAAACGACTATTGCCGAAGTTGCACTTTTTGAAGTCATCCCAAAAGAAAAACAGATATCCAGTTACATCACTAAGTGCTAAGCTTCTTTCTTACCAATCCTACAAATTTGATGAAAGTGAAATGACTTTTCAGATACCACGGCCAGTTACCACGGTCGGACCGTAGTATCTGAATATCTGATACCACGATAACTGGCCAGATACCACGATAACTGCAAACACGCCTTTTGACCGTTGTATCAGATACCACGATAACTGCAAAAACGACTTTAGACCGTGGTAACAGATACCATGGTATCAGCAAAAACGCAACTAATGTACTCGGTTCTGTCCCATAACGTGCGCGCTCCAAATGACCCAATTAAACCCATCTGCTGATATTTTTCTCACATGGTACTCATAATCCACATATGCAAGTTCCCACGTCCTGCCGTGGAAAAGCAACCCGAAACTGTCGGGTTGGTAACTCGAACCCGGTGCGGTTATGATCTGTACATATGGTAGAACAATACTACGCCTAATAATGCTTTTGGAAGCAATATTGGGCCTACAAATCAATTTGTTTAAAGGGCCGTGATGAATTGACAAGTGGTTTTGACGAGAAGGGCTTCTCTGTTTACGATTCTCCCTGTGTGGTAGAAGGGACTTCCAGTTCTGAAAGGCTGTATTCTACTTAGAGATGAAGTGATTCTTCAAAATATCGTAAAACCGCCTGGAAAATTAAGTGCTCTGATGGAAATTGTGTTTGTTCTTAAGTGTTTCCGTATTGTGAACAAATTGATTTTGTCTTGACTGCTCGCTCGATCATTGATAAAGCCTAGAATAAAATTAATTAGCCGAAAAAGCCGTGCACCATAAAATGCTTAGAAACAACTGAAAAGGGGAGAACTTTTCAAAAAAATAATGTTTTCTTTCCTGATAGTTTTCCGCTTGACCAGCTGGATCTCATGTCAAACCGTCATCATCGGAGCAGCTTTGGCCTTGGCAGAAATTCTTGCCGCTAAAGTTTTTTTTTCGGTAAAGTTTCGGCTTAAAAAAATGGTTGCATAACAAATTTTGACTTAAGGGTAATCTTTTAACTAACTGCGACTTGCAATCACAGAAACAACCGTATAAAATTGTTTCTTTCTGTATCCATCGTTGCGAAAATACGATCCCAGTCCGAATCGTCACCAGGTGCTGTCGTTTGATGTTTTCGTCAGGCCAGATTGGTTGCGTTTTAGGAGAGCTTAGCTTTATGGCGAGCACATTTTCTTGAAGCAAAAAGAATAGAAGTTGTTTTGTCCTCAAAGGCTTCCGAGCTGTTCAAAACCATTCTCAGAGCTCCAGAAATTTGCACGATTTTTTCCCCTTGCGGTAGCTTAAAGCAAAACTCCTACTAGTAATATTTTTTTTTTTAAAGTTTAACTGAACAGGCAACTTATTTTTACATCTTAGATTCAAATACACTGAATTATTACAACACCCATTGGGGATTTTCATTCTGTCCACAGTAGTCTTCAGTAGGGACGTTGGGAATGTGGACGCTTTCCCATGGCGAATCCGTCCACAATTCGCCCGCGAAAATCACTACACAAGACACCTCACTAGCAGACACGACGTTCTGCCATATCTAGTTTGTTTTTGGCACTGCAGACACTTCTTTGTTTATTGGATACACAATTTATTTACTCGTTTGCTGCTGCTGTTGTTGCCAAATGTTCCAGGCACCATAGAGCTATCACAAAAACGGGAAGAGCGGCAAGCACAATGGGATAATCGATTATTTGGAAATATCAGAAAAACAAACTAACGCTTTTTCATCGGGTTTTCAAAATTATTTAAGCGAACAAGTGATGGGTAACTAGATTGTCGTATCCTAACCCTTTTCGGTTAAACTTTAACGAAAAAATGGTTTAAAAATATCTTTTTACGAAAACTTCCCCTGTTAAATTTAGCGGTTTTCTTGTCAGCCCTTATCGACTCTCGTCCAGACTTCCCACCCTCTGACGTGAACATTCGACGCAAAATAATGGAGAACAACGAGTTCTCAATCACTCTTAGCTGCGCAATACATCAGAGTTGCACAGCTTTTATCAGTAAAAGTAATATTGAGATCCCCTCCCCCCCTAGTCTGAAACGTCAAACGTGTTCTACGGAAGCTCACAGGACAATTAGGATTGATTAAACAGGGACACAGTCCTATCAGGGAAATACCGCATTGTAATATTGAGCCCAAAGCTCAAGCCACTTCATTAACTGAGTTGACTTTGTATTTAAAGTCAAGTGTAATATGTTTTATTCGTCAATCGTTGGGTGTCTGTTCTGAAGATATCTGTTAATAAACTGTATATAGCAACCGAACCTGGCCTTGTCTATATCCATATTAGATGACACGCATGTCTCCATGGAGTCCTTGCAGAAAAACTAGTAATCATAAGGATATAGTATTGTACTCGTGTCACTGCTAGCTGATTTGGCAAAGGTGCATGATATGGTGAAGTCTTTTGAAGCTGCCGACGCGTCTAATTCTCGTTTTTCTTATTTTCTAGCCTTTCGAGACGTTCGTCTGAGCCACTGTCTGCCCCTCACTCCACAAACTGGCGCAAGGCACCATCCAATCTAAGTCATTTCTGCGAAATTAGAGTTAGCATCTCCTTCCTTTCATTGCGAGAACGGCCTAAGTCCCGTGTGTTTCGTGTTTATGTTTATAGTGTATGTTTTAATATTTATTTTTGACTGTGTTTGCACAAGTGCGTATTTCCAGCGAATGGATGTTGTGAAGACTCTTGATGACTAACTCTACGTGCCGACAAATAATCGCCGTGTACCTAGCGGAAGAGTCGGAAGCATCACCACAGCTGTCCCCAACGAACGCAGTTTATTGGTTGACATAGGATTTGAGTTATCGCTCGGGCGACATTTCTCGTTCTTCCCGAGGTTCACTGGACTTTGTCATATACAGTATCCAACATCTCGGCTATCAGCACCATCTGTTCGTATGTTTTTCGTTACCGTTGAGAGTTGTACGGATAGATAGCAGGCCTACTGTTGTTTCCAGTCGTAAAACAAATATCTTCGGAAAATAGCAAGTACAAAGTATTGCTTATGCTTTGGACAGACGACCTGAGTCTCGTTTTTGTTGCAATAATGGTTCCGCCTTGCTGCTGCAGCACTTCTTTGCTTCTGCACAAGTTGCGATTTTGGATTTACTTCCTGCAAGATGTCTTCTTGGTTGAAGCAGCATCTTGCAGGGAAGCACGGACTTCGTCGATAAGCAATCCGCGATTCCCGAGAAGCGCTGCAGTCTTCCACGGAAGCATTGCAGTGCGAAAAGGAATGTAGAAAGAATCGGCCCGGAAGCGGCCGCGAAGTGGACCTGCAGCGTGCAACAAAAAAGAGGGTCAGGGTCGGGAGGTCAGTGAACGGAATTCCTTCCAGGATTGTCCGCACTTTCATCACTTCCGTATGGAAAAGCTTCGATTTTTTTCAGAAGACAATCCAGCCGGGAAAACCTGATCGTCTGTTCGAAGCATTAGAGGTATAATTGATGTGTTTGAACTGAATGGGGGAAATATGGTTCTTTTTACCTGAATCTGGTTGATTTCCAGTCTGTGCCCCCCCCCCCCCACACAGAGAAAGAAGATTTCCGGCTGTGTTGCAGTTGCCTAGTTCAGTAAACAAAAGAAAAGAAAGGCTTTTCCTGAGTGGAACCTTGAATATCTGTTCTTAAATACCCCACTAGGAAAATCGTATGCGATTTCGGATGGGCTCAGTTCTGTTGTAGACCGGAAATCGGATGTTTTCGTGTTCCGGATTTCCGTTTGGTTGTCAAATTCGGACTATGGGTACCAACCTTTACCCAAAAAGTTTCAGTGTAAGCTGCCGGTGTTTTATTGATGTGTTGCATTTCTTCGATGTAAATTATTTTTCTTTCATTTTTGTTACAAGTTTGCATTTAAGTTTTGCGGATTGAGCCAAAGAATTGTACTGTGTATCGTGCGAATTAAAACTATTTTGACCAGTATACATATCGAGCGTGTTCCCCTTTTCTAACAATAGTAACTGTTAGTTACTATTTTCTTTCCAACCTCGTAAAAAGTTACTACGCTGACCGTTCCAACCTCCTCTAACAGTAACTATTTGCTTACCATGCTCGGGAGGAGGTAAGCGTGGTAACCACGAATCTCTGTAACGTGATTGGACGGACTAGCCCACCGCATGATATTTCGCCGAAAATAGAAAAATGCGTTCCAGCCATGACGCCAAGAAGCCAAAAAGTGTGTTCCATCCTTTTACAAATAGTAACTATTAGTTACTATTTCCGTCCCAACCTCACCAAAAGTTACTACGCTGACCGTTCCAACCTTCTCGAAATAGTAACTATTTGCTTACCACGCTCGGGAGCGTAGTAACTATGGATCTCTGCACCGTGATTGGTCGGATTCGTCCGTGGCATGATACTCTGCTGAAAAATAGAAAAATCGTTCCAGCCTTGACGGTAAAAAGCCAGAATTCGTGACATCCTGCCTAGTAACTACGGTAAGTAGGGTTGAACACGCTCTTCTTATATTCAGAGGCATAGTATTCCGTCAACCCAAGTGATCCAAGGGAACGTTGTTACGTTTGCAGCGCACCGTCGTTGAGACTTAAGAGGCACCTGTTGACCATTTCCTAACAGTTAGCTCGACTTTGCTGTCATCTGTTTGAAGCTTAGCAAAAACGCTCGGACAAAAAGTCGACGCGGTCATTTCAAATTTCTGCCGGCATGTGATAAATCGGACGTAAAATAAACGTTTCGGCAAGTTGTTATAATTGGCTTGGTATGTTCAGGCTTTTATAATATCCTGTGTTGATAGTCATGGAAGTGTTGGCAGATGGTGCGCATTTGGATGTTTTTACAGGCTGCTGCACTTTGAATTTTCAAGTGTGTGTATCCAGACAGATCTCAAGGGTTTGCTGGGGACTCAAAGATCTTCACTGAAATTGTCAAAATTGTCATTTAGGTCTTTGGGAACACTGATAACTGATGCTTGCTGCAGCTTGCTGGTTCAGAATGTGTTGACCCTCTTTAGTGCTCCAAGTCTTGAAAGCCAGTGAGAACAATATTTGGATAGAGAGTATATTCGCATGTAGGCAGTTGAGCTTTTCAGGTTCATGCATATCTGGAACGTGTTTTTCTAGATTTTTTTTTTAACCGTTTGAGGAATAATCGTCTTGAAATTTGTTTTCTATTATTCTAAGCCTACTATTTTGTTTTCAAAAACCTCATTAACTTTTCTCATGTCTTTCACATCACAGAACCAGAGGCATTACTATCCAAAAATGTATGTGCAGAAGGGGGGGTATTTATTGTCTGCTTGATAATTTTAGCGACCATTTCCAAAACAAAGAACTGTTTTGAAGGAAAAAAATCAACTGCTTTTAAAAAAGTAGTACCTCATAACTTGCACCAAATTAAAATTTCAGAAATGTCTTTTCTATGAAAAATCTACTATTTTCAAGAAGAATTGCAGAACTTTTTACTTTTTGTTTTACTGACTGGTAGACAACATGGGGGGGGGGGAGGGATCCAGTTGCGTAAAAAAGTGAATACAAAAAATGCATTGCATATTTGCTTCTCTTGCTTCGTGATTTTGTGTCAAGCAGCTGGCAACACTGATTCAATGTCAGGCCATGCAAGTGTGAATAGCCACTGCCAAACTTCCTTTTTCCATAATTCTAAAGAAATGAAATTTGAACACTTCGTAAATGTGTGTACATGTGTACTGGACCACTACAGCCAGTCTAGTACACTAGCCCCATTTCAGGCATGGTGCTCAAATGTCTAGCACCATGCCTGGGTGCTAGACGTTCAAGCACTGTACCTTGGATTTCATGTATGGTGCATGGATTTCAGTATACAGTGCATACACAAAAAACACAGTTTCTGTCATCACAACTTAGCTCCGGCTCGGACAGGGCTGAAATTACTACTAAGAATTAGAGAAATCAAAGACAATCCTTTATATATTTTTCACAACAAAAACAAAAGGGCTCTAATGATGATGGAGATGAAAAACCTAACAGCACCCTATCTATTCTCCATGTATTTTCCCTATCTATTCCCCAAGAGCCAATATTCTGGTTGGCTGCTAGGTAGAAAAAGCTGAGGCACAGGACACTTTGCATGCAAAATCCTTGACTATGTAGAAAAGGAAATGAGGTTTTTCACATCTGTCATCAGCCGAGCCCTTTTGTTTTTGTTGTGAAAAATATATAAAGGATCGTCTTTGATTTCTCTAATTCATGGTAGTAATTTCAGCCCTGTCCGAGCTGGTGCTCAGTTGTTATGACAGAAACTGTGTTTTTGATGTGTGCACTGTATACTGAAATCCATGCACCATACATGAAATCCAAGGTACAGTGCTTGAACGTCTAGCACCCAGGCATGGTGCTAGACGTTTGAGCACCGTGCCTGAAAAGGGGCTAGTGTACTAGACTGACTACAGCCTACAGGAGAGGCTGTCAACCTCGAATTGCATGGTCTTGAAATTGGCCTGGAAAATGTTAAAAAAAAATTATGAACAGAGTACATACAGTCTTATTAACTAGCCTAACTTGATACTAGGTCGAGTAAAATGTTAATTTGTTAAGGCCTGTCGCCTTGTAAACTCTATACGGACTTCCCATCCTCTGAAGGCTGAAGTGGAGATTGTACAGATATTTCGACAATTGTGAATGCTGTGGTTCAAAGTGGGGAAGCCAAAAAAAAAGAGTCCAAAATGCAGAATAGACCTGAAGCCTAAAAAAAACAAGAAGAATTCGAATTTCAAGATTCGCTTTTGAATGAGTGCTTGGTGGATCTGAAGTTTCTGGTGAAGTATGTGGTTTGTGACCCGACTGTGAGCCTTTTCTCAGCTCAGCTGAGAAAAGGCTTAAAACTTGTGGTTGCAAAACAGTGGAATGGCAAAGGGTGAAGATATTTGAAGCTCATAATTCCATGAAGGAGCTAGGTGTAACAGAAAAGGCAAAATAATTATGAGCGGCCCTTTAACATATTTGAGGCCGGTATTGAGGTTACCTGTACGTATACCCCGCCGTACCTGTACTGCCAATACAACCTACTTCCGTAATTGCTTTAATTGATTCTTGAACCTGGACATTAAAATTTCACATATTACATTCCAAATCCGCTAACTAAACCTCACTAACTTTGGTTGCCACAGTTCACTATTTTCCATGCACATTATGCTCCCGATGATTGTTCGGCATGACATGCTATCATGCGTAAAACCGGTTGTCTCAATTTTCTCGAGTTTCTGCTAGAAGTGAATGGGCCCGGGAAAAGGCTTAAAACAGCCAAGGCCATGGATAATTTGTTAAAAGCAGAGCCTATTTCTACAGTATTCAAATGTTTTTAAATATTGGAACTTAAACTGCATATACTGCGAGGTGTGCTTTAAAATTAGAGTTCAACTACATGCAGACCAGAAGATCTAATGCCATCGAGAGCCGAACCTTTCAATCCAAATTTCCAGGTGTTTGCACATTTGTCAGTTTATCCGTCAAGGGAATAAAGTACAAAATTCGATTCAGCATGTCTCCTTACCCCGATACCGATTCTCTAATTGACTTCAGAAACAACTTTGAGCTTCAACCAAATTTCCAGCTTTGGCCGAATTCCTGGTGGATCGTTTGTCCGGCAAGAAAACTAAGTTCAGATATGGATTCAGTGAGCCTCCTTACCCCTTCAGCGAATATCTCATAAGCTTATAAAACATATTTGCTTTCACCCTAATTCGAACCCTCCTCTGCCTCTAAACATAGGGCTAAAGGACCCATCTACGGACTTGCTTGAACTGTCAGTGAATCCTTATACGAAGTCTGAACAACATATATCAACCCCTTGGACTCCCTGACAATCTAAAACCCAAAGAATATGTACGCTACGCTAACGTTCTTCTATAAATACAATTAACTTCCCGCGTACACACGCGACCGAAGTCACTCCAATCCAATAAACTTCTCCATCTAAGAAACTTCAGTCACCCCCCTCCTGGGCCCATAGATTAAACAAAGTGACGTTACCCACGCAGAGCTTTCGCCTGTGTGAATAAAGGGGTAGGGTAGAGACTCGAAAATGGGTCAACAAATTTTATAAAATTGTTGCCAGATAGTTGTCGGATGCATTCTGATTTTGGACCCAGTAAATGCCGGTTTGGGCTTGGTAGATAACTAAACTGATCGCATGCACTTTTTGTTTATGCTTAGTATGCTCGAAAGTTGCAACATCATGTCTCCTCACTCTATATCGGTTATGTTAATACTTCATGCTAAGTTTCCGGATTCAGCGCGAACTACTTGTCCGGCGTGAAAATAATTTTGATATTCGGATTCAGCATGTCCCCTTTCCCTAAATCGAATATCTCATTAGCTTTTAAGAAAATCCCTCCCCCACCCCTAAATGTAGGGCTACAGAGCCCATCTTCGAACTTGACATGTACTTTGACCCAAAGAGTCATCGTGCCAAATTTGAACAAAATATCTCAACCACTTCGAGAGTTGTCGTGCTAAGACGGATAACTTTTGTGATGTCATAGGTATCCCTCCACTTACGTTTTGGGATCCCAAAACGAGAGGAAATAATGGAAAAACTCGTGAGGATAGCGATATTTAAAAATTACACGACGATATTAAAAAATTACAGATATTACATGCTAATTATTCAACAATGATTAATTGTGCTCATGGATTTAAATTGAGACTCCCGACGTTACCGAACTGCGTCCAGGTGGTAAGTAAAGCGGTTAGTCACTTGCGAGTAGGAACTGTGGGAACCTAACTGATGTGAATTTGTTTTAGGATCCGAAAACGTTAAGGACGGAAACCGGAAATTCGGTGGGCATCGTGTTAAAGCCTATATCGTTTGTTTAGATTTTCGATCTAGTGAGAAGACGGCATAAAAAATTGATCTTACTGTCTCTTTTTTCAGAAAGTCGCTAGTTCGGTCGGATTTCCGGAATCCGGCGGAAATGTGGAATTCGTCAGTTCTAATAAATAAATACCGAAATTTCGGTAAAAATACCGAATCCGTCTGTCTACTTTATTATATTAGTCTACCGGGTAAACGGTATTATCGCGTTTTGATGTAAACCGGAAATCTCGGAACGAGCATCCTCCGATAAAAGTAACAAGACCAAAGGTATCGATGGGATTCCCAAAATTAAGTATTTGATCCAGACAGTTGGGTCTTCTATATATTCGGTCTTCGACAGGCTTCTTAAACATTTTTACTATTAAAATTTAGAAACAAATTAAGGCCAATGGTAATCATCTGAGAAGACCAAATTACTTTAACAAATTTTCCGCTTTCAGCCGGACTCCGAGAGATCCATACGTCCGTTGACAAGATGATTGACATATATGTATTCAGCATGTACATGTCTTCCTACCCGCAAATCAAACATCTTATCAAATACAAACCAAACTTTTACTTTGAACAAATTTTCCAGTTTTGGCCGGATTCCGACCGAACTAGTTGCCCAACATAATAGTACTTTTTTTATGAAAGTATATGGTCTAGTTATTAGTCTGTAGACCGATTGTGTGAATTTTATCGAACCTCTAATCAACTTCAGATAAAACTTTTACTTTAACAAATTTTCCGCTTTCAGCCGGACTCCGAGAGATCCATACGTCCGGTGACAAGATGATTGACATATATGTATTCAGCATGTACATGTCTTCTTACCCGCAAATCAAACATCTTATCAAACACAAACCAAACTTTTACTTTGAACAAATTTTCCAGTTTTGGCCGGATTCCGACCGAACTAGTTGCCCAACATAATAGTACTTTTTTTATGAAAGTATATGGTCTAGTTATTAGTCTGTAGACCGATTGTGTGAACTTTATCGAACCTCTAATCAACTTCAGATAAAACTTTTACTTTAACAAATTTTCCGCTTTTGATCCAGACAGTTGGGTCTTCTATATATTCGGTCTTCGACAGGCTTCTTAAACATTTTTACTATTAAAATTTAGAAACAAATTAAGGCCAATGGTAATCATCTGAGAAGACCAAATTACTTTAACAAATTTTCCGCTTTCAGCCGGACTCCGAGAGATCCATACGTCCGTTGACAAGATGATTGACATATATGTATTCAGCATGTACATGTCTTCCTACCCGCAAATCAAACATCTTATCAAATACAAACCAAACTTTTACTTTGAACAAATTTTCCAGTTTTGGCCGGATTCCGACCGAACTAGTTGCCCAACATAATAGTACTTTTTTTATGAAAGTATATGGTCTAGTTATTAGTCTGTAGACCGATAGTGTGAATTTTATCGAACCTCTAATCAACTTCAGATAAAACTTTTACTTTAACAAATTTTCCGCTTTCAGCCGGACTCCGAGAGATCCATACGTCCGGTGACAAGATGATTGACATATATGTATTCAGCATGTACATGTCTTCTTACCCGCAAATCAAACATCTTATCAAATACAAACCAAACTTTTACTTTGAACAAATTTTCCAGTTTTGGCCGGATTCCGACCGAACTAGTTGCCCAACATAATAGTACTTTTTTTATGAAAGTATATGGTCTAGTTATTAGTGTGTAGACCGATTGTGTGAATTTTATTGTATTTTTTTCCGCCAGCTTTGTCGGATACAAATAAATGGATTGATTGAATTGAATTGAATTTTAATATTCGAGCTCAGCACGTCTCCTTACCTGTTAATCGAACCTATAGTCAACTTCAGGTTATACTTTTACTTTTCCCAAATTTTCTGGTTTTTGCCGGATTCCGGGTGAAATACTTGTCCGGAGAGAAAATGATTTTCATATTCGGACTCAGCACGTCTCCTTACCTCTAGATCGAGCCTCTAATCAACTTCAGATTAAATTTTTACTTTTCACTTTCCGGGTGAACTACTTGTCCCGCGAGAATATAATTTTCATATTCGGATTCAGCATGTCTACATACCCTAAAATAGAATTTCATTAGCTTTTAAAAAATATTTTTTGTTTCCCTTATTTCAAACCCCTCCCTCGCCCTAAATATAGGGCTAGAGAACCCATCTTCGAACTTGACCTGTACAAAGACTCCTCGTGCCAAGTTTGATAAAAAAAAAATATCTCAAATCTTTCGAGAGTTATCGTGCTAACAGACGGACAACTTTTACGAAAGAAATAGAAAACCGTGATTTTCGGGGTTTTTTCTTGATCAGCTAATTATCCCTCTAGGATGATGTGCGAGGGATAAATAAAAAATCGGATATTTCGGTTGCACTTCCGGCAAACCGTCCTCAGCGAAAAACAAAACGAAACTAAACTAAATCATAAAATCCACCACAATCACAACAGGAGAACAATGCGGAACCAACAGACAATAAGACGAGATGTAACTAAAAACCAGAAGAAAACGGTGCGAATGCAGATAAAAATAAAATAACGAAAGATAAAATGTGCGTGTTAAAAATGTATCTGTACAAATCTTTGATTATTTACAATTCTGAGCTCTGTGTATATTTACAATTTACCATCCGTCTAGCTTTCACCCAGAAAACGGCCCACTCGAACATCATCCTAGAGGGATAATTAGCTGATAAAAAAAAAACCCCGAAAATCACGGTTTTCTATTTCTTTCGTAATGACTGGTCAGCTTGGCTTCAAACCTTATATGCAACTTTTACGAAGTCATAGGTATCCCTCCACTTACGTTTTGGGATCCCAAAAATGTCCATCTAGATAAAGAACATGTTCTTGTGAGTTTGGTATTCCCGCCCTAGTCAGGGCTAGACCGGAAATTAAAAAGTAAGGATAAATATCCGACAAATCAGCAGCTTTGGATCCCCACCGAAACCTTTGCTCTTATTTCAGTGTTTATGGCATTTCCGCGGGAGGAAAAGGTTGCTGAAATCGCGATAGACAAAGAGGTGTGGGTTTTAAGCATCCAACTGAAGCTACCGTTCCAAAATATTTCGCTCGTCTAGAAATGTAACCTCACTCTGTTTCAACCAGACATAACCGAGCTGTTTGCCACTCTCGATCTTGGTGTACAACAAGTGCCCGATGTCGGCACCGGGTTCCACAAGTCAGAACATTAAAATCAGCATGCTTGCGGCGGAATCGTCTAATTTATGGCCGGCACGCTGTTTTCGTCCGGTGCCGGGGAAAGGCTGTACATCAGGTGACGAGGAGTGGGTAACCCCGTCGGAGGTAACTAGCCAACCCCAATTAATTTCGCCAACATTTTTCGCTAACTTGTTTGAAATGGTGCGCGCTGGTATCGTAGAACAGGATTGTTCGATTCGTGTCGGTCGAGAAGGTGGGAGACACCATCATTTTTATCCTTGTGGGATTTTTTACGAACACACTGTTACCTTTGTTTTCCCCAAAATCCTCACGGTAGACAACGTTATCCACAAATACTTGAACACTATTCACTCCTGTAAGCAAGTCCGACATTGCTAATTAACTATTAATTGATCACCCGGCGGTGGTCGAAAGATCACTAAAACCTTCGAGATGATCGAGTGGCCTGTAAGAGGATTAAAACAACTGAGAATATCACCATGTGGACGTTTAGATTTGTCGGGAGAAGAAATTATCGGACAGTTTGACATTTTTTGTTTTTATCTCGGAAGCTGAATATTATGTAGATCAATTTCAATCTTAAAGAAGTCGCTATAATAAATTTAGTATAATTTACGACGTTTGTCTATTGTGATCTAGTTTAGATCCTTAATTCTTTGGACTTACAGGAGTTAACAAGAAAAAACAGAAAACAAAACACTTAAAGAAATTGATCATGGAAATAATTAGTTTGATATTGGTTTGATACCCAAGTTCCATGGCGAATCTGATAAGCTTTTACCTCAGATAATTGTAAATCGTCATTCGAATTTTGATCAGATTGCTATGGATATTTTTTATCAAGAAAGTGTACATAGTTTAAAGAGCTACGAACTCATATGGCACTTGTTAAGAGTAGGTGGTACTAGAAAGTAGAAGAGAACTTCACAAAACAACCCGCCATCCAAAAATGCAGTTCGGACACAGAATTAGGATATCTAGTTTCACTCAAGTCTGAAAGTTTCCGACATCGCCTCCAAGCCATCGCCAACCTTCCAAGTTTCAACCCAAGAAATCCACTCGCTATGTCCCTAGACGTACCCAAGGTTTCCGGTACCCCCTTCCAACCCCGCATACACCGCAACCGAATCTGGTCGGGGCTCCTAACTGGATCATCTGAAGCATTTTCTCTTACCACCTATCGTTTACTCGAATCTGAGCATTTCCTGGGGACTTCCGGTAAATCTCTCCCCCCCCCCCAACCGTGGTCGGATCCTGTTCGAACCTTAAAATATATCATCTAAGGCATATGATCTCTGTAACTTTCAAGTTTCATTCAAATCACTCCACTTGTTTGACCCTTATGCGAGCCTCAAAGTTTCCGGGACTCCCCTTCCAGCTCCGCCCACCGTGGCTGAATACCGCTCGGAAACATAAATGTCGCATCTCTGACTTATCCTGGTCACGTCCATAAAGTTTGACTGGAATCGAAGCAGAGCCTATCTGCAAATATCCGAGTCCCCCTACCCCCGTCTTGGCCGGATCCTGTCAGGACGCCAAATAACAAATCAAGGTCGCATAAGCTCGGCAGTGTCCAATTTGGCATGCTATTTAGTCTATCCGTTTGGTTTTTGTGCATGTCAGATCTTTTCGCAACCCCCATGATGGTCGGATCGGGGAAACGACTATTCTCAAGTCTGTCTGTTCGGGCCCCTGATATGTCTTCCAAGTTTTATCTTCTTAGAACATCAGGAACTTCCGAACTTGCGGGATCGCCATAATTAAGCCACTCCCCCCAAACTTCCCCACAATGTCCGAATCTGGTCCGGTTATTTAACAATGTATCTAGGACTTGCGCTTGTTCTTCCCACCAAGTTTCATCCCGATCCCTCCACTCTAAGCGTTTCCCAAGATTTCCCCCCTCTGGCTCCTGCTAAAGTCACCGAATCCGATCCGGATTTGAACTGGGTCGTCTGAGACTCGGCGTCTTTCCAAATATCAAGTTTCATTAAGATCCGATCACCCGTTGGAACGTTATAAATACCTCAAGATTCCGGATTCCTCCTCCTCCACTCCTCCTCGCACCTGACATGGAACATCTGAGACGATAGCTCTTTCCACTTGCCAAGTTTCATTAAAATCAAATCTCCCATTCAAAAACTGCCCGTGCCACTAGATTGCAGATTCCCAATCCCTCCGCTCCTCCCACGATGGTCGGATCGAGGAAACGACTATTCTCAAGTCAATCTGTTCGGGTCCCTGACACGCCTACCAAGTTTGATCGTCATAACACACCACGAAGTACCGAACTCGCACGATCACTAGAAATCAGGAGCATCCTCACTCCCCCATAGTGCCCGAATTCCGTACTGTTATATCAATGACGTATCTAGCACTTGTGCTTGGTCTTCCCACCAAGTTCCATCCCGGTCTCTCCACTCTAAGCGTTTCCAGAGATTTCCGTTTCCCTCATCCAACTCCTCCCAGTGCCACCAGATCCGGTCCGGATTTACAATGGGACGTCTGAAGCACGAGGTCTTTCTAAATATAAAGTTTCATATAAATTGGAGAACCCGTTCAATAGCTGAGCTTGCCACTAGATTTGGGATTTCCCATCCCTAGACCCCCCCCCCCAAGATGGTCGGATCGGGGAAACGACATTCTCAAGTTAATCTATTCGGGTACCTGACAAGCTTCATCGTCCTAGCACATCAGGAAGTACCGCACTCATAGGATCAATAGAAACTCGGATCCCCCCCCCCCCCAAACTCTCCCACAGTGACCAGATTCGTTCGCGTCTGAGACACAAGGTCTTTCTATATATTATGTTTCATTAAGATCCGATCACGTTCACAAGTTTGTAATACCTCACTTCCGGATTCCCCCTCCCTCATCTCCCGGATTGTCGGTTCGGGGAAAAAACTATTCTCAAGTCAACCTGTCCGGGTCCCTTACACGCCTGCCAAGTTTCATCGTCCTACCATACCAGGAAGTATCGAAATCGCGGGATCACTAGAAATTCGGATCCCCGCCAACTCCCCCACAGTGAACGGATCCGGTCCGGTTATGTCAATCACGTATCTAGGGCTTGTGCTTGTTCTTTCCACCAAGTTTAATCCCGATCTTTTCACTCCAAGCGTTTTCCAAGATTTCCGGTTTCCCCTCCAAATCCCCCCCAAAC